>CM074433.1:39240000-39840000 GCA_037101425.1 Elopichthys bambusa
GTCATGAGTTTTCCTGTAACCAAGTGCAATAAACCCTGTCACTGTTGTTTGTCTGAAGAGTGTCAACATACTTGCTACATGCCGCTAATTTGTTCTCTGGAGACACAAGACATACCCTGAAGATTGTACTGATGGGAAACCAGACCTGAGGGAATTGTCACTCAGAGATGAAGTAAATAAGTGACAACACCCATGTAGACTATTATGTAAAATTGTCTACATAACAAATATTATGTAGACAATGACACTCAAACTAAGGTGTCTTTGAGATGTCTGTGACCTTTAACCTTCATCATGAATTATAAAGATCAATAAAGGTCAAAACATAATTATGGATTAATTTTGGATTTAAAATGTAATTTTGGATTTTGAAACAGTTCTAGCATCAAGACTGCAGATAAATACACAAATAGGTCGATTCCGACTACTCAAGCCAATCAGATTGGTAGCGTCCTCGCTGCCAATCACATTTTGCTTTACAATCGTGGGCGGTCTCATCCGGCATTGGCTTAGATAGAAAGTATAGGGTTCTTAAACATTGGTACAGTAAAAAGATGTTTAAAATTTAGATTTCGTTAGACAATTAGACTGTCTCAAGCCAAACGTGACCGCTATCAAGAACGTGCTGCTATTGGTCAGCACAATGTGGTCATTATCTGATTGGCTTGACTAGTCGGTGTGTAGAGTCGACCTATTTGTGGATTTGTCTGCAGTCCTGATGTTAGAACTGTTTCAAAATTCACAAATGCGCAGGAAGAGATACACAAATGTGTGCTGCAATTCACAAATATACAGACAGTGATTCACAAATGAATGCCAGGCAGAGTTGTACTTGTGACATAAAAACATATTTGTGAATATGTTTTTTATTAGCAAATCTCATTTTGTTTTTTTGTAACACATTTTTGAGGATCTCATTCTATTTATTTGTGCATATGATTATTTTTTGTGAATCTCTTTACATTTATTTGTGGGTCATAATCTATTTATTTAGAATAATGGAACAAAAATGTCCCCTTATGACTAGTTCCAGTCATAAACAGATAGAATACTAAGTGTTAGAACTGAAGTGTTGAAGAAAAAGATGCGTTTTTAGCTGTTTCTTGAAACGGAATGGAATAGTCAAGGTAAAGGTCCGTGAAAGTGTTTTTGTGCTACTTTGGGATGGTGCCACAAGGCGCCATTCACTTGCAGAACGCAAGCTTCTGAAGGGAATATAAGTCTGAAGTAGTGAGTTTAGGTATAGTGGTGCAGAGCCAGTGGTTAAACAGTGCCAATAGGTAGGGTCTGATCTTCCTAATGTTGTATAAGGCAAATATGCAGGACGTAAGCAGAAGCTCAGCCAAACCTAAATAACGCACAAGAAACCTCTTCCAGAAGCTTAAACGTTTGGGGTGAACTAACCCTTTAACTGATCATCAATCACAACTCCAAATTTAGAGGCAGACAAATCAATTATAATACTAAAAAATGGAACTCAGGAATCACACTCTCAACCAGGGTAGCTAATATTTATCAGACAAAAACAATAAGGATTGCTGCTGTAGAAATTCTAATTTGTACATAATACATCATTTCTTGTGTTATCCCATGTGTATACATTAGGGGGTGTTAATCAACTACATTAACTTTTTTATTTTATTTTCCCAGCAGAGCAGTTAATATATTATTCAATTATATCATTAGTGTATTAGTTGCTTGGTACCACTGAGCCCTTGAGGCTGAAGGGGGATTTTGATTTAATAAATATACTATATGATGCTTTGTACCATAATGATTTTAAGACACCACAGGTGAATAGTGTAAACATTTTAACTAATATATAGCATTATACTTTCCCAGTTTATTAATCACAGTACATTAAGTTGTTTTGTATTATAAGTTTTCTGAATGGTCATGTTTAAAAATGCAAATTAGGCATTATCTAATTAAATATACACTAATTTGCAGATATTTCCAAAACAGAAATCTAAACAATGGATAAAGCCAGGTTCAAAATTCTTCTTTCATTATTAGAGTTAAAGATTTTCACAGATGGGACTTAGTATATCTTCTTTTAATCACTCCATAAATCAGAAAATTGAAAAAAAAAAAATATATATATATATATATATATATATGAGCAAAAACTCATTTTGAGAAAACGGCCTATAATGATTGTACTGTTCACTAGTCTGAAGGAAGGCATGTTATGGAAATAGCCCAAAATCTAAATTTTATTAAAAGAAAAAGGGGGGAAAAAAGAAGAAAATTAGTAGGGTCTTGTATTTGGGCCTATTTTAGTTTTTCTGTTTGCAAAATACAGTACTAGATTACATCCATTAGGATTAGTGGAGACAGCAGGTTATAGTGGAACATAATTTCCATGTATCTAGCTATTACTTATTTTAATATTTAATACAGTTAGATGTTTATGTGTTTTGAGAGGAGGGTTGCTCACTGAGGAAGACATTAGAGGTCTGATGTCAAGGGTTTCCATGTAACGTAGTACAGTAAACACTGTCACCATTGTTTGTCTGAAAAGTGTCAACATTCTTGTACCATGTCCTTAATTTGTTCTCTGGAGTCACCTGACAGACCCTGAAGATTGTACTGATGGGAAACCAAACCTGAGAGAATTATCACTGAGGAATCAAACAGGTGACAACACCAATTAATGTAGATACTGACACGCACAAACACTGAAAAACCAATGAGATCTGATGAAAGAGGCAGAAAAAAGGTTATCACTCTATCACTCAAAAAGATGACGCCAACTTTAAGAGTGAAGATTTATTGATATTTTAATTATCACCTATAAAATTGTATAATATGATATAGTAGCCTTATGAAACTTGTGTAAAAGTACATTTCAATTGGTTCAGTGTCAAAAACCTCAGGTCAACCGAACTACTACAATTTGATTAAAATAATGACAAAAAAAAAAAAAAAAATGGTGACCAGTCTGTAAATGTCTTGAGACCACAAGTGAAAATTATTCTATTTTTATGTCTATAATTTCCGGCATTACAACTTGAGTAAAAAGTTGAAGATAAATAACAAACATTTCACAATTCTTAGTATTTAGCATGTCATCATTTTGCTTTGAAGGCAGCAGAACTTGAGCGGACACAAGGCCTGTAGAAGCATTCATGAGCTATGAGTGACATCCAATCCCTAAAGCCACCCTGGCCCTGTCATCATCTAAAAGAAAAAAAGTTGTGTGACTGATTCCCAACGACACTGTACATATCAATGAACAGTACAGTATATAAGTGATACACAATAATGTATTTGTCATCATTTAGAGCACAGAGTCAGGTGCAAATTCACGTATTGTCTGATGTCTTGCTGTTTATCGATAATGAATTTATTGACATACTCACTGACTGTACAGCTAGCTGATTTATAATCCAAACTGCCATTAACATTCAACGTTAATACCTTTTTCATTTATTTTTTTAATGGGCTTTTTTAAAGGTGTCTGTTTTTAGAAATTATTGAAAATAGATTTTAAAATCAGAAATAAATTTGCATTTTAATAATGTTTAATATTATATTTAATAATATTTCATTCAGATCATATTATAAATATTATTATTCTGCAATATTTATCACTTTTGTCCTACAATGTCTGCAGATTTGCAAAATGCTACAGAAGAACTGGACGACAATCACTGAGTTTATCATTGTGGGCTTCCCTGGACTCCATCCAGACTACTATGGCCTGGTCGCTGCTATTTTCTTCATCATCTACACGACCACAGTGGCTGGGAACACTGTTTTTCTGGTGCTGTTTTTTACTTCACAGAGCCTCAGGAAGCCTATGTACATTATCCTCGCGAGCCTGGCGATATCTGATATGTGTTTCTCCACTGTTGCCTTACCTAAGATCATATCCAGGTACTGGTTTGATGCGGGAGCAACCCCCTTCCACACTTGCTTCTTCCAAATGGAACTAATCCACTATTTTGGAACATTAAACTCACTGATAATGATGATCATGGCCTTCGATCGCTATGTGGCTATTTGTTACTCTCTGAGATACCAGGCTGTTATGACTAACCGCATCACATACATCCTAAACATCACGGCTTGGGTAACTGCTTTTATCGCCCCCACAATAGCCACCCTACACACTCAACAGCTTCCTTACTGTGGCCCTAAACTGATCATTCAGTGCTACTGCGACCACATCTCTATTACCAACCTGGCCTGTGCTGACAACAGCAAGCAGATTTTGGTGGCTCTGTGCGTGGCCCTACTCGTGCTTCTTATCCCTCTAGCCTTCATCATTTACTCTTACTGTCACATCATAATGTCTCTAATGAGACTGTCGAGCTCTCAGAGTCGCTGGAAAAGCTTTGCCACCTGCAGCACGCAGCTGTGCATCATTGCACTGTTTTACGTGCCTCGCTGCGCAGTGTATATAGCCACTTTCCTGCAAATCCAAATCAGCAAAGATTTCAGGATAGTTCTCATACTGCTCTACAGTCTCCTTCCACCACTGATAAACCCCTTCATCTACTGTTTACGAACGCATGAAATCAGAATCATTGTGAGCAGATGGTTGAGCAGGCAAAGGGCCATGAGAGAAACGTCCAGAATTAATGTGATCACACTGTAGAATATTGTTATGTTTTTTAAAAGAAAAATCATACAATGATAAATCAGAGGCAACTGAATCAATTTTTGTGATTTGTAATTGTATTTTATGCTCAGCTTTATTGCGTATTGTGATGTATTCCAGTTAAATCTGGTGGTTACAATGCAAGAAAAACAACACGAAATATCTGCTCTGTTATGAATGACAGCAATAATAAAACTAGCTCCTTTTATGTATAACAGACATGTTAACTATCCGTTTGTCTTTACACATGCCAAAAAATATTTGGGCCTAAATTTAAGGTTTATGCATTTGAATTTCATATAAAATTTTCATGTGGTTTACAAACAAACTAATAAACTTAATTTGAGGCAGATTTGAATAAAAGAAACAGGTAAGATTTCTGCAAAAATTATGGCATAGTTATTAACTGTTTGCATATATTTTAAATAATCATATTTTTAATTAGTTAAAATGTTTGAGATTTAAACTAATTGGATTTATTGATGATAAATACCCGTATCAAAACCTGGTTATTGTTTATTTAAAACAGCCAATTTATTAGTACTGTTACAGAAATCTATGTATGACAAATATGCATTTTGTTAAGTTTATTTAAAACTGTGTAATCCAAATGAATGGAAATTTTATATGCAATTCAAATACATAAATATTAAAGGGTTAGTTCACCCAAAAATTAAATTTCTGTACTCACCCCATGTCATCCTAAACCTGTAAGACCTTTGTTAATCTTCGGAACACAAATTAAGATATTTTTGATAAAATCCGAGGGTTTCTGAACTACACATAGGCAGCAATGTCATTGCACCTTTTGAGATCCAGAAAAGTATTAAAGACATCATTAAAATAGTCAACTTGACTACAGTGGTTCAACCTTAATGTTATGAAGCAACAAGAATACTATTTGTGTGCAAAAACAAAACAAAAATAATGACTTTATTTAACAATTTGAACTGCTGTCATACACAGTTGATGTAGGGAACGCAGTGCAGGCTTCCATGTTCTACGTCCAAATGGCGACTCATTATTGGCCGGCTCCTGCATCAGCCTCGGATGCATGCATTGTGCTGCTCACGCGTATAGCATCTGCCAATACTGAGCAAGCATTCGGACATAAACACGAAAGCCTGCACTGTGTTCACTACATGTTCCGAAGATGAACCAAGGTCTTACGGGTCTGGGACAACATGAGGCTTAGTACTCAATGACAGAAATTTTTTGGTGAACTAACCCTTTAAATTTAGGCCTAAATACTTTTTTGAGGGTAGAAGTGCCATAATATGCCATACCCATGCAGCTAAGCATTTAGTATGGAAACGTGTCACGATGAAATGACCTGTTGAAAAGCCTAATTTATCTGTGCATTAAATTAATGACCATTAAACTGGTTAACTAATAAACTTTTTCTCATTACCATGATTGTCCTGTATTTTTTAACAGGGTGGCCAGATGGCTCAATAAATCACTGCAATGGATTAGTTGAATCCTAGTTTTGGAAACCCTGGCCTATGTAATGTAAAATGATTAGTCATCATCAAAATGATGAAGGTGGTGAAGCTTTGTGAATGGTAAAGCTTATCTACTATTCCATAATAATCAGAACATAATCAAACTGTATTATTGTATAAAGAAAAAAAAACATTGGTAAAAAGTATAAAAGTTAAACTATTATTTAATTCTCAGATGCTGCGGTCCACTCTGCTATCCACGCATTCACCTTTTTTGACCTTTCCTCATAATTCTATGTGACTGACCTGTTTATATGTCATTATGCACCAAGCAGTACATGTAGAACATTTCCTATCTTTTATGCCAATAGATCCAGGTAACGTCTCGGTTGCATATGTAACCCTCATTCCCTGAAGGTGTCCCAGCGCCCCAGTAGTAGTACGGCAACTGTGCTGATGGGATGCGAAGTCTTTGTTTCCTCCTTCAGGGAACAAGGGTTACATATGTAACTGAGACGTTCACGGTCACGGTGCCATACTGCATATGGGAGTCTCTGAGGTGGCTCTCACCCAATTTAGGAGGAGGCTACAAGTGGCAAAGAGGGCAGACCGGACTCTGCATAATGGAAACACACGGGCTTCCATTTATTAAGCCGGGGCCTCTTTGTGATTCTACCCATTTGAGATGAGAGCACAGGAGGATACCAGCTCAACACGAAGGCTATAGAATCTAACCTAGAATAAAACGTGTTAGGTGTTGCCCAGCCCGCAGCTCTACAAATATCTGTCAGTGAGGCACTACGTGCCAGAGCACAGCAGGATGCAACACTTCTAGTAGAGTGAGCTCGCAACTTGAGCGGACAGGGCACACCCTGTGCTTGGCATCCACAATCCAGTGGGCCATTTTCTGCTTGGAGACAGCCTTTCCTTTCTGCTGGCCTCCGTAACAGATAAAGAGCTGCTCTGAAGTCCTGAAGCTTTGAGTTCGATCCATGTACAGCCACAGAGGACAGACAGGACAGAGAAAAGCTAGGGCTAGGTCTGCCTTCTTCGGGTGCAGTGCTTGCAGGTTCACCACCTGGTCCCTGAATGGAGTGGTAGGAACCTTGGGCACATAGCCAGACAGGGGTCTCAGGATTACACTGGAGTCAGCCGGCCCTAACTCTAGGCACGATTCATCGACCAAAAATGCCTGCAGGCCCCCTACCCTCTTGATGGAGGCCAATGTAATCGGTAGCAAAGTTTTCATAGACAGAATCTTTCGATCTACTGACTGCAAGGCTCAAATAGGACATTCTGAAGTACTTTAAGCACCAGAGCCAAATCCTAAGAGGGTATGGAGGCAGAGGAGGAGTTAACCTTCTCGCCCCCCTAAGGAACCTGACGACCAGACCATGCTTCCTTATCGACTTGCCTCCTATGGGGTCGTGATATGCAGAAATTGCAGCAGCATACACTTTAAAGGTGGAAGGAGACAGCCTTTGCTCCAACACTTGCTGCAGGAAGGAGAGCACGGCTCTGATCGAGCACCTTCGGGGGTCTTCTCGGTTAGAAGAACACCACTCAACTCCACTTTAAGGCATAAGCATGTCTCATAGACGTGCTCGCGCTGAATGATGTCTAATACCTCTTAGAGTAGGTCATCTAGAACCTCTTCACGTCCCATCCAGGGACCAGACATGGAGTTTCCAGAGGTCTGGACGTGGGTGCCATAGGGTGCCCCATCTCTGAGAAAGTAGGAGAGGCTGTCGCAAGGAGCATTAGTTCTGGGAACCAGCTCCGGTTGAGCCAGTAGGGCACAACTAGCAAGACCTGCTCCTCATCCTCCCTGACTTTGCACAGGGTCTGTGAGAGTAGGCTCACTGAGGGGAACGCATATTTGTGCAGGCCCCTGGGCCAGCTGTGTGCCAGTGTGTCCATGCCAAGTGTTCCCTTGGTCAGGGAGTAAAACAACTGGCAGTGAGAGGTTTCTGGAGAGGCCAACAGGTCTACCTGAGCACCTCAACCCCTACCCGAGGGCCAGCACTGTGACTTAAAAGGGGGGGCATCACACAGTTTCTGCCAATCTCATGTTAATCTTTAGTACATATAGAGTAACAATGCATCCTTCATATCTCTGAAAAGTCTTTAGTTTTATCATATTTCTAAAAGATAGATACCCTAAACCGAGTCTTTCCGAAAAAAGCCGAGCTCCTGGAGGCATGCCTGCCGTCAGTGCCTTGGGCGGAGCTAAAGAGTCATGAGCACACGCAGCTTTTGCGTAGAGATCATCTGCTAGCTGCGACATCATTATAAATACAAAGAGAACAAAAACGTTTGTGGTGTTTACATTATATGCACTTGCAAACCGATTGCCAACAAAACACAGACATCTATTGCAGCTTTACTCACCACCCGCAATCTGCAAATCCAGCGCCGAACTGGGACTTTTCGTTTACAAAGTATTCATCACCAAAATCCCGGGAACAAACAAACATACATGCACAAGTCCATTACTGCCCCAGAAAAACAAACTGTATCCACTGTTCCCTTGACGCTGGGTTCTTTGGGAAGCTGAAAAAGGTAATCTTTCCCTCACAACCAAAAACACACTCCTTCGGTGACAGGAGCTGCATCTCATTTCGGAGGCTGCGTCCTTCGGAGATCACATTTGAAGGCTGAATACTTCATTAAGATTGTCATATTTAAGAAAAGTAACCATAATAAAATTGACTGATATTCATTGTGAGGTGTAAAATACTGTCATTTCTTTCTTACGTTGCAATATAATGGTTATTTTTCTTAAATGAGACTGCCTCGATGACATATGCAGCCTTCAAAGGGTGCAGCCCCTGAATTGGGACACAGCCATTGTTGAAAATTGTTGATGGGCGTTCTCTTGCTCTTGTTCTGGGTGATGTGTGTGTGCATGCTTATCAGGGAGAAGTGCCCATACAAGGAATTCTGCTCTCTTTTGACATCATACAGGTCATACTCGAAAAAAAACTCTCCAAAACCCAGTCCACAACCGGAAGTAGTGTATTTGGGACAGAAATACTCTGTCATACGTCCAACTTATGTTTTGAAACTTTGACCATGTTTAGCATGAGAATGCAACTCTTTAACAGTGTAAATAAGTCAGAATGCATGAAATAGCATTACATCCCCCCTTTAATCACGGTCAGTCACCAAGAGTAGCTCAACCCCGGCTCAAAACTACCCTCGTGCATTGTGGCCTCGCATGCAGGGCAGGGGCTGCCAGTACCATTGACGCCATCATCGAGGGTAGTGAGAGAGGATAAAAATGTTTATGCAGATTTTGGCACTTTTGCTGCTCCATATTTTGGCACCAATATGGCTCCATACTGACAAGTTTTCCATGCACATCCGGGGAAAAAGTCACGGGGGCAGGGCAAGGCAATTTATGCATCGCACTGTGCCCCCAGACACCAGACACAAAAGCAGCAACCAGGGAAAGCATGGCTGTCAGCTCTGAATCTGAATCAGCGTGAGCACACACCATTACAGTGGGAAGCTCAGCATAATCTTCATTTCCAGAGCATTACAGCCCTCTTTTCGATGCAGCAATCAACAACTGATCCTCATAAACCGAGATAAACCGCTCGGCTCTGAAGCAAAAAAGCTGATATGTGTTGCACCTGCTGCCTATTTATACCCATGTAGCAAGGCAGTCAGATGCAAATATTGCATGCCAATGTGCATTAGCTCGTTTAGTTGACACTCAAAGTAAATTGGTCTCTCTGGCAAGATTACCAATTCATCAATCACCAACGTGACCAAATGAAAGGGAACAAAAACAGATGGAATTGCATTATTTTATTTTCCCCTTGTTTTTTGCACCACCTGCTGGTGACGTAAATGTAAAAAAAAATGGTGCAGATGTAAAAGAAATGAGTATTAATTAAAAAATATATATTAGATTTTTTTATTTATTATTATTATTAATTTGTTTGATTTCACCTTTTCCTCATCCGTGTGAATGTGTGTGTTGCAGCAAACACAAGCACACAGGACACTTCAACCAGTAAACCCCAAAGTTTCATGACACCAAATGATTCAAAACATGATCCTTCATGACATGGGAAACATGCTGATGCGTTTTGCTGGATTTTTTTTCACATAGCGGCAAAATCAACTTAAAATACTTTAAAAAATCTTTTTTTGTCATAGAGACAGAAGTATTATATTAATTGAAACTATACAATGTCTTCCTTTATTTGTGTACACTCACAGTAAAAACTAAATGTTGCGCTTTTTGCAAAATAAAGAAAACTAACATGATGCGCGACCTCTCATCTCTCTCTGAATAAAGTCCAATCTGATACTCCCTCAGAAAATGAACTGTAACTTAGTAAATACTTATCACAAAAAAAAATGAGACATATGAAACATTAAAAATGTCAGGTTTTAAATCATGCAAGTCAAATCGAAAACAAATATTCTATGTTTATGTAATCTGTTTGAAAAGAGAGACATGTCAGACATTCAGCTCATTATCCACTAATGCAGCGACACGCACGGAGCGTGTACGCTATTCAGACGCAAATTCTAAGGCGATACATGCAACAGAGAGTGAACACCCGCGTTTTGAGATGCGGTGAGGAATAATTCTAAAAGGATTTACCTCAGAGGAAGAGCATGACTGGTTTCAATTCCATTTCGAGGATCAACTTGATCAAGCCGAGAATTGTATATCATGCCATGGTAAGTTTTTTTTATCTCTAAATTCTTTATTCTAATTGCGATATAGACTCGTGTCTGTCAATATTAACCTGCAAATTCATGTTTAAATATGAATCCTGCATGTTCTGTGTCTCTGTGTGAATGATTATTGGCTTTTCCCAAAAAATATTGCTATACTGAGATGAGTAAAATCAACTGAAATATGTAATAAATACTGAAATAAAATGTGTTAGCAACATATTAAACTGCACATTTATAGGCTCTATAATATAACAAATAATATACATAAAATGTCATAGCAATATGTATGTTTAGACAATATTTCTTTTGGCCTGGTTTGGGCAGAATATGAAGAGTTTACTGTCAAATATATACTATATAGTGCCACATCATTGAAGATTTTGTTCGCAATGAATAATGAAAGCTTTGCATCACAAAAATAAATTATATTTTAAAGTATATAACATAGAAAACCATTATTTTAAATTGAATAATATTTCACAGTATTGTTGTTGTTTTTTTGTGTTTTTTTTTTTTTTTGTATTTTTGATCAAATAAATGCAGGCTTGATGAGCATGAGACTTCTTTAAAAAACATTAAAAATAGTAATGTGTCAAATCTTTTGACCGGTACTGTAATTAAAAATATAATAGGCCTATACAAAAATCTCTTCACATGATGTGCAATAATACGTGCATGCATGAGATCTGTTTTTTTGTTAAGAGTGGACATAATACAATAGCTGATATGATCCTGATATCAGCATGCTCACAGAGGGGTTTTTTTCTTTTATCTCACAGATTTGAGAATCATAGTGACCAGATATTGGCCCACATTGACAGACTGCATGCATATGATACTGAGATCACTGACTGGAAGTAGGAAAGGTTTTTTTCTTCTTATTATTATTTTTTTTCTCCAGAGCAGAAACACCAAATGCCAGGTATGTGATGTTCACATATATTTTTGAACAGGATTTATTTCCAGGTATAACTGTGTATTCAAATGTGTATTTGACTCTCATTTATATAGTTAATTATATTTTAAATACACTTTAAACAAATTATATATTTCTTTTGTCATTGCATTCTTTCTTAGTCACATTCCTGACTGAATGCTGAATGGCTCATTATGCGGCTCATTAGGGGCAGGGTCTTAATCTCCTTGGGTGTGAATCACAGCATTATTCATGAAGATTTACACCTCTTCGAATACAGCCTGTGTAAACAAAACGTGTCTTAGAAATTTAAAATCAATACAATGTTTTATGTATCCAAGTAGGCAGGATAATTTCCACATCATTTTGAAGCAAACACTCTAAAATATACAGTCCACAAAAGTCTTGTGAAAAAAATATTTAGTGTGTATTTTGAGGCCTTATTTCAGTGACTTAGTTTTTTAGTTTTTTCAAAAACCACGCGTATACGCAATTCTCTCAAAAATACAAATATGTACATACTTGTTGCTCACATATTATTGTAGCATAGTTTCTGCTGAATACAGTGTAATGAGACTTTTGTCATTAATATGTTTATAAACAACTGAAACAAATGTCTGTTTGACCTGGCAGGGATTAGTGCAGCCTGCAGTGTGCACTCAGTCTCATTGACGACGCAACTCACAAAGCTGAATGAACAGTGAGCTCATTAAAGGCACACTTCACTCTCTAGCTGTGAAAACAGTTGTTTTTGTAGTGCTCTCTGAGATCGCGACCACCGCTGCAGTGCCATCACACCAACAAATATCGCATGCCAATGTGCATTAGCTCGTTTAGTTAATAATCGAAGTAGATTGGTCTCTCTGGCGAGATTACCAGTTCGTCGATCACCGACATGGCGTTAAACGTTACTGACTGAAAAGGAACAAAAACAGATGTGCATTATTTAATTTCCCCCTGTTTTTTGCACCACCTGCTGGTGACGTAAATGTAAAAAAAATGGTGCAGATGTAAAAGAAATGAGTATTAAATAAAAAATATATATTAGATTTTTTTTTATTATTATTAATTTGTTTGATTCCACCTTTTCCTCATCTGTGTGAATGTGTGTGTTGCAGCAAACACAAGCACACAGGACATTTCAACCAGTAAACCCCAAAGGTCATCCCAGTTTCATGACACCAAATGATTCTTGATGACGTGTTGATGACCCTACAGGCTTTAACACTGATTCTGTGGCTATAAAACAATGACACCACAAGCATCTGCATTGATAACTGAGACACTTGTCACACTGAGCCAGGAATATTCTTAGCAGATGTCACATAACTTAACAGAGGAATAATCAAGGTAATCATGTGATCAGCTGAAATACAAACCAAAATAACATTTCGATTTTTGCAAAGTCAAATAATTTAAAATCCGTAACAATGGGTAATTAAAGGAAAATTCTATATTATTTATTTATATTATTAATATCATTTAATGAAAATATATGTGTGAATTACATGTTTGATCATATATATGAATTTATATGAATTTAAGTTAGCCATTTGTATTTGTCATCATTTAGAGGACAGAGTCAGAGCATCAGGTGCAAATTCATTTAATGTCTGATGTTTTGATGTTTAATGATAATGAATTTATTAACATACTCACTGTACAGCTAGCTGATTTAAAATCCAAACTCTCATAAATGTTCAACCTTAATATAATTTTCGATGGGCCTTTTTTTAAAAGATGTCCCTGTTTTTAGAAATTATTGAAAATAGATTTTTAAATCAGAAATAAATTTGCATTTTAATAATGTTTAATATTATATTTAATAATATTTCATTCAGATTATATTATACATATTATTATTATGCAATATTTATCACTTTTGTCCTACAATGTCTGCAGATTTGCAAAATGCTACAGAAGAACTGGACGACAATCACTGAGTTTATCATTGTGGGCTTCCCTGGACTCCATCCAGACTACTATGGCCTGGTTGGTTCTATTTTCTTCATCGTCTACACGACCACAGTGGCTGGGAACACTGTTTTTCTGGTGCTGTTTTTCACTTCACAGAGCCTCAGGAAGCCCATGTACATTATCCTCGCGAGCCTGGCAACATCTGATATGTGTTTCTCCACTGTTGCCTTACCTAAGATCATATCCAGGTACTGGTTTGATGCGGGAGCAACCCCCTTCCACACTTGCTTCTTACAAACGGAACTAATCCACTATTTTGGGACATTAAACTCACTGATAATGATGATCATGGCTCTTGATCGCTATGTGGCTATTTGTTACTCTCTGAGATACCAGGCTGTTATGACTAACCGCATCATGTACATTCTAAACATCACGGCTTGGGTAACTGCTTTTATCGCCCCCACAATAGGCACCCTATATATTCAACAGCTTCCTTACTGCGGCCCTAAACTGATTATTCAGTGCTACTGCGACAACACCTCTATTACTAACCTGGCCTGTGCTGACAACAGCAAGCAGATTATGGTGGTCCTGTGCGTGGCCCTGTTTGTGCTTCTTCTCCCTCTAGCCTTCATCATTTACTCTTACTGTCACATCATAATGTCTCTAATGAGACTGTCGAGCTCTCAGAGTCGCTGGAAAGGTTTTGCCACCTGCAGCACGCAGCTGTGCATCATTGCACTGTTTTACGTGCCTCGCTGCGCAGTGTATATAACCACTTTCCTGCAAATCCAAATCAGCAAAGATTTCAGGATAGTTCTCATACTGCTCTACAGTCTCCTTCCACCACTGATAAACCCCTTCATCTACTGTTTACGAACGCAGGAGATCAGAATCATTGTGAGCAGATGGTTGAGCAGGCAAAGGGCCATGAGAGAAACGTCCAGAATTAATGTGATCACACTGTAGAATATTGTTATGTTCTGTGGAGTTTTAAAACATACAATGATTAATTAAGAGTTTTTTATTGTGATGTATTCCAGTTAAATCTGGTGGTGACAATGCAAGAAAAGCAACACAAAATATCTGCTCTGTTATGAATGACAGCATTAATAAAACTAGCTCCTTTTTATGTATAACAGACATGTTAACTATCCGTTTGTCTTTACACACGCCAAAAAATATTTGGGCCTAAATTTAAGGTTTATGCATTTGAATTTCATATAAAATTTTCATCCATGTGGTTTACACAATTTTAACAAACAAACTAATAAACTTAACATGAGGCATATTTGTCAGAGATTTCTGCACTTTAAAAAATTGACATATAGTTATTAACTATTTGCATCTATTTTAAATCATCATATTTTCAAAAGCAATTTTTAATTAGTTAAAATGTTTGAGATTTAAACAAATTGGATTTATTGATGATAAATACCTGTATTAAAACCTGGTTATTGTTTATTTAAAACAGCGAGTTTATTAGTACTGTTACAGAAATGTATGTATGACAAATATGCATTTCATTAAGTCTATTATTTTATTTTAAAACTGTGTAATCCAAATTAATGGAAATTTTATATGCAATTCAAATACATAAATATTAAATTTAGGCCTAAACACTTTTTTGAGGGTAGAAGTGCCATAATATGCCGTACCCATGCAGCTAAGCATTTAGTATGGAAACATGTCACAATGACATAAGCTATTGAAAAGCCTAACTTGTCTGTGCATTAAATTAATGACCGTTAAACTGATGAACTAATAAACTTTTCCTCATAGTCGTGATTGTCCTGTAATTTCCTGAGGTCAATGAATCACTGCCAGGGATTAGTTGTAAATCCTAGTTTGGGAAACCCTGGCCTATGTAATGTAAAATTAAATGTAAAATTATATATATACAGATAATGACCAGCTTGACCAGGTCTCCACCAGCTAAGGTCAAGCTGGTCCACCAGCACCACCAGCTCGGACCAGATAATGACCAGATAATGACCAGCTTGACCAGGTCTCCACCAGCCTGATACACTGGAAAAGTTAAAGTTCACTGTATGTTTTAGTATGTTACAGGAAAACAAAACCGCAGCTTCTGTTGTAACAGGTCTCCACCAGCACTACCAGCTTGGCCAAGCTGATATGTCAGGTTTGTGAAATGGCATTGGCTCTCATGTGTCTCATGACCATGACAAGTATGTCTAATAGTACTAATCTAATCTATACAATATATACAAGAAAAAGGGAAAATGTAGTTTAAAATATAACAAAGAATATATTGTAAATTAGGCTACATGTGACCTACTTAACAAAAAGGTTTTAATTTAAAATATAATCTTTGTTAAATAAAAAATATGAAGATTTTAAAAACTATAGGTAAAAATGCAGAGTAAAGCCTTAGAAAACGGCCTAAAGGCCCGTTCACACCAAGAACGATAACTATAAAGATCACACCACAGCTATAATGGTATCAGCACAGAAAAACAATATAGTTATATAGTTAATATAGAATCACTTCAGAACAATTTTATCCAGCTGATGAACGATAAAAACATTGACAGCCAATCAGAATCCTTCCTGCTTTAAAGAGCTTGAGAATTTAAAGTGACAGACAAGAACGCACTTAGAATAAACAGGACGATATCATCCGTTGTTCTGGACGCTAATATAGTTATCATTCTTGGTGTGAAAGGTCTTAATAATGCGTTTCATGGATTCTCATACATAGAAAGCGCCACTTCCGGTAATTTGCCTGTTACTCGACATGGCAAATTGCAATCAAGGATTTTTTTTAAATCAAGTACTTGAATTTAATCGAGGAATCGTGACAGCCCTATTATGCACCAAGCAGTAAATAAAGAACATTTGCTATCTTTTATGCCAATGGATCCAGGTAACAAAAACAGAAGGATTTGCATTATTTTATTTTCCTCTTCTTTTTTGCACCACCTGCTGGTGACCGTTTAAGATGTGGATGAAATGAATATTAAATAAATATATATTAGGGAATAATTATTATTATTGTTATTATTATTATGTTTGATTCCCACCTTTTCCTGATCTGTGTGAATGTGTGTGATGCAGCAAACACAAGCACACAGGGCACCTCAACCAGTAAACCCCAAAGGTCAGCCCAGTTTCATAACACCAATGATTCAAAACATGATCCTTCATGACGTGTTGACAGGCTTTAACACTGATTCTATGACTATAAAACAATGACACCACAAGCATCTGCATTGATAACTGAGACACTTGTCACACTGAGCCAGGAATATTCTTAGCAGATGTCACATAACTTAACAGAGGAATAATCAAGGTAATCATGTGAACAGCTGAAATAACAACCAAAATTTCGATTTTTGCAAAGCCAAATAATTTAAAATCCATAACAATTGGTAATTAAAGGAAAATTCCATATTATGTATTTATATTATTAATATCACTTAAAAAAATTATGTATGAATTACGTTTGATCATTTAGATGAATTTATATAAAGTTATAAAGTAAGTTAGCATTTCATGAAAATATTTTTTTTTTTTACATTTATATAAATTTTTACTGCATTTTTAATGTTGCAAAGTATAATCTTTGAATAAGATGCAAAGTATAATCTTTGATTTTTCTTTTTTTATTTACACGTGTGAGTGGTCAGTAATGTCAGTGCAAAAGGTAGATACACTGGAAAAGTTAAAGTTCACTGTATGTTTCAGTATGTTACAGGAAAACAAAACCACAGCTTCTGTTGTAACTGAGTTTTTCATCGTGGGCTTCCCTGGACTCCTGCCCAAATACTACAGCCTGATAGCAGCGCTTTTGTTCTGCATCTACATCGCTGTAATCACCGGCAACTCTCTCATTGTGGTCCTGTTTGTTATTGAACGCAGCCTCCATAAGCCTATGTATATTATCATGCTGAGTTTGTCCTTGTCTGATATTGGTTTTTGCACAGTTGCTCTGCCAAAAGTCATTTCTCGCTACTGGTTTAATGACGGTTATATTGCCTTCTATGTTTGTTTGTTTCAAAGGCAGCTGATTCACTATTTTGGGACCCTAAACTCTCTTATTATGATGATCATGGCTCTAGATCGGTACTTGGCGATCTGTCACCCACTAAGATACCCTGTTTTAATGACTAACCGCACTATGAGACTTCTAATAGGGCTTTCCTGGGTTACTGCAATGATTGCCCCAACCATCAGCTCAATGCAAACAGTGAAAATGCCATTCTGTGGGCCAAATATGATCGCTCATTGTTTCTGTGATGGCGTATCTATGAACCAGCTCGCCTGTGCTGATGCCACCCTCGCAAATCTCATTGCCTACATTGTAGCAATGTTTGTGCTTCTCTTACCATTCTCTTTCATCATCTTTTCCTATGCAAGTATCCTGGTGTCTGTGCTTCGAATAGCAAATGCACAGGGTCGTATGAAAGCCTTTTCTACCTGTGCCACACAGCTGACTATCATTATTATCTATTATGTGCCTCGTTTCGTGGTTTACTCTGGTTCTAGCATCCCGAGCATTCAGATGAACAGCAGTCAGAAGATCGCCCTGGTCATGTTCTACAGTCTGCTTCCACCACTAGTGAACCCCTTCATTTACTGCATCAGGATCAAAGAAATCAGACAGTTCTGTCTTAAATGGTGTGTCCAGAGAAACAGGATGAGTCTAATAGGTTAACTATTTCTAAATTAGATTATCTGCCTATCCCTGTTCTGATCTCATTACATGCTGTAAATGCATTTATAATATTTGTTAATATATATATATATATATATACACACACACACACACATATTATAGCCTATATATTATCCAGTTCTTAATTTAAAAAAAAAAATATATATATATATATATATATACATGGAATATTTGTAGTGTTATTTGTCACACTGCAGGCACATTTATCAACTGTAATATATTTAAATGATAAATAAATCATACATTTCCTACCAGACATGCATACAATATGAGTGCAGTTTTTGTTTTTTGTTTTAATTCATTTTGTTTCATTACATTACTATTAATAATATGTTCTATTATTTTATTTATTCATCTAATGTCTTGGTTATGAATGCTTTTACCTGTTTTCATTATTATTTCTCATAAATTAAAACTACATTCCAGGTAAAATCATTTACTCACTTTTAAGTCAAAAATCACATTATCGAACTGGTAAATGTCAAAGAATGTCACACTTAATTTTAGTTATATATTACTAATTGATAATTGATGCACATGACAGTGTCCTGCTGAGCGAAGAAAATAGTTGATTCTCACCACATGCAGTTTGAGAAAGATGTGCAGGCTGTTGCGTCGAAGGCCGTGTTGTGT
This sequence comes from Elopichthys bambusa, assembly GCA_037101425.1. Lineage (NCBI taxonomy): Eukaryota > Metazoa > Chordata > Actinopteri > Cypriniformes > Xenocyprididae > Elopichthys > Elopichthys bambusa. The sequence goes on from CM074433.1 coordinate 39,258,927, forward strand.
GTGCTTGTGAGGTTTCTTTGGTTAATACCAAAATACTATAGTTTCAACAGTTACTAATACTGCAGTAAAACTGTGTCAACTTGTAAATAGTTGTAATTAAAGGGACTGTTTAAACAACGTTTCTAGCATTGTAAAAACATTATTAAATCCATTATCAATTTATATTTATTATAAAACGTCCTGAAAAAGTGTTTCGTACGAGACGATCAGTAGTGTCTCACTACCAGACGCTTGGAGTCTCAAAAAGCGGAATCCAGTCAGATTCATCAACCGTAATATATTTTAATTATATTTGTCTTATTTAAGATATTTGCTTAAAAATATAGTGCATAATATTAATAATAGTAAATTAAGATAAATAAAATACAATTCAAGAAAAGTTTATTGTGATTTGATGGGAGTTACGGTGTTTAGCTATCATTAACCCACAAAGTGGCACAAAAAGCTCACATTCATGGTGTAAAGTTAGCTATATGTCTATATATAAAGTGGCCAGTGAGTGTATATATTATATACACACTCACTGGCCACTTTATTAGGTATACCTTGCTAGTACCAGGTTGGACCCCTTCAGAACTGCCTTAATTCTTCATGGTATAGATTCAACAAGGTGCTGAAAACATTTCTCTGAGATTTTGGTCTATAATGACATAAGCATCACATGGTTGCCGCAGATTTGTCGGCTGCATATCCATGATGCAAATCTCCCATTCCACCACATCCCCAAGGTGCTCTATTAAGATCTGGTGACTGTGAAGTTCATTTGAGTATAGTGAACTCATTGTCATGTTCAAGAAACCAGTTTGAGATGATTTTTTTGTGACATGGCACGTTATCCTGCTGGAAATAGCCATCAGAAGATGAATGCACTTTGATCATGGTCAGCAAGAATACTCAGGTTCTAAGGGGCTCAAAGGGGAACCAACCCCCTAGGAACCCTCATCCCTCCTGCGCTCTGCAACCAGCAGAGCTACTGTGGGAACACGCTGGACCATCTCAAAAGTGTGTACCAGCCGTATCCGACGACAGGATGTCTATCGCTGCATCAAAGAGTGAACCAGACTTCTCTGGGGATGATGATTCGGTGGGGCTGTCTCCTTTGGGAATGGTAGCAGTGCCCGAGTCAGACCTAGAGATGATGGCTATGCTTTCCCAGGCCGCCAACAGGGTCAGGCTCGTGTGGAACCCACCACCATGTCCCGAGCCCTTCTCAGGGTGGCACGCACTGGTTCTCAGCAACCCACCCTGGTTCTTTTCTTCACAGAGGTGAATGAGGAGCTCACTAGGTTGTGGAAGGCACCTTTTATTGCCAGAAACTGACCCAGTGGCTCCTCCTCCCTCACCTCCCTTGATGGCGGAGCAGTCAAGGGTTACATGCAGGTTCCTCCTGTGGAGCGGGCCATCCACTTTAGTGAAAGCAGTCGATACCTATGTCTTGCGAGTGGAAATTACAGTCCTACTGGCGAAGGACAAGATAGAGCCAGACCCTCCAGCCTATATGAGGTCTGGGTTTTACAGCCCCTACTTCATTGTTCCCAAGAAAAGCGATGGGCTAATCTTGGACCTGCGAGTGTTGAATCAGAAACCTTCACAAGCTACTGTTTAAAATGCTCACACAGAAACACATTTTTGTGTGCATCCGTCCCCGAGATTGGTTTGCAACGATCAACCTGAAAGATGCATACTTTCATGTCTCGATTCTTCCTCAACACAGGCTGTTCCTGCACTCTGCGTTCGAAGGTCGAGCATTTCAGTACAAGGTCCTCCCCTTCGGGCTGTCCCTGTCGTGTCTTCATGAAAGTCATGGAGGGGGCCCTTGTTCTCATGAGAAAACATGGCATTCCCATCCTCAACTATCTCGACGACTAGCTTATAATAGCTCAGACTCAGGATCAGTTATGCGAACACAGGGACCTGGTGCTCAGTCATTCTTCAGGCAGGAGTGCCCCTAGAACAGGTGTGCAGGCATGCTGTGGTGTTCACAGATGCCTCTGCCACCAGCTGGGGTGCCACGTACAAGGGGTATGCAGTGTCAGGGGTATGGATGGGCCCCCAACTGCATTGGCACATCAACTGCTTCAAGTTGCTAGCAGTATATCTTGCACTGAGCCACCTTAAGAGGCCGTTACAGGTTAAAGATGTACAGGTTCGTATGGACAACACTGTGACCATTGCGTACATTAACCAGCAAGGTGGTCTACACTCCCATCACATGTCGCAACTTGCCCACCATCTCCTCCTCTGGAGTCAGAAGCACCTGAGGTCGCTTTGCGCCATTTATGTTCCCGTGTGCTCTACCACCTTCTTTCTCAGAAAAGGGGCACCCTTTGGCACCCGCGTCCAGACCTCTGGAAACTCCCATGTCTGGTCCCTGGACAGGACGCAGAGGTTCTAGGTGACTTACCCCCTGAGGTAATTAACACCATCACTTCGGCACGAGCACCGTCTACGAGACGCGCTTATGCCTTGAAGTGGAACCAGTTCATCGAATGGTGTTCTTCTTACTGAGAGTACCCCCGAAGATCAGTGCCGTGCTTTCATTCCTGAAGCATGGGTTGGAGCAAAAGCTGTCTCCCTCCACCCTCAAAGTGCATGCTGCTGCAATATCTGCATATCACGACCACATAAATGGAAAGTCAGTTGGGAAGCACAACATGATAGTCAGGTTCCTTAGGGGGGCAAAATGGCTGAATCCTCCTTGACCCCCCTGCATACCCTCTTGGGACTGCAGGCATTTTCGGTCGACGAGTCGTGCCTAGAGTTCAGGCCGGGTGATGGCCATGTGGTACTGAGATGCGGCCCAGCTACATGCCCAAGGCAAGCTCTGCCCCTGGAGGAGGTAGACCCAGCGCTGGCTTTGCTCTGTCCGGTCCGTGAGCACCGTGAGGCCCGGTTCATTGTCGGCTTGCTACGCCAATTAATGCGCTGATTGCTTTATAAGAGTCCCTTCAGGCAGACCATGTTGAGCCCTCCATCACCCTCGGCAGCCGGACGTGGCAAAGCGTCCAGCGCCAGGCCTATATCCAGCCGAATCCTTGAGAACCGGGTTAAGGCTGGGTATTTAGGTATTTTTCCATGGTTGCTCCTAAACGGAAGCCCATGTCTTTTGGAGTTTGGTTGGAGGTTTGAGTCAGCCCAGCCCAGTCTGTGTAAGCCCTGTCCTGTCATCCTATTAGGCAAGATGTGACAGGTGGCTTGCTCAGGGCACTGGATGGGGGCTAGCATCCAGTGTCACGTTTGACATACATCCGTTTTGTTTTTTTTTAAATATATGCTAGTGTACGTGCACAGTCGAATGCACAGCCTTGGAAAGCATACTTCATTTGACTCGTATGCATACACAGGCATTTGATGCATACACAGTTTTGAGCAATCTCTCGCCACAAGTTACAACCCATGTAAACATCTTTGTATTCTTTCATGCTAGAGTTGTCCAAATGAGGGTACTTTCTAACCTCTTTGCACAATCTCTCGTCTATGTAGGCCTCCATTGTCGCTGTAGCTTGCAAGTGTTGTGGTCTGTTCTGTTTATGCAGTGTTTCTTTGACTACCTTATGAATCAACCGCACCAGGGCACAGTTGCCACCTTGTGGATAAACTAATTACTGCAAAAAAAAATTAAATGCGCATGTGCGACCTGCAAAAATCTTCTGATAACAAAATTAATGACACATGCACTGTACGCTAATCCTTGGGCTATACTTTGGGCTATAAAAATAAAAATGCTGCCTTCAGAGGCATCAAGGCACGTCCGAATCTAATGTTAGCTTCACTTCCTGTGTCATGGGAGACCTTCATCTGATCGATTTTTGAAGGCAGTATAGATGTATCCTTCGCTGTCTTTGATATCTAACAATCCTATGCATTCCATTCAATGACAGTTGAGATGGTGTCTGAAAGTTGCGGTTTCTGGTCAGTTTGTGTGCAAATGTACATTTCTGACCAACGTTTTCCACTTCTGATTTCTAGTGAGAAATTACTACTGTAATAATTAAATATTTGTTTAGTTCTCACCAAAACTCGCTCTATTTTGATGTAGCTCATTAAACTGTTATGCTGCCTCATAAGTCTGTCCGAAATCAGTTTTATGAGGTTCCTTCATGCGCAAACACTGCCTGCAGAGTCACTGCCATAAGGCAGCGAGGCAACAAGTCAGCTGCCTAAGTTTTCGGATGCATGTTTTTGGATGCCCATGTCTACATGCCTAAATGTATTGAGTTGCTCCCATGTGGTTGGCTGATATTTGCATTAACATGCAGGTGTACCTAATAAAGTGGCCAGTGAGTGTATATATACTACAACCATTTTAAAACGAAACAGCTCATTTTTCTGTGTTGTGCAAATAAATGTTATATCTATCAGGTAAGAGGAACCAAGCCAAACTTAATTCTATAGTTATCTTCTGGCAAAACACAGTCCCCATTCCCCAAACCCCAAAGATCAGACCAGTTTCACAACACCAAGTGATTCAAAACATGATCCTTCATGACGTGTTGGACCCTACAGACTTTAACACTGATTCTATGGCTATAAAATAATGAAACCACAAGCATCTGCACTGATAACTGAGAAACGTATCACATTAAGCCAGGAATATTCTTAGCAGATGTCACATTACTTAACAGAGAAATAATCAAGGTAATCATGTGATCAGCTGAAATACAAACCAAAATAACATTTAGATTTTTGCAATTATTTAAAATCACAGAATGTGTAAATAACTTAAGGAAAATTCATCTTAATTATTAACTAAATAATGTTCTATAATTAATGTATATTTTAATGTAGTCTTACAAAAAACAGTATTTATAAATTATTTATTTTATAACTTACACCAATTTATAATTTCATAAGTAAACTGTATTTAAATCATTTTATATTATCCTTATTATATTGTATTATATTTCTAAATGTTGCAGAGAATAATTTTAACTTCAAGTAAATATTTAAACATTTTTGAGCAAATCAAAGCCATTTTTATCAAGGTAATATCCTGTGTAAAGATACATGCAGATACATAGATTTTTTTTGTAAACAGATGTTCACTGTGTGTTTCAGTATGTCACAGGTAAACGAAACCGCAGCTTCTGTTGTAACCGAGTTTTTCATCGTGGGCTTCCCTGGACTCCTGCCCAAATACTACAGCCTGATAGCAGCGCTTTTGTTCTGCATCTACATCGCTGTAATCACCGGCAACTCTCTCATTGTGGTCCTGTTTGTTATTGAACGCAGCCTCCATAAGCCTATGTATATTATCATGCTGAGTTTGTCCTTGTCTGATATTGGTTTTTGCACAGTTGCTCTGCCAAAAGTCATTTCTCGCTACTGGTTTAATGACGGTTATATTGCCTTCTACGTTTGTTTGTTTCAAAGGCAGCTGATTCACTATTTTGGGACCCTAAACTCTCTTATTATGATGATCATGGCTCTAGATCGGTACTTGGCGATCTGTTACCCACTAAGATACCCTGTTTTAATGACTAACCGCACTATGAGTCTTTTAATAGGGTTTTCCTGGGTTACTGCAATGATTTCACCAACCATCAGCTCAATGCAAACAGTGAATCTGCCATTCTGTGGGCCAAACATGATCGCTCATTGCTTCTGTGACTCTCAGTCTATGAACCAGCTCGCCTGTGCTGATGCCACCCTCCCAAAGCTCATTTCCTATGGTCTAGCAATGTTTGTGCTTTTCGTGCCATTCTCTTTCATCATCTTTTCCTATGCAAGTATCCTGGTGTCTGTGCTTCGTATAGCAAATGCACAGGGTCGTATGAAAGCCTTTTCTACCTGTGCCACACAGCTGACTATCATTATCATCTATTATGTGCCTCGTTTCGTGGTTTACTCTGGTTCTAGCATCCCGAACATTCAGATGAACAGCAGTCAGAAGATCGCCCTGGTCATGTTCTACAGTCTGCTTCCACCACTAGTGAACCCCTTCATTTACTGCATCAGGATCAAAGAAATCAGACTGTTCTTTCTCAAATGGTGTGTCCAGAGAAACAGGATGAGTCTAAAAGTTAATAGGTTAACTATTTCTTAATGAGATTATCCGCCTATCCCTGTTCTGATGTATTTCATTACATGCTCATTACTGTATATGCATTTGTTAATAGTTATTTTTTAATGCATTATATTATAGCCTAGATATTTATCAAGCCATTTATCCAGTTCTTCATTTTTAAAAAAATTACATTGAATATTTGTAGTATCATTTGTCACACTGCAGACATGTTTATCAACTGTAATATATTTTAATTATATTAAAAATACTTTTTAATTAAATAATTATATTAATTATTTTAATAAATAAATAATAAATTCCCACTAAACACACATGCAATATGACTGCAGTTTTTAGTTTTTTATTCATAATGTTTCATTAGATTATTATTAGTAATATGTTCTATTATTTTATACATCTAAGGTCTTGGTTACGAATGCTTTTACCTGTTTTTATTAGTATTTCTCATAAATTAAATGTGCATGCTAATTAAAATTGTCCAAAATCACATTATCTACCAGTTCAAATTTCAAAGACTGTCACACTTAATTTTATTTAAATTTTACTTATTGATAATTGATGCACATGACAGTTTCCTGCTGTGCAATGAAAATCCTATAGTTTCAACACCTCCTGATAATGCAGTAAAACTGTGGCAAATTGATACTTGTCATTGCTTCATTTTGGCAACCTGGATACCACAGTAAATAGGTGTAATTTAAAGGGACCATTTAAACAATGTTTCTAGCATTTTAAAAACATTAAATTCATTATCGTGTTATATTCCTCCAGTTGGAATCATCAACTGTAATATATACAGTGGGTACGGAAAGTATTCAGACCCCCTTACATTTTTTCACTCTTTGTTATATTGCAGCCATTTGCTGAAACCATTTAAGTTCATTTTTTTCCTCATTAATGTACACACAGCACCCCATATTGACAGAAAAACACAGAATTGTTGACATTTTTGCAGATTTATTAAAAGAGAAAAACTGAAATATCACATGGTCCTAAGTATTCAGACCCTTTGCTCAGTATTAAGTAGAAGCACCCTTTTGATCTAATACAGCCATGAGTCTTTTTGGGAAAGATGCATGGGAAAGTTTTTCACACCTGGATTTGCCGATCCTCTGCCATTCCTCCTTGCAGATCCTCTCCAGTTCTGTCAGGTTGGATGGGAAACGTTGGTGGACAACCATTTTTAGGTGTCTCCAGAGATGCTCAATTGGGTTTAAGTCAGGGCTCTGGCTGGGCCATTCAAGAACAGTCACGGAGTTGTTGTGAAGCCACTCCTTCGTTATTTTAGCTGTGTGCTTAGGGTCATTGTCTTGTTAGAAGGTAAACCTTCGGCCCAGTCTGAGGTCCTGAGCACTCTGGAGAAGGTTTTCGTCCAGGATATCCCTGTACTTGGCCGCATTCATCTTTCCCTCGATTGCAACCAGTCGTCCTGTCCCTGCAGCTGAAAAACACCCCCACAGCATGATGCTGCCACCACCATGCTTCACTGTTGGGACTGTATTGGACAGGGGATGAGCAGTGCCTGGTTTTCTCCACACATACCGCTTAGAAATAAGGCCAAAAAGTTCTATCTTGGTCTCATCAGACCAGAGAATCTTATTTCTCACCATCTTGGAGTCCTTCAGGTGTTTTTTAGCAAATATGTCTTGCACTGAGGAGAGGCTTCCGTCGGGCTACTCTGCCATAAAGCCCCGACTGGTGGAGGGCTGCAGTGATGGCTGACTTTCTACAACTTTCTCCCATCTCCCGACTGCATCTCTGGAGCTCAGCCACAGTGATCTTTGGGTTCTTGTTTACCTCTCTCACCAAGGCTCTTCTCCCCCGATAGCTCAGTTTGGCCGGACAGCCAGCTCTAGGAAGGATTCCGGTCGTCCCAAACGTCTTCCATTTAAGGATTATGGAGGCCACTGTGCTCTTAGGAACCTTAAGTGCAGCAGAAATTTTTTTGTAACCTTGGCCAGATCTGTGCCTTGCCACAATTCTGTCTCTGAGCTCTTCAGGCAGTTCCTTTGACCTCATGATTCTCATTTGCTCTGACATGCACTGTGAGCTGTAAGGTCTTATATAGACAGGTGTGTGGCTTTCCTAATCAAGTCCAATTAGTATAATCAAACACAGCTGGACTCAAATGAAGGTATAGAACCATCTCAAGGATGATCAGAAGAAATGGACAGCACCTGAGTTAAATATATGAGTGTCACAGCAAAGGGTCTGAATACTTAGGACCATGTGATATTTCAGTTTTTCTTTTTTTAATAAATTGAAAGGGAACGTCTTGGGTTACGAATGTAACCATTGTTCCCTGAGAAGGGAATGACACGCTGCATCCCTTTGCCATACTTCCTGCATGCCTGTGAGTGACTTGCCTCAGTCTATTAGAAGCTAAAGCTAATGCTGCCTTGTGCCAACTTCTGTGGTTCGCCGTTACACGTCACAAAGTGACACAGTGCCAATCAAGATTGGATTAGTTGCACACATGCTTCAGATGACAGTCATGCAGAGGTGTTCCCCAAAGTGTCGTCATTCGATGCAGCGTCTTGTTCCCTTCAGAGAACAATGGTTACTTTTGGTTACATTTGTAACCCGAGACGTTTCTTGTGATTTGATGGGAGTTATGGTGTGTAGTTATCATTTACCCACAAGGTGGCACAAAAAGCTCACATTCATGGCATAAAGAAGCTGTTTGCTGTCTGCTGAGATATTTTGGTCTGGAGAATATATTTGAATATAAATATATCAGTTGAGAAAGACAGCACATGTGTATCAGACAGTGTATTAAAGTGACAGAAGCCTAATGACAGCCTAATATTCCTGCTGCTGTCTGTTTTGGGTTTTTTTAACTGTTTTTAACAGTTTTTTTGTTTGTTTTTTTGACTGAATTACTTTTGTAACTTCAATAAGAATTAATTAATAAGAATGTTTAATTTATACAGTGAAGACTATGCTGTGTTATTTTACATTTGCTTACTTTATTAAATTTTTGTATCTGAATACTATCAGACCTACTTGAAAACCTGAAAAGCACTGTTTATTTTATTTGTATCTTTGTTATATTGAATGTATGTTTTGCTTGTAATTTGATAATTTATTTTTATTTTACTACTGACTGATTACTTGTCTTTAATAATGTTTTAAATTTAGATTAGTTAGGCTGTTAGTATCAAAATTGTTAGTTAGGCTGTGGTATCGAAACTGGAATAGAGAATTGTGAATTTTCACTGGTATCTAAAATTTTGGTGCCATTACTGCTTGTTTTTGTAAAAACAGTTTAAAAATATATATAAATAATAATAAAATATTTATAGCCAGTAAATTTTCTTAAGTCTTAATTTTCTTAAGGTTTGGCAAAAAGTTAGTTTTAGGCCCTGTCTATCAGGGAAAAAAATTCATCCAAAACACAGTCCCCACTCCCCAAATCCCAAAGGTCATCCCAGTTTCATGACACCAATGATTCAAAACATGATCCTTCATGACGTGTTGGACCCTACAGGCTTTAACACTGATTCTATGACTATAAAACAATGAAACCACAAGCATCTGCACTAACTGAGTGACGTGTCACACTGAGCCAGGAATACTCTTAGCAGATGTCACATAATTTAACAGAGAAACAATCAAGGTAATCTTGTGAACAGCTGAAATACAAACCAAAATAACATTCAGATTTTTGCAAATATTTGAATATCACAGAATGTGTAAATAATTTAGGGAAAAATCTTAGTAACTAAATTAGTAATTAGTAACTAAATACTGTTCTACAATTATGTATATTTTAATGTAGTTTTACAAAAAACTATATTTATAAATGATTTATTTTATAATTTACACTAATTTATAATTTCATAAGTGAACTGTATTTAAATAATTTTATATTATCATTATTATATTGTATTATATTTCTAAATGGTGCAGAGAGATTAATTATAACTTCAAGTAAATATTTAAACATTTTTGAGCAAATCAAAGCCATTTTTATCAAGGTAATATCAAGTGTAAAAGGCAGATACATTGATTTTTTTTTTTTTTTTGTAAACAGATGTTCACTGTGTGTTTCAGTATGTCACAGGTAAACGAAACCGCAGCTTCTGTTGTAACCGAGTTTTTCATCGTGGGCTTCCCTGGACTCCTGCCCAAATACTACAGCCTGATAGCAGCGCTTTTGTTCTGCATCTACATCGCTGTAATCACCGGCAACTCTCTCATTGTGGTCCTGTTTGTTATTGAACGCAGCCTCCATAAGCCTATGTATATTATCATGCTAAGTTTGTCCATGTCTGATATTGGTTTTTGCACAGTTGCTCTACCAAAAGTCATTTCTCGCTACTGGTTTAATGACGGTTATATTGCCTTCTACGTTTGTTTGTTTCAAAGGCAGCTGATTCACTATTTTGGGACCCTAAACTCTCTTATTATGATGATCATGGCTCTAGATCGGTACTTGGCGATCTGTTACCCACTAAGATACCCTGTTTTAATGACTAACCGCACTATGAGACTTCTAATAGGGCTTTCCTGGGTTACTGCAATGATTGCCCCAACCATCAGCTCAATGCAAACAGTGAAAATGCCATTCTGTGGGCCAAACATGATCGCTCATTGCTTTTGTGACTCTCAGTCTATGAACCAGCTCGCCTGTGCTGATGCCACCTTCCCAAAGCTCATTTCCTACGGTGTAGCAATGTTTGTGCTTCTCGTGCCATTCTCTTTCATCATCTTTTCCTATGCAAGTATCCTGGTGTCTGTGCTTCGAATAGCAAATGCACAGGGTCGTATGAAAGCCTTTTCTACCTGTGCCACACAGCTGACTATCATTATCATCTATTATGTGCCTCGTTTCGTGGTTTACTCTGGTTCTAGCATCCCGAACATTCAGATGAACAGCAGTCAGAAGATCGCCCTGGTCATGTTCTACAGTCTGCTTCCACCACTAGTGAACCCCTTCATTTACTGCATCAGGATCAAAGAAATCAGACAGTTCTGTCTTAAATGGTGTGTCCAGAGAAACAGGATGAGTCTAAAGGTCAACAGGCTAACTATTTCTAAATGAGATTATCTGCCTATCCCTGTTCTGATCTATCTCATTCCATGAAACTAGCATGTTATTGTTATATTATTTGTTAATATTATTGTCATTTTCTATTGTATATTAATAATAAATTGTATTATAATAAATGTGGAAGGCTATTTATCACTCACAACTCAAAAGACAAGTTCTTCTCTTTTTCACCAACACAGTAAACCATAGTGGGGTATTAGCCCTCATTGATAATTATTAAAATTAATATTAAAAAAAAAAAAAAAAAAAAAAGAACTGCTCAGAAGATTGAACAAAGAAACATTTATATGGAAAGTTGCATGTCCTGCTGCCCATGCTAAACTCCATGTAAAACTATTTTTGTATAATTATGTTCTCTTTTTCTTTTTTTTTACCTCGTTAATTAAAAGACTACATTAAATATTTGTGCTTTTAAAAATCATGAAAAGTATATTATTTCTAATGTATTTTAATTAAAAATGAATTACACCATCGATTCATATTTAACAAAGCTTTAAATTGACAGGTCTTTCCTGTGTAATTAAACGATACTGTTAATATTTTGTTGACATTGCTATTAAAAATATGTTGTTGTTTTTTTTAAGTATCTAAGGTCTTACAAGACAGGGTGTAGGTTTTCATGTGTCTCACAAATTAAAAGTAGGCTACATGTGGTGTTTTGTTTTGCTAAAAAGAAATGAAAATGATTAAAACCTGAACAAACTGTCAAATTTCAAAGAACGGCCAATCTCATTTGAATAAAGAAACATTAATTGATGCATATGACAGTACCTGCTGAACAGAGAAAGAAGTTGATTCTCACCGCGTGCTGTTTATTTCTGCTGAAGGCCGTGCTTGTGTGCTCGTGAGGTTCCCATGGTGCCCGTGGTTTAAAGTTGATACTTGCCAAAGATGTCATAAAAAATAACTAAAAATAACCGTATGGTATTTTGGCCACCTGGATACCATAGTAAAGTGTTGTTAGCCTCTTGTGATTAAATTCATGATTTGTATTGCGTGTCCTGATGTATATTTCCCGGCACTACATTAAAATAAAGCCCTTAAAAGTGTTTTGTATGAGACCAAAAATTAATTTTCACTAGAGGGCGCATGGCAGCTGAACCATCCGAATCCTTCATTTAGTCGCATTCATATATAGGCCTTTTTTCGTCTTATTTGGGATATTTCTGCACAAAAAACACAATTACAATGGACAATATGAACATTAATTAATACTTTTAAACAGATATAGTAAAAAAAAAAAATTATGATGTGATTTTAATCTGAATGTAATTAACATTTTACCCACAAGATGGCACAAAAAGCTTACAGTAAAAAAGATATTTGACATTCATGGCCTAACGGTATGGAATCCCAAGTCTGCCAAAATTAAAAAATAAATAAATATATAAAGAAATGTAAAAAAGTAAAAATAAATATATAAAGAAATATAGAAAAACAATCTAATGTAGAAAAGCAAAAAAAAAAAAATTATTCTTATTATTATTTATATATTTATTTCCTTATTTATGTATATATTTATTTTTTTCCACATTTACTTATTTTTCTTTTATTTATTTATACATTTATTTATTTATGTATTTATTTCCATATCTGTTCATTTCCACATTTATTCATTTCTACATTTCTTTATTTCTACATTTCTTTATTTTTACATTTATGTATTTTTACATTTCTTTGTCCGTAGGATAATGAGGAGGGCGTGGTTTACCTCAGACATAGCAATCGAGCTCAGAGTAGGCGAGAGCGAAGCAGTGCCACCGGTTCTGACCGGTGTCCGAATCGCAATCAAACGCAAGCCCATTCATTCAAATGATTAATGTAAATATAAATAAAGTCCCTGTTATCAGATCTGCTGAAGATGTTGCTGTTCATGTTTGCCAGCGAAGAACATTTTACAAATCCAGACCAGACGATGTTCTACGGCCATGTCCGGAATAAAGAGTAGCCTATCCATGTCACACAGTACAGTTAGGGTGATATTACTTAACCCGTGATATAAGATTTTGGCCATACTACCCATCCAAATCATTCATCCCAGTATCAACGTCAGTAGGCTACACTATTTCGGGCACACCACAAGGTGTCACTGCGGCCTCAACGCTTCGCTCTTGCCTACTCTGAGCTCGATTGCTATGTCTGAGGTAAACCACGCCCTCCTCATTACCCTACAGACAAAGAAATGTAAAAATACATAAATGTAAAAATAAAGAAATGTAGAAATAAATAAATGTGGAAATTAACAAATATGGAAATAAATACATAAATAAATAAATGTGGAAATAAATAAAAATCAAAATGAATAAATGTATAAATAAAAAATAAATAAATGTGGGGGGAAAAAAAATATATATATATATATACATAAGGAAATGTATAAATAATTTTTTTTTTTTTTTTTTTTTTTTTGCTTTTCTATGTATATTTATTTATTTATTTTTACTTTTTTTTTTTTTACATTTCTTTGTATATTTATGTATTTATTTTTTTAATTTTGGCAGGTTTGGGATTCCATATAACAGGGCTGTTTATAACATAGCTAATGTTTTTATTAATAAAATATAAAAGAGAAGATAACATTAATGACTAATAGTAAAACTCATACATTTATAAGGACACTACTTTTTATGTTTTGAAAGAACTATCTTATGTATGGAAGCCAAGGCTGCCTTTATTTGATCAAAACCATTAATACTAAAACATAATTACAATTTAAAATGGTTTGTTTGTGTGTTTGTTTGTTTTTGTGTGTGTGTGTGTGATTTATTCCTGTGATGGCAAAGCTGAATTTTCCTTAATGACCGCAGACCTTTAAATGGTAGTGTGTGTGTCTGTGATGGTTTATATGATTTATGAGGACACAACTTTGTATAATAACATGGGTATAACACTGGTATTACAATGTAAAAGTGTATTATGATTACATTTGTTGAGTCCTCATAATTAAAATTGCTTAAAAACATACTAAACAATGTTTTATTAAAAATGTAATAAATAAATAAATAAATAAAAATGCAGTTTTCTGTGATTGGAAGATTTAGGGGAAAGAATCTACAGTTCGTACAGTATAAAAACCATACGCCTATAGAATGTCTTCATAATGATAGGTGCACCAATATGTGTGTGTGTTTAAATAATTTAGATTAATTAAATGCTTTTTGGAACACAATACATGTGTTGTATAGAGCAAGAATCTGTGTTTTTAATTATATAGTGCTACAATCCAAACATAGTTAGGATTTTGACTGGTTATATGAATTTATCACCCTCTCAAATTCATCATAAACAATCTGAAGGTGAACACATCAAGCAACAAGCATTTGACTTCAATATTCTGGATTCTTTATTCAGTTTATAGATGTATTTCCATTTGTAGTTTAGAGAATGAGAAGCATTAGTTTTATTTACAATTATATTTTTAAAAACTTCAGCTCTGTACAGATTTGAACCCTGATAAGGACCAATATTTTTCAGACCTAGTGCGGTGTTAAAATGCAGAAAGCAAAAACCACATAAACAGAAAAAGACAATGGAAGAAAAAAAAGATATCAAATTATGAACATTTGAAGAAAAAACAAGAAACACAGTACAGTAATTTCTTCAGCCATTAGAGAAGGGTTTGCTGCTGTTAAAGTACATGACATTGTCAGCATCTCACTGCTCCAAATGCTAATGTGCTAACTGTTTTTAGACTATCATACACTAGACACCAATATATATCAACAATCTATAGTTATGTTCTCTATAAGATTCATATTAAATATACTCTACACATATGTAACCTTCGAATACAATTCCCATTTGGAAAAATATTAAAAAGGGATGAGGAGAAAGAAAAATTACACAGATTTAGAAATGAAACAGCACATGTTTCTGTATTGTGCAAACAAATTTTATATCTAACAGGGAAGGGGAAATAGAAACCAAGCCAAACTTCATTCCATAGTTATCTTCTGGCTCCAAACGCAAGCATTAATTTACACCACTACACTTAGAAAATAAAGGGATAAATCTTACCCTTCCTGAAAGAGAGCAGCTCAGAACTATCTAAAGAGGGCAGACGCAACACTGTTTGACTGTCAAAACACAGCCGCAAATGTCACTGTTACTCATTATGCATTATTTAGACTTTCCATGAACTTCTGGAGATCTACCTTCCTACAAAGTCCCAACTCCTGCGCTCAAAACACACCTGAACCGGCTAATCAAGCACCGGAACTTGTTAAAGCAGGACGCTGGATCTCCAAGACCAGAATGGGGCATTTAAAACACATGGAAACGTATAATAAACATTTCTAAAACGTTCATCAGGCACATCAATACTTGTTTTCCTGCGCTGAACTACATGTGGTGATTAAACCGCCAGTGAAGCGTGTGCTATTATTTCAGACGTAGGTGACGGCATGCCTTCCCGCCTTCGCACCAGATCCGAGCCAAGCCTGGTGAGCATGTGGTGCATCGTTAAATGTGAAAAGTTCATCAGACCCTGTGTAAATTCATTTCCCCCTCACACGTCTCCCTCCTGAGAGGAAGAATCAAGGGCGAGTCTCTTCTTCCACACTGAATCATTCATGTTTACCATGTGCAATAAAAAACGGGCCTCCTCCTTGTGCAAACCGGTAGAAAGGGAAGGAGTGCTTGTCTGTGTGTGAGTGTGTGCATGATGAAACAAGTTACAGGTCTGCTGGGTGTGCATGAAGGTAGAATAATGAGAAAAGATGTGTGTGGGGGTGACGGCAGGATGCGTTTTATTATCTGCTGCTCTCGAGGTGGGATTCTCTTGACATTTTTTGGCTTAAATACGCACTATGCATTCTCCGAGCCTGGTCTCATTCTCTCTCGGGTGGGATTTTTTTTTTCTCTCCAGGTGAAGTGAAGCTCTCCCGGTCAGGTGTGAGTAGTTGTGTTTAAGCAGCATGGGCGAAGGGTGATGGGACACACTCATTCTGAGGGATGAAGGGATGTATTTACAGGATCACACAACAGTTGCTCTCTCCAGTCTTTTCCCGGTTCCTTTGACCTGAATTGAAAACACAAGCAGTTAATACTACTGCACAAAATCAAAACAATGGTTCTGTTTCAAAACCTAGTGAGCTGCCTACCTAAACAGCATTTTAAGGCATCATAGGCATTCTGTTTTGTTCTTAGGCCCTGTTTACACCTGGTATTAAGATGCGTTTTGGTCGATCGGATCTCAAGTGGACGTGGGAGAAATGTTCCCGTTTACACCTGGTGTTTTAATCCGTCTCTTTTGTCCACTTTCAACCACTTCTGTCCTAATTTCTTCAAGGGGAGGGTCTATGGGCGGGTAAATATATGGGCTTTATTAGATCTTTCAATCTAATGGACGAAATTGCGCAATTTACATGTGAACGCACCCAGAGACGACGGAAACACATACAGAAAGCAGCAGCTTTCGTTTCTGCTCGGACCGTCACAAGACCACGCCGAATGCTGTGAGTGTCTGTTAGAAATGAGGAATGGTGAGAGAACATTGTGCTTGGTACATTTTTCGTCTTGAAACCAAACTTGGGTCTTCAGCTGAAAAAGTTTTTTGTAAGGAGCATCGTTGACTATGGCTACGTTCACACTGTCAGTTTCTGAATTGCGTAACTGAATTATGTGTGAATGTAACCGTGTTAAGGACTCAAATACAGGACTGACAGCTATATACTTTTGCTGTGTGAATGTGGCCTATATAAAAGGTTCCAAATCAATCATTTATGAGGATCTTTTTCAGTGACTTAAAAGGAAGCTACCCATGTAGGCAGCATTGAAGCTCACTGGGGTTTGGAGCAGAGCCATAGTACTGATAAATAAGTCAGCAGGACCCCGCAAAAATTTTGTCAAAGCACAAAGTGCTTTCAGCATTTAAAATTTTTTATTAAAACAGAAATTCACACTGCAATATTATTAATAGTTTAACAAGGGACTGGGTAAATGTACATAGTTTATACACAAATAAACTTAAATAAAATGTTGAAAATTTAAAAAAAAAATAAAAAAAACATTTTTAAAATTTAATTATAAATAATGTAATCAAACTCAAATTAATATATAATATACATATATTCTCATATTTATTTCTACTTTTAAACCATAAATCAATAAATAGTGCATCACTTGTCTCTGGATTTTCATGAAAATTTGCATTTGAATAAAAACGGTTAAAACTCAGCAAACATTAAATTCATAGTTATTTGTCTTCTATTTTATCACCTACATGGTCATGTGACAGGGTCTTTTATATTTTGGTGATAAAATACTTTAAAACTTCTGAAAGACTGGAATATTGCCAGAGGTTGAGAATGATCCACATATAAACTGGTGATTTTTTAAGAAAGTGAAGGCTGCAGTTAGGCAGGGAGCGTGTGAAAAAGTAAAGGAAGAGTGGACAGAAAAGAGAAAGGGCAGAATGGTTACCTTGGGAATTTGGCTCGGGCAGCGTCTCTCTGGCAACTAAATGCATCACTGTGGTTTTTCCAAGAGGCAGTTTTAAAGCTGCAAGACACAAAGAAAAAAAAAAAAAGTGTTTTAGACTGAATGGACACACGAGACTAATGCAGCTGTACATCTGTGATACCAAAGTAAATTTTCAAGGGGATGAAGTCATAGGACATAGGAACAGGATGACAAATAAACCTCTGGATGAGAGTGCAGCATTTAAGCCTGAGCCTTATTGAGAGCCGTCACTGACTCTGAGACCACTGCTGCTGCCTTCTGCCCCACAGACAGACTCTGTCTGCATGCCTTGGTTCTCTTGAATCAAGAAGGTGTCAGCGTGTATTATCAAAGTGACACTTCTTTGGCAAACCCTGCCTGCGTGCCACTATCACATCATCAGCCAAACGGTTCAGAAATAGGAGCTGGTTGTGAGTTTTTATTCAATCATAGTTATTCAGCTATGGGAAAAGTTTGCCCAGGCAAAACATTGCAAAACCCATTAGATATGAGTAAACAGTCTAATAGTTAAGCTTTTCACAAATATTTATAAACTCAAAAGAGACCCTATTTATAAGTGCAATAAGAGAAAAACATACTTCTATTGTCCTAACTAATCACAATTTAGCTAAGATTGCCTGACAGAGATAGATATAGACAGACAGACACTAGGGCTGGGACAACACATCGATTCTCGATCGATACAATGAATCTGGATTGATCCTGATATTTTCTCTCGAATCGATTCTGAGCTTAGTTTTAACAGCAGATGGCGCTCTAGGCTAGTTTTTAACTGCACACTCTCAAACGCTCACGAAGAAGACTGCTGGACAGCTCTCGGCCGAGTCATGTAAGTGGTTAAACATACACCTCGGCTCAGAATGCTTTTATGATGTGAGATAAATGTAAACACAGCCCATTGCAATTCGCTTCAACCTTTTCGAACTATATGAATGATTATTTTAGGTTTAAGTGGTGTGTGTAAAGGCAGGCAGTGTACGAATGTTTCTAAAGCACATATAGTAGTGGCATCTGCTGTTTAAAAACTAAGCTCAGAATCGATTCGAGAGAGAATCGCGATACATCTGAAAATATCAGAATCGCTCCAGATTCTTTGTATTGCGAATCGAGATTCGATGTATTGTCCCAGCCCTAACAGACACAGATAGATATAGATAGACAGACACAGATATAAAGATAGACAGAGGGACAGATTGACATACAGACAGACTGACAGACGGACGGACAAACAGACAGAACGACAGAGATAGATATAGACAGACAGACAGATAGATAGATAGACGGATGGATGGATATATATAGACAGAAAGAGAGAGAGAGAGAGATAGACAGATGGATGGATGGATGGACATATATAGACAGAGAAAGAGAGAGAGAAAGAGAGAGATAGAAAGAATGACAGACACTGATAGATGCACTTTCTTACACGTTCACAAACCCACTCAATCTTTTATTGTTGCTTGAGGGATGGCCAAACAAATTTAAAAAAAAAAATGCTTCCTGTTCATGCCCAAAGAATTTCCTCTCCTCCCTGTTTTCATTCCCTGATGACAGGTCTGTCGGCCAGTGCTTTCCTACTTTCATAGACTGCTCTCTTCCCTCAAAGCTCCATGAAAAACTCACTGCCGCACTGAGAATATTTATAAGTTTGTTTCATTAAGTGAATTCTATTCATGACCTGAGAATTGTAAAATGTAGGTGTATTGGGACTGAGAGTTGAATTTTTGGGTACATCCTTACAATCAGCTGACTGATGTGGAATTAAACCGCACTGCACCCTGGCCCGAAATAAACCAAGACAAAGCCAAAATAATTATCTGTGCAATTATAAAACTCCAGTCGGACAGAGCAAAATTCACCTGGCAGAGAAAAGGCCAGGCAACTTCTTATTTGTCAGACCCATGATTCGGGACTGAGAAGAATGATTTAATAAATAATCAACAGTAACGGAGCATGTGTGATGTGATATAAATAATGATAATAAGGAATGTGGGAGGGCAGCTCACCTCCTAGCGTCACATTGCCGTGAAGGAACCGGCCCTGGTAGATGAGACGCAGGATGTTCGGACTGCTCACTTGTTCCTCTTCCCAGTCTGTTAAAGATAGAACGAATTAGAGGGATTCATATTTGTGTAAACACAAAATATACAAATCTGAAGGCCAAAGAAGAAACAGACCAAAATGTAAGTCATTATGCACAGAAGAAACAAAGTCAAAGGTTTGGAACAACATGAGGGTGAGTGTACGATGAGTAAATGAAGAAAAAAAGGCTTTTTCTTTTGGGGGGCACTTTTCTACTAGTCTTTCCACATTACTCCTTCCTTAGATTTTTACTAGTTCACTTAGTTTTCTCATCATTCATTTATCCATTCATACAACCCACCCATCTCTCTCATTCCTGACTCAATCCAAATGGAGACTCAGTCACAAGACTCAAGTGAGGGTCATTCTATGTCCTCATAAGGTCGAGCTCTGCTGTGCTCGTCTGCTATGAATAAAACTCTGATTCAATCCCAGACCACCCCGACAGAGTTTACTAACTGTTCAACAAAGAAAGCCTTTCTTTTCACAGTATTCCTTTGCTTTTTTCATCAATATTCTTTATAATTAAGGGCTGATGACTTTCATAAGAGCTATTCAAAG
Organism: Elopichthys bambusa; assembly: GCA_037101425.1. Lineage (NCBI taxonomy): Eukaryota > Metazoa > Chordata > Actinopteri > Cypriniformes > Xenocyprididae > Elopichthys > Elopichthys bambusa. The sequence goes on from CM074433.1 coordinate 39,279,116, forward strand.
CAAGAAATTAAAATTAAATAAACTTAAATGAACCCTGAATTTAATTGGAGCAAGAAATGGTAATAAAAATGTATCATTCCTGCTAAAAATGCTGCCTAAGTTGGCTTGCTGGTCTCAGATTGGCTTAAGATGGTTTAGCTGGTCAGCTAGCTCCAAAAACCGACAAAACAAGTCAAGTCAAGTCAAGACCTTTATTTATATAGTGCTTTTTACAATGCAGATTGTGTCAAAGCAGCTTTACAGTGATAACTGGTATATAATTTTGGCTGCACAGCAGCCATTTATGCGTACGGTCATCTGCCAGAAGCTAGTTATTATAGTTAATAAAGAGACAGACCCTTTAGTTAGCTTGACTGGGCTTGAAGAGCAGATATCCACAAGATTTTTCAGCAGGGATGGTATTGCCATGTTTTTGGAACATGGAACCATGGTAAAATCATGTTTTGCCTTTTTATTTATATAAAATATAAACTTTTTAGAATATTTACCATAGTAATGGCCTTTTATTTTTTTAGGTATTTTGGAGTACATTATAAATAAATACAATAATAATATTGATATGCTAACCATTCAGTGCCGTGTACACTACCGTTCAAAAATTTGGGGTCAGTACGTTTTTTGTAATGAAAGAAAGAATCTGATACTTTTTTTATTCAGCAAGGATGCCTCAAAACTGACCTACTTCAAATAATGCTGTTCTTTTGAACTTTATATTCATCAAAGAATCATGAAAAAATCTATCATGGGTTCCATAAAACTATTAAAGGTGCAGTAAGCGAGAAAATCTGTTGATATTTGAAATCACCAAAACAAACACGCCCCTCCCCAAAAGGATCACCCCCCTAACTTGATAGCTCCGCCCTCAAATTCACAAACACATTATGCAAAACAGGCACCTCCTCCCTAATGAATGTATACGCCACTTACTGCTGATGGCTACAAGTGTATTTTGGTGCTCGGTCTGATCCACTTTCAACGATCCACCAGCGTTTTTAAGAAACATGAAAGAGGAGTCTGGATACCATCTGCTCTTCTCTAAAATTCAGAAGTAGCAGTATGTGTGTGTATAATAACCTGCAAATTTACTAGAACAGTATCTGTGGAATATTTGAATGCAAACCACACAGTCCTCATGCAGAGGAGGAGAGACGGCTAGACAGATGTATAAACACACAAACTCAAGACGCACTGTTTTTGTTCCCCTGAATAATGTCATTGACTTTAAGTCAGCATACAGTGAGTGGAATCTAGCTCTGCATGGGATTACCACTCGGTCAGACTCAGATTTGTCTGCGGCACAGATTATCTGAAAACAGAAAAAGGTTGTAAAGAGGAATCTACTCAACGCCAGGAAACAAAAGCCTGAAAATCTTTCACAAGAGCCAACAGTTTCCACTAAGGGATCGCATTCAAAACAATATGTGTGTGTTAAGATGAATCATCACGCACCCATTGGCCAGTTGTCGTACACGTGCTTGGCGATGTCGGCTGCGGAGTCATTTGGCGAGAACAGGAACTCTTTTGTTTTTCCACTCACCAAGATGAGCCTCAAGTTGATCTGAAACACAAACACAAACAATAGAGACGTTAGAAGCTCAGTCAGAATTCACACCACACTTCCTCAACGGACACAAAATGGCATTTGCAACCCATTTTAACTCGTAGTGTGACGTATTTCCAGGTTTCATGCCAGAATGGAGCCAGAACTGAATGTTAGTTCGCTAAAACAATGCCTAAATAGCTATTATGCTACTGGCAGTCCCACACGGAAACTGTGCACACACAACTTTGGAGAAAGTTCTGCATATTTTCACAGAATTAAAAAGCCTGTCAGACATAAAGCTTCACAATCTCATGACCCTTGTGTATATTCATTTATAAACTAAATTGACTAATTTGATTATGCTTTTAGCTACCAATAAGAGTATAGTGTTCTCAGTTCCATTTAACTGCAAAAAAACACTGGTTTATATTATTCAGGGGAAAATGGGTTAACATTAAATAAAAAAATAAAAATAATGAAGATGGACGGTTGAGAAATTATTTCATAAATCTTTTATATGTCCTCCACTATATACTTCCTTTGATGACTGCGAACCACCAGTGATTAAATCGGCACAATTATGCTGTTTGTGCAAGCACTCAAGCAATATAATTTGCAAAAAGTCCATTATCATATTTATTCACATCCCAGAGTGTCGCCCATTTAAAAACAAAAGAGTAGGATGTATCAAGCTGAGAGAAAGAGAGAGATGGACAGAGCTTGGGGCAGTGCATGTCCAATGCACGTGTGTCACTCTGCGAGTGTCTGATGTCATTAGAGGATCCAGTATTAAGCTCCTCCCCTCTATAAGCACACACACATTGCCAGCTGCAGTGATGTAACAGAGTGAAAACCAGCAGATTGAAACAAAGATCCTCTTTGTAGAATCAGATTAGAGCCAGGAGCAAGAACCCGCACGCTCAAACAACTCATCCAGAGATCACAACACACACACACACACACACACAATCTTAAGTCTCCTTCAGAGGAAAGAGTATCAGTCAACAAACAGACGCACACATTCATGCACAAAAATGGTTGGATGAACACACAGACATGCACATGCAAATCTAATTTAGGCTCGGAATAGTATGTGGCTATTTTATGAAGCCACCACACAGGAAGGAAATACCAGAGGAAATCTACTTATCGCAATATTTCCGTACACATTTTTGCCAATTCACTCCTCCATTTCCAGAGTTTTTGAAATATTTATTAGAGCTGGACGATTCATCGAAAAGTAATCGAAACCGAAATTCAGAACCTCTAACCGACTTAATTTTCCCATGTCGGTTATTTCGTTTTTTTTAATACTTTCCCCTTAAAAACATACTACCGCGTGTGTAGCCACGTGACTCCGCCCCGTCCAGTCAACACGCAGGTGAATGCCAAGTTGTATGTGTTTTAAGGCTTGCCAGTTTGGATATTCAAGCGATTTTAGACCATCGGATGTGTATTATTATATCGAGCTACCTAACTGTATTGTGGTACAAACAGTAGCTGTCACAAAACGTTAAGATCGTGCGCACAGAGAGGAACGCAGAACGTAATTGTCAGTGCTGTCCTGTGATTCCTGTGAAACTCAAAACTTATTATAGCATTTTCTACTTCTGAAGTAACTATTTACAACCCACAGCTTCAAAATGAATAGAGAGACGGTATGACTAATTTACACACGCAATCGCTCTCATTACTGGTACTGTGCTAATTTACCTTTATCTGATTTACAACAAGCAGAAATCTGTAAGAAATGTTACGAAACATAGATAAAATAACTGTTGAAAGTGAGCTGTTATGTCAGATCACTCTTTCAATAGGAAAAATATCCCTTCTTTAAAAGTCAAGTATATTTACAGTACAAACCTTGAAAGTGAACTATGGGCAAAAAATAAATAAATAGATAATAATCATTCATTAATCGTAATCGAGGTAAAATGTTCAATGAATCAAGGTTTTGATTTTAGGTCATAATCGTCCAGCCCTAATACTTATGCTGATTTATATATGTCAGAAAATAGAAATTAGTGCAAGTTGCAAAAAAAACCGTTTCATCAAATTAGTACTCATATCCTCCAAATGTAAAGACCTCTATCCTATATTTAAAAAAAGAAATAAATAAAAATTTGTGCTAGATAATATTGTGAATAGTAATATTTTGGTAAATATGTCAAATATACATTCATTTTGGGTCAGTAAGTTATTTTCTTTTATGAAATTAATACTTTTATTCAGCAAGGACTGATTGATTAAAAAAAAAAAAGTGACCGTAAAGACATTTACTTTTTCTATTTAAAAAAATGCTGTTCTTTTGAACTTTATATTTCATTAAAGAATCCTAAAAAAAAGTATCACAGTTTCCACAAAAATATTAAGCCGAAGTCTTTACTGCATTTTTGATCAAATAATTGCAGCCTATTTTTACATTATAAATGTAATATTTAAGCATTAATTGGCTGATATTTGACATTACTGGCATTGATTAACAGACCAAAATTTAGTAATGCACCGATTAAACATTGATTACATTTACTAGCAGCCTTAGCAATTAATAAATGTACATTGTGTTTTCAAATATTTTTTTTCTGAATTTCCAAGAAATACTGCTAATTTGCTCGAACAATGTGCTAATTACCCATTTAAATGACAATACATACTACAGCTAGCCTACATTTTATTATCAGTATTGGTGCTTAAACTAAAATTGAATGAAAACAGACACCATTTGTTTTCTTAAATTCATTGTGAAAATCATTAAGAAAAAAAAAAATGACAAAAAATCGTATTTTCTAATCAAAAATGCCCCACCTGTTTCACCTTTCCTTTTCCGATGACAAAGTCCACACTATACAATACTCAACGGACAAAATCTAGACAAAATTTCCTCCATGAATATCCTGTTTCACATTATGAAGTAAGAATGGGTTGTTGTTTCATGTTGACTCATCTGCCTACTACTGGTTATGAAGAAACAATATTTAACACAAAACTGAATAGGTGTGTGTCATCGTCTTATTGTATAGCCCTTATTCAGAGCAGCGCCATGACAGTTATAAAAGCGAGGCTGTGAGGGATAGACTTACCGTGTTTTCAATGGCATCCGCTGTAAAAAGCTGTATAAAGTATAAAGCTCCTAGATCACTTATAATTTTCCACAGTTTATGTTGTCTGGAGTTTTATGTCTACTGAGGTTTCTTGGAAAGATATTTTTTCAGTGTTTCGTCTGCGGAACAATCCAAAAACACATCAAATAACAGTACAACCCACTGGAGAGACGTATGTCTATCCTCACAGTCTCGCTTTCATTCCCTTTAAAAATCAAAGATGGCGCTGCTGTGAATAAGGTCTATTGTGTTAGTTTCGAAAAATCATCTGCTGAAGTCTATTGCAAATATAGATATACATTCATGTGTCTAACTACGGTTGCAGACGGAGTCAACTTGCTCTGGAGTGTTCACAGATCTGCTTTGACCGTTCCAATATGGTGGAAGGCTTACTTATATCAGCCCATAGAAACAGCCGCTACTGAGGCATCTATGTATATATATATATATATATATATGGTTCTAACACAATGGAACACCTAGTTTCCATAGAGATGGTAACCGTGGCAGCGGCTCCTCTGTGAGAGCTCTGACCTGAATCACCTGCAGTCTTTCTTCAGTCTCTTTCTCTCTCACCGTATCTCATCTTTCATTATGTCACTCCATCTTTTCCACATCTTTGTCTAATGATGACATATCATCTTCACCTGCTGAATGCCAATGAGCAAAAACTGAAGGAAGCTGATTTATACGATGTTTCCAGACGTACGCAGAAAGGAGGAAAAGCTGCTCTAATCGCAGAAATATGTGTTATGCTGGGATACGTCTGCTCGAAACATTCCTCCTCCATCCCTCTCCTTGGTGAGCAGACAAAATCTCACTATGACGTAATACGACATGCAGCGCTGCCTCCAAGGAATTTCAACAACAACAAGCTCAGCAGAAAACATCCGCCGGGAAATGATTTCATAGGCGAGGGTGACGCTGGCACTAGTCTTACCCGGGAGCAGGTGGTTCCCTCTCAGTGAAGACAGTAGTTGCTATGCCAAACATTATTATACCACTCAATATTTATCTCTACTACTGCATCCTCACAGAATATGTTCAACAATCCCAGCGTAGAAAGACCGGCTACCTGCAACCAACCCTTCAGGGGGAATGTTTGATGTAATCACCCCCCAGCGCTCTCCTGCACAAACAAACACACTTTCCTAGGGACACAGATGACATGTAACACCCACTCGTGAGGCTACAGGGCAGCGATGGGATCTCCACTGTGATGGAAAGATTTGCTTATGTGGAGACTGCATTCATACCAGAGACCCTAGTGAAAAATAAATATACTAAAATGTATCTGAAATACATTAATTTCATGCTAGGTATACTACAAATACATTTAAATATTATGTACTTAATAAAAACACCTTGCAATTGTACTTTTGGTAAACTAAACTGGTACAACTAAATTGGACCAACTAATTCTGTACTTAATGCACTTCAATTGTGTGGAAGTAGTACTGAGGTCCAACTAAAGATATACTTAAAGCATTAGTTCACCCAAAAATGAAAATTCAGTCATTTATTATTCACCCTCATGTTGTTCCACACCCGTAAGACCGTTCATCTTCGAAACACAAATTAAGATATATGTAATCTCTTAAAATATAAGATGTGGTTTGTCCTGTCTGTTTGATCCCTTAAGTAGGGCCCAATGATTTCCGCGATGCAGAAAACGCGGACGGAATCGCGGAATTCAGTCATGAAAACGGAATTTAGTATATAACACGGAATGTCACGGAATTTGTCAAATTTTTGATTAATGAATAAAAAAACAAGTCAGTACACTTACATCAAATTGCGATATATACTAGCGTCTGTGAATATTAAACCGCAAATAGACTATAATATTAAGTACGAATCCTGCATGTCTGTATGCCTCTGAAATGAATGACGTGGAAGCGTGGATTCATTTACCTCACACGCGTGCGCGCATGCATGTAAGCACACACACTAAAGCACGTGCGACGCTCGTGATGTTTTCATCCTCTGTCGCCTCACTATATGAGGAAATGAACGCACGAAATTCATCTCCAGAGCCGCTCTGAAAGTCACTTCATCAGCATTTAACCGCTTCGTTTGAGAAAACTATCGTCATGAACACAGAGAAACTCAAAGATCTTGGCAACTCGTCAAAATAAAAGTTCGATTTAACTTGACAGAAACATAGTGTTGTACAGTAGAATTTAGATAAATTAATTTAATAATAAATTATTAAAAACTATCTTTTTAAGGAATAATCTCAGTTTTTCTTCCATGTTTTAATAGTAAAGCTCTGTTGTGCAGCACATTGTTTCACAAAAAAAGTTTATTTCATGATTAAAAGATAAATTAAATGGTATGCGTTCATTTGATTGCCGGAAAAATTTAAATACGGAACAGAATTTCTGAGGGGGAAAAAAAAAATCTTTTTTTTTAAATTAATAAATGTTGTTTTTAAGAATTCAATTAATTAGACATGCTTTTTGATTATTAAAATGTAATTAAACCATTCAAATGGAATCCAGAAAAGTTAAAACAGAAAACAGAATTTGGTAAAAATAAAATTTGGGGAAAGAATAAAACGGATATCATAGGGCCCTAAAAAATTTAATTTTTTGTTAAACTTTTAATAAATTGTTGGTAAATTGGATAAGTTTCATTATTTCCATTAATTAGACATGCTTTATTTAATTTAATGTAACCATTAAAATTGAGTTAAAAAAAAACGGAATTTGGGAAAAAATTTAACGGAATTCAGGAAAAATAAAACAGATTTCATAGGGCCCTACTTAAGACATAACTGTGTTTACATTAATTTTGCGTCATAAAAGCATTTTGAGATGCAAGTTTATGACCACTCTTCACAAAGTGCACGTCAGCATTTAAAATTTATATAATGACATAACTGAGGCAGCGTTCATAGAGCATTTTGTAAGGAAAATACCGGCAGGCGAGACGACACACTGCAAGCGTCAGCAATGCACGCGTTTCTCACAGCGCATCCTGTGCAATGAAGCGCGCAAACCTTTTCAACCTTTCCGAACTTTATTAAAGATTATTTTGTGAATGGTTTGAGTGGTGTGTGTGTGTGTGCGCGTCTGCGAGAGAGAGAGAGAGAGAGAGAGAGAGAGAGTAAGAGCGAGCGATTGGAAGAAAGCAGAATAAGTTTCTAAAGCACATGCAGCGCCATCGCGCATCTGTGATTAAAAACTAAGCTCAGAATCGATCCAGAATCGTTAAAGAGAGAATCTTTTCTCCCATCTCTATTGTATAGTATGACCAACTCAATATTAGATAGATTAAACATAAACTGTGCTTTTCTGTAGGCCAGGCATATGTGTAGTGTGCCAAGTTGATGCTTCGTCTGCAGACTGCTTACTCTCGCGTGTCACGTGACAAGCGGGTAATTGCAGCCTTTGCGGTTTGAAAATCTCACTTTGACACATCGCGATATTATCGCAAATGCGATTAATCGTTCAGCCCTAGTATGTTGCCATTATGATCATGCATTTTAGTAGATAATATGATTTCACTGCAATACTGCAATGAATAATCATAAATTGTGACACCTGCATTGTTATATAGCACTGCAAGGAACTTGTTGATACTAAATAACACCTGCAGTAGTCTTTCCACAGCTGACATGTTGAAAACAGATATGTCATCCAGAGCAGGTGTTTCAGGTTTGCTATAGTTGCAGAGCATGAAGTACTAGAGATTTTTCGGAGGGTTGTAGCTTTTGGGTATCACAAGTTGAGCAGGAGATTCTCTGCTTTAGAAGGATAAACAACCCGGTGGTTCTGCCAAGAGAGAATGTGTGTGTGAGAGAGAAAGAGAGAGAGAGATGCTGACAGTAATGAGTGTTTCAGACAGGACGTCTGAACTAAAAGCAGCCACAACAAATGCTGACCACAGTGGATGTGACATGTCGACTGGCTTTGCCCATCTCAGAATAGAGGTCTGCCAGATTGTTCTGGAAATGACATTTATGCAATAGGGAACAGACACACAATCACAGCACTTACGCAACCACACATCAATGAAAACTATATTAGAAATGTCGCCTCCAGCAGGGATTTGTCTGTTTTAGAGAGAGAGGAAATTAGTGAGCTCTATGGCGAGATCGGTTATGTCTGTATAAGCTGTTTAAAGAACAATGACGTGGCGTTCCAAAACAAAAACAAGGCACATGCAACATGCCTGATTCACAGGAAGAGCCATTAGAGATTAAAGATCACACAAGCCTAATGCAAGCTTAGGCTTCACACAAATCCTGCCTTATCAGCATCTCAGGACTTACTCAAGTTCACACTACAAAGGCTCACGAAGAATCTCCAAAATAGAACCCCATTTATACCTATATTAAGTGACATCCAATTGTGATCAAATCACCTGAGATGGATGTTGGATCGGGGGAAGCACTATCCCCACTATCCAACACTATTAGTTTTGACTTATTTAAACCAGCCTAATCTCCAACAACAGTGTTTAATACATCACAGAAAACCAATGTTTAAGTTTGCTCAACACAAAACTGAGAAAATATGATCATACTGTTCAACAAAAGATTAACATTTTCTCTTTCTGTGTCCTGAAAGATCCATTTCAGTCAGGCACAAAATTAATTCATTCTGCTCAATGGATTCGGAGTCTGCTTCTGTGTGCGAACTCAACCTCAGTCATAAACAGACGAGACAGAGAAGAGAAGCCATCCATCTTCCCTCTGACAGCACAGTGCTGGTTCAAACGGTGTCATCTCTGTCTATGTCTCCAGGAGTCTGTGATGTAGTCGAGACTGAGGTGGTTTTGAAGACTGTGATCACACTCACTCATCTCTCCTTCATCAGTCAGGGTGTTAGCGGGATTTCACCCGCATATCTGAGAGAGTGTGAAGAAGCTTTTCAGAGCATCTCATTCTAAGAATGGAAGTGTTATTTCTTTCCTCGGGTTGAAATTGGGGTATACTTTACCTAACCTGCTAAACTGACTGCCTGCATGCTTTAAATAAACAAATAACCCCATTTACTTTCTTAATTCATGTTCCTAGTCTTATTGTAAACGATTTATCAATGCATGCTGTTCCAAAGAAAAAATGTTTTCTTTCTAATCTTTCCTATAAAAGTAGTACTACACCATTCAAATGTTTAGGTCAGTAAATTTGTTTTTTCCTCTTTTTTTCCAGCAAGGATGCATTAGACTGATTAAAAGTCACAGTAAAGACATTTATTATGTTACAAAAGTGGTTAAAAAAATTCTACTTTCTATTCATTAATAAATCCTGAAGAAAAATGTATCACAGTTTCTACAAAAATATTAAGCAGAACTGTTTTCAACATTGATTATTTTAATAATAATAATAATAATAATAATAATATATAAAAGGAATGTTTCTTGTGTACCAAATCAGCATATTAGAATGATTTCTGAAGGATCATGGTGACACTGAAGACTGGATTAAAATGGCTGCTAAAAATGTAGCTTTGCCATCACAAAAATAAATCACATTTTAAAATAGAAAACAGTTATTTTAAATTGTAATAATATATCACAATATTACTGTTTTATTGTACTTTAATAAAATAAATGCAGCCTTAGTAAGTATGAGAGACTTCTTTCAAAAACATTTTTTTTAATCTAACAGACCCCAAACTTTTGAATAATTGTTCTACCTTTGAAACAATTTTCCTTTCAGATGACAGTTATTTACAATCCAGACAATTCCCAATAGTTTAATTAATTCCCGCCCTATACAGAACATCCTGTTTTACTTACAAATACGTCACACTGCAGAAGTAAATTTTTGATTCTGAATGCCATTTCCTGTCTACTAAATAAATTACATAATTGAGAACAACAAAAGTTTATCCAAATAAAATAAACAACATGCTAAAGTTTTACAAGTAAAACATAAGGTTTCTTTTGCAAACCATTTTTGTATGTTTTCCAACATTTAGAGGACAAATATAGAAAAACAAAGCATGGATTTCAGATTCTGTCAGGTACGGTACAGCCTGTACAATCCAGTTTTTTTTTTATTTCTCAACATGAGACAGAACAGGTTGGTCCACTTTGCAGTGGAGATCCAATTCTTTCTGTGGTGAGAAAGTTAACACCACTGAGTATGGTAAATCACCCATTGTTTGGGCTTTGCATAGATATTCAACTTTACAGGTCACCTTGGCCTCTTTCTGAACAGATTATAAAAAAATGGTCTGGCCTACTTGAATTAGCAGAGGTTAAAGCAAAGAACATGTCCAAAATGGCAGATCGCAATGCATTTAGACATGGGAATGGAAGGATAAATGTCTCACTTTGGCCAGGCCCAAAAGCACAATGACCATTGCCATTGGTTTGATAATAGCTAGCTCATTCGGCCACTAGTCTCTATTAAGAGCTTCTAAATGAATAGATTCCAGCCCCCAAAATGATTCTTTACTGTTTCATATAAAATCGTCTTTTCATGATATTGGACAGACTGTTATGGGACCAAAAATCTGAGAAAAAGAGACCAGGCCATTCATTAATGTGTGATATCTTTCATATGTGCGTCAGACTCTTAAATTCTCATTATGAAGAGCATGGCACAGGAAAAAGAGATAGCAGCATTAAATGACATGAGATCTGAGAATTAGATGGCACATTTAGACATGGGAAATTAAACTGCAAGAGGGGCTGTAGAGGAATTATAAAGTTCCCTGTCTATCTCCAAGACCTCTGTGGATAGCACAAATTAATGCAGGAATTTGAGAACCGACTCGCAGTCTTGGGCGTGTGCGCACACACATGGCAACACAAAAAGAGGCTGGATGATCTCTGCATGAGTTGATGTGCGGTAGGTTGAACATAAAGTGACTGATTTTGTTCTCAGCTGTGTTTGCCTCGTCATGCTTATAACAAAGCAAGAAATGGAGGGAAAGAGTGTGAAGTATTCCCCACTACATGTAAGACAGATAGATAGATAGATAGATAGATAGATAGATAGATAGATAGATAGATAGATAGATAGATAGATAGATAGATAGATAGAATGACAGAACAAAAGATAGAAAGACAGAACGAATGATAGAAAGACAGAACAATAGCTTTACAACGATAGATGGAACAATAGAACGATAGACAGACAGACAGACAGATCTCTCTGGTAAAGGTTGTTGTGGCTTTACTAATGCTTATAATGCTTTATTGAACTTCCTGTTCCTTAATAATCATTGCCATATATCTGAGGAGATAAGAATGAAAGCTCTGGTTTCAGCTGTTGGCTATTCAAAACTTACTGTAAAAACACACAACGCACACACACAAAAGGTGCCAAAAAAAATCCCACACTTCCTTGATAGATTTTTTCCATAATGGAACGGTCGCGATAGCTACGGTAAGAGTGATTTTGCAAAAATTTTGCAATCATTTCCTCAAGATGTCTAGAACGTCCTTTACTTCCATTATCTCGTTCTTGTCTTCTCCCCGACTCACTTGAGCGAATCGCATGGCGGCCATTAGCACCAGAGAGCTAGTTTTAGCTTCCGTGCTTAATCACGGCCACACTAGCACACCAGCAACTGCAGGCTCAGCCTGTCCAGATGCCCCATCAGCAGTCCTGAAGGACAATCACTCACACAGACATACTCACATGCACTCATCCGGCCCAAACGATGCATCTCACCGGATGGGAAAACAAGGGCTTGGGTAGTAATATCACTGAAATCAATACAGGCCCGCCTGATGACGTGCCAATTACAATCGCATAAGTGGGCATGTCTTCACACTGGTGTTAATAAATGCTGAAACTGTGAATGATTCATCTTTGTACAAACTTTCCTGATCTTGAGGCTAATTACACACCTTCTATAAACACATTAGCTATGTGCACTCAGGGGCGCTGAATAAACACAAACCTAGAACTCTGACCTTTTTAGAACTGAAACATTTCTTTAAGGTGCTTTAAAGACAATTTGAAGGTCACAATGTTAGATGATCTCTGTTAATTAAACAAACACATTCTACAATAGAGAAAGTATGAAGCTTGGCCAGAAAATACGACCAGATTTCTGCGTCATCAGAATGATTAGGCAATTCTGGTTTGCACTATTCAACATATTATATATACACATGATATATAATTTCCATATTATATAATATAATATATATATATATATATATATATATATATATATATATATATATATATCACACACCGATCAGGCATAGCATTATGACCACCTTCCTAATATTGTGTTGGTCCCCCTTTTGCTGCCAAAACAGCCCTGACCCGTCGAGGCATGGACTCCACTAGACCCCTGAAGGTGCGCTATGGTGTCTGGCACCAAGATGTTAGCAGCAGATCCTTCAAGTCCTGTAAGTTGCAAGATGGGGCCTCCATGAATCGGACTTGTTTGTTCAGCACATCCCACAGATGCTCGGGAATTTGGAGGCCAAGTCAACACCTCAAACTCGATGTGCTCTCAAATCATTCCTGAACCATTTTTGCTTTGTGGCAGGATGCATTATCCTGCTGAAAGAGGGAATACTGTTTCCATGAAAGGGTGTACATGGTCTGCAACAATGCTTAGGTAGGTGTCAAAGTAACATCCACATGGATGGCAGGACCCAAAGTTTCCCAGCAGAACATTGCCCAAAGCATCACACTGCCTCTGGTGGCTTGCCTTCTTCCCATAGTGCATCCTGGTGCCATGTGTTCCCCTAGGTAAGCGACACACACGCACCCGGCCATCCACGTGATGTAAAGGAAAACATGATTCATCAGACCAGGCCACCTTCTTCCACTGCTCCGTGGTCCAGTTCTGATGCTCACGTGCCCACTGTTGGTGCTTTCGATGGTGGACAGGGGTCAGCATGGGTACCATGACTTGTCTGCGGCGATGCAGCCCCATACGCAACAAACTGCGATGCACTGTTCTATCAGAACCACCATTAACTTCTTGAGCAATCTGAGCTACAGTAACTCGTCTGTTGGATCGGACACACGGGCCAGCCTTCGCTCCCTTGTGCATCAATGAGCCTTGGCCGCCCATGACCTATCACCGGTTCACCACTGTTCCTTCCTTGGATCACTTTTGATAGATACTGACCACTGCAGACCGGGAACACCCCACAAAAGCTGCAGTTTTGGAGATGTTCTGACCCAGTTGTGTGCCCATCACAATTTGGTCCTTGTCAAACTCACTCAAATCCTTACGCTTGCCCATTTTACCTGCTTCTAAAACATCAGCTTTAAAGACAAAATGTTCACTTGCTGCCTAATATATCCCACCCACTAACAGATGCCGTGATGAAGAGAAATCAGTGTTATTCACTTTACCTGTCAGTGGTCATAATGTTAAGCCTGATCGGTGTATATTCCATATAAAAAATAATATATAATAATAATAATGTATGTTTTGACATACAATTATATTGAATAATTCCTGTTGGAGCAATGGGTAAATATGAGAACAGAAAAAAAACACTCAAGATAAAGAGAAGAAAGACGAGCATGAGAGAATAATGTCTCATCTCCTGTAGCCAGATGAAGGCAGGCAGCCTCCTGCCCTGCAGGCCCTGTCCACGTGCCTACTGCTGAAAAAGGGCAGACATCTGTAGAAAGAGAGAGAGTGGGGGAGGGGAGCCATTCACTTACCTCCCCATCAGTGAGGTGGCCGTCTGATAGAAATGGCCTTTTGATATTGTATTACAGCCATGTATTACAAACCTGCTAAACACCCTGTTCATCACTTATTACTATCATGCACATGTTCTCAAATAGAATTATTACAGCACAGCAGACAATGAATGCTCCACAGACCAACTTCACGACCGAAAATCTTTTTTTTTATCTTTTCTTTGGGGCGAGCCCAGAGAAGATTTTTCATTAAAAGTCATGACTCTAGTCTGTCCTACAGCTTTTTCTTGTTATTTTTGTCAAACAGGGTGCATAATGGTATTAAATAAGAACGAGTTCTGAGATACAACAAGCAGGCTATGTGGCAGAACAATTGTATTTCAATATATATTTATGTATTTCATGACTATCTTTACAGTTAGAATGCTGAACAGATCCCGTCTTATGATCAGAGAAAAAAAAACATTTGGCTTGGAGGAGAAAGAGAGAAAGGTATGAAGAGGCCTCTATGAAAAGGGAAGTCTAGCCTGAGATTTCAATCTGTGACTTCACTAAACTACAAGAGAATGCTTGTGCAATGATGTCATAAAGGCGAGAGAGAGCCACTGTTTACAGTGGAACAACCCTTTGCAGTCAGTCTCTGCCCAACAAAACTTGAACAGAACCACCTCTGGAAACATGTAAAAACAGATACATGTTGACTCATGTCCAGTAATGAATATGTAGAAACACCGCAGAGAAGTTAAAACAACTTATAATAAGGCACTGAGCACTATTTACACAAACTGATGTTGAATCACTCCAACTTTCCATGACAGTGTGTGTGTGTGCAAGAGAGCACCTCTCTCACAGAGCTGTTGTAAATTGTTCCTCACTCTACTGAAAGGATCCTTTATTGAGTGAGTCTGAGCTACTTCCTCCCCCCTCCTTTCTCTCTCGCTCCCTCTTTAGCCTTTTAACCCTTACTGACCCATAAGCACTCTCTGGACTCATTCATTTTATGCAAATCATATTCACCATGTTATACTTGTCACATTTATTCACACAAACACATATAAATACAACAAATACTAAAAGAGACTTTAGCTTTATCTCTGTCTTTATGCGGTTCTTCATTTTAAGACTGTGCTCAATATAAACAAATCGTAGATCAATTTTAATAAAACATTGATGTAGGGCAACTACAGCATAAGAATTCACAACATTCTGTAGTGTACTACTCATTATAATGTTATGTATATGGCAGATTGGCGCTCAGCTGTACATCTTGCATTCAACTGTATTTATCACAGTTTTTAACTGTATTTCTGTATTTAACACTTTATCAAGTGATTCCAGACATCCTTGCGTGTTTTCGAAGCCATTTTAAGCTATTTAAATTAAAACATAGGCCTATACTATTGACACTTAAAGGGTTAGTTCACCCAAAAATGAAAATTATGTTATTTATTACTCACCCTCATGTCGTTCCAAACCCGTAAGACTTCAAAAATCCAATGGCTCAGTGAGGCCTGCATTGCCAGCAAGATCATTTCCTTTTTCAATGGCCAGAAAGCTACTAAAGACATATTTAAAACAGTTCATGTGACTACAGTGGTTCAACCTTAATGTTATGAAGTGACAAGAATACTTTTTGTGCACCAAAAAAAACAAAATAACGACTTTATTCAACAATATCTAGTGATGGGCAATATCAAAACACTCTGCTTCATGAAGCTTCAAGCTTTACAAATCTTTTGTTTCGAATCAGTGGTTCGGAGCGCATATCAAACGGCCAAAGTTATTGGCTATTGAAATTTCAAAAAGACATAAAGCCTCGTTTACTGAAATCACGTGATTTTGGCGCTCCGAACCACTGATTCGAAACAAAAGATTCGTAAAGCTTCAAAGCTTCATGAAGCAGTGTTTTGAGATCGCCCGTCACTAAATATTGTTGAATAAAGTCCTTATTTAGTTTTTTTTGGCGCACAAAAAGTATTCTCGTCACTTTATAATATTATGGTTGAACCACTGTAGTCACATGAACCGTTTTAAATATGTTTTTAGTACCTTTCTGGATCTTGAGAGGTTCAGTGACATTGCTGGCAATGAAGGCCTCTCTGAGCCATCGGATTTTATCAAAAATATCTTAATTTTTGTTCTGAAGATGAACGATGGTCTTAACGGGTTTGGAACGACATGAGGGTGAGTAATTAATGACATAATTTTCATTTTTGGGTGAACTAACCCTTCAACAATGTTATTGATTTGACTGCACTGACCTGAGCTGAATGAAGACTGTTTTCACCAGAACTGCTTTATAGATGAAATGAACTAATATAATAATTGATGATCTTTACTACGGAACTGAATGAACACTAGACTGACTTTAGCTGCACAATGACACTATTTCCTTTTAGAGCTGCTGTACAGCCGAAATGAACTCTGTTTGCATCATTGAATAATTTTTAGGGATGCACTGATGTATCAGCCGCTGATATTTATCGGCCAATTTTTGCTCAATGGTTTATTAATTAACTGCGTGAAGGCACTGAGCTTTATAATGACTGTTGCGTAATACTAGCGCTGCTGTCTGTGATTTAATGCTGATCAAATAACAAAAGATCACACATTATTCTTGACTAAATAACTTTTGTAACTTTCATATATGTAGCGGAACCCATCCGAATGATGACCAAAACTTTACTAATGTTTTATTAAGTTTATTACGTCCGTTTTCACTCCAAACAAATCACCACAAAAGCTAAACAATACAGAGCACAAGAAGTGCGTATTAAACTCTCTCTCCATTGCATTATCATCAACATACATCGAATTACTCAAAATACTTATTACAACTAACAGTAAACAAATACATATGGATCTTATGCTTTTGCAGGGAGTGCTTAATAAATGGACAAACTTTAAATCTGCAAAATATCTCTGAAGAATTACATGCTCTCCTCAGACGGTAGACTACAACACCTATCAAAATAAGAGTCCTGCCTTAGTAATGGAGTTAGTGCAGATCTCATACATATTTAAACTTACAAAAAATATTAAAATGTATACAAAAACAAATTAGAAGATTAATCACAATAGTCTGTTACAATAAAGCAGGATTAATATGTATATCATTTATACAGTGAAGAATATGCAGTGCTATTTTACATTTGTTTACTTTATTTCTATACCTGAAAACTTTTAAATCTACCTAAGAAGCAGTTTATTTCATATGTATCTTTGTTCTGTTGTCTTTATGTAGGCCTGCTGAATGTTAAATGGACCTTTATCATGTTCATTAAAAATTATTTGACGACGCAGCAATAAACCTGCTAGTATATTTTAATGCAGGTGTTTTTGAACTTTGCTTATTTAAAACATGATCAAAATACTATCTATTTTGATGACAAAATTTCAAATAAGAGAGGAAGTGACAAATATCGGTATCGACCAATAATTGTTTGTTAAAATCGGTATCGGTATTGGCCCCAAAAAATCATATCGGTGCATCCCTAATAATGTTCCTGTTATCACTGTAAAGCTGCTTTGAAACAATCCGTATTGTATAAAGCGCTATATAAATAAACGTGACTTGAATTGACTTGGAAAAATATGACAAGAAAAAAAACAGCATCCACTTAAATTGAAGTTTCTCAGTGTGTGAGAGATATTTAAAATGATACCTCGCCAACATGCTAAGTCTTTCCTGTTGACGCAGTTTCAATCACAATTGTGGTACATACTGCATTGTGTTTTATACCACGAGGAGCTAATTTTCTACAATTTTTCCATTTCTCATACGCAAACACTTTTCGTTACCTACCCTGTACCTTTCTCCTGATGTTCTCTCGCACTTTAGCTGCCTCTCAAAGTTCAAACGGTGGCTGTTCGTAGCAGGGTTCAGAAAATGAAACGTGTTACAATGACCTAATAAACCCTCAAAGGGACTGATTTGTGTAGCCACCGCCTTCTGTTGTCTAGTTCCCTGATGAGTTCTATTGATTTGAGCTTGGTTATATAATTTTGCAAAAGTCTCGATGACAAATCTGGTTTGATTCTGCAAACATGAAAATCAAAATTGACTTTATTTACTTTCTTAATACACATTCCTGGTCATGTTGTGCATTCATCAGTGCATGTTATTTGAAAAAATAAAAGATTAAAATATTCTATTCTGTGCCAAAACCCACTTTTCACAATCACAACCATTCCAATATAAAGTGATATTCAAAATTTTCTCACATCAAATATCCTGTTTCACTCAAAAAAGTCACATTACAGAAATAAAATGCCATTTAATGTCTACGGGAAGTATAAAACCAATATAACTACTGCTCATAACAAGATGTTGATTAGCTTACAGTCTAATTTTTAACATCTAGGTTTATCAAGCACCTCAATTCTTTTTTTACATGAATTTAAACTTCTGAATGTGCTGAGCAATGCTACTCAAGTGTGTGGACAATAGCCATAGGGGAGGTCTCTCCTTGACATTTCTCCTGATAGTATCCCCTACTAATTCACCCCTACACATAGAGGACACAATACCACATGACACCACACAAAGTGACACAGTACTGTCAGGAAGTATTGAGTTCTCCTTCACACCTCTGTCTCACAACTGATCAAAGCGAACTCTTTTTTGAAAGAGCATATCTGATGTAGCACCTATAGGCTTCCACAACATCTCGTTGCTTTGAAACAGTGAGCGCTCTCTACAAAAAAAGCCCATTCATTAAAAAAAAATGCCCACCCACAAGATGTGTATGCACACACACACACACACACAAACACTCCCATTGTTTGACAACCCTACCCCCCAACTAAATGCCCCTCAGCTGAAGACCACACAATGATTCAAAGTTTCATCCTAAAACCGAACGTGCTGTTCCGAGAGACCAAAAATAGACACCTGAACCCAACGTAGAAAAACGTCACGCAGCTCCTGCATTAAAAAGCCTTGATTTATTTTAAAGCTAGAAATGAATTATCTTTATTGTTCCTTTGCAAATCCATATAAAAGTGTTTCCCGTGAGGTCTGAATGTTTAAAGTTTTCAAAGACGACCTTCTAACGCTATCTTAGATAATCAATACCTGACTTTAGGCTATAACATAACGCTTTGTTCCCTGTTTGGTCCCTGTTTGCATAATGTGAGAAAACCTTTCTTCCTGTAAAGACGTCAAGAGATGCATCGTCATCATCAGGGTCAGCTCACATTTCTGCCCTTAAAATCAATTAACAATACGTGCCATTTCTCTTTTAATATCTAGGCTTAAGTTTCCAAAGAAGCCTTTCTGAGGGCAAGATTTACATTTAAGTGCTACTCAGTTGCTGAAACAGAAGGACAGTCAATGTGCACTATAAAGGCCAATCACATCAGCCCTCAGCGTACATTACATCAAACAGAGTCTCTGCAATGTCAGAGCGTCGGCATCTCTCGGGTTTGACAGCCAGATCAGCTGTTTGGAATATCTAAAGCATGCTTGACTAACAGACATGAATACAGTTTAACAGTTTGGCAGCAGTTCATGTTTGTTTTGATATTAGTTTCAATATTTTAATACACAGTCAGGGCTGTATTTTATGGTTGATAAGCAGATTCTCCACGTTCTTGGATTCAAACCACTTTTAAATGGCGAATACTAGCAGCACTACCACCACCACCCACGGGTTATAAGTCTCCATCTATTATAGCCTTACATCACAGTGCAAAGCTTGAAATGTCATTCTACAAGAATTTAATGAGGATTAAACAGAACCTATGACATCATCCCTTTGGACAAGGTTCGAATGTTGGCGTTTCGTTTTGATCATTCGCCTTAATTCACATTCTGAGACATTTTTACTTGTGCAAATAGAACAGTGACTGTTTTCAAGTCTCCCTAATCACATTTCCTCATTATCAGTTAGAACAGCACTATGTAAGCCATCTGATAGGATATCTTTACACTACTGCTGTTCCTGATAGAGATGGAATTTTGATGGTGTTATTGCCAAAAGAGCAAAGGCATTTAATAACATTGTCCTTCATATCTTTCTTGGATTAATCTATTTGCAAAAGCGGTAATGAGATCAGCTGACCTTCTCTGATCTTTGACAAACACACCTTTTTACATATTTATTCCTTAAAACTAAAGATACATTTTAACTATTACAAATGAACTATTACCTATTCTTATGTTACTAGTACTTGTTTTTAAAGTACTTAAATAATCCAATAATGACTTGTAGGCCTTTTTTTGTTGTTGTTTCACTGGTACTATTCATTAGATTGTATTACTAATCAGAATACCAATAGTGACAAGTAACTATTCCACTGATGCTAGTAACAAATTTTTAATTTAATGTGGATCTGGGGTTCAGATTTGATCTATCCATTTCCAACTAGTATGCATTTCTAATTGTTGCAGATAACTATTCTAGTTCACTGCTTACCATAAAAGTATTATTTTGTTTAGTGTAACTACTCAAACTGTTCTAGTCAATTTTTGTAAAATATTGCAATTTGTTTTCAGTAACAATGGAACAGTAATTTGTCAAGTGTTAATATAGTAACAAGTGAATAAATACTACTTACTAACTGACGTATCTATTATAAAGAATAATAGCATCTCAAGAATAGTTACCATCATTATTGGAATACTTTTTAGTAACAACAGAAAACAACTAGTAATATAAAATAGATACTAATTAGTTTCAAGGAACATACCATTACAATATTTTTCCATAAACACCATTAAACCCTTTTTTTTTTTTTCTTACCATGTCGACAGGGATGTTGCCCGTCATCTTTGAGGTGTGCTCTGTCGGATCCTCACTTTAGATTATATTCAAAGTCGTTTTTCTATGTTCAGCTTGCTTAAGAAACAAAGTTTCGACAGCAGGTGACTCGTGTTAAAGCAGTTGATCATGCAGAGATCACTCGTCTGGTTATTCCTGTAACTTAGGTTCGCTGGTAGAGGTAGTCAAGCGCAGGCAGGAATACGTTCTTCTTCTTCAGATAGGCTTCTGACTTTTTGCTTTTTCATGGTATAAACTTCAAAACGGAGGAAAGAATAGTTTCTGGATTTTACATTTATGTGGGAGGACCCCCTCCCATCCTGAAATAAAAAGGATATATATTAGGAAAATGTGCCTACGCCATAAGAAAACAAAATAATACTACAATTCAGCCCTTGGTTTTTACAAATATACCGGGAAATGAATTCCTCGGACTCCGCAATAAAAAACAGTCGCCTGGTAGGGAAAAAAAAGCTGTAATTCGACGGTTTTTCAGTCTTATATCCGTCTTCGTCTGCGCTCGCTCTCTGCTGTCATCCTGCCTCAGAAAAACATGGCGGCAGTTGACGGGGGAAAGGCTGAACGGGGGGAAACCGGAGCTGGTGAGGCAGATAAAAACGGCGCGATGTCGATCGGTATGTGTGTGCGCGGATGAATACGCCCCCCAGCAGTTAAAGGAAGAGGCGGAGAGAGAGGCGAGCCCTCGAATCTATGTGAGCCCAGATACGTTTCATTATAAACGAATTAGTGGGATTTAGGAACTTTTATCAAAATGCTTGTATGCTTAATCCTTTTCAAGGGCAAACATTTTTTAAATCACAATCAGCCAAATGTTTGTTTTGTGTTCAGTTTTATTTTGTTACTCAAAATTTACCACATAGGCTAGTTCTCTCATAACCATAAACCCAAGTTTCACTGTGGCTTTTACTAAGACCATATAACCACAGGTAAAACCACAGATGGCTTCTCTTTGGTTAGATTAATGCAACTATGATTTATACCCTGCTAAAAAGCCTAAAATGGTTTGCTGGTTTAAGCTGTTCTAAGCTTGTCTCACAAGCCTTGCCAAGCTGTTACTCAGCTGGTTTAGCTGGCCAGCAAGCTGGTACCCTAACCTAACCAGCTGAAAAGCTCTCAAAATCCTTCTAAAACCAGCCCACGGTCCAGCAAACCATCGTAAGATGTTTTTTAGCAAGATATGGAGTGTTATGAAAAGTAAAGGGGTCTTGAACCACTTTAAATGGGTTTATTTTAACTAAAAAAAAAAAAAATTACATGAAATTGACCAGGTAGAAGCGAAAAGCTTCTATTATAGTAAAACCATTTTAATTTTTTTCAGTGGATATACATAGGCTATCTTGTTTTCATTAATGACATCATCAAAAAGAGCACATTTGTCACATGGCATTTCATGTCTACAGGAAGTATAAAAAATAATAACTACCACTCACAAAAAAATGTTGATTTGCTTTTAGTTTCATTTCATTTAACATCTAGGGTTATGAAGCACCCTAGTTCCTTTTTTTTTTTATTTTTTTTTTTTTACATAATTAAAATTTTTGTGAGTTTAAGTAGGCCTACATTTTATGTTTTGGACTCTTCTTTACAATATTAATGTAACTTGACAGGGGCACTTTTGCATGTGCTTATTGCTGTTTCATAAATAAATGTACCTAGAAAGTTAAGCACTGTGAGTTATGCCTCAGTGAGTGTGTGTGGCCCTGTCTTGGAAGCATGAGGTCTATATCTATGCTTTTGACTCTACTTCTATTGTCTTGCACAGTGTTGAGAGGAATTCATCCTGACGTGGGGTGTCAGATACTCAAGAGGATTAACTCTTTAATCTGTCACTGATTCTTCTATGCTTCATCCAAAAACGCTTTTGTTCTCCTGTGTGCCATTTCAGTCTCCCGTCAGAACAAAATACTGCCACAAATGCCATCAAAACCACACAATGGGTGAATAAATATGAATATGCAGGGGTTCGAAACAGGTGTGTTTTTGTGTGTGGGGGAGGGGGAACTGTTGGGTAGACTGAGATCACAATCTGTTTGTGATTGTGTTGACGTTCAGACAAACATGTAACTTCCTTTGTTTGATTGTGAATGTTAATCTGTGTAATAGTGTGTTTACATAGAAGCCATTGAGTACAAACTCAGACGAGGCTGAGGGACCTGATGCACTCTCTCTCACACACACACAGGAAAATCAATCACTATGGATTATATGTGACATAGGAAGCCTTCTCTGTTGCAGACATAAGAGCGTATAGGTAGAGCTAAAGTGAGATTACGTCCAGAATAAGCACAGGTGCTCTGAGTGGCAGCTTAGTGCTGTGGGACCAGACCGGAGGGTTTTACATGACTGCCTTTGATAAACAAAGACTTTTCAAACTACTGTTAGTGTTACATGCATTCCTCAAAGTATAAAAAGAGTGTTCTGAAAGCGTTATCAACATGCGGCTTGGTCCTTCTGGTGGTTGTTGTTTTGTATTTGCAACTTATAACATTCTTACAGCTTTGAGAAACTGAGAGAAGTTCTATATGCATTAGTCACAAAGGCTATTTCAGATAGAGATAACCCAGAGGAAAATGTTATTGCTTGGGGATTTAAACATTAAACCTCAGGAGATCTCAATTATGCTTTAAACAGAAGCGCGGTCTCAGATGATGTCTCCTAATATGATCAATCGAATTAGACAATTCATTATATACATAATAGTAAGGTGCAGGGATGATGTCAAATCCCAGAAGACTAATTCGCCACTGGTTCCTGTAAGATTTTTCCATGGGTTTTAATAATAGGGGTTTTCAATTTATGAGTAAAATAAGGTCTGTGGTAAACATAAGTTGACAAGTCAAGTCAAGTCACCTTTATTTATATAGCACTTTATTTATATAGCATGTCAAATTAGTCTTCCGGGGTTTGACGTCATCCCTGCACCGCTCTATGATATAAAATGAATGCAGATTGTGTAACTAGCATAATTTGATCTTTTAAAGACATTTAATGAGAAATATTTCAGTTTATAATGAAACATTTGGCTTTCAATTAGACTTTCCTAAACTGATCAAAATGGTTTTTTTCCTGAAAGGTGTAGTATTACTGGTCTCCATTTGTTGTCCATTTAACCTTAATTCTGTCTAGGAGAAGCTGGGATGTTAAAGAGAACTCAGTTGTGATTTTTATTTTTTTACAGGAAGAAATAAAATGATTACATACAAGTTTGGGGCCAACTGTTTGTTTCTTATGCTCACCAAGGCTGCATTTATTTGATTAAAAATACAGTAAAAACATTAATATTCTGAAATATTTTTACAATTTAAAATACGTTTTCTATTTTAATATATTTTAAAATGTAATTTATTCCTGTGTTGGCAAAGCTGAATTTTCAGCATCATTAGTCCAGTCTTCAGTGTCACATGATTCTCCAGAAATCATTATAATAAACTGATTTGATACGCAAATATTTCCAGTTGTGCTGCTTGATACTTTTGTAGAAACCTCGTTTCCTTTTTTATAAGGATTAAAAAAAAAAGTAAAAAAGAAAAACAAGTATTTATTTGAAATATAATGTAATATTGTGACTTATGATCAATTTGTCCCTGCTGAATAAAAGTATTTATTTCTTCAAACTACAAAATCTTTTGAATGGTATATATTGGACAGAAAAAAATTCTACAACATTGTATTTGCACCCGTCTTTCTGGTTGATAATTAACATTTTAAAAGTTGGCTTTTAAACTGCCTTGAACATTGATCCTTGACTCAATATTTATAGTGGTGAAAACACAATAATAATGTAAACAGTTTCTGCTTCCGTCAGAGATTCACAATAAATAGTGAGGAACTAATTTAGATGTAATTTATGTATTTATAGAGGTGTGCGCTTATGTGTGTGTGTGTGAAACTCTCCCATTACATTATTTCTAAACATAAACCTGTTTATGCCTTCCTCATCACATGTCTGAACATTTCCATGAAGCTTTTAACTGTGCCAGTTTGGTCTGTGTCTGAATGATCATTTGAAGCACAAGTACCACAGCTTTTACTGTGTGTGTCTATTGCCCAAATCGTCATGGCAGCCACCATTTTCTGTTTTTCTTTCCAGCTCAGAGCAAAACTTTCAGGGGTACTCCCTAAACATTTCCACTGTTTCAGTCGCAGCTTTAAAACTGGCTATTCATAATGCTTCTTAAAGGTATAATTCATCTGAAAATGCAGTTTGTACCATTATTAACTTACCGTCACATTGTCCATTCATTGTATGACGTTTGACACACATTGTATGACTTTCGTTCTT
Organism: Elopichthys bambusa; assembly: GCA_037101425.1. Lineage (NCBI taxonomy): Eukaryota > Metazoa > Chordata > Actinopteri > Cypriniformes > Xenocyprididae > Elopichthys > Elopichthys bambusa. The sequence goes on from CM074433.1 coordinate 39,304,422, forward strand.
CCGTGAAACACAAAATGGAAGTTTTCGCTGCTCATTTCCATATGAATTCTGTCAAGGTACAAAAATAAGAGCATGACAACACACAAAGCTACCATGTGTCTTCAAAAGACCTGGAATATAATATATAAAGCAACTTTTATAATACTTTCATGGCGTGTTTTTGTCTTTTAAAGGGAAAAATTAACATTCTGTCATCATTTACTCACCCTCAAGTTGTTCCAAACCCATAAGACTTTCGTTCATCTTTGGAACACAAATGAAGATATTTTTAATGAAATTGAGAGCTTTCTGTACCTCCGTAAACAGCTACGCAGCTACCACTTTGACCCTTCAAAAAATTAATAAAGAGATCGTAAAACCATGAATTAAGTGGTTCAGTCCAAATTTTCTGAAGAGACACGATCAATTTATATGATGAACAGATTGACTTTAGCCTTTTATTCACATATAAACATAGAACTAACCCTTTAAGAGTTTTACAACCCATTCACAACCAATTATACTGAGAACAGCCCAGAGATTCTGCAAAAATGTTGTGTTCACAGTAGAAAAATGTCAATGGAATGACATAAGGGTGAGTAAATGATAAAAAACACACAAAGACAATGCGTTTTATCTGTGTTTCGGATCATAAGATTATACTACATTGCCTTTTAAAAGAGTCGGTGAGACAAGGGAGCATTTCTACTCCACTGATTCTTGGTGACTGCAGAGTTTTTAACTATTCCTGGATTCAGTTTAGGCTTCATAACATGGGTTTTACTGTAAAGCCTGTGTAAAGTCCAGCCAGACACAAGATAAGTGCATACAAGGCCGGGTGTGGCCATAATGACAGTATTACCTCAACGCAACAACAGCAATAAATACAATGTATTATAAAGGGTGGAGGCACACAGTGTATGTTTCATCTGTTTGAAATGGAGCCCTACATGAGGGCTCATGTTTACATTTTCCCATGGAATCCTCAGTGGTTTTAATAGTTAATGTTGTCTTGCAAACAATCTCCTCAAGCGATCAACCTTTTACCTTTAACCAGAAATATTCCTCAACTCGACAGATGTTACTCCATGTGGCTTTTTCCATCAGCTGTGACATCATTTGCTGACATTATGTGGGCATCCCTTTCTAATACCTCTTAAACCCACTTCATCCTTTACAGCTGTAAGGGTTGTTGTGACCAAACACCTTGACACCTCATTTTGCGTTATTTTGACATTGTTGATGGTGACAGGAAGCCGCAAATAACCAGACCACCGCGCAGGACCTCAATTAGCATTGGCATAATGAGAATCCTCTCACAGGTCTAATATCGATCATTATCTAAATGAGGCCTCAAGTCACGTGTGGTCACAAACAAGAGGATTTCTAGATTACAACAAAAGGGGTCGAAGTTGTTCTTGTAAGTTGACCTGAGACAGAGACAGTCAGGATCAGGATTCAGGTTGGGAAGCAGGTTCTAGATCGAAAGAAATAATTGCAATTATTATTGGGAACATTATCCAGGCAGATGGCACACGGACCTCATGTGTTAAACACAAAGACAGGCCTTGTAGCTTTAGAGGGAGTATTTTACTCTTTGTGTCAAGGTTATTATAGTTAACTAAAACAAAAAAATTAAAATTATTTCAGCTATTTGTCAAAGCAACATTTCTCATTTTCATTTAGTTTAATTTGATGCAATAAAATAACTAAAACTGAAATAAAAATTAATAAAAACTATATAGACATTTTAAAAAAAAAACAGCAATAACTAATAATAATGACAAAAAAAAAAGACCAAACCTTTAAAATTAAAATGGAAAATATAAAAATAAAAACAAATAAAAAACTATAATAGTATATTAGTTATTTTATGATACTAAAATAACACTTGTGTCCATGATACTGATGTAAACAAGGCTTCCGACTGACTTAGTCATTGTCATTTATTAATATTTGGTTTGTTTGAACAGCAGTTTTACATTTTCATGTTTTTCATTCCATTAATAGTTGTATGACTGAAGGCTTGAAGTTTACTGGAAGCATTTCATATTACTATTTGTGATTTAAACTTTATACGTCCATATTAAGGGAATATTTAGGGATTGAAATGTAGCCTGGGGGCTCACGGCGTACTGTTTATGTCTGTTGGGGCGTGGGGTGTTATATCATCGAGAAGGATGTCTGGCTTACTGTTTGTTAACAAACAATGTTGATTAGGTCTGATATTGTTTAGCTGTCCCTCCCCTTCAGGGATATCCCGTATCTCACTAACAGTGTCAGAGCAGTCGGACAGAGCAGAACATGTTGGTCTGATGAGACGGAGACCCATGTGATTTGAATTCTAGCTTTGCCTGATTATGGCCTGCAGCCCAGAAATGACAGTTCTGTCCGGTGATGTAGGCGAATACATTCATCTATTCTTTCCACTTTGTATAATAATTCAAATTTATTTCCAATAAATTACAATATATAAAACATTATAGTAACATTTATATAAATTTACTACAATAAATCTAAATTTTATATGTATGTATGTACATACCCGAACAGTACTACTAACTTATAAAGATTGAGTACGCTGCAATTAAAGTCTGTTAAATCATTGATGCAACTTAAAACAATTACATTTTCTGAACAAGGAGTTTAACCCTTATACTTAAATTATTATTTTTAACTTTACTGAGAGATATAAAGTTATATCATCCATGTCACGTCGTTGCCGACATTACCGACGTTATCAGAAGAGTCCATTCAACATTAAATTGAGTTGCAGCAGATTTCAAGTTCCCAGCATGCTTTGCGTCACACTGTGCAAGGAGAATAAATGTTGAAATTGAGTGTTATTTTGTGTGTTTTTGCACAATATTAATTCAGGGGAAGATGTGTTATTGTTTAATGTTCTGTTATTTTGGCATTTAAAGGTGTTTCTGTGATGATTAAGTTTTGTAGGGTTACCATCGTAGTGAAGAGTAGTGCCTGTGGTTAGATCGAGAATGAGCTGCAAAACTTCAAGGCTATATATACTGCTAATTGATTAACAAATCATGCATGTAAATGGTGATGGTTTTTTTGATGGTTACATTAGCACATGCTGGTGTGCTGTAAGGATGTGCCGAACAAGGCAGTGAGGTGGCTTTTACAACAAACTGCATCGGTGCTTCGAAGCTTTAGAAACAGTGCTCTACTTTGCCATCTAGTGGTCAGTAAAAATTCACACACTACCTGTGTCATTCAGTTTTGTTCGTTGGGATGTCATTGTAAGGTTTATTTGTATATTTAACCATATATGTCATTACAAAGATGGTGGCGCGTGTGTGCAGCTAAATTTCATTGCGTTTTGCACAATACAATGACAATAAAGACTTTCTGTTCTTCATTTTTACTCGCATCAAACTTGTATCTTTTTACCTTCTAAATAGATTGTTTAATACGGCAATAAATTAGGTCTGTGATTTTTTCATTGCACCATTTTTTGTGTGTTCCTTATGAAACAACACAAACATGCACAATGTAAAAAAACCAAACAAACAAAAAAACAAATGCAATTTCATATTTTTATTCAAGAATATTATTTGTTTCACTGTGCTGGAGCTTAAGCGTCTCCTTTTTTTTTACTAATCACGTCACCAGCTTTAGAAAATATTTGTTCGTTTGAGTCTGGCGTGATGTGTCAGTGAGGTAATGAAGCTTCATTTCCACAGGTCACGTGACAGGCTTATTTTAAGCAATGCTCCGGAACACTGTTTCGGAGAACTAGTGTGTCGAAAACTCGAGACGTGTGTCGACAATGGGTGTCGAACTACCCATGCCTAGTGTGCTGTTGCTAGCTAACACTTAACTGTAAAGATTAGGTGTTAGTTTATTCAATATTTCAATTAAATTATAATTACTTTACTTAAATTTTTTGAGGTAATCGGTGTCTACAATAATTTTGAGTATTCTGAACTTATCGGGTTTTAGTGTATGTATGTATGTATGTGTATATATATTATACACACACACACACAATTATTATACATTACATATAACATATTAATATTACACATGCAAGTAAATCTACATACATTTATTCTATGATTGTAATAAAGTTCTAATATATATGCATATATATAGTAGTGGCCAAAACCAAACCAGTGGGATTGGTTTGTGGATTTGGGGTTTTAAGCACCCTTATTGATGGTTCAATTAAACCATCAAAATGCGAAGAAAATATTTTATATCTTTTAATATTTTTAATTTGAGGGAAGAACAAAACACTAAACTTGGTTAAGGTATTTTTCTGACAAAATTATTTGGCTAAACTACAGCTACAGTTTTTATTTTACTATGCAAAAAAAAAAAAAAAATGCAGAAAAACAAAGCTCATAAGAAAAATATTTCCTTGGTTCTCTAGGTTTCGCATTTGTTCATAGTTTCTTTGTGACAGCCTGGCCAAAAATGATGACCGCACAATTTGGCATGTTTCATTGCTATAACACAAATAAAACAATTGACTCCAAGCACAAATACACAATATGCTTACAAAATCTTTAACAAATTTTTAATAATTTGAATAAAGAGTTAATTTTAATAATAATTTTCCTAGGCCAGACATCTAACCCCAACCCAAATTATATTTATAATATTAAACCTTTTATTAATTCATTATTATTATTATTGATGAGAGGGAGACCCATTTGAGATCTCTATCCATCTATCTATCTATACACTTAAAACCTGCTTTGACACAATCTGCATTGTAAAAAAGCACTATATAAATAAAAGGTGACTTGACACTTGATAGATAGATTTCAATCAATTTTAACAAAGATTGAATTTTATTACCAATGTAGGCCTTTCTAAACCCATCCCACAGGGTTTCGAGCAGGGCATATTACAGTGTGTATTAATTTCAGGAAACTCTGTTCTCTCTAAGGCACTGGGGGTCACATGTGTAAAACAGGAAATATGGTGATGAAGAGCAACAACCAACAAAAGCATCATCTCTTGGGACACATTATAAACTGCAACACAGCTGAGGCCTGAAACCAAAAGCAGAAGCACACAATGCAAAGAAGTATCAAATGCATTACAGTAGCCAGCTTGAAACTCTCCTTCCTCTGAAAACCACCAGATTAACTTTCAGAACAGCAGAAAATCATATGCTGCTGCTGAAGGTCATGTGATTTTCTCAGAATGCAGCACATAGAATGGTGATTACTCCAACCCCCATTCTACAAAAACCACAATACTCACATAAATGGTATTTCTATCTTTAGTAAAGAGTTGTGGCTATCCAATAGCAAACATGATCAAATGCTTCCATGTGAATGCAGTGCCATTAATGAAAGAACAAATTAATGTAGAGTTATGTAATGTACACATCATGCTATCTAAATGCAACAGATGTAACTACTCGGCATGGTTTTCAAATAGATAAAATCCATTAAAGCATCTACATCTGTCTAGGGCCAGATGCTGTGGAGGAGTAACTGATCAGAGTCTGTACCATTAAATTTTCAAGTCCACATACGATATAATCTATACCACTAAAGATAATTTTCCCAGAATGCATTTGGCGATTATGAGCAGGCAGTTATGGAAGGCTAAAAACAGATGCATTTGACGTCGTCCAGAACATCTGCCTTTAATCCAACACCTTAAATATATTAGCAAAAAAAGGGCCAAACTACAGCTACAGTATATAACCCCTACTGTATAACCGAATATAATTATGGTGTTGATATAGATAAGAGCATGACGTATGAAAATAATGTGTACTGATTTTTTATCTAAATATCATGTTTTCCTGAACAATATGCTCGGTGGAGAAAAATCCTCGGAGTAAACAGAAGCAGCTGGCTTGTTTCATAGCCATGTGTAGTGGCCTTTAAAAAGCCACGCTTCAGGACGAGTATGAATATTTCCTCGATCTCTACTGCACAAAAGCCACGTCATGCTATCACCGGCCCTCTCGTCAGCCGGTCGGACTGTTGTCCATACTTATGATTCATTCACACTCTCTTTGGTTATACACTAGCTGCCACGTCCATCTGTGTCCACACAAAACTCTCTGGGATGAATTCACATAACAGCACAAAACCTGCATCTTTTCGACTGATCCCTCACTAACCAAATTTAATCAGACGCCATCTATGCTGGTATATTGCTGCGGCTTGCATGTTTCAATGAGGTATTGTCAGTTTGTATCTTAGGGACTTTTAATACTGGCCATAACTTGATGATGGAGAAAAAATAAAAAAGCAGAACAGATAAATAATTTCATAACAATCATAAAAACTTCCCTTTGGGCTGACAACACATCATGACCACATTACCACATTAACTCAGGAGTAGTCAGAAAACAATAAATTCCACACACAGCCCACACTCACACTGCACGGCCCACAACAAGAGAGTCATCTTCTACCCTCCTGACAACTGAGTCACACCCTTCTGCTGCTGTAGGGCACAAGAACAACTTCATCGCCCATCACGGTTCCAGATCTGGCTACTATAAAGCTGTCATACAACCCATAAATGCCTCTTTTGAACATAAGATGTTAGCATTGATGCCCCATTCCAATTTTAAAATTATATTTCTTTTACTAATCTAATACAATAATTAATGAGTATTAATTAAGGATTTGTTGTTTTAGACATTTTGGACAATGTTTCCAATTTGTAACGTGTAAAAATCCGGTCACAGCTATCGTTATTTGGTGAATTTTCACAGGCAAAACCCAGTCGTTTCAATAGGAATCTATGCGCTCTGGAATCTGGCATGAGGACGAAACATTTCGCAACAGGTTCAAGTTGGTCACATTGATTCACTGCGTTGGAAAACAGAAAGTTGTTTGGTTTCAAAGTGATTCTGTGTTTTATTTATGGAATATTGCAGTTTTTATTATAAATAATTTATCCATGCATATCTTTTTTTTTTTTTTTTTAATTCATGTGCAATAGCAATCCACAATGATCCTATGATCCAATCAGTTCCCGATGGACAAAATCAAGTCCCGGCCTACACTTTTCTTGCGGTTTCACTCTGATATACATCACAACAGGGAAGAAAAGAATACCGCACTTTCGTTTCATGGCGACTTTAAAGAGCAGAACTAAAATGGTTTGCAATGTAACGTATATTTCTCATTGAAACAGGATATTCAATGAGAAAAACTAAGTAGGGTGGGACTTCATTTTATCCACCAGAAATGTATTAGATCAAAAAAAGGGTGGAGCTTGAATTAATTGGTTAATATTATCTAATATTATATTTTCACAGTCTTGGTGAAATCAGCCGAAATTAAAATCATTTCAGAGCAGGAGCAAGTTATTGTATTTTGATGAAAGATTATTAAGACACAAATTTCTCTTTTATATAACATGTAAGGGATAATGTACATCTAGACGGTTGTTATCCCAGAATAAACCCTGATGCAAAGCGGAGGGGCCTTGTATCAGCCTGAAGGGGTTTATTCTGAGATAACAACCGGCTGGATGTACATTATCCCGCTTATTACACGGCTACTTCCCACATAAGTAAATTATTGGGCACGAAATATTGATCTGCGTTTAAATATTTTATTAGCTCTTTAAACGCAAAGCTTCTGCTGAGAGAGCAATTGCTAGCGCGGCAAGTTCAAACTAGACGGACATTTAAGGGATACAGTACAGTCACACCACTTATTAAATAGCATTTCGCCACATAAATAATTATGGGGATAAAAGATATTGATCTGAGATGATAAAATCGTACCTGTTTGTTATCATATAATCCAACAGTGTATAAAACAATAGTCGCAAAATGGCAGCAGCTGCGTTTGTATGAAACGAGAGAGTGCAAGTCCACGATACTGGATGACATAATTAAATAACTGTACACAAAATATTGATTTGACTGAGTTTTAATATTTTATTAGCTCGCCAAACGCAAAACTTCAATGAAGAAAATCCGTTCCTAGCAAGCGTATAGCTGCTGACTTCAGTAACCTGGATGAGCCGGTGTTATCTGTTTTCAGCGGCTGTTATCTGGGAATAACATACCGCTGGATGGCGCGATTGACCAATCAGAATCAAGTATTCCACAGAGCCATGTAATAAGCGCTGATAAATCACGCATACACTGTAAAAATGTTTTCAAAGTAATAAATAAAATAAAGGACGTTTTACAAGAAAATACTATTTCAGTCTTTCTACTTCAAAATGTTACATTTAATTCAATTTTATATTTTATTTGTGAAATGTACTGTAAAAATAGTTTCAAAGTAAACTACGCCAGTTTTTTCAGTGCTATAGACCTTGTGTAGCTCCGCCCCTTTTCAGCTCTGCGTTTGTTGGGTTCTGTCTTCCAGTTTGTATTTCCACAGCATGAAGGTAAGATCTTACAGATTTATGAATGAACCGCTTGTTTTAAAATCTTCCCGGTCTACTGACATTTGTTATGACATCCCCTTCAAACATTACAATGCTCATGATTACTTTACAATAAGTAAATCTTCAACAGCGATGCCATAGAAATATACAGAGCTACCGCAAAAACAGAGGTTCAAACACAATATTCTAAAGATGGCTGAGCGCTTGTTTCTGTGGCGCATAAGATCTATAATTAAAATGTGTATTGAGAAAGTAAATAAGGTACACTTTGATTGTTTGGGTCAAAACACATGTAATAGGTAGAGAATAAAATGTTAATTTTATTAGAACTATCAAGTAAAACAAATAAAAGAACACAGCACCTATGAGTGTCTACACACCATTGAACATTAAAAACATCCAGTACAGTACCAGGATTATGCTGTTCTCCCTTGTCAAGTATCATTTTCACAAGCTTTGCAGCTTTTGAAACTTAAAACAGATCATTAGCAACTCAGGTGATTTCCATCTGTTAGCAGAGAATGAAGTTAGAAATGACTTGAAACTGAGATGCTAGAAACAAATAAAGGTGGCTCAGTGCCATACACAGACCGGTAGTGCAATTATGACATTTAAAGTTGCAACTCTTCTCGGTCCTAACATGTCCAAACACAACCGAACACTGGTTTGACTAGTTTTCAGTAGCATATTTGAATATTAAAATGTCTTGAAACATAAAACCGTGCCTTTTTTCAAGTACTGGTCCACAGTGTGTTTTCCCACGTTCACACTTGTGTCTTGTAGCTGTCGTTTGTTTTTATACAGACCCAAACTCGGACATCCAGGACTCATACTTCTCCAGGTCTGCAGCCGAGACGGATTTTGAGATCTTTTTGAGTGCAAGCTCAAAGTCCTCCATGGTGACTGGCATCTGCAGCTCATCTTTAGAAAGAGCACGGATCTCCTCTGGACTCAGACCCTGGATCCTCCTTCGCATCGCCATCATTGATGCATCTCTGAGAGTGCAAACATAAGTCTGTCAGTCAAATTCACACAATATTACATATTTGGAACATACAGCTTCATTTAAAGAGGACCTATTATGCTTTTTTTTTACATTTTCAGGTTTCTTTAGTGTGTAATGTTGCTGTTTGAGCATGAAAAAGGTCTGCAAAGCATAAAGTCCACTCCAAAGGGAGTTATTCTCTATATCAGTAAGCACTTTCTGAAATCCCTGAAACACTTTGATTGCAGTCTTGAGTTTTCATCCGGAAACGGAAAAGTCACAATAGTCCTAATTTAAATAAGGGGCGGGGCCTGGCTGAGTTAGTAGTGTGTTGAAACTCGCGGTTATGGTAAAGGGGCGTGACATTTCCAAAACACACTCGAAGCAGTTGACTAAATCACAACTAGGGGTGGGACAAAATATCAATAGGGCAATATATCGTTGTCTCGGTGTGATACGAGAATCGATACAATGGCACCAAATATCGATGTTTTAATGAATAAAATAAGGTTAATTTCCCTGCTCCCAGCATTGCTACTTCATAGCTCCTCGAGGTGGCGCTCAACACATGAATGAGGGAAACGTGAACATAACTTAACTAGCCTAAGAAAAAGAGGTTTTTAACGGGATGGTGGACAGCAGTGTGAGCAAAATAAAATGCCCCAGCCACGTTTAATTTCAAAGTCTGGAAAACCTGCACTTAACCTTTTCAAGGGCATTTTGTTTTCATAGTTAGACAGATATGTATCATTATAAGATTGTCTAGATATATATTAATTATCGCAGAATTGCTGTATCGTGATATTATTGGTATCATGAGCCATGTATCATATCATATCGTATCATATCCACCCCTAATCACAACACACTGGTCCAGCTGACCAATCAGAGCACATTGCACTTTTCAGAAGGAGGGGCTTCATAGAGACAGGAACTAAACAGAGTGTTACTGACAGACTGGGAAGAGAGGTGCTGCAACAATGTAAATTATGCAAACAATTAGGCGTTTGTTTGTTTTTAACATTCAAGCATAAAAACCTATTCTAGTAGCCCCAAAATTTTATAAAAGGTCCTCTTGTTAAGTGTTAAAGTGATTTTAATATTACTGTCTCTCATCCCATCTTAATATGCAAATACAAAACATATAAACTCAGAATTCAGAATTAAATCATTTTCAATGCTTTATGAAATGGGTCCCTCTTAAACACTTTGTCCTTTTAGCTGAAGCAGCCAGAGCTGGTTGGTTTGGTTCAAGATAACTCTTCTATTCAGGAATTTTCTGCAACGCTGAAGGGAAAATTAATGGAAAATATACTAACGGGCCCCAGGCAGCCACTGTTTGAGCTTGAGCCCGTTCTTTTTGGCTGTGATTTTGTCGCTTTGCACTGCATTACATTTTTAGCAAGGGCAGAAAAATGACTTGAATGCTTGAAACCTGTCCCATCACATTCAGTTAGGACAAGGTGTTATCTGTAATCCTGAAAACATACTGTACCTGCAGACGTTGGTGATGTCAGCTCCTGAATAACCCTCAATTTTCTCAGCGATGAGGGTAAGATCCACGTCAGATGCCACTTCAACTTCCCTTAGGTTGATCTTTAACAGTTCTGCCCGTCCTTTAGCTGTGGAGTTCAGTAATGATTTGATAAAAGCCACGTTTTTACAAAACAAATGACTGCACTTTGTTTACTTCTATTAGGTTTTTTATAAAAAGGTTTTTTATTGTTCTCCTGTTTTGATAATACAATAAAAAATGTTTTAAAAAGCAATGTGATCGTCAAAATATTATCCCTCATGCTCTCAAATCTCATTCACGTTACTCAGATAAATAATATGACCGGTTTGGCATCAGTGATGCTAGATGCCTTTTTTCTTGAGCCTTAATCATTTGCATTTGAAAATATAGAGCTTTTTGGAAATGGAAACAGTAACATCAGACTTAACAAGCAGATTAATGTTAAAGGGTTAGTTCACCCAAAAATGAAAATTCTGTCATTAATTACTCACCCTCACGTATATGTGTGAATTTAAGCCTAAATTCAGTCATATAAAGCGATCGTGTCTCTTCAGAAAAGTTTGACTAAACCACTCAATTCATATGAATTAGTTTTACGATCTCTTTATGAACTTATAGAAGTGTCAAAATTTCAGTTGCGAAGGCAGTCAATGGAAGAACAGAAAGCTCTCAGATTTAATCAAAAACATCTTAATTTGTGTTCTGAAGATGAATGAAAATTTTAGGGGTTTGGAACAATATGAAGGTGAGTAATTAATGACAGAATTTTCATTTCTGGGTGAACTAACCCTTTAATGTCTTTTTTCTTTTTTTTTTCTTTTTTACATTAACATTACATGGACCATGCTTTTTGTTGGGATGTCTTTTCTTGTATAGCCTGTTGTATATAAATGGTTAATTTTTCATGTTGCTCATGTATTACACTATTTTTTTTAAATGTGTATTGATATTTAGCCTATTGCTTTTTTTTTTTAAGTGCATGCAAGTGTATGTATAAAATGGATCTATAATATGCAATAAACAATTTTTATTTTGCATTTGGTTCAGTTTTTCAATTTGTTTCATATAAGGGTTACTTAGGAAACCTGGGTGGTTCCTCAGAGAACCGGCCCTTTTGAAAGGGTACCTAGAGGATCTACAGACGGTTCCGCTGGTGTGGCAAAGTGAAGAACCCCAAAAGGTTCCTCCAGGCACCTTTTATATTTACAGTGTGGTATGTTACATTCTTTCTGAAAAATAATAATTTAAAAAAATGTGACTTATGAGACCAATTTATTCTTTCTCTCTCAACAATGCAATATTGATCCAGTGCAACTGGACTTATTTTCCAGAAAATTTGGTAATATATATATTATGCCCCTGTCTCTGATGTCCCCAAAGTGTCTATATGAATTTTTACCTCAAAACACCTCACAGATCATTTTCTATAAAATGTTAAAATTGCCATTTTTTGGGGTGAGCAAAAATGTGCCGTTTTTGTGTGTGTCCCTTTAAGGGCAAATGAGCTGGTGCTCCCGGCCCCCTTTCAAGAACAGGGAGGAGTTTCAAGAGCTCATGCTCTGGCATACTGGTGTAGGAAAGATTGCCAGAACACTGGCAACAACAAAACAGGACAATCTCACACACTGAAAATGTCAGTATACTGCCAGAAACTGTCGGCCTTATATGTTTGAACCAGAGTCGTTAAAATGACCCTCGTTTGTGAAGCAGTCTGGTGCAAAATGATTGCTGCAAATGTATAAGACTTTATCGATTTTCTTTAGGAGATTTCCTTCGAAAATGAAATTTAACCACAATGTCCTCAGTGACTCAGATGGTGGGAATCTATGAAGACTCTTATGTGCATTGGTACATCCCAAAACACAACACTTATGGCTCTTCTAAAGTGAGGATACAGAAATGGCAGACTCTGTGCTTTTCACTCAGGACTGTGCCTATGCTAATAGGGCAGATCGTCACCAGTCATGGGCGGGGACTCTCCCCATGATTATTTCATCGTAGGTGGGAATGTGAATCAGCTCGTTTGAAGAGACTGCTTTTGATTTATGGGAATTATTAAAAAATGAGCGAGTGGATTTTTACCATTATAGACTGGTTGTTCTCACACACTGCGGACACACATCAATGTTCAAACACCTTATAAAAGTAAATTTTGCATAATATGTACCCTTTAAATACAATTTTATAACATTTAAGTTATTTTAAATCAGCATTGAAAAATCTAATTATTCATATTTCAAAATGTGCTTAAGTGTCATGAAAAATGACACATTTTCAAAAATCTCAATGATCCTAAAAATAAGCTTCATTTTATTTATACAATTTCTAATTTTGTCCTTTTGGTTTTTTGGAAGAAATATGACATTTTTAAAATATTACATATTTTTGTCTCCCAACCTATTTTAAATTCTAAAATTCAGGCCCTTTAACTATAACAAAAGAGTTGCATCAGACAATGAAAGCTAATGAGTAATGACTAACTAACTGAACTATACAGCACAGTGTGAATGGATAGAAATTAGTCAGGCTGGTTCATTTATGAGTGGGTGAGATGCATGGAGAAATCAGAGGAGCCGTGACTGCCTGGAGTATGTTGTCCTGTTGATGGGCGTTTGTGTGTGAGGGTGTTAGATTACCAGTGGGCAGTGGAATGTAGATCCTCTTCTCCAGTCGTCTCCTTAGAGCCTCATCAATGTCCCAGGGGAAGTTAGTGGCAGCCAGGACCATTACCATTTTAGAGGGATCGTCACTCTCTTGAGCACCTCCTACACCTGATGCCATTACACGGGTGGGCGTTAAAATAAGGCGGCATTATTCATTGTACTATCATAGCAGGGTCGCTTACTACACAAAACTCACCATCCATCTGCACGAGTAATTCTGACTTCACTCTGCGACTAGCCTCATGTTCATCTGAAGTGCCCCGCCTCCCGCACATTGAGTCGATCTCATCAATAAAAATTGTTGTAGGAGCATAAAAACGAGCCTGTTAAAACAAAAAATAAGCCGATCTTGTATTGTAATTAATTTCAGGAAGTTTTTTTGTAAAGTGGGTCACAATCAGAATAAATTTTTTTTTTATTGATTTAACCTTTACTAAAGGCATATTTTTTTTCTCTAACTAACTAACTAACTAACTAACCTTTTTCGCTATGTAAACACAGTGTGTCAAAACAACATTGCTAACTAGGGCTATATTTTACCTTTTATGAGGGCATATATTTTCTAACTACCTGGCTAACTAACTAACCAACCGACTAACAACGTAACTAACTACATTTTTCCCAATAAAAACGGTGTATCAAATGGACCTCTTTGCACCTATCTTTAGCAGGTCGTACGAACCTAATTAAAATGTCTGTTTTACCACGGTTTCTATAAGAAAATAATAAGACCCCTCGCATTAGGAAAACTTTTTTACAGAGATTAAAATGTCAAGGAGGGATGGCGTTACCTAACTTTTTATTTTATTATTGGGCGAGTAACATTCAGAAGATAATCTATTGGTTATCTAGTGTAGATCCTCAAAATCATGTACGAAATTCAAATTTAGCTCCTTAATTTGCTCCTCACTCCCCCTGGTGGGGAGAAATTACATCTACTCCCCTAATCCTGCACTAATTCACACTCTAAAAATTTGGGCCCAATTCAGAAGACATTTTGGTTTACAGTTAGCTTCCATTTTAGGACCTATTGTATCTAATTGTTTATTCCCACCATCTTATGTAGACTCTGCCTTTTGTGTTTGGGAGGAAAGGGGGATTAGACGCCTAAAAGATTTATATTTTGATAATACTTTTTGCTCTTTTGAAGATCTCAGACATCATTTTTCTTTACCTAGTTCTCAATTTTTCAGATTCTTGCAGATTAGGAGTTTCATCAAGAAGGTCTTGGTCTCCTTTCCTGAAATTCCCCCTACCTTACCTATGGAGTCTGTGCTTGATTTGAACCCACATAACAGAGGACTCATTTCAAACATATACTCTTTGATAATATCTATAAATCCACAGAGCCTGGATGATATTCGTGAAGCCTGGCAAAGTGATTCGGGTAGAGAATTAACAGATGAAGAATGGCAAAATGCTTTAAATCAGGTTCACTCCTCCTCACTTTGTGCAAGGCATGGATTAATTCAATTTAAGGTTCTTTACAGGCTCCATTTCACTAACTCCAAACTAGCCAAGATTTATCCAAATGTCAGCCCTGCCTGCAATAGATGTTCACAATCGCCCGCTACAACCGCTCATATGTTCTGGGTGTCTCCAAAGTTGGAGGAGTTTTGGAGAGAGATTTTTTAATCATATAAACATATATATGATATCCTGATTGATCCTGATCCTATTATGGGTATTTTTGGTGTGGTGCCTGAGGGTATATAGAACTCAGGAAAGATATTTGTTCTGTTATTGCTTTCACTACACTACTGGTGAGGCGTTTAATATTATTTCAGTGGAAAAGGGCAGACCCTCCAACTCATAGCAGCTGGATAAAAGAAGTAATGTTTCACATTCAGCTGGAAAAGATTAAATATATGATTCGAGGTTCGAAACGTAAGTTTCAGGACATTTCGTCCCCCTTCATAAGATATTTTGTACAACTTTCCTTCCTCTAAGATGGAGTGATATGCCTGAACCTCCTTTTTTTTCCTAGCTTTTTTTTATATTTTGTTTTAATTATTATTATTATTTATGTAATGTAGCTATTTATGCACGTACCTTTTCTATTTCTGCTAAAATTAATAAGTTTAGCTCCTCTATTATGTCAAATCAACACTGATTTTCAGAAGGTTTTTTTTTTACCTTTTATAAGGGCATTTTTTCTCTAACTACCTGGCTAGCTAACTAAACGACTAACTACATAACTAACTTTTTTCCCCATAAAAACACAGTATTTTGCCTATAATTTCAAATCAACACCAATTTTCAGGAGTCTTTTTTTTTATTTATTTTTTTACCTTTTATAAGGATATATGGTTTTTTAGAACTACTTTCCTATAAAAAGTTTACCATTAATGTCAAATCAACATTGCTTATCAGGGGTATTTTATTACCTTTTATAAATTTTCTTTTTCTAACTAAATACCTTTCTTGCTAACCAACTAACTACCTAGTTAACTGACTAACTTTTCACAAAAAAAACCCCAGCATATTACCCATTTAAGTCAAATCATCACTGATTTCACAAGTGTTTTACCTTTTATGAGGGATTTTTTTCTCTTTCTAACAAACAAACTGACTACCTTTTTCATTATTTAAACATAAAGCATACTGGCCATTAATGTCAACACAACATCTTTTGCTTTTATGAAAGAATACTGTTATCTAACTAACTATAAAAGTACCTGTAAATAATGCAAAAGATATCATGACACAGTAAATAAATTCACTTTAAACATGCATTTGAAATAAATGGTCCCCATGTTAAAATATACAGGTCTCTACCGTCTATCCATGTACATTTTGTATGTAATCGCCATTTCGGTTTTTTATGTTGTTGGGAAAGTATTCTTAATATTCTGTGTTTCGCTGATTTTAGCTTTCCTCCCATCCAAAACCAAAAACAATTAATGGACAAACAATATTGTAGCGTCTACATTGCTTCCTTGGAGATCACTCACCATTTCAAAGAGGAGCCGCACCAGTTTCTCAGACTCTCCCCTGTACTTTGAGGTCAGCGTGGAGGATGACACATTGAAAAATGTTGTGCCACATTCGGTCGCAACTGCTTTAGCCAGCATGGTCTTCCCTGTACCTGGTGGCCCCACCATCAGCACCCCCTGATTGTTAAAGAACAACATGCATTGGTATCATCTTCACATGGGCACAAATTTAAAAAAAACAAAGATGCAGTGGATGGTTTGTGGAAAAAAACACTTCAATAGACCAGATGGCATGTAAAAAACAAACTGAAGTAGAAATATATCAGCCATACTCAATGTGATGAATGATACAGTACTAATGAGAGCTTGTGTTGAAAAATATGCGTTCTGTCCTACATAATAAACTAGTATAACAGCGCCCTCTGGTGGATTAAAAAAACTATGATAAAAAGAAATGGACACAAATGTTGGCAAATACATATAATGACAGACTATGCACCCATATGCGTGTATGCTCAGATGTCAAACTCTGGCATCACGTGTCATCTAACATATTAACCTTCCACGGGCGGCGGATCCCCTTGAAGAAGTCTGGCATCCACATAGGCAGGACCACTGCCTCTCTCAGCAGCTTTTTGGCATCTTCCAGATCTGCTATGTCATTCCTACAGGAACAGTAACACATGACAGTTTGCCTGAATCACCGTCCAGCACTGAATCACTAACTGCCACTGTGACTGACAGCTGTCGCTGACTCAACACACAACAACTACACTCTGGTGAAGTATGAAAACTAAACTTACTGCATCGCTATTTATACAGCCAGTGCCTATGTGCAGTAGGAACTTTCGTCACATTATCTGGGCTGCTTTTGACAGAAAATTTTCTGAATGGATTGGAATCTTATAAAAATATGTTAAAGAGAACTAAAAGTGCAAACTTTTTTGGATGCTGAGAGAATAATCAAACTAGCTAAAATATTTAAAGGGTTAGTTCATCCAAAAATAAAAAAATAAAAATTGTCATGTCATTCCAAACCCTTAAGACTTTCGTTTATCTTTGAAACACAAATTAAGATATTCAAAATGAAATCTGAGAGATTTCTGTCCCTCCATTGACAGTCCACGCAACTGCCACTTTGTCGTTCATAAAGATATGTAAAAAGTTATCCTTATGAATCAAGCAGTTTACTCAATCTTCTGAAGAGACTCGGTCACTTTATATGATGAACAGAATAAATTTAGTCTTGGCACGCAAGAACAAACTTCAATGGTTCTTGCAGAAGCTCAAACGTGCTGCGTAACACACGAGAATGAACCTCATTGGTTCTCACACATCAAACAAACATGCTTGAGCTTCTGTTTACCATATCTGATGTGTGAGTTGACGAATGTTTATATGTGAATAAAAGCCTAAATTCAATCCGTTCGTCATATAAATTGATTGTGTCTTTTCAGAAAATTTGGACTAAATCGCTCAATTCATATGGATTAGTTTTATAATCTTTATGAACATTTTGAAGAGTCAAAGTGGTAGTAACAGACAGTGGAGGGACAGAAATCTCTGATTTCATTAAAATATCTTCATTTGTGTTTCAAAGACGAACGAGTCTTATTGGTTTGCAAAGACATGAGGGTGAGTAAATGATGACAGAATTTTCATTTTTAGGGTGAACTATCTCTTTAATGAATGAACATGCAAGGGCTAGAGATTTGTTAAATTTTATGAGTGACAGGCGTTCCAATTCTGCTAATGCCCTAAAGTGCACTGACATATTGACACATTTTGTACTTAAGTATTTAGTGTTTAACAGTTATGGGTAGGCCTGTCTCTCTCTATTATTGATAACTGTCTGATCGTGGTTATTTGGTCTAATCACAATTATTTGAGAGCCAAATTAGTATAACATGGCCACAATTTAGTGAAACGAGGGAACAAATTCTTTATTCGTGGCCACAACTGAACTAAAATCGAGGGAATTAAGGGTTAGTTCACCCAAAAATAAAAATATTGTCATTAATGTGACTCACCCTCATGTCGGTCCACACCTGTAAGACCTTCATTCAACTTCAGAACACAAATTAAGATATTTTTGATGAAATCTGAGAGGTATCTGACTCGTCCATAGACAGCAATTCAACCACCACTGTCAAGGTCCAGAAAGGTATTAAAGACATTGCTGTTTACGTTCAGCGCTTCGAGGATTTACGCCAGAACGCCGACTCATTATTGGCGGACTCCTGCGTCAGCATCACACGCATACGTTGTGCTGCTCACGTGAACAGCGTCTACCAATACTGAGCCGGTGTTCTGATGTAAATCCTGGAAGCGCTGAACATAAATAATGTAAGAGAATGACACAGAAGAGAAGATATTGCTGAATGAAGCAGTTATTTTTGTTTTAGTGCACAAAAAGTATTCTCAGTGCTTCATAAAATTAAGGTTGAACCACTGCAGTCACATGGACTTTTTTAACAATGTCTTTAGTACCTTGATACTTTTCTTTAGTATGGACGAGTCAGATATCTCTCGGATTTCATCAAAAACATCATTTATGTTCTGAAGTTGAACCAAGGTCTTACGGGTGTGGAACGACATGAGGGTGAGTAATTAATGATATAATTTTCATTTTTGGGTGAACTAACCCTTTAATACCTAATATATACTATATAATCATAAGTACTTGAAAAGTAAAACTAGTAGTAAAATGGCACAATACCAGTGGATATTGAGATTCCGGGACACAATATCTCTCTCCAGTGCATCCACCAGATCGCTGTCATAGCCTGTGCCATCAAACTTCCTCTGTTCCACATCAGCAGCACCCTCCTGGGCATTCTTTTTACTCTGACAACACAGACAGACAGGACACATGATAATAGGTACCTGGAAAACCTAAATAGTCTAAGCTGAAATTAAATCAAGCATAGTTCCAAATCTGACTCAGACATGTTTTCCTCATCTTGTACATTCGGTTTAATAGTATGAGTAATTTACTTTTTCCTCCTTAGCTTTACTTCCACGGCCATCACGGGTGTTCGGTCTATCTGATTTGACATTCGGCTGACCCCTCCCCACAGGTCCACGATGCTGCATCCCAGGTGACTCTTTCCTCTGAGGTTTTGATACAGTGACCGGCTTCTTCACCTGGGCAGGTCCCCTATGATCAGACAGAGTGATATCATCAGGCAAATCTGTTGCAGTCCATGAGGATGAGATACACTGTAGCACTGTAGGGTTAGTTCACCCAAAAATTACATTTTTGTCATTTGTAATTACTCACCCTCATGTCGTTCCAAACCCTGTAAGACCTTCGTTCATCTTCGGAACACAGATTAAGACATTTTTGATTAAATCTGAGAGCTTTCTGACTTCCCTATATTACCAATTTCAAGGCCCAGAAAGGTATTAAAGACATTGTTAAATTAGTCCATGTGACTACAGTGGTTCAAACTTAATGTTATGAAGCGACAAGAAAACATTTTGTGCGCACTTTATTCAACAATTTCTTCTCTTCCCTGCCAGTCTCCTATGCTGTTCATGTTGTAAACACAGTGCAGCGCTTCGAGTTCTTTGTCAGAACGCCGGCTCATGAACGAAGATCTTACGGGTGTGGAACAACATGAGGGTGAGTAATTAATGAGAGAAATTTCATTTTTGGGTAAACTAACACTTTAAAGCAGCTGCTGGACACACCAGATACTGACTGCTACTTTTGATATTGACCCTGTTCAGGGTCTCAATATTCCATTTCTGTTTGTCACATATATGTAAAATTTGTTTATGCTCATACAAGTATTTACACGTTAAGAAATTTGAAATTTAACAAAACAGTGCATGAGTGAACATGGCAGTGACAGCATGAAGATAGGAAACATGTGACATGCTCTGCAGCTGACAGAACTCCTCAGGGGTTTATGTAATCAGCTGCCTATTTTACCTGTGCTCCGCTGGGGTTGGGGGAGGCCAGACATCAGGGTCCCTTGGGCTCTCTTCAGGCAAAGGGTTGGGGAAATCAACTGGTTTGTCCACCTTGAAACTCTCCAGGGTGTTTACGATGCTTTTCACCTGCTCATATTCCTCTGCCAGTTCCTGCCGAACCTGGGCTCAGAGAGGGGGGGAAACCACAGTGGATTGAGTCCTTCAGATTACATATACTGTACCAACACCACTATATTCTTTGGCTAATATCTGTTCAAACTAATATAAATGGTCATGAACACATTCAGAGCCTTACTTGTTGCCATTTGACTTTCAGGGCAGGATCTCTGAGGGACAGACAGTGTTTATGGATCTGCTGTATAACACCTTGGTAGTACACCATGGATGAATCATAGTTCCCCAGTAGTGCATATTCTCTTCCTTTCTTAGCATTGTCACAAATCTCAGTCAGGTTCATGATGAGAAATCAAACTGAATGTTGCTTCGATGCAACCTGAGTTCACAGCGTCATTAGAGAAGCTGGTTTGAGTACTGTTGATTGAAGGCCATGAGTCCTAAACATGTCAAAGAACAGAGAGGATGATAAGATGATGCAGAGCTAAATCAAACATTTATAAACAGAAGAGGGGTGAAGTCGGGTAAAACATCACTTTCTGGCAAATCATCTAGAGGAGCATAAAAATGTCTCTGCACATTTCCAGACTCACTGAGTGTAAAGTCAGGTCTCTTCAATTATTTTGTTTAAATATTTAACAAAATACAACCCAAAAGCTATCTAAAGAACTATTATGTCAGAAGTCAACCTGTGTGTCAAAACCATTTTGTTTGAGTAAAATGCTCCAGGGAATCTGTACAGCAAAACCTTCAGATAGAATGAGTTGTATTTGTGGGTGTTAGAATAAGAAATGTTTATAACATTAAAAAAACAAGATAATTCAATTCATTGATACTATTGCGTATGAACCTTTTTTATGTAGACTGTGTGAACATTTCTATGTAGAATTACTTTTAATAATTTCTATAAAATTGTTTTGAGATTTTTTTTTTTTTTTTTTTTTTTTTACAGATAATAGTTAATAAAATTGAGTGTATGCAAGTGATAAGCGTGTGCATATGGGCACATATATAGAAGCAGCATTCATGCAATATAAATATAAAAATAAATACAGACATAAGCTGATGGTAGTAGATAAAATGGGCCAACAACTAAACAGTCTGTCTTAAAATTATTAGGTTAGAAAACATTTTGATATTTTAGATATCAATCACAATGCCTTACTGTTAGATGTCTAATAGTTTCTTATACAAATCTTATATTAAAGGTTGCAATGTTAGTGCATTCATAGTTTTTCTTCCCCCATCCGGCCTCTGTAAAATGTTTTTCCTGCCCTCTGTAGGCGGATCAATCAAATCAGATTATAAATATTAAGTAACAATATTGCATCTGTTTAAAATGCAGTAACTGAATCTAGAATTACTAAATCAACCGAATCTTATCTGGTCCATTTTACCTGATGCCACCGTGAGTGTGGATTCACTGACAACAATTACAGAATTTCTCTATGGGTTTGGATGCAAAGCTGTAGTTACTACTACTGCTGTACTAAACTTTGGTTTTTTAATCTTTGCCCTGCCCACACAGTGACTGTCAAAAAATAAGACAATTTCGTTTGTCGGACACTTGACGTGAAGCTCATAATAAATACCATTCGAGATCTATCTATCTATCTATCTGAATGATCTATTTCTTAAAAACGAATTAACCTGACAATCGACAATGAATGATTCCATTCAATCATTTTTCCATTAAAATCAAATTGATCAAGCCGTGCTTGTATGTAAAAAC
Organism: Elopichthys bambusa; assembly: GCA_037101425.1. NCBI lineage: Eukaryota > Metazoa > Chordata > Actinopteri > Cypriniformes > Xenocyprididae > Elopichthys > Elopichthys bambusa. The sequence continues at coordinate 39,326,647 of CM074433.1, forward strand.
GCCACAAACGTCACGGCTTTTACATATTCCTTTGCAAGGGACTTGTAGTTTTTTCCTTTTGCCTTAAAGTACAGACAAATAGCGAAAACTGCAATAAGGAACTACATTACCCATAAGGCAACAGTGCAAGACTCTTAAGATTTAGGCCAGCGGTAACAAAAAGGATTTGTAAAGAAACAAAATATGAAGTCCAGTTGTTAGTTTATGAATCCTTCTAAGAACATGCGATATGACAGATATGTTCTACATTTAATTCTACGTTTGCAGGAGAATACGTAAGTGTCTTACCTTTATTCGAGGCACTTTTACATTCGACTGGTCCACAGTCCGTTACCCACTGATGTTGCCATGGCCGCGAAAAGACGCTGACTGAAGAATGAGTGCATGAGTTGAGGGCGGGACCTGGACAAACACAACTCAAACCCTTTGATAATCTTGTGAGACCGGGGCTAGTTGTCACACGGGTTATAAAGTAACGGCAACAATATGGTTTTGCTTTAAATTTCAATTCACCTGTATTTTTTCATGGGTAATTTAATCATGTTATTGTTTTTTGTAGCCAAGATACAGAGGAAAAAATCAAGATAAATATTCACTAGAGTAAAAAGTGAGACAACTAGTCCTAGTCTCTTCTATAACATACCAGTAAAAAGAAATTAACAATTCATGAGGATGAAAGAGGTTATTGAAAAGTGTACTCTGCTGTTTATTGGTCTGCATCTCTCGCCCGTATCATTAGACTTTCCAGAAACATACTTATTTTATTTATTTATTTTTTGTCACGTAAATAACTTGTAATTAACAAACCGTGTGCCTCAGAATACAATACAAAATTAAATAAAATCCATCCTGTCCACAATGGCAGAGGGACGGCTGCATATTAAACACTGAAAATACAAGGTCAAAAATAAGGGAATGAAAATCATGGCGTGGATGTAGAGCTGCTGATCTCTGTAATAATCTGATTGAAGTGTCATGCCATGTATAAACATATGACAGTTCCACAAAATAATCATACGATGGCGCTGTATACCGCTGTAATATGCAGTTTAACCAGATGAACAGCAGGCGGCTCGGATTAATCGAGATTTTCATCTGGTGATACGTTCATGTGTTCTTTTTAAGCCTCTATGTTTGTCACGAAAAATATGAAGGCCTCAAAACGGACTCACTGGCTGGTGTACTGTAACCTTACATTCAAATCTACTGCCCTAATAAAAACATCAATATGATAAAATGATAAAATCAATATAGACATATAAAGATAACTGAGCTTGGAATCACTTTGTCTTGAGTAATAAAAAGAGCTTATTAGAAATTAGAAATAAAAGGTATTTAATATTGGTACATGATGCTCTACTGTTAATGTGTTTACCTTAATAATTAATCTAATGTAATATTTTAAATGAACAAGAGTAGACATGACAGATGCATAAAACTTGCAGTATTAGAAAAGCTGCAAGTTAAATAGAAACGATCTTTATCTAATAGTTAATTAAAATTTATTTCATATAAATCCATTTACCATTTTTAGTTCCACAGAATAAGTTCCAAATGCCTTTAAGATTTTTATCACAATTAGATGATAATCCAATTCTATGAAGAAAAGCTGGGGAAAAAAATTCTTTATTTAAAAAAAAAGTTTATTGATGTCAGAAGCATACCAGAACAAAACAATTACATTTTTTTAATCATTTCTGCAATTACAGTGGTATTCAAAATACAGTAAAATAACTTTGATACGGCGATTTACTAATGATGATAATATTTGATCTGAAAAAAAAAAAAAAAGAGTAAACAAACAAAAGTACATTAAGATATGAACTACAACCTCACATGAAACTAGGTTGTGTGCTGCGCACGTCTAAAACTCCACTGACCCCAAGACAATTTTACAACCCCCATTTTTTTTTTTTTTTAACTGTACCGGGTAAGGATAGTGGTGTTGGAACCATCTTTAACAAATTAAGAACTAAATTAAGGGTTGGGGCATTTGGACGAACACAGATGACACTTCTGTAGTGTTAACTATACAAAAAAGGAAAAAAAAAAAGAAACTGTACAGCTTAAAAACATATCATATACACAGCCTTATTTCTTTTCTTTTTTTTGCTTTTCAGTTTTTTTTTTAATTTTATTTACCCATTTTATGGCCTCAGTAAAGTGTACAGGGGGGTTAAATGCTTTATAGACAACAAGCTAAGCTCTAAACGTTATTTATCTACTCGTCATCCTCGTCGTCATCATCGTCATCATCTTCCTCCTCATCATCATCGTCGTCGTCATCCTCATCATTAACCTTGTCCGGCTTGGAAGGGGCTTTGGCTGTGGCTCCTCCCACTTTGCCTTTAGAGCGATAGGCGGCAATGTCCTAAAAGAAAAATGAGATGTTTGGTTCAATTTAATTTAAGAAAATGTATTCATATAGCAAATGCAATATAACATTTTATTTATTTTTTTGATGCTGACTGGGCGTGGCATCTTTTCTCACCTTCTCATACTTCTCCTTCAGCTTGGCGGCCTTCTTCTCGTATGGTTGCTTCTCCTCAGATGATGTTTTGTTCCACATCTCACCCAGTTTCTTGGCCACATCTCCAATAGACAGACCAGGGGTTTCTTCTTTTACCTTGGGTCGGAATTCGGCGCAGAAAATGAAGAATGCAGACCTTTGGTTGAACAGAGGATTAAAAACAATTATTAACTTTGAATGCTTCACAAATGTCAATGCATCTTCATGACCAAGCAAGATGCTTACGGGGGTCTCTTGGGAGCATTGGGGTCTTTAAACCTCTTTTTCTTCTCGCCTTTGGGTGGAATGTAGTTCTTCATCTCCCTCTCGTAACGTGCCTTGTCAAGTTTGGCCATATCTTCAAACTTCCCTTTTTCCTTGGCTGACATAGTCTGAGGAAGAGAAGGGGGGAAAAAAATCATTGTTGGGAAGAGAGGGAATGGCATTAACACAATGTAAATGAAAGATGTGACTGACCTTCCATCGCTCAGAGCACTTTTTGGAAAACTCAGAGAAGTTGACCGTTGCCTCAGGGTGTTTCTTCTTATGCTCCTCACGGCAGGTCTGGACAAAGTATGCGTATGAGGACATTTTGCCTCTTGGTTTTGTTGGATCCTTCCCCATCTTTGCCTAAATATCCTAAATTGAAAAAAAAAAAAAAAAAAAAAAAAAATTAAAATTCATAATTTTTTAATTAATCCATAATTTAACAAATTCTACATTAGATCAAAAATCAACAATGTGTTAAATTATACTTGTCAAATATCCTGTTTAAATTTGTAGTGATGTGCTCTTTAAAATAAACTTTTATAAATAAAATTGTTCTTTTAACGTGATAACATGAACATCTTTTAATTTGTTATTTTTTTCTTGTATTTTGCATATTTTCAAGGAGCGAAGTTTTCTACGCGACAAATTTGACGATTTATGATATAAATATGATCCCTTCCACAATATTGCGTTTAAAAATAAAGTCTTGTATGCACTTCTGAAACATTAAAAAGTTGTTATAAATACTCACTTTACAAAACCGTATTTTTTTCAAAGTTAAAAAAGGGTTAAAACTGTGAAAATAAGTAAGTTAATTAAAGTTATCTTATGTGCCAAAGTACGCGCGGCATCGAAAAACTCGTAAAAATTCTTAATAATCAAGTTCACTTTCGCCTTGTTCTCTATAGAAAAGAGCCCATTTCTCTCTATGTACCGTTGAAATAGCAATGGCGCACACTCTCGTCTCTCTGAAGGAAAGGAGGTCAACAACGACGGCAATATTTCTTCTTCCATTTTGTGAGAAAGCCTTCTTCATGAAAGAAAGTCCCCCTAAAATGTCTCCACCCGCCTTCCTGCTCGCTTTTGGACACGACAAACAAACGGCGCGGGTCGGTTTTCCTGACCGAAAATTGTTTCCTTCGCAAAAAGCCCAGTGCATTCGCCTGGTGTATAGTAATACATTGGGTCTGTGCTGTGCAGAGTTGCACTGGGCTCGCAATGGCCGCTTGTCTTCATGCACTAACACTGAGAATATGGCTCCTTCTCTTTGTGTCAGCGCTCAGCCATTACACTGCTTTGCAATAAGGGGGAGCCGCGCGACCGCATTACCTACCTCACTTCAACTCTCAATTTAACACCCTTCTCACGCACGGAAAAATATCAAAATACCAGGGTTGGAACGACGGAAGATGGAATTTTTATTTTCCACCTCGAAAAACGCGAACTTTGAGCTCGGAGGGGTAGAAAACACGATTTGAAAAAGTTGAAGCGAACTGCGCCTGTCTATGGCTCTATGGCTTTGCCTTGTTTCCTATGCGAGTACAGTCAGCCATTACAGTAAAGCGCAGCTTCTGAGGTGATTTTTTTTCCGCCCGTATCTCTGTCATTTCAATATCACCGAGCGTATAAATCTATACACATAACAATGGCGTTATGCTTTAATTTTTTCGTTAGTCTGTTTTTTTTCTTTCTTATCATTTCTCATAGTTCACTGTCTTCTTCTGACAGACATCCCTTATAAAGCGCTGCAATGGCTGCTTGCTGGCACTATCACCGTCCATAGACCTTGTTTGTACGCAATTCTGTCACCTAGTTGTCCGCTTAACGTTACATTTCTTATAGTCTGAATAAATTTATTTTTTCACATTTTCAGTATTTTCAACCCTCGAATAAAACTGACTATTTTCCGTTTTTTTAAAAAGATGTACATCAAGACAAATGAAATAAAAAGCTACGGTTATTCTATTCTGAGGGGATAATACCATATTTTTTAACATTTCATAAAAATCCCCTCACCAATAAAATATCTTTTTTTACAAGGTAAATTTCAATTCCCTGTGGTTTCCTGACCTTTTCTCGCAATTTTTGTACTTACCTCACACTTTGAAATGTCTACAAGCTGACACTTACCACTGTCTTGTCTGGATAGTGAATGTACTGCAATGGCTGTATGTGGATGTAATAGCCCTACGCAGTAGTCTGCTCTCTCAACCCTCTAGCATTACTCTCAATAGGGCTTCCAGTCCATTGGCTGCCGCCACGGTGAACATTCCTGCGATTGGCTGAGAGCTTTCCATTGTCCTAATAACAGCCGTGCTGCAATTGGCTGCCTTTTGTGAAACGTCACGAGTGTTTTAAATGGCGGGTTAATACAAAATACGGAGTGTATGTGTGTGTTTCTTGTCTCAGCTTAAAGCAAAGGCTGTGTGTACTGTGTTGGCTGTAGTAGTACTGTGTTCTATGTGTTCCACGCGCAGTGCTGAATGAACGAGTGAGTCAACGCGGAGTGTCGGCGTTGCTGTGAGGTGGAAAACGCTGAATGAAAGAGTGGTCGGTCCAACTGACGCCCCGCTTAGATCAAGCACTATATGGATATCCGAGTCAGATTTTAACGAAAATGTGCAATTATGAGTTGTATTTATTAAAGTGGCTTAATCGGCGGGATTTGTTTTTGAGTATTAAAAGCTGATTAATTATAAAGTTTTGATATGAATCGATGTGATACAACGTCATAGGCGCTTTCTGTAGACTGTTAGTTAGTCCTTGATTTGAATAATTATATGACAGCACCCCAAAACAATGGTAAAGATTCTGAGAGTGCTCGATTAACACTCTCAAAACATTAATCTTGATGTCATAGCATTTAGATTTAGTTCGATCACTGATATATTTACCTAAATTTCATAATCAGATAAAATATAGATATGGAGTAAAAATCAAAGAAGAACAATAATGTTACACAATGACTATATCTATCTATCTATCTATCTATCTATCTATCTATCTATCTATCTATCTATCTATCTATCTCTATCTATCTATCTACCTATCTATCTATCTACCTATCTATCTATCTATCTACCTATCTATCTTTCTATCTATCTATATCTATCTATCTATCTATCTATCTATCTATCTATCTACCTATCTATCTATCTATCTATCTATCTATCTATCTATCTATCTATCTATCTATCTATCTATCTATCTATCTCACTGTAAACCCCATTGCTCAAAATAATGAATTGGTTTGAGTAGGACAAACTTAAACTAATTAGTTCAGTCAAATTATCTTTTGAGTATTTAGCACTTTCTTTTTCTTTCTAGTTGACAGAACTGAACTGTTTCATTGTTTTGCGTTTTATGAACTAATTTCTTATAATTTAGATAAACTTAAATTTAACTGAAACTGGACTGGGATTTCTATTTCCCAGCATGCAGAATAAGTTTAAGTTAAATGTATGAATTAGTTTACTCAAATATTTCAATTTAAGAACAATTAAAATGTATGAGTACAAAATAAAAATCTGCTAGTTCTGCTTACTTAAACTTGGAATTACTTAACCTAAAAATTTTGATGTAACCGACTGCCTTAACTTTTTTTTAGTTTTGCAAACTTATTCAGACTTACAGTCTATCTATCTATCTATCTATCTATTTCTATCTATGACTATTTCTATCTATCTATCTGACTATTTCTATCTATCTATGACTATTTCTATCTATCTATCTATCTGACTATTTCTATCTATCTATGACTATTTCTATCTATCTATCTATCTATCTATCTATCTATCTATCACAGACATAAAAACGCCACACTATTGATAGTAATTGTTTGCCCTGAAAAAAGGCAGCAATAGCTTAACATATGCATTTCTATCTAGGCCATAATTTAGAAACCAAATTAATTTAATACCATACGCACACGAAAGAACCGAAGCCTATGCATGTTAATGGCGAAATCTTTGAAAAATTATGCAAATTCGTATTGTGTAAGACGGGGGGCAGCAGATATACCGCCAAGGGAGCCTGATGGGGAACTGATGCCCATATAGCCTTCTATTGTTTCATTGGAGAGCAGCTGTAGCGCCCTACGACTGCTCAATACAAGGCGCGTCGCCGCTCGAGCACATGCTCGCAGACGCATAGGCATATGCTGTACTGAGCACACAGGCGGTGTTACTGACGCTTGGGTACTTGAATGTATTATCGATAAGATATGCTTATATGCTTTATATATTTACAATTTTTCATTTCCTATTATTTTCATTTTTTGGTATGCATAATGCATAATGTGACATGCATACTTTTGTTGAAATATCACATTTAAAAAAACAAAACAAACAAGTTTAAGAGAGAAAAGGTTCGGATAGACTACAGTAAACAGAAATCCAACGATTTTATTTACTCGACAAGGGAATAAAAAAATATTGGTATACAAACATTTTATTTTAAATAAAACATAAAAGTTAATTTACCAAACCATTTATATCCAAGAAATGATGCACAGATACATAGCCTATATATTATGATATATGTGCATTCTGTAACAGATAGAAAACGCTTATTTTTCCATTGCTCTTATGATATCGATGTGATCTTACTTTGTTTTGAAAGTCTATTTCATATATGAAAACTGATCCTAAAACGGTTGCTTTTTTAATTCATTTATAAATTTTCCTATCTTATCTGTTTTTTGTTTTTCTTTATTAACGTTATTATGTATTTGCTCTCTCCATTGCACTCGTGCAAATACAAATAAAGTTTGAGAGAGAAACTGTGTCAAGCAATATATGAAATGCTCAAATCACTTTATTTGCACTATATTTATATACACATTCAACATTTTAAACTACTTATATCTCATTCAACATTTTAAACTATTTATATCTCATTTAACACGTTTATTCCTGTCTATCCATACTGTTAATTATAGACAGTACAGGCTTGAGTGTTTTCATGTAGTTGTTGATTCAATCCCTGCTGCATACTAATTTTTTTTTAGTTTATTTAGACAGTGTATTCAATCGTTTGATAATGCACGCAGACAATCCAGATGATGGCGCTCTTGTGCTTTAAAAAAAAAAAGCTTTGCAAAAAAAAAAAAAAACTTTATTACTAGTTCCTACAAAACCGGAAGTAGTACGTTAAGCGTACGACTGAGAGCATGCACATGGAAATGTCTCCTACCGGCGTGCTGGAACTACCTAATGCTTGTATGAAGTCCTGTTTGGAAATTCTGAACATTCAATCCAGTTTCGAGGTATGAGTTGGTGTAGATGATGTGCGCCTCGGAAATCTGTTGTGAATGTTATCTTTTAGGTTTGGGTGATCTGCTTGTCATCTCAGCGCACTGTTGCCGTGGTTGTTGGCGCCTGATATTGGCCAACAAAGAAACATATCTAAATATCTTAGACTTTGTATGTATTTGTATATGTATTTTTTATCACAATGGGGCAGTTATCTTGTATATACAGTCTTGCGTATTCGATATTAAAGCTACGTTTATCCACACAGTCAAATGTCAGTAAGAAAACAGTTACACAAGATCGATTGCTTGCAAACCAATTGATTTACCTGTCCGTATTTGCTAGGCAGAACATGTTATTCATTCAGCATTCTGGTTAGGGTACGTTTTAAACCCGTAACATTAAGTATTTCACTTCCGTCACTGATTCAGTCGAATTGGTCGTCTTCTTAACATACATTTGCATACTGAATTGTGATTGGCCTGAAAACAAGTCGCACTGATTGTAAAGTAGCCCTGAAGCTAAACTAAGCAAAAACTTAGTCACCATGAAATCAAAATGGACTATTATTGTTCTGTTTTTTTATTATTATATTGAATATTGCAGTTTTTATTATATATGATTTACATGTGTACATTCATTATTTTTTTTAAAGGTAATGTGCTTTAATCTTTAATCAAAATAACATGTCCTCCCTCTTGTAACATCTCTTCTCTGATGACGTGTTTACTGGCGCGAGGGCGGGACAACCTGTCACTCACATGAGATTGCAGCAATAGCAAACCACAATGATCCAATCAATTCCTGATGAACAAAATCAAGTCCTGCTCTACATTTTTTTTTCTTGTTTGAGAAGCCGTTTTACTCAGATATACATCACAATAGGGAAGAAAAGACGCTAGCAACTTCTGTTCTATCTTGACTTTAAACACTGTTCTCTTACTGACTGGCAAGCACTTGTAGTTCCTTCAGTAAATGCATATCTAGTTTGAGATGTTTGCTTTGTGTATCAGCCTGGAATGGGTCATTTTTGATGTCTCAGAAATTAAATATTCTTTTTCACTGCAGCGCGTTCAGGCGGTGAGCCAGGTGACACGGTTATGTCAAGTTTATGGCAGCAGGACTCATCAAAGAACGGAAACTTCAGTGGCGTGAAAATGAACGGCAAAGGCACTGGTATAGGGGCTCCGACCCCAGCAGTGGTGGGGTATTTGGGAAAAGTCAGTTATGCTCAGTTCTCTCTCTCTGTCACTCGTGCAAAGCTCCGCTGTCACCTTCAAATTTATTTCTATATTGTATGGACAATTATATTGATTTGATCCCCCACCTCAAACAGATAAACAACACGGAAATCTGTGATATAAAAGGCGAAAGAATAGTCATAAAAGCATTTTAGTTGTGTACTGTACACTGATTTTGTAGTCTTCTATTTTCTGTAAGGAGTGTTGTTTCTCTGTTTTCTCATCTGTTTTTGTTTTTTACAGTGTGAAGACAGAAATGCCTCACCTGGGAACTGTCCTTGGTGCTTGGCAAAAGATCAGACAAATGCCCTCCGCTTTTATGCTCTCAACTTGGAGGAGACTGTCATGCTCTGTACAAATCCAGTGGTAAGGCAATTTATCCATTAACACTTGAGTTTCTATTACAAATGTTTCTTCTCCTGCTTACCCGGAAACGTTGACATTTTAAGAGTGTGAATTTCACAAAACCTGTCGATAGGGTTGGGACAATAAATTGATTCGCGATACTGTGATTCTGGGTCGATTCTGATATTTTTTTCGAATGTAGCATAAGTCTCTCTCGAACCGATTCTGAGCTTAGTTTAACAGAAGATGGCGCTCTAGGCTAGTTTTTAACTGCACACTCAAATGCTCTTGAAGAAGATTGCTGGAGAGAGCTTGATTAATGTAAATGCAGCCCACTGTGAGCACCATTGTAATTTGCTTCAACCTTTTCGAACTTTAAAAATTTTAGGTTTAAGTGGTGTGTGTGTGTGTGTAAAGAATTGGAAGCAAGCAGAGTACGGCTGTTTCTAAAGCACATAGTGCCATCTGCTGTTAAAAACTAAGCTCAGAACCTTTTAAGAAAATAATTTTTGCATTGTGAAACATAAGGCCCTTTCACACTGAGCACGATTAAGCGATGCGAATGTGCAACCAGATGACGGTCTTGAATTGAAACAATAGATTGCTATGGGGCTATTCAGAACGGGCATGATTAATCAAGGCGCGACAGTGAGATTTTTATTTATTTTTTCTCCCCCGACCAGTGTGTTCATACTGCCAATCAACCACTTACGTGACTCAGTCGAACGCACGAGCGCTATCCAGCGTTCTTCTTCGTGAGCATTTGAGAGTGTGTTGTTAAAAACTAGCCTAGAGTGCCATATGCTGTTAAAACTAAGCTCAGAATCGATTCGAGAGAAAATCTCAGGATCGATCCAGATTCATTGCATTGCGACTCAAGAATCAATGTATTGTCCCAGCCCTAGCACATTACAGTAAGAATTTGCATTACAGTGACAGGGAAAATGTGTTTAATTTGTCATGAAAATGTCACAGTTATATTAATGAATTTGACTAATTAAAGTTTACGTTGCAAAAAATATTGTTCTAAAATTAGGCTTTATTTATTTGCTGCAAAATATAATTTTTGTCCTTTTTTTTTTTTGTTGTTATGAAATGCCAAGCATCCAACTGTTTTAAATTGGTAATGTGATATTTGTCATGGATTAGATGCTTGACTCATTTTAAAGACTGATTGGACAATTAAATGGTCATTTACATCTGTGATGTTTTTTTGCAGTGTCTTTACCCTTTGGTTAGTAGATCTCTGGAAGATGTGCGTGCTGGTTTGTCTAAGGATGGATGCAAGAGGAAAATTTCTTCCCTGTCCGATGTCGATGATGCATCCTCCCCTTCAAAGCGATCGAGAGAGGAGAAACTAGACCTTTTGTCTGCTGTGTCTGAGCCATGTGATGCTGATGTCAATGACAGCACCCTTCCAAAAGATGCTGTTAAAACGCAAATGATTAATGGTGAACAATCAGTACTTGGAATGACTGTCTCTATTAATGGCACTGAGGAACAACATCCAAAAGAGCTACCTGCTGCTACCCATGAGGATTTAGATTTGTGTGATAAGAAGGATATTTGTGTATCTAGTACTCAAGATGAGGATGGAGAGATCTTCGGAATGGATGTAGATATGGAATCATCAGAGCTGGTTCCTGTGCAACCACATCTCTTCTGGAAAAATGAGGACAACCTGTGTTGGTTGGATTCATTATTAGTGATGCTTGTGTACTGCAAGACCATCAGAGAGACTCCATGTCAGAATGTAAAGCTAATAGACAAGTTGACATCAGTGCCTTGCAGCAATTCTGCTGTCTGGAACCTTTGCTCTACATATGATAAGACTTGTGCATATCTAAAAGCCAAGGAGCAACAGTGTGAAGGTAAGAAGAAAGCATTAACTAAAGGGACCTTTGTGTGTTACCTCATATTATATGCATTTTTTAGGAATGTTATGCGAGTTTAATTCTATCTATCTATCTATCTATCTCTCTCTCTCTCTCTCTCTATATATATATATATATATATATATATATATATATATATATATATATATATATATATATATATATATAATAAATAAGTACATGTATTCGTCCCGAACTGAATGGTACATGCAGTCACACGACCAGCGAATACAGCTGGTCACAGGAGATCCCCACTCCAATCCAGAAGGGGGTGCTTGTGATAATGCAACGCTATTTGCTATTAGTAAAAAGCGCGGAACAAGAAGAGACAAGTAGAGATGCACCAATCGATCGGCCAGGGATCGGAATCGGCCGATCAGTCTCACTTCTTACCGATTCCGAGCTGATCAAAGTGACACACACCTGTGGGGGCGCCTCGTCTCATTCGCTCCGGTTAAATAGTGCCTGTATTGCGTATAATTTTAGTCATTCCCACAGGTTTCGCACTCACACCAAAAGCGCGCGCACCACTGATCTATATTAGTGGAGCGGACAAACCGAGTCAGAAACACAGATTAACACAGTCAGTTTTGGCATGTTGTGTAACAGTATTGGGTCTGTTCATAAACTCTTAAAGGGACAGCAGTCCAATATTCCTGCTGCTGCCTGTCATGTTATTTAAAGAACAAAAGACAAAGAAAATCACTTTCTGCTCTTGACTGAATACATTTTATAACTTTAATGGTAAGAATAAATCTGTATTTAATATTTGCAATAAAGAATACAGAAATTAAGGTATTTCTTACCTGAATAAAAACCTACTTAACATGAAAAACTTAGTTTCATAGCTCTCTTTATTCTATTGCATTTATTTGTGCTGTTGTTTGCCTTTTTTTTAATTTGTTCTTATTTTATTACTGACTTTTTTATTTTTTATGTTTTTTTAAATAAAACTTTGCGTTGAAGAAAAGTAAATTTTTGTATTATAGTTCTTAGAAAGAAAAACGGTATTGGCAGATCACACTAACAAATAAAATCGGAATCGGCCAAGAAAATTGCAATCGGTGCATCTCTAGAGACGAGCACTCTGTATGTTTACATGTAATCTCTCAACCAGTGTTTCAACTGTGGAAAGAGTGTAAAGACATAAGTAAAACAGCTTGAGAATATCTCACATAGCATTACATTTACCTCAGGCATTTAATGTCGACAGCATGTTAGTTCACTAAAAAACTCTAGAGGGGAGCATTTTGTACATGAACAAAATTAGTCTATTCATTATATTTACTTAACCTGTTAATGTCTTGATTATTTAATGTAAAAAGCAAATTTGTATTATGTTTTCTCCCCCCTGCTGTACCGAACCGTGACTTTAAAACCGAGGTACTTACCGCACTGTTATGTTTGTGTACTGTTACACCCCTATTATATATATAATATTCTTATATATTTAAAGTGCCCCTATTATGCTATTTTAAAGGTCCCTAATATTGTTTTGGTGGTCTCCTACAATAGTTACATCTAATTCCTCAAAGAATCTGAAAATGATTTGTTCGAGGATTCAATTTCTGTTAACCTCTCCTTTTTGAGAGCCTACTCTGCTCTGATTGGTCAGATGGCCCAGTCTGTTGTGATTGGTCTAACGCTTAACAGTGCATTTCGGAACCTAAACGCCCTTTGCTATATCTAAATTTCTCTCCTTCAGCTTCCTCAGTGCTTGATACACAGTGATACGAACAGTAACGATGGTGTCAGTTTTACTCTATCAGTTCCATCGCGAGTCCTCATCCTGTTGAAGTGCATGCAAAGCATTTGCAGCACAGAAAACAGCATCTTATTGACATGTAAACAACACAAACCAAACTCTTCCAGACCTCAGCTACAACTACAGTATTTGAGGGCGGGTCAGAGTAGACTGTTTGTGGGCAACCAATGATCATAGATTGATATCATGCAAATTTGTTATATTGTTACATAGTACAGAAAGTGAGACTGGAATTGCTGACGGCTCATTTCGCAGTTCACAATCAATTCCTTCTTTTAGGAGACAACTTTAATTGTCATGCACTTTAAAACTTTGCAGACTTACTCTGCAAAAATGATATATTAATAAACTATCATTTTAAATTAAAATATAGCTGCAAGCAGCAATTAAGGGGCCAAGCACAACAGAAGTAAACAAAGCTAGCAGCAGACCAACGTTATAATTGACTATGATAGCAACTGAGACAAAGACACTGCATGTCAATTTTGAAGTCCATCAGACCAACAGTACTTTTTGTTCAATTATAGCACCACCAAGTTGTGCAGTCTAACTGCTTTTTTTTTTTTCCTCCTCATGCCCCCATACATAAGCGCAGGGGTTCCCAACCACATTCCTCGAGCACCCCTCAACACTGCATGTTTTCCATGTCTCCTTAATCAAACACACCTGATTCAGATCATCAGCTCATTAGTCGAGACTCCAAGAACTGAAATGGATGTCAGACAAAGGAGACATGCAAAATGTGCAGTGCTGGGGGGGGGCTGCAGGAATGTGGTTGGGAACTACTGCATAAGCATGTCAAATTTGGTGAAAAATCTCATTTTGTTTAGTAGTTATAGACATTTATATGTATGAACACACGAAAAAAATCCACATCTGACTTTGATTGCATTTTTTGCCATTTACTATCAAAATTTTGACATTTGGCCATTAGCATTGTCAGTGTTTCAGTTTTATCTCGATTGGACTAATGGTAAGATATTCGTGAATGTTGTTTAAAGGGTTAGTTCACCCAAAAATTAAAATAATGTTTATTACTCACCCTCATGTTGTTCCACACCCGTAAGACCTTTGTTAATCTTCGGAATGCAAATGAAGATATTTTTGTTGAAATCCGATGGCTCAGTGAGGCCTGCATAGCCAGCAATTCTCTCAAGATCCATTAATGTACTAAAAACATATTTAAATCAGTTCATGTGAGTACAGTGGTTCAATATTAATATTATAAAGCGACGAGAATTTTTGGTGCGCCAAAAAAAACAAAATAACGACTTATATAGTGATGGCCGGTTTCAAAACACTGCTTCATTAAGCTTCGGAGCGTTATGAATCTATTGTGTCGAATCATGATTTGGTTTTCATCATGATCTTAATTTGTGTTCCGAAGATGAACGAAGGTCTTATGGGTGTGGAACATCATGAGGGTGAGTAATAAATTACATTTTTTTTTCATTTTTGGGTGAACTAACCCTTTAAATGCTAAATCACAACATTGCATTAACCATAAGACATTTGGTATTGTTGTACTCTGGAAGGATTCAGGAATCCAAGGAGATGATTCCCGTGAAAATAATTCAGCCACATCCAAAGTTATAAGCATGTAAATAATTTTTTTCCAAAACTTCTCAGACTCTTTCAGGGCATTGTGCCGATGACCCATACCGAGTTTCCTAATGATACATTCATGCATTTGTAAAATACATCTTTTTACTACAAAATGCAAAATGGCCGATATGGGAAAATTTGATATCGTTCGACTTGGCATGACACCCCAAATCTAACAAGACCACTTATGTTTTTTGGACAAATCATTCAGAAGCTATAAGCAAAAATAGCCATTTTTCATATCTCCGGAATAGTAGGTGGCGCTGCGCAGCATGTAACCTCAGGTCATGCTTGTGATGATATGGACCAAATTTGGTCTGAATACGATAAAGCATTGAGGAGAGAGAGCCTTACGTCTATTTGACATTGATTTAGAGACTCCAAATTCAGTGTGGTTAATGTTAGGACTGACCTCTATCAGTGTGCCAAATTTCCTAACTTTCCCGCAAGCGGTTCTGTGGGCTGCCATAGACTTCCAGAGCGAAAGAAGAACACCAACGGATACAATAGGTGCCTACACACCTTCGGTGCTTGGCTCCTAATAAGAATGCTAATATGCATATGTTGACTCCTGAAGAGCTTTTACCTGTTTTACTCTTGCAGATAAGGTAACCAGAGTCCCTGCTGATGTCCTGGATGAGGCAGAACGGCGGCTGTCTGAGCTCCGTATGTCACTCTTCAAACTCATTCAGCCTACACTGAAGTGTGAAATTGGTAAAAACATCTACTCCTAAAACGATTTGATATCAATGTGTTGCTTGGCATTTGTATTGAGTGATAATCTGTCTGTCTGTCATGTAGGTCAGCAGGAAACACCTGTGTTTGCGCTCCCTCTCCTTCTACGGTCAGACAAGTGGGCTCAGGATCTTTTCCAGCATACTGTCCGTTGGGAATTTAAGTGCACTTCTTGTAGTTATACTGTAAGCAACAGGTAAGGATTTAGCCATTTAATTTAAAATAATTTGTATTTGGTGATTAAACAGTTTTTGGATTAGTAGATAATTGTTTTGATGTCAAGCGCACACACACGTACTGTAACACAACCCTCCTTTTATCTTGCAGTGTTGAGAAGACTCTTACAACGTTCACTCAGATTCTGAATGATTGGCACCCATTAAAAGCCATTCACCGCACTCAGTGCAACAACTGCAACCGTAAAAACCAGAGGAGGAAAATGGTGCTTGAAAGGTAAGAGTTGGAATAACTATACATTTCTTTATTTCTTTTTTTCATGATCATTCCCTTGCTTCATCACAATAGGTTGTTTGCAGTCACGTGGTTCTGGTGATGCGCGAAATTAATGTGGAGGGAAAAGCAGTGAAAATTAGAATGAAAGATGGGGAAAAGTCCTTACTGTGATGGTTTAGAAAGGTATAAACAGAAAATCACAACATATTTTGGACGTGACCCTTATGTAATGAAGAGGAGCAATTTTTTTCTACTGAATTGAAAGACTTGACTGCCATCGAGGAGGTAGATATAGAGAATGTGAAGCTGCCGTCACATAATGTTAAATACATTAACATAAATGGAAAAAAAGAAAAGAAAAATACATACAGACAAAAAAACAATGGCACCTCAACCAGTAAGAAAATTATGGTCATAGTTCTTAAGAAATTTGTTGTTCTTGTTGTTATCAATGAGTTTGAGATTTAACAACAAGGGAAATCTCAGCAATGTAGACATCAAATCTAGGCAATGTCTTGAGAAATTTGTTTTTGTGAATAAAAAATGTACAATGCAACACAAAGAAATTAACAAGAAGATCAATAGCATAGTCACTCCTAGAAAAATGAAGTAATATATCCTTCAAAGAAAAGTTTAAATCACATTTTATAAAAGGAGAAAGATAACAACTTAAATTCTCCCAAAGAGATTTAACATGAATGCAATGGTAGAATAAGTGAAGCAAAGTTTCTTCCCCAACTTTGCAAAATACACACAAGTCAGAGATCAACAAAAGAGGCAATTTGGAGTTTTTTTGGGTAAACATTATGTAAAATTTTGAAATGTACCTCTCATTTTATTGGACATACAATATTTTTCAGGGAGTAACCATGCTCTCTTCCAGTGAATACTGTCAAAAAATTGTTCCAGAAAAATTTACATTTTGGGGATGTATAAACTGTGTAATGTAACAATTGCTTTATATGTTTACTGTTAATTTTCTTTTTTTCTTTTTTTATCAAGAAGGGAAACTCCATCCAATAAAAGTTTAGGCAAAAAGTTAAGTTGTCCATAAACAAGGATTTGTTTCGGATTAAAATTCTTTGTGGGAAGAAAAGTTGTGCACATAACACAATTTCCAAGCAAGTAAACCTTGTTGGTGAAATTTAGAGAGAGAAATTGGTAATTTAAAAGGGGTAATTTTAAAAGGAACTCTAAACCACCTAATCTATGAAAAATGGCGTTGGGGATATAGTACCAAATTGAGTCATTACTACAAAGAAATTTTTTTTAACCAACTAATTCTAAAAGAGCTGACAAGATCCTTAAAATTTAAAACTTCCAGTCCACTCTCAGAACGTTTATTAGACAAAACCGATTTCCTAACTTTGTGAGATCTGTTCTTCCAAATAAAATTCAATAACATTTTGTCAATATCATCACAAATTTTGTCGCTAACGAATAAAAATAAAGAGGGATAAACACAGCGAGACAAACCCTCTGCTTTGGATATAACTCTGCCATAGATTTACAAGTCTCGTTGTAACCAACAATTAAAGATTATTCTAGTTTTCGTTATTTTAGGTGAAAAATTAAGTTGTTGGCGGAGCAATCTATCTTTAGTAAGGAAAATCCCCAGGTACTTGATACAGTCTTTTACGGGAATATGGTGTACCAATAGTTGTTGTGTGTCATAAACACAAAATAGTTCACACTTTGATAAATTTAAATATAAGCCTGAGGCTTCAGAGAAGGATTTAATAAGAAGAATTTGACTTGTGTCTTTAAGAAATACAGTAGTATCATCAGATACCTTTTAAACTAGGATTTTGTAAAATATCAATTGATAATTCAACAGCTAGAAGAAAAAGAAATGGGGAAATGGGACAACATTGACTGACTCCTATCACCATTAAAGCATTTAGTAGTTTGAAAGCCCACCAAAACTGAGGAGTTAATGGCATTATAAAGCATTTTCACCATGTTAATAAAAGTACATCTAAAACCAAAAACGCTAAGAGATTTAAACAAAAAATGGTGTTCTAAAGAGTCAAACGCTTTATAAAAATCCAAAAACATTATAATAGCATCTGAATCAATATTCTTTGAATAATCAATGAGATCAAGAACTAATCTTATGTTAGAACTAATATGTCTATTTTTCATAAATCCATTTTGTGTTTTGCCAATTATACAGTTAAGGCCAGATTTTAAACAAACTGCCAAAATTAAAGCAAGTAATTTATAATCAACATTTAACAGTGATATTGATCTCCAGTTCTCAATTAAAAGTGGGTCTTTATCAGTTTTAGGGATCAGAAATAAGGCCTTGCTTCATTGTGGGAGTCATCTCTCCTTTTTTTTTTAATACAGTCTTTAAACAAATTATGTAAAGGTTGTTTTAGGACGTCCCAAAAATAAAATTCAACAGACAAGCCGTCAGTACCTGCAGATTTTCCCCTCTTTCCTCAGTTTCAACTATAGAGATATCAGAATCCCAAAATTGCTTAAAATCATCATTTAATACATGAAACCTTATCATGAATACACAAAAGAAAATCATCACGGTTGAGATCATTCCTGGATCTGTACATAAAACGGCATTAACATTTAAGGCAGAGAAAGATGTCTTTTTACGATTTCTTTTCTCTAGAGCAAAAAAGTAATTCGTATTTCTTTCACCCTTCTCGATCCACTTCGCTCTAGAGCGTATAAAAGCACCTTTAACTATCTCTGTACATATTTTCAATGTGCAATTGACATATGCTCAATTCAACCTCATCTTCTTTACTGAGATTTTCTTTCTGCATTAACAAACCTAATCTATGAATGAGTTCTAATTCTTTAATGTTTTTTTCTTTTTTAATTTGTTTACTTCTATTAACAGCAAAGTCTCTAACTTTAAATTTAAAGAACTCCCAACTAGAGCCAAGGTCGTCTTCAGTATTACTGAACATAGAATTAGCCAGCTGAATTACACTATCATTAATATTGGCGTCTTCCAAAAGACAATTGTTAAATTTCCAATTTTCTCCTTGTTCTATTTAATTTTTTATATTGTGCAAGGTCTAATGAAATTAACATGTGGTCAGTAAACGGGGCAAACTGATGATTAACAGCATGGACATCTTTCAAAATAGCATGAGAAATAAGAAAAAGATAAGTTCTAGCTTTAAGTGATCCAGATTTGTTGGACCAAGTAAAGCCTCTACAACCACTGTTAAAGAAACACCAAGCATCTACAACTGAAAGATTTTCACACAGCCATGAATTAGTAGTTCTTGTAGGAAATCTATCTTGTGCATCATCAGGAGTTTCATTAAAATCTCCAGCTATAATCAAATAAGCAATAAAGCGATTCTGTAAACTTTTAAGCTTAGCTCCCAATTCTTTAATCCGTGAGTTGTGCCCATAAACATTACATATAATATATACCACATTTTCAGTCTTGCATACTAGAATGATCCATCTACCTTCATCAGATTAATCAGATTCCAAAATGTCTCCTCTAAAGTAGATCAGTGACTCATGAAGATTGAGTTTCCCCACTGAGTTTTCCAAAAATTGGTTCTGATTCACAAGAGTGACTTTCTTGAACAAAAATAAAATCTGCATTACTACATTTACAATACAAAAATAAGGCTTTCCTTTTCATATGATCTCTTAAACCTCTAACATTAAGAGAGGCTAAACTAAAAGAAGAGAAAACAAAAAAATGCATGAACAGTTAACACTAAATGCAGTGCGACAAAAACCAGCTTAACACCTACTTTGGCTAAAGAAGTTAACTTCTTGTCCTTAAACAGGGTAGGTGGTGATCAATCATGTCTTCTACAAAAAACGTTGAAGTGCATTATTGAAATTGAGGAATTACTTAAACCTCACAAGCTCCGTAATCTCAAAAAATACAGTCTTAAGATTTATTGGCCTCAATTTTCTGACCATCAATGAACGCAAAAGGCCCCGAGAAGGATGCCTTCTTACCCTCCTCTCTTGCCTTTTTAACAAGTGGCCATAACTTTGCTCTTGCAGCAGCATTTGCAGGAATCAATGCTTCTGAAATGCGTAGACGAGACTCTTTCAGATATGCGCCATCCTTCGCAGCCTTCCAAACGGTGTCTCGGAATGATCGCGTAGAAAATCTTATGATGATGTTTCGATGAGTGCCATCCTGGTTCTGTCTCCGACCCCGTGCATCACGTCAAGTGCGTCGTTGGGACAGGAGCTCACATAATTGTTCAGGTAAAAAACTGGACTGTGTAATACAGTTTTCACCTGACGGGGAGACTGCGTATATCAAATCTAATAATGTCACTGACTGAACCCACTGCCTATCTATCATTCAATAAAATAATCACAAAGCTGAGTGTTTTTGAAAGTGTTGTATTTTGTTTGGTTTAATAATTAACATTACATTTGCCAGTATGACTCTCACTTGACTTGTGAATGAGTATAACTTGCACGCAGCCACTTCAAAACTGTTCACAAGCTTCTGTGGGTTTGATTTTGGTGGTAATGTGTTGAAATAAATACCACAAAAAAAAACAGTGTGTCGGTGTCTGTCTGCTGAATGCCCATCCGATTCTCCTCCATGGTCATTTGGGAAAGTTAATATTTACAAAGAAAACATTGAAACTACAGTTATATTTACACCCTTCCAACAAAGAAATGGAACAACTTCGGTCACACTTTTTTTCTTTTTCTTTTTTGACATTTTTTACCATACGATGGCTGAAGCAGTAGCACGTGACACTGTTTTCAACCAGATCAACATTGTGAACAGAATTCTACAGAACTGAAGTGAAAACACCAAATGATCATGCAATGAGATAAAATATCTTCTCTTCCCTGCAAACGATACCATGAAGAATGTGATTATTTATTTAAGTCAAAAACAAAAAAAGGTAAGCAGGTATCCATATTCATTTCAGTATCGGCAGACGCAAAACACTATAAAAGGTGACAACTTTTAAAGTTAAAAAAATGATACAAGTTACGTAAACGATAAAAGCTCATTGTGGTTTCTCGGTTTGATAGATTTTGAGCAACTATAAATGACGCAAAACAGGAATTTTGAGTTTGTCATAGGATTCCTTTATAGAAAAATCACTCCTTGCCCTCCATCCGCATTTCGCGTGCAGCAATGACGTCATGTGCAAACAACCTATTGAATATTTGAAACTCTGTTGGTCTTTGTGGCTGATTACCAATTGTGTTTCTGTTCATTTTTTGCAGGTTGTCCTCTGTGTTTGCGCTGCACTTTGTAGAGGGCTTGCCCAGGAAAGACCTCTCTAAATACTCGTTCGAGTTCCAGGACGTGCACTATAATGTTAGCACTGTTATTCAATACAATAAGCATCTTCAGCACTTTGTCACTTGGATCCGTCAGAGCAATGGTGAGTCTCCAGTTTGATTCTGTGAGTTCTTTAGCTGATCTACTTATACTACCAGTTTGGAGTCTGATTTTTTTATTTATATTGTTAGAAAGTATTATTTATATTTCAATTAAATGCTGTTCTTTTGAACTCTCTATTCCTCAAAGAATCCTGAAACAAATATATCAGTTACCACAAAAATATTAAACAGCACAACTAATTTCAACATTGAAGATAATGTCATGAGCAGCAAATCAGCATATGAAAGATACTGTGACACTGAAGACTGGAGTAATGATGCTGAAAATTCTGCTTTGCCAACACAGGAATGTTACACTTTGTTTTTGCTGTATTCTTGATCAAATACATTTCTTGTTTGGCACAAGAAACTTTTTAAAAACATAAAAAAAAAAAAAAAAGTAGTGCATGTAGTAGTTCTTAAATTTCTGCACAACTGGCTTAAGGTGGTATCCCATTAGTCAATGGTTTATTTTATTTTAATGTTGCTAAAAACACCACATACCTTCCTGCTTAAAGGGTTAGTTCACACAAAAATGAAAATTCTGTCATTAATTACTCGCCCTCATGTTGTTCCGAACCTGTCAGACCCGTTCATCTTTAGAACACAAATTAAGATATTTTTGATGAAATCCAAGAGCTCTCTGACTCCTCCATAGACAGCAATTTAATTACCACTTTCAAGGTCCAGAAAGGTAGTAAAGACATTGTTAAAATAGCCCACGTGACTACAGTGGTTCAACCTTCATTTTATGAAGCGACGAGAATACTTTTTGTATTCTCCTACGCTGTTTATGCTATATAGACAGTGCAGCTCTTCTGTGTTCTACATCAGAACACGACTCAGTACTGTTATCAACCTGGATTTACAGCTGATTTTTCTGGTTATCTCCGATTATTTGCTCTGGAAAATATGGAAATGTTTATTCTTAACATGTATGATTTGAACTTAATAATAGGTTAATTTTAGAGATGCACAGATACTACATTTTTCTGCTGATACCAGTAGCTGATTATTCAGAATTAAATCTGCCTATACTGATAGTATGATTTTCTTAGAAAAAAATATATCCCCACTAATGTAAACTGTAATTAACACAGCATTTACATCAGAAAAGAGAGCTTATTTACTGTTAAGTGACATTGTTCACAAGCTGTTTTATTGAGACGTGATACCTTTCAGTAAGTTTTACTGTATCTTTCAACATACCTTCTGATGTTCATGCATGTTTTTTCGTGCTATTACTTGTTAAAGTGGAAGAGATGAGTTGCACTGCCGCTTGAATGGAGGCACTACAGCAATCTGTCACTTCACATTTAAGAGTGTCAAAACGCCATATATATTGTTTGAATTTCGTGATGAGAAACAAATTCTGTCTATTTTTATGTAACAAAGCACAAAGCTCTTTGCCATTATTAGATGGGAGGTGCAACAAATAATGACTGGTGTAGGGGGGAAAAAAATGGAAAAATTACGGACCTGACAACCCTGGCTTGATCTACAAATGACTCGTAGTGTCAGATAGAGCTGCTTTAACGTTTTTTTGCTGCATTAACTTTGAAAGCCCTAAATTCAATACAAGAGAGATTTTCTTCACACACAGTATGAGTTGCAGCCAGACACTTTTTTTCCACCCACTTTTGATTGACAGTATATAATTGGCCCTGATCATCGGCTGTTTTTGTTTTTTTTTGTTTTTTTAACAATTAAATTAAAAATAATTGCTTTTATCAGCCGATACATCAGTGCACATCTAGTTAATTTACATGTCTGTTTTCTGTCTTAAAGGCTCATGGCTGGAACTCGATGATTTGAAACACCCTTACTGCATGACCCACAAGAGGTTTTCATTTCCTGCCAATGAAATTCACATTATTTTCTGGGAGGCAGACTCCACTAAAGATGAAGCTTCAGAGGTTTGCTCACTGACAGCTCCCTCGGCGGTCACGAATGTCGATGATAAACACCCGCACGAACTGTCAGACTCTGTAGCCGATGACACGTGTGTCATTAACGCGCTCACTGTGGGAGACTCCACTGCTGCCAGCACTCTGGATGCATCCATTGGAAGTACCACATTACTGGACACATTTGAGGGTCTGTCACATACAGACATTGTGACCCTCACTCTGGTTGATGTGAACAGAGCCACTGAGGATGTTCAGATTCCTCAGAGCCCAGCCGTCGTGTCAGCCACTCTCCCTAGTCTTCCAGTAGCATCTAGTTTGTCTTCTAAGACCTCTAAGTCCAGTTGTCAACCTTCAAACCCTCCAAAACCTCAAACCCCTGTGGCCAGTCCAATTGTGACGAGATCATCAGAGACTACAAAAGTACATGCACCTTCACCACTTTTGTCCTCGTTACTTCATCGGCATCCATCCTTTCATTCTACACCAGCGAGACTTCCTCCTCCTGCTCCAAAACCCATTCTGAAATGTGACAGTGAAGCTCTACCAGCAAAGCCGGCTGACATGTTTTGTGGCTTCATAACCAAGAAATTGCCAAATTCAAGTGGCGTGAATCCTGCTGTACCGCCTCAACAAAAAACAGTCACTCTTCCTGGTGGCATGTGTCCGCCTGTTAAGAGAACTCCAAGCCTTTTGGCAGACCAGCAGCCCATTAACACTACAGAAGCCCTCAGGCTAAAGCTAATGAAAAAGCTCAAGGCCAAGAAAAAGAAGCTGGCCAAGCTAAACCAGCTTCTGGGAAGCAGAGGAGAAGCTGCTCCCAGACCGGACAGCACAGCCCTCTCGTCGCCCTACTCAGTCACCTCCAGTACCTCGGCTTACGACAGCCCGGCATATGACCAGTTCTTTGCTGAGCTTTTGTCACCTGTGACGACCGCCAGTAACCTCTCACCTGACAGCACAGGTCTCATGGAGATGTTGAACAATGGCCAGAATGGCGAGACTACAATTGGAAGCGCACAACAAAATTCTTCAGTAGCAACTGTGGTTCCAGAAGCAACTTTAACCTACCCGTCTTCTACTAATGACTCCATGTTGACTTTCGATGAATATATACATTCAGGGATGGGCCAAACTGCCATTGAGAACACAGATTTTAATGGCTTGGATATATTTTTCTGATTAAGAAAAGCTTTTAGACTTTAAAAATCATGAGATTGGTCTGATGTCTCAAGTTGTTCCTAAGAACTGTTCTTTGTAGTTTTGTATTGGGAAAGGAAGACTTTTGTTAGGAAAGCATGTGGTACATCATCAGTTAGTTGAAATCAGTTTATATTTGCCTGATCTTCTTAAAGTCTAAAGAACATTAAATGGCGCAGTGTACACAATGTTTAAAGATCAAATTATAAACAATATACTTTTGTAAAGTTTTGTACAGCATTGTACAGTTGTGTGTTTATTAATGTTTTTTTGAGTTGTCTTTTTTTTTATGGTTATCACACTATTTAAACAGTTCATATTAAATGCTCTCAAAAACTGAATACAGTGTGGTTATTGACATATAATTTTGCTTTTGAGTTAAAAGTGCCTCACAATAACTATATGGAATTCTTACAATTGGTTTTTAATTTGATCATGGCTTTTAAAGTGTTAATACACAATATTGTGTGTGTGTGTGTATTGCTGGCACAGTGGGTAGCCCTGTTGCCTGACAGTCACAAGGAGGTCCCCATTTTGAGTTCTAGCTGAGCCAGAAGGCCTTTCTGAGTGGAGTTTGCATGTTTTCCCTGTGTCGGCATGGGTTTCCCACACAATCCAAAAACATACAGCATGTGAATTGGAGAAGTTAAATTGTCCATAGGTGTTTGTGTGAGTCCCAAGTCATGTAATTGGGAGGGTTGGAAAAAAAACTTAAGGTGCAAAGAAATTTCATGGAGATCTAATAATATATATATAATTTTGCCAGTAATTAACTAGCAGCAGCTTCACCTGCAAAGTACTGTTGTTTGTACAGTTTTTTTTTTTTTTTTTTTTTACAGTAAAAATTTGTCCTGTAATTTGTATGTAAAATACTGGCAGCACAGTTGTACTAAATTAAAACTTAAGTTAATTCACTTTACTTGCAGAAACTGACTGCCATTAAATAACCAATTGCCGTTCAAGTTTATAAATTAATACAGTGTGTATTAGCAATGTGAGCATATTAAAACTGAACTTATTTCATTTCGATTGTCTAAGAGAAACTAAAGTGAACAAAATTGTGAAAAAGTAGCAATAGCATCAATTTAACTTAATTAGCAAACAGCAATCGCTGCATCAACAACACTATTGCTGCTTTTAAGAAAGCAACATGCAGTATATCAGTGTGTCTTGGTCTTCTTCTGGACTGAAGCACAGGCTCTACACTCCAGCACAACGGTAACCTCACAAAACAGACAATAGAAACCCTTTAAATTCCTCTATAACAGAACATTAAACACACACAGATCACCCCTATATCATTGTGTGTGTGTGTGTGTAAAAACATAAAATAACACCATGTTTAAACATTTACTCTCCTGATCAGCCATTGAGTTTGCATACATTTTTTCTATTAAGTGCAATGTGACCACACTAATTTTACAGTAAACTACCAGCAGCAGGTTTGCCAATATATGACTGTTTTTCTACCATTTCCATGCTGTAAACTTAATTGACAGTTTATTGCTTGCTTTAAACTTAATTTACAGTTTATTACTGTTAAAATACATTTCACTGATGTGTCTTTTTGGCCTGGTTTCATAGACGGGGTTTAGATTAAGCCAGGATTAGGCCTTAGTTCAATTAGGGTATTTAGGTAGCTTTTATAAACATACCTTAGAAAAAAAAAAAAAAAAAAACATTACTTGTGTGCATCTTAAGACAAAACAATGGCTCTGACATATTTTAAAGGGGCTCTTTGTAAGTTTTTGACTGTACTAAAGCATAAAAATACCATAATATGTTTGCAGATATTTATTAAACATGCTCAGTTCACATACTCGTTTCTCTGAAAACCAGTGCTACAGCCAGTTATTTTACTTTAAAATTAGCGTTCCGTGTCGGAATTTCTGTTTTCGTTTTGGTCTCTGCAAGACCGCACGTTGCTAATTTACCCAATAGTATTTCTCCACGCCGGGTTGCCAGTTGGCGGTAAACACATGCAGCGAATTGCAGCCATGGAAGCCAGTGAAGAAACAGTGTGTAAGTCACCTCGCCTTCCAATGTCGCTCCTGTCGCGTGTCTTCAAACTGGCAACCCGCGAGAGCGTCAATCCTGAGGAGGAGGGGGCGGGGCGAACAATATTTTGAATTTGAACTGCAGTACCCATTTCAACCACTAGCTGTCATCCTTACATAGAGCCCCTTTAAGATATGCCTAACCCTTTCAGTTAAAACCGCTCAAACATGCATTTTAGTCTAGGACTAGCTTAAGCATTGTCTGTGAAACCAGGGGTTTATCTTAAACCTTTAAGCTTTTTAACCCCACAGAAAAACCCTGTAGTGTCCACACTACAAAGAGTAAAAGTAACACTAACTCAATATTGCCATTAATGAGATAATTAAGTGATTAATTAAGTAATTAAGCATTAGTGAACAACACCTGCAATTACTAAGCAGAATTACTGAAGGAAAGAGAAAAAACAAAAACTACAACTATAAAAGAGTACATTAAATCTTTCAATATCTCAGCAGAGGATAAAACAACTCCACAAACAGCATTACCAGCTTCACTTATTACTAACCAGTTTCCCAAAAGCATCGTTAGCTAACTATGGTCGCAAGTTCCATTGAACTCTATTGGTAACGACAGAACTTGCGACCATAGTTGGCTCTGGGAAACGCACCCCAGTTTGACTTTATTTCTGTCATACGTCTACAGAAATAACAGAGATTTAGATGTTGATTTATTGAAAATGTTTGGTTACCATTATGGAGAACCATGTTTACTTTAGTTGTGCTACTGAGCTTTGATTTCTTAACACATTTATTATAGCAAAAACAAAGCAAACAAGGAAAAAATATGATTGTGATGTGGGTTATTAATTGATGATGATTTTATCATGCAGCAGCCTGATTCACTGATTTCATTCAGTGTTTAATCCATTATTTAGAGTGTTATGTCATTAATGCACTTTAACTTTACATTACCACAATTGTGATACTATCACAACCAATTATTGATATTGTTCATAATAAGATTTGAAATAAGATGCCACCCAAACACACAGACATTAAGAATCAGCATATGAATCTCAGTGATGGTGACATGATAAAATTATTCATGATGCAGTGCATACTGGGAGTCATGGATGAGTTTTGTCCTGTGCTGGTACCCAGCATGCACTGCAACATGAAACTGTTAATGTCACCACCGTTGAGATTCATATGCTGATTCTTGATGTTTGTGTGTCTGAATGTTAGAGTAATTTAAAATGTTTTGTGTGTAATGTGTTTTTAGAGTTCTTCAAAGCAACTGATTATCCCAATGTTGCTGGATCTCATACTGTAAAGCTACATGTGTATTAGAAATATGAGCTAAACACATCAAATAAACTAGATCTGGATAAGATCAGTGATTCTGGTCAAACAATGCTGATTATGTCACTGTCAACACAACCAACTAACTGCATTTGCTCCTGGCTTTTCTTGATAAATGTGCTTTAAAACCAAACAATCAGCCAATAACAAAGTGACATTGAGAAGTCAAGGGTCAAGAGCTCAACAAAAGCCATCACTGACCATAATGGTGACTTCAAATGAATCCATTATTTTCAATAAAACGTCAACATCTAAACTTCTGATAATTCTCAATGAGAACTTCTTTAGGCATATGACAGAAATAAAGTCAAACTAATTAGTAAGATGTGAAGCTGTTAATATTGTTTGTGCAATATGTATTTATATATATACATATACAAACACAAACATATATATATATATATATATACACTGTAAAATTAATTAGTTTGACTATTTCTGTTATGCATCTAAAGAAGTTTAAAGGTTTAGATGTAGACGTTTTATTGAAAATAATGGATTCGTCTGAAGTCACCATTTTGGTGAATAGTGTTTGCTTTTGTTGGGCTCTTTACCCTTAATTTTTCAATACTTCGTCTTTGGCTGATTGTGTGTTTTTAATGCACATTTGTCAATAAAAACCAAGAAAGAATGCAGTAATATGATGTTGGTTATGTGTTGATAATGATGTAAGTTAGTTCACCCAAAATGAAAAATCTTTCATTAATTACTCCTTCCACATCTGTAAGACTTTCGTTTGTTTTTGCAACACAAATTAAGATTTTTTTATGAAATCTGAGAGGTATATGATGAATGAAAGTCTTACAGATGTGGAATAACATGAGGATGAAAAATAAACTACGGAATTTTCATTTTTGGGTAAACTAACCCATTAACATCAAGTGGTCAGATTAACTGATCTCACCCAGATTAACTGATCTCACCCAGAATCCAGTTTAGATATGTGGTTTTACAGCATGAGATCCAACAATATTGCGGTAATCAGTTGTTTTTACGGATTCATGTTGCGCACAAAACGTTTTGAACTGTTCTAACATGTTCAGACACAGACAGTGGTTCAGAGCGGCAAAATCCCATGATTTCAGTAAACGAGGCTTAGTTACATCATTAACTTTTTGAAACTTCAATAATTCACGTGACTCTGGCAGTTTGATACGCGCTCCAAACCACTGATTTGAAACAAATGATAAGCTTCAAAGCTTCATGAAGCAGTGTTTTGAAATCCCCCATCATTAGATATTGTGGAATAAAGTCACTATTTTGTTATTTTCATCACTTTATAATATTAAGGTTGAACCACTGTAATCATATGAACTGTTTTAAAGATGTTTTAGTAGCTTTATGGGCAATAAAAAAAGAAGTGTTATTGCTGGTAATGTAGACCTCACTGAACCATTGAATTTGATCAAAAACATCTTAATTTGTGTTCCAAAGATGAACGAAGGTCTTACGGGTGTGGAACGACATGAGGGTGAGTAACTAATGACATAGTTATCATTTTTGGGTGAACTAACCCTTTAATGTTCTGTTTTGGCAGAATTTAAAGGGTTTCTATTGTCTGTTTTGTGAGGTTACCGTTGTGCTGGAGTGTAGAGCCTGTGCTTCAGTCCAGAAGAAGACCAAGACACACTGATGTTATACTGTATGTTGCTTTCTTTAAAAGCAGTAATTTTATTTTTACTTTAAGAGTTTTTCTTAGATCATTGAAATTAAGTTCACAGTTTTAGTATGCTCTCATTTTTATCACATTATAGTAGTTTATTAACTTTAAATGCATTTTTATGGGAGTCAGTTTCTGAATTGAGTTTTAATTTAGTTCAGCTGAGCTGCTGGCATTTTACATGACAACTTTTTACAGTAAAAAACTGTAAAAACAACAGTACTTTGCAGGTGAAGCTGCTGCTAGTTAACTACTGCAAATTTACACTGCAAAGTTTTACAGTGAGACCAACAAAACCAGTTTAATCCAGCAGAGGACAGTCTGTAACAGTTAGATCAACAAACAGTCAACTTCCACTTTAGATTCAGCGTGTTGGTTAAACCGTTTTTAATAGCTGATAGGATAAGCTGTGAAATGGAAAATGCAGCTGTACTGGGAACAGTTTTTCCACACTCAGATATTTTGTTTCAAAAGGTACTAAATGTACCATCATGAAGCAGAAGAGAGCTGAAGTTCTAGTGGCCCTCCCACCAGGAAACGCAACAGTTTAGTGGTGGTTATCTGTGATACTAAAATTGATCAGAGAGCAGTCAGACCAACAACTCTGAGACAGACCCACAGTTCATACTCGGAGAACATGTACACTGATGTGATGGAAAACATTTTCTTGCTAGTCCTGGTCACTCTTCTCAGCGTTGTTCAGAATGGTAAGACATTTAGATTTTGCTCTCTTTTTTGTTGTTGTATAGTTTAATGATGTTTATGCAGAATGTGTACACAAATCATCTTTGAACACATTATTTTGTGTTTATACATCTAGCAGGAATTAGTCCATAATGTAGCCTACATAAACATGTAAAATAACCCAAAATACCGAATCTCTAATATACTGATTTCTTCTTTTAGTGTTCTTCGCTCTAAAGGTTGAAAAAGAGTGCACAGGTCTTAATTCTAAACATCATTCTACAGCTTTTGAGCGCTTGTCCTGTGCAAAGTGAGTACCACTGATTCAAGTTTCTCCACTCTGTTCATCCACTATAGCATTTTACTGAAATTATTTAAGATTAGCAATGAGTATAAGTACCAAAAAAAAAAAAAAGAGCGTTTTCTATACAGATGAAGAATCCATTCATGAAATAGTGTTGGTGTGGTTTCTTTTGCATAACAGCTCCACATTTTCCTGTTGCTGGTGAAACTAACTTCCTGCTTTATTTACATAATCCTAATGTTGCAAAAGGGTTGCACAGGTCTGTCTGTAACTGAGCCAATAAATGTACATTTATTTTTTTTATTTAAACACATTTCTTAACACGTTTCTTGCTTTAAAGTAAATTGGGTGTGGACATAAGGGGGGGGGGGGGGGGGGGGGGGTCAGAAAAAAAGTCTTTGGCCCTTTTATGTATTACACTATTTCTACATATTTTTCATTTTTACAGTCAAAATGTAGTTAAAAGATCTACTTACTTTTTAAAAAATATATATATATTAGATATATGCAGAATATTACGAAACTGACAGCATTTATTATCAAATACATCTAGGCTGTTGTTGTTTTCGGGTTTGGTAACGTTAGTTTGCCTCAATAGATGCAATCATAAAAGTTTCATTAACCAACACCAGAGAGGAAGTACCAACTCTTTCTCAATATTTCCCAAATATACAGGAAGAACTGACAGCACGTTTTTACATCAGTATTTGGTCAAATAGAATACTAGCTGCGTGAATGAGAGATTATAAGAGTTAGTTTCTGAAACTGTATAAAGTTTACATAAAGTGATGCTTGTTATTATAAATGAACTGCTTCATAATGATTTATGTACTTACTGTTTTCTCACCATTTAAGTCGAAACTGCATGGACACATACCCCACATTTCTGGCAGTACTGTGGTGCGCTGGTATCTGCCTCAGCCAAGGTACGTGATTTAATTAATACCAACACTTTCATAAAAAAAACTAAACAAAACAAAAAAAAACTTCACATAATTCATATATTCTGATTAAATGAACACTTAATCACAAGCTTTTTAGAATTAAAAGTGCCTTTGTTATTTTTTCATCGATGTTCACTATATGGTGGAAGATAACACCCCAAAGAAACTGGCCCTTTTGTAATGTAGTAGAAATGGTTTGCATTTCTTCGCTAATAATTTATGTTATGACCCATATGCAAATATTTGTCAACATAATAAAGAAAAAAAAATAGTGATCGCGTTGCTAAGCAACCGACGCCTACATAATGCGAGTCAGCCCCAATAAAAACACCAGAAAATTACCTCTACACTAACTGTACATTCATTTCTTGGGAATTAGCCAGCTAACATAAAAATGTTTTACTAAAGTTCCTATTAAGTTATAAAAACGTTATTTTTAATGTTCTCTGATGTTTATAACGTCCAGTTTTTAATGGTTTTAAAGTGTTTTTTATTTTTGTTTTGTTTTTTAGTTATGTCAACGTATCATTTTGCAAACATTATGGGAACGTTTAATAATGTTCAGACAAGATTTAAAAGAAATGTTTTAAAAGGAAATTAGAATAATGGTCATTAATAAGTAATTATGCAGGAAGTAATGCAGGACTAATGAGTAGTACTACATTAACACTTCAGCTACTACTATTAACTAATATAGAAACAAGCTTAACTAACCAGTAAGTAATATCAAATTTAGAAGATAGTTCCTTATTAGCTAATTAATAATTACCTATTGAGATTTCCATCATTAATAACTATTAACTAATGGACAAACTGTAAAGAACATTATCATGTGTCTGAGACTTAATCAGTCATAATTTTTACTCTGAATATAGTCATAAAATGCATCATGGTCACTATGCAGGAACTACTAGTGATCAGGACCATTATTTTAAAGTGAAAAAGATGTTTTTTACTTTAAAATAATGGTCCTGATCACTAGTAGTTCCTGCATAGGAACATTTGAGTAATTAGTGATGCATTTTATGACCACGTTGAGAGTAAAAAAAGACAACTGCTCACATCTCAGACACTTTAGTGTTGTGATTAGTAATTATTTAGTAATTCTTTATAATTTGTCATAGTTACCTATTAGTTCTTAATGATGCCAATCTCATTCTCTAATTATTGATTAGCTAATAAGGAACTATCTTAGTCCTAAATTTGATATTACTTATTAGTTAAGCTTGTTTCTATATTAGTTAATAGTAGTAGCTGAAGGGTTGATGTAGTACTACTCATTAGTCCTGCATAGTTACTTATTAATGACGGACCATTATTCTAAAGTGTTACCAAAAAAAAAAAAAAAAAACATTAGATGAACGTCCAACTAAAAATGTTCAGGGGAAACAAATCCATGAATGATGTATACATTTTGTGCTAATGTTTTGAAAACATTATTAAATACCAGATAACTTTGAAAGAAAGTTCTGTTAACTTTACTGGAATAATGTTTGTTTATAACTTTGAGAGAACCTTTCCAGAACGTTCCCTGTTAGCTGGGTAATCCATATAACTATAATAAGAACATTTTCGAAGACATTTTATAACAATAAACCATTTTTGTTACAGCTCCAGCTGCCTTTGCTGGCATTCTCTACCTTGTGGTCCGGCAGAAGTACTTTGTTGGCTACATGGGGCAGACTTGCCAGAGGTAAGATTTCAAAACTTAAAAATCCATAACTATGAACAAAGAAATCATTTTGGACATCAAAACCCTTTTTTTTTTTCTTGTACTGAAGTTGCATTAAAGTCATTACAGTAATTAAGATACTAACCTCAAAACTACATGAAACAGACAAATGTGGGCTGTTCTGCATTCCAACATCATTAGATGTTCATCATTAGCTAATCTGAATACAAATATTATCCACAATATTATCAATACAGTTTTAACCCTGGATATTGCTTTATACATACATGTCCATTCACCAAATTTTGTAACCCAACCATATTTTCACAAACCAGATTTGTTGACAGATATTCTTCTTCTATGTCTGACAGCACTCCTGGCTTCCTGTTCGGGAAACGAATTCTCCTTTTCCTGTCACTCATGTGCATTGTGGGAATCATAAATCACCTGATGCTCACCTATGGCGGCAGTGACTACAAAGAATACATTCAGACCATCACCAAAGCAGCGTCAACCCTTCTGCTCTTGCCCTGAACTGTGCAAGACAGATTTAACTCTCCCTGAGCTGAAACAGCAGAGTGCAAACACATTGGTGTAGATAAACTCTTTCAGTTAATGGTTTGTCACTCAGGCAGAGGATGTTGCATGGAAAAAGTAAAGCACAGATCACATTGATAGTCACAAAAGCATTTAATTGCAAAATGTTATATACATATTATAAACATTTACAAATCAACCCAAAATGTTACTAGTACTATCCCAGTACAAGGTATTTGATGAAATGTTTTAAAGGGGTCATATAATGGTTTAGTTTTTTCAACTTACAAGGTCAACTTACAAGGTTAGATTAGTTTATTTTAGTTTTTCACAACCATTTTTACACCTCTCTCAGAATTTTAGATTTAAAATATATTTTGTTACTGTCTTTAAAAGTACCACAATCTGCTCGTGCACAGGATTGCAGCTTTCCTGTTGTGTGCAATATATTTCAGCAAAATCAACAGCCTCTTTGCACAAACAGGATTATAAAATAATCAATGCTTAATGTGTCAAGATTAGACTGAAATTATCAGGGTCCTTTTCTAACAATACTCTGGAAGTATGTGCAGAGCAGTTGGTGCTATACACAGCCAGAAACAGCACAAGAAATGTGTGAACTTGGAGGGTAACACAATGTTTTACTCTGTGTTGCATCAGAAAGTTGCAGAATTAACCAGCTTGTTTTCAATTATCCTAAAAGATAAAGGACAATTTTTTGCCTCATGATATGACCAATTTAAAGCAATGAATGTAATGAATGAACTTTTGCATGAAGTAACCCATTTTAAAAAGAAAAAAATGTAACTACCATGAGTTTCTGAGGATTTATGACATTTACCTTAATTAAAATTAAGATTAAATTCCTATGATCTCCATTTTTTTTGTATTATTCTTATGTGTTATTGCTAACAAGAGCAAAAAAAGTTTTATTTACAGTAAAACAGTCCTTTAAGGTGCTTTAATGAGTTCCATAGCTCTCATGGTCTCCTTATCTGTGGGTTTCAATTCTAAGTTCTCAGTAGATAGTTGCTCTCACAACATCATTTTGGGTGTTGACCTCATCTCCCATGATAAGAGATATGCAAAATCAAATTTCCAGTCATACTCTCAACACTATACACCCATCAGAGAGGCCTGCTGAATTATTAAAACAAACCTTAAACTGTCGTTTGCTGAAGCCAAACCAGTAGGGAAAGTCAAAAAGGGCGTCAGAACGGTACTTGATGGTAAAATGCGTGTCTTTCCAAGTGGGTTTCACCTTTTCTGCATCAACAAGGATTTGAAAGTTTTCACCGACCCATCCCTGTAGTGCAGCGCTAACATCAACCTTAACAAAAAAAAGCATTCACTTTTCAGTATTTTTTTTTTTTTTTTTTTTTACCTTGCCAGAAAAATAACACTAAACTTGTACATCATAAACCATTGAAAACAAGTCTCCTCCACAGAGGAACTCACATCAACTGTATAGCTCTCTCCAGCAACAGATGAAATAGTCAGGTCTAAACCTCTCTCCATCCCCCATCTGATCATTGGATGACTGCCATTGATCGCCAACACGTAATATCCGAGAGCTATAGAAGGGTGAGGCATTTGACTTTACAAATACAGTAAGCTACTGTGTCAGTTTAATGATGATTTCACTGACATCTCTCTCTCTCTTGCATTTCCTGTTGACTGACTCATTTTTACCACTTTAGTGATTGTTAATATCAATGAGACTATAAATATCACTGTTTCAAGTACCCTTAATTATGTTTTCTGTGTGTTTAAGGTAATGTTTGAGTTACAGAAGCAGGTCAAATACTTCCACTGTGTGAAATAATAGTAGTATTAATAAATCATACATACCTGGAACTTCTCTGTTTGTCTTTTCTTCAACCTTAGTATTTCTGAATGCAGACACCAATATGTATATTGTCTTTGAGGTTAGTTGTCGCCTCAAATCTGTGTACTCTCCCAAAGTCCGTACTGTGATTTCCCTAAAATGGCCATGAAGAGTTACAAAAAGCACGTTATATCTAAACATGTATATTATCACATGACAAATACGTTATTTAAATCAATTTACCTTCCTGGAGAATTACAGAAAACAATTTTTCCCTTGCTAGACTGGATTTCATCGATGAACACACAAATCTTCTCCTGATCCCACTTCACGAGTGTGCAGCCCGCGCGACGCTCGGCAGTGAATCCATGAGGAGGGCTGTCTAAAAACGACTCTAGCTCGATAACGTCCATAACAAACAGCGAAATTATGTTTTTCTGCAAGTTATTTCTTTTTTAACTTCTTGAGGACAGACCCAAGTGATTGTCCAGCTCATGAATCGCTTTGCTTGGTTTGGTGGGCGTGGAGCTGGTTTATGAATCTGTGGGCATCAAAGGCAACTTGAGTCACTGACTCATAGTTCACATTATGACAGAAACATTGAGTTTTATCACTTGTAATACTGATATATAGCGGGGTTAAGTGCTCAATGCCAAGGCGTCCTCTTTTTAAACAGCAAACACAGTTTTAAATCATGGTAGATTGAGTGATTTAGAACATCTTTCCTATTAGTCTAGGTCAGACCTTTAGAACTTTCTAATGATATAACTTATCTTCATTCATATTTTATAGTATCTAAGATAGATAGATAGCTCCTTTGCCTGCTAACATGATCACGTCGAGCTAGGCGGGCACGGTTTCAACATCTCAGTTCCAACCACGTCCCGCCTCTTTGCCCATTTTCAGTTTTCCGGGAGTGACGTGCGGTGACGCGCAGCTAAGATGGCAGCGGCCTCATTTTCGCTTAAAAAATGCTTTTCAGAAATCTACGGGCACTACGTCCATATATATATATATATATATATATATATATATATATATATATATATATACATACACTTTTTTTTTTCACAGTCTAAGGTCTTAGTGCTAGTTTATGATAGTTTAAACATTTTTGCATGCTTTATATTCTAATCGCTGAACACTTTTGGCACGTTGAGTTATTCGGCCTGAGGGTGGCGCTCTAATGTTGACTGACACACGACACGACATGTTTTAAAATATTACAAGTTGTCAGTGTTTTATTTGTTACACAATACCAAGAATTCTACAAAAAGTTCCCACTCAAATGAGGGAAACATATTTCATTCAAATGAACATGACTTTTCCAAAAGAAATAGGCCTATTATCGATTTGTTTTCGTTATTAGGAAAATTTTATACTCATCAAAATAAATGGAAAACCCAATTTTGCTAATTTTCAAACAGCCTTTAAAGTCTATTTAGAATCTGTAAAGTTTTTGTGGTTTCAGGCTTTCGAGGAGTGCACATGTGTATGCAAAGCCTACAAAATCTTATCAGTTGACAAAGTGTAAAAAAATAAATCGACAGAGCCCTCTGCTATGAACACTAGAATGCAGATCAAAATCATTCTAGATGCTGGCAGTGTGCAAAGCTACATCTGATAACAAATCTTTCTGTAGGCCTAAAGGAGAGCATATCAATACAAAATACAGGGTTTGACATAAAGCCTTGTCATGTGCTTGTCCTTTGGACAAGTAAATGGGTCACTTGTCCGAGCAAAAAAGTTTTTGTCTGGAAAAAATTTTGATTTTTTTTTTTTTTTTTTTGTTTAAATATAATTTATTCTGAAGCTATATTCTCAACAGTGTTCCATCAGCTTTTGCATATTTATATCTGCATATTTGTGATATTTACCCCGAGGGCATTTTTTCCCCTAATCTTATTACATGCTTTATCTTTTATTTCAATTTTTTTTTACATTTGATCAATAAATTCAATAAGAAAAATAAAGCAGGACTGTTACAAATAAAATTAAATAATTTACGCTGAAAAATTACAACTGCATTAAATAATGTTATGATATTCTTTAAATATATGTGAATATACAAATAAGAAATGTTGGGAAAATTTAAACATGAAACTGAACCGCCAGTAGGTAGCGGCAAGTGACTGCCCTAGTCACTCATTCAAACGGCTGATTCATTCAAGAATGAGGCAGGTGTTTTGGAATGGGCCATTGAATCTTTAACTCAACCGATTCGTTCAAAACGCTGAATCATTCACTAATAAAATGCAGCTGAGTGTCGCTGTGAGAGATGCGCTATGGTTCTGTTGTGATCTTTGTTTGGAACTATTTTCGCTGCTGAAATAGAATAAAAACAGTCAGTAATGCGTCTAAAATGTAAGTGACTTTATTAACTTGTATTGAATTTACTTAATTAACTTATTATTGAATGTATAAAAGTAGTCACGTTTTCAATCGTGATTCCAATAACGCGGAAAACAGCACTCTTGGTCGTGTGATGTTATGTAACTGTATCATATGTTATAAATATAAAAAACCTCCACATTTTGAATTTTTACAGCAGCATGTTTTCTTTGTGCTGCACTCATTTGTTTCGATTTCTCCTCGAGAGGCTGCGCGAGCCTCAACAGCACAACCTTGTTACTGCTCAGCCCAGGCCCAATTTTACCCCTGCTAATGATGCCATCTAGTTACTGACCTGATGCAGACTAATACACACATAGCTGAAGCGGATTGATATCGCCTTGGTCTGGACTAGAGCGAGGTTTACGCTAGCTAAAGTAAAAATAAGCGGGAAATCGGCCCCACACAATTACAGCATGCTGCAGTTACATTTTTCACCACAGATTTAGAGACAGAGCGACACGCGTCATAATCTGAAAACCACGCCCACCGGGGGGGTGAACAATCCAACCTAGGGGTGTTCGATTCCAGGTTTTTTGGAGTCGACTCCGACTCCCGATTCCATCGACTCCTCGACTCCATTTACTTTACATCGAAACAGGCTCATAAATAAGGCAAGATGGCAGTCCTTACACACTTATTTAGTTTATCTTACCCCAACGCGAAGCCTTAAAACCCCCTCATTAAAACAACACACGTTTAGCGAGACTGTCCAACTTAGTCCAATTTAGCAATGACTTGATGAGTATCAATGTTGCTACCTAGCTAACTGCAGATACCTAATTTTATAGAGAGAAAAGTCACAAAACACATCTGTGGTCGAATATCATGTCAGAATTAAATAAACGAGAAAGAAGGGATTCTTTAATGAATTCATCTCATTGACGCTAAATACACATGATCATTGTCTTAAAAGTGCTTGGACAGAAGAGTTAAAGATAATAAAATTAATACAATACATACAAAAATGCATACATTTTGTACACTTATTGATGTGTTTATTGTTGATGTGAGTTTTTATTATTATTATTATTATGTATGGTTAGTTTAAAGTATGCGTGAACCGGAAGTTGTAAAGGACTTTTCTCCAAAAAAATTTTTTTGTGTGGATTGACTTGCACGGATGAATTGTTTACCATAAAACTAGCAATTTGAGCTAACAAAATAAAAAAGGTCAATTTTTATTTCATGTGTACTTTAATGATTATGAACACGGTTAACCATGGAAAATCAAATCTATATTTATTGCATCATAAGCTACCATCAATACTAAAGCTGGCACGGAGATATGTATAATTACAAACTAAAGTCACTATGACTTATCTATTTCTAAAGTAAGCTACATGTAGGATAAATGTATGTGACAAAGTTAGCTCTCTAACGCGATTCGTCAGTGTTTTCTGTACACCTTGTCACACAGCAGCTTTAAGGCATTGTTCTGTTTTTTGTTGTAAGTCAGAAATGACAAGGAGGCAGCCTCACGCAATACAAAGTCAATAGAGACGGTTGGATTATATTCCGGCATGATTGTAACTTTAAAGGTTTAATAGACTGTGGAATTTTTGTCATTTAAGAATAATATCGCGTGCGTGTTTGAATCGAGATTGCAATATATTTGAATGATTAATCGTGCATACATATGGACCTGTAGTCTTATGTAATTTTTGTATATCATATTTGTACCAGACATCAAAAGTTCCCCAGGCCCGGGCGGCCCCCCCGGTTCCGCGATCCATGGGTGGTTGAACAAACTACAAGACAGTGGAGCTGTTTGTGACCTGATTAACCACAACAGCTTGAACTGATTGACCAACTTTTAGACTGTTATGAGCTGCTATTTCCAGTAAAATATAAAACAAATGTTATGGTAACGGCTTGTGTTTTTAATTTTTTTTTAATATTATTTACCCTGGTTTCTACTCAGAAAAAAGCAATTCCAGTTGGTCAGATCAAGACATCTAAACCAAGTTTTAAAACGGTTTATGTATTTTAACCTTAAAAAAAGTTCACCTTTGGGTAAACTTAGTTTCTTATTAAATGATCAATAACTAGATACATTAACATTCAAAGTTTGGGAGCAGTACACTTATAAAAAAAGAAAGTAATACTTTTATTCAGCAAATAAGCATTGAATTGATCAAACGTGACAGTAAAGAACATGTTACAAAAGCACAACTGTTTCCGTCACTGATAATGTTTCTTCAGCAGCAAATCATCCTATTTTTGTGATTTCTGAAGGATTATGACACTGAAGACTATAGTAATGATGCTGAAAATTCAGCTTTGATCACAGGAATAAGTTACATTTTAAATTATATTAAAATAGAAAAGAGTTGTTTTAAATTGTAATTTTTCACAATATTCATTTTTACTGTATTTTTGAGAAAATAAACACAGCCTTTGTGAGCATAAAAGACTTCTCAAAAACATTTTAAAAATCTTGCCAACCCTAAACTTTTGAACAGTAGTGTGTATATGTATGCAGATATCCATGATGAATCTTAACATTAAGTTAAATTGCATTAAACATTAATAAAATGCACAGCCATGCCAACATGCCATACTTTTACAAACTGCGAAACGTGAACGTGTGTATGATGATTTAAAAAAAAACAACAACTATCTTTTAAAAATTATTCTGAAGATGTAAAAATCAAAGTCAAATGCAAACAAGACAAGTAACAAAGAGAAGTAAAAAATTTATTGCAGTATTTGCTCCTCCACACATGCTGGGGGTCACTTGTCCCGCTGTGGGGTGTAGAGACCCAAACCCTGACCCAATACATCAAAATCTACATTTACAAAAAAAAAAAAAAACCAAAAAAAAAAAGAAACCCTCCCTTCCATGTCGGCAACAGATACTGCATGCTCTGCTTTAACTGAATAAATTATGTCCAGGAGACTCCATTTTACAGCACAAAAGAAGTAAAACATAAAGCAGAGGAGATGTTTAAAAGTTTATTTCCCTGGAAACTGAGCTAAGCTAAAGAAATCCATCCGGCGCTAGGTTAAACTCCAAGGTCACTTTATTAAGAACATCAACAGACTAATTTCCAACATTCACTTTAGGTTTATTTCTTTAAACAGATTTTTTTTTTGTCAGAGATATAAACATTTTTTGTTTCTGTTTTGTGTTAAACTATGATACAGTGGAGGGGGAAAAAAATTTCAAACAACCAAGTTGCTGCAGAACAGCGAAGGAGCTCCATTTCTTTCTTTCCGTTTAACTTAAAGATGTACAGGATTCACATCTACATTTTCCAAACAGACCACTCTCTTAAAATCGTCGTTCCGCAATTCGACCAGTTTCACACTGGGTCTTAAAACCTGTGAGTCTGTAGTACTTTTCTCTCCAACTTAAGTTTACAAAACGTTGAATCCTGATGTTTGGCTGCTGAGAGTCTGTTGGGTGTAACAGTTCGAGAGTTATTACAGATTTAATTAGCTGGAAGTTCCTTCCTTGGCTGCGTACAGTGAACGTAAAGTCTGCACTACTTTGTTGGTCAGTTTGTGTGCGCTCGTCAAGGCAATTTTCTTGTAAATAATGTCAGACTCCTTTATTGTGTCCACCCAAGGCACCAGTTTACGTCCGTCACGTTTCTTGGCTTCCGCCCAGGTACCAGAGTAAGATCCGGCCATCCAGCGAACGCTGTAGCCTGTGCTTGTCTTCTGAATAACACGTGCTATCTGTGGCCGGTCCTTATATTTGGGGCAGCAGATAGCAATGACGTCCTTGGCTTCTACCGTTGCGTTCATGTGACCTGATGCCTCTGCGGAATCTCCGCTTCTCCTGGATCTCCGTGACGACTAGAACAGAACAAACAAATGGTGCTTTAAAGTGACAGTAACACTGAAACGCAAGACATCAACAGTCAAATAAAAAGCTTTCTTACCCCAGGAGTCTTTTCGTCCGCATCACTGTCGTCATCGTACGAGTCAGCAGCATTATTCTTGGGGCTGGAGCCTCCTAGTAGAGCAGTGATGGCTTTATTTCTTGCGTGGGTACTGGCTGAAGCCTCCCCCTCCTCATCTTCCTCATCCGGGTCCAAGTGTTCCATCAGTACCTTAAACTGGAGAGCAAACCAGTTCGAGATGGTAAGTTTGATTCATTGTTGTGAATCAGTTCAGATGGGCTATTTTATTAAAACAAAATTTAAATGAGCAGTTTCTGTCATTACAAAAAAAAAAAATACTATATTACTATATATTAAAATGTTGCAAACAGTGTTATTTTAATATTATTTATACAGTATTATAGCATTTATTTTATATTTTGAATTAAATGTTTATATACACATCTTTTCCATCTAAATTTATTCATATAATATTTCATCAAATATTTTATTTCAGCTTAATTTCAATGAGTGAGTATGGTTTTTAATGGTTTTAGTTCATATCAACACTAGTTTTAAATGTTGGCAAATTGTTATACCGGCATATAAAAATACATATTAAGTCATATTTTCATATTACACATATATTAACTTCATAATCATACTTCCTTTTGTTTTAAAGAAAACAAGCCTTGATTATTTGACTGAACAACCCCATCCATTTAATTTTTAAGCCACTTATAAATAATAAATCAATTAATTATTTGATTATTAATTATTATTAATTGCTATTAATTTATTTTTTAATTATTAAGTTAATTATGAATTAATTACTGTATATTAAAATGTTGCAAACAGTGTTATTTTAATATGATTTATACAGTATTATAGCATTTATTTATATTTTGAATATTTTCAGTCATTTTGTTATGTACTTCATTTTTTTTTTTTAATAATAGTACTTCAACTTAACCTTTTTTTTTCCATTTAGATGGCAAGAAACATTTCTATCATTTAATTAATTTAAATAAATATTTATGTTTTTCATCTAATATTTCAACTTTATTTCAATGAGCAAAAATGACTTAATATCAAGACTAGTTTTAAATGTTGGCAAATTGTTATACCTGTACATAAAATGCATATCAAGTCATATTTTCATATTATGCATATATTAACTTATTAAATCATTCTTCCTTTTATTTTAAAGAAAACACTTCTTGATTATTTGACTGAAAAAAAAAAACATCCATTTAATTTTTAAATCACCTTAGAGCAAATAAATAATATATAATGTAATACATTATAATCATTTAGCTGCACCTAAATATGAGGCAAAATACAAATCAAAAAAGGAAAATTAAAATGTTTACATCTAAATACTGTCTGACGACTCTCCTCTTGACATCGTAAGTAAGATCTGCATTGGACAGGCTGTTCGTCAGGTAGTCCAATGTCTGCCGTGGGTTGAAATGCACATTGGCCTTCCTGTTTACAGCCTTGTCATAAACTTTTGCAGATTCTGTAGGCGAGTACTTCAGAATTTTACTGCAGAAAGAGCAAAAAAACATTTGTTATGAAGCCAGAGACCATTTTCATATTACAGTTAGTAATTTCCAGACCAGAATGCATTTGGACTAGCGGTTAAAGCTCACCTGTCAGAGAAGCCGTAGAGGTTCTTAAGGTGCTGCTTGAGCATCAGGAGCAGCAGGATGCCCTGAGAGGCGTTGGCAAAGTCCAATAAGGGATTAGGGTTGTCAGGGAGACGCAGCATCACCTTGTCCACATCCTCTATGTCGAGGTCTGAATCGGAGTCCGAGTTCACTGCAGCAGCTCGCCTGGGTTTCTTGGGCCGACGGATGACATCGTCATCACTGCTATCACTATCACTGCTGCTTTCCCTGCTACTTTCATCCTCTTCCTCTGAGCCATATTTTTTCCCTCTCTTTTTTTTCTTCTTTTCCTGTGGTCTTGGCTCTTTCAGCAAGGACTGTAATACAAGGCAAGTTTATTAGAAAATGAAATGTCAGCTCAGCCCTCACAAAAAAATAGGGCAAGAAAATGAAGTCAGAGTGAAAGAAGATGAAAACTCTAAATACACTTTAAAATCTGTTACAAAATTCTTTTGTAAAATTGTATTTTAGATATTTTTTAAATAATTTTCTAGCATTAACCATGAAAATATGGAAGCCCTAAGAGGCCATGGATTTTTTTTTTTTTTTTCTTTTTCTTTCTTGTGATCTCGACATAAATTGTTTTCTTGGCAGGAATAGGAATAGAATTATAGGAGTAAGAATACAAGTGTTTAAACCAACCCTACTTTTCATGCCATAATAATTTTATATCTATCCAATATGAGAGAGTTAAAGAAGAAGCATAGAAATTCAACAGATTGAGTGGTTCGGAAAGCAACTAACCTCTTTGAAAGACTGCAGCAGGTTGCTGCCGGACACAGACAGTGTGATGTCTACATGATGCATAATGAACAGTGGCTCTTCCTGACTCTGAAATGGGAAGCAGGCGAGATTGTCTGCGATAAACAACAGCATGTTCACATCCGACTTCTGTATGGGAAGAAAACAAAATAGCATTACTAAAGGCCTCCGAAACACACACCACTCAATAAGGCTAACCGCTATAGGGAAGCATTAACTGTAGTTACAGATCATATTACAAAAGAAAACAAATAACAGAGTAACATATGATGCAAAAAAGGTCACTAACCGCATTGTCGTCAAACAGGTTGAGCAGCGAGATGAGGAAAGCCCTGCGGTGTTGCCTATTTCCACGGACCATGGTGTAAAGGTGGGAGCAAAGAGCCGTGTTGATCTCATCCTGTCGGAAACCCCTGATTACCGTGTCCTTTGAACCCACGATGGCTTGCTGAACCTGATAGGACATCTTCATCCCCGCCACAGCCTTCATCTGTTTGGATAGCACATACGCCCAGTGTTATTTTAATAGGGCTGGGTAAAAAAAAAAAAAAATTGATTTCTCGGTTTTAATCAATTCTCAGTTTTATGAACCGAAATTGATTCTTAAATCCGAAGAATTGATCTTTCAGTCCATGTTGTTTTCAGTTTATAAATGAATGGATCATGGTAGAGCGTCTCCCATCCAATTAATCACAATAAACTTTATGCTTTGTTACTTTTGATATGAAAGTCTCAGAATTCAAATTCTGTCCTTTGAATTATGAAATTCAAACAATA
This sequence comes from Elopichthys bambusa, assembly GCA_037101425.1. NCBI lineage: Eukaryota > Metazoa > Chordata > Actinopteri > Cypriniformes > Xenocyprididae > Elopichthys > Elopichthys bambusa. Next base: position 39,371,621 of record CM074433.1, read on the forward strand.
AATACCGCTTTGGTGCTCTTAAAAGTGGCATGACGGATCGCTGTAGCGCCTCAGTTCAAGCGGCACGTAAAATGATTAACTATTCCGCTTTACTACTAGTTATAGCATGAAATAAACGTGAATGAACATTAGAAGGTATTTTGAAAGATACAGTACAACTTACCGAAATCTGTATTATGTCTCATGTAATCGCTCAATCAGTGTTTTAACCGCGGAAAGACGTCAATAAAACAGCTTGTAAACAATGTCATCTGACGTCACATTTACCTCAGAAAAGCCATTTAATGTCCATAAACTTGTTTTGCTTTGTCAAACTTGTTTTCTAGTCAGCTAGAAAAATTAACCGAGCATTATGCTAAATATATGCACCATATTACATATTCATTATATTTTTTACTGTTCTTCGATATTTAATGTATGTTTGAATAAATCCATCAAGTTTTTATGACAGTTTATATTTCAAAAAACTAATTGGAGTTCAAACATAATTATGCAATTATAAAGTTAGTATTATAACTTTATTATTTTAAAAACCTCCTTGTGTGTAATTTAAGTGCTTGTATACAAATCTGTTAATTTTAACATTCAATATTATAGTAATGTAGTACCAACTGACTCCCTGTATAGTTTACAGCATTGAGATTTTTTTTTCCTTGAGAAAATTTGCCATGTACTGTACCTGATATGTACCCAAATTAATCGATATCAAATCAAAAACGCTTGTGAATTGAAATCGAATCAAATTGTGAAATTTGTGTCAATACCCAGCCCTATATTTTAGTATCATCAAGATGCTATTAAAGTTTTTATTAACATTTTGAATTCATTTTTATTTGTATATTTTCCAATTTCATTTTAACCATGGCTGATGTTTTAGTAATTGTGTTTTGTAATTTTCATTGGGTTTTTTTTGTGCTCTTTAGTCAAAATTTTACATCTTCATTTAAATGGGATGACACTTGGTGACTTTTGTGGCACTTGTTATGTGAGAACAAAAAATTGTGGACAGTTGAAAAGGTTAAATGGTTCTAAAGATGCGTCTGTGTGCTTCAATAAAATTAGTGCATTAATATAGAACAGTGATTAAACTGACTTAGACCTGTGCATTAAATGGTTTTATTGCATACCTTCCAGCCAATCAATTCAGACTAGGACTGAGACAATATATCGATGCATCGCAAATCGAGAAATGATTCTGGGTTGATTGAGATTTTACATCGCGATTCTTTCTCTAATCGATTCTGGGCTTAGTTTTTAACAGCAGATGGCACTGTGTGCTTTAGAAACAGCCATACTCTGCTTGCTTCCAATTCTTTACACACACTATTTGAACCCTCTATAAAATAATCATTCATAAAGTTTGAAAAAGTTGAAGTGAATTACAAGGGTGTTTTGCAGTGGGCTCATGTCATAAAAGCATTCTGAAGTGCAAGTACATTCTCAGACTTAGTCGAACGCACAAACGCTCTTCTCCGTGACCATTTGAGATTGCGGTTAAACACTAGCCTAGAGCGCCATCTGCTGTTAAAAACTAAGCTCAGAATTGAGAGAGAGAGAGAGAGAGAGAGAGAGAGAGAGGGAGGGAGAGAGAGAGAGAGAGAGAGAGAATATCATGAAACATTTGGAAAATCTCAAAATCGATCCACAAATCGAGATGCATTGATTTATTGTCGCAGCCCTAATTCAGACAGACTGCACACACTCAAATTCACTTACATGAATGAATCCTGTGTATTTCTTATCAATTTCCACCAGCTGTTGATCAGCTTTATTCCTCATTGTGGGTTCCGAGTCCGTTCCCATGGCGATAAGATATGGAACACACTGATGGAGAAGGATACAAGAAAATTATCTAAAGACACTTTTAGACTGGTTTTGGGAGATTTTGCGCAGTGGATACGTACCTGTACGGGATGAATGAGGCCTTGGTTGAGCGTCAGGGCGATTACATTGAGGGCAAAGTGCCGCACGCTGGATTGCGTGTGGAAAAAGCTTTCTAGCACCTGCTTGAGGTAGAGCTGCATGATAGAACTGCTCATGCCAGAAGAGATGTCACCCATTTCCTTCAAGTCCTCCTGCTTAGACATCTTCTTCCCTGCAAGGTCCAAAGAAGTAGAATGAGAATGGATAATTTTGAATTTTGAATGAGGCTGAATGTCCTTTATAAACGACACTCACACTCCCTGTCGGCTTCCTGCATGCGTGAGTCCTCCTCCTGCAAGTAGGTCTGCAGGTTCTTTAGCACCTGGATTTTCAGATTCACAGATGTTTTCCTGTCAGCCAGGAGGCAGTTGTAGAGGTTTTTTACATCTGAAGCAAACATTAGGCCTGGGTGCTGGATGAACAGGAACCCTAGAGAACCAACAGATCAGTTATGTTCACCATTAATGCAGTCAAAGGTGAAAACAAGAAATTCAGTGATTATGGAGAGCAAATATTTACCTAGACCAATGATGGCCTTGGTCTGCACCTCCTCATCCTCGTTCTTAGTGAAATACAGCAGCAGCTCCAGCACTTTGTCCTTTATGACCACCTAAAAGAGAGGAAGACCATTAACCAGACAGGTAAAGGTGAATCTCATGAAAACATGTCCAGGTTACATTTGATAGAATGAAACATACTTTAGGACCATTAAGTGGTCAATTTTAGCCATAATTCTCATTATCATAATGCGTCTGGACACATATATTATTTTTATATATATATATATATATATATATATATATATATATATATATATATATATATATATATATATATATATATATATATATTTATTATTATTGTTATTATTATTATTATTAATAATTAAAATTATTCTCATTACTGTCAATGGTGATTGCCACATTCTTATTTATTTAATACAGTGCTTGTTATAGTTTTTAAAATGATTTAAATCAGCATTAGAAGCAGCAATTATGTATATAAACATGTACATTTATTAGCTTCTTCACATTAACAGCAATGACAGATTTTTTGAGAATTATAAAAAATAAACTGATAATTGATTTAAACAAAAAATTAATAACTAATGCTGTAACTATAATACATAATAAACTCAACAGAATTGATTTATTTAGATTTTGGGATTAATAAGACCCATCCTTGAATATAATAAAATTGCTTAAATATTTTTAAAAGAAATATAATTTAAATAAATGAATACAAAAGAATAAATATTTCATAATTGTAAATATACATTTAAAATAATACAATAGAATTTGTTTATTTGCATTTATTAATATTTATATGGATAGAATTTATTTATTTTGATTTTGGGATTTCATAAGACCCGTTTTATGTTTTAAATACATTTTGGGATGAAAAAAACTCTTGACATGTTTTGTGAGACTAACTGAAAGCATTCCTTGATCTAAAAAACAAACATATTAATTAATTTCACTACACAGTCCATTATAATCTATTATAAATAGTTGACTAACGCATAAAAATATTTCCTGGGATTCAAGACTTTTATAATCCAGAAATCATGTCCTGTGACTGAGGATCTAACCTTATTACTGCCTTTGAACTCCTCTTGGTCAAAGTCAAAGTGTCGGCACAGGGCCCCCACAGTGAAGAGTGAACGCAGCAGTGCAGGTTTATTAGAGGCCAGTACAGTGCTGTTCGGGTCTTCCTGATGCTGCAACTTCAGCTTGTTTAGTGCTCCTTCACACGGAAGAAGAATTTTTTAATGGTGATTAATACTCTCTCAGGATCACAGAAGAGCAAAAGGATCCTGACAGGTTTTAAAATGTACTCACCATAGTATCGGTTGAAACAAGACCACACAAACTTGAAGTTATGGGTGACCTTATTGATGACAGCACCAAGACAGCTCACACAGTGCTGCACAACCTGCGGAAAACAAATGAGACGGCATCGTGAAGCTGTTGGCATACAAAATGCTGGACATTAGAGCTGCCGATACTCTCACTTCAACTGACCGTCATGCCGTATTTGATGATGAGTTTCATCAGGTCTTCTTCCATTGTCGTGAGAAAGCTTTCACTCGGATGATCCATCAAAGGAACAACAAGCTCCAGGATTTTAGCCACATTACAGATCACCATAAAATCACTCTGAGTCTGTAGGGACACAATAAGCACTTTCACTCTCTGGCCCCTAGATGGCAGCACAACACCACTTATTGCAATACATCCCAAGTTTCTCTACAGCATACTCACATTACACTTTGTGGTCAGGTATGGCTGCATAGTCATCGCATGTTTTACCATCAGCTGGGGTCGGATCTTGCTAAACAGGTACAGCGTGGTAATACAAGCTACTAAGCGACTTGATGTCAACCCCTTATTCTCACAGTCTGCAAAACAAGAACAACAACTCAACAAAAGTTCAATTGAGGTAAATCCTTTGCTTCATAATTTAATACAGGCCTTACCAGATAGTGACTCCTCGTATTTCAGAATATGCTCTACAAGACTGTCCACCAGCTGAACACAAGCCTTCCTGGCTGGTTTGTACGAGGCGTCCTCCTCTGACTTCAGCAACTGTGATGACATAAGGTTACAGCAAGGGTTAGGATATCATTTTTATTAAAAAAAGTACAGAGATTTCAGTAAAAAACTAAAACTGCAGTTACATTTATAGATGCTCTGTGAAATGTCGTGGGCGAAATCTAGTCATTTAATTTTCAATCTGCATGCTGGGGCTTTTTTGTGAGGAAGAAAGTTCCCCAAGCAGTTTAAGTTAATGTTTAAGTTGGTCACACAAATTCGCTGCACTGACCAACAGAAAACTGCTTGGTCTGAAAGTGACACGTCACTGCAGCTTAATGCTGCATTTAATTCAACTCCGAAAGTCAGAATTTACAACTTCCTACTTGGAAAAGTGGAGGAATAGTATTTAGTATTTTGCTTATGTATCACCCTTTTTTTGAGGTTCAAACCTACAACCTTTCCAGTTACAATCCCATGCTGCGTTCACAGCATGTCGTAATTACCGTAAATAAAGTTTTGTATACTCTGAATTGCTCTCGCGGTACTTTGATTTAATACACTGATCGGTCTACACAGTGCCTCTTCTAGTGGAACACACCTTCTTACAGTTCAGAAACATTATGGTAATTACGACATGGCGCTGTGAACGCACCTCCAGATCTTTGAGAACCTCTAAATGAACTAACAATGCAAAATGGTCAAAACATAAATCAAAATTGTTAATGAACTGTAGATGGGCAACTTACATTCTGAAGCAGCTGTTCGAACCAGTCGTAACCAGAATCCCTGCAGGCAGCAACCTGAGAGACAATGATTCATGTCAGAGGGATATAATGTGACCTTAAACTTCATGTATTAATGCACACATCTTGGGGTCAGATGGTTTTTAGCCCACTCTGCAGATCCTTACCACATCGGTGATGTTGAGAATCTTGCGAGTCATGGCCTCTTTATCATGATTAGGTGTAGGAGTGAACCAGAGCTTCTGAAACGTCTCATTCACCAATTTCTGAACCAAAAAAAAAAAAAAAATTAAATTAAAAATAACAATATAAATATGTAGGGGTCTAAATTGATTTTTTTATTTTTTTTTATTTATGTATTTTTGTGTATTTAAGCCCCTATATTTTTCATTTATATACTTAAAACTAAATAACATTTTTAAAAGAGAAAAACATCACAAACCTTGATGCCTTCTTCGTCATTGACCCTCCTGATCATCTTTACACACATCTCTGTGATCTTGTTGAAGGTGGGCTGCTCCAGACAGATGTCTCGAAGGATTTTAATAACCCTCTTCCTCACACTGATGCCAGTGTCCTAAAGAAAACATTTGCCAGCACAAATCAGCCTACGTTGTTAACTGGAAACAACACTATGTAATAAATTTACAATAATAAAACAGTAATCATCACTATATAAACCCAGACAGAGTGATGGATGTGAAGCGGAGAGGTCTTGTATCATCCTGAAGTGGCTTATTTCATGACTATTGCCAAATAAATAAACAAATAAATGAATAAATAAATTGATTTGAAATATTGATTTATATATAGTTGTTAAAAAACAAAACATTTGGAAAATTAAAGAATATTGTTTTCAGGATTTATGTCATACATACAGTATCTGCTAATATTGTAATCATATTAATATTAATTGTTTTTGTTTTACTGTAGAAATAATTCCAAAAGAAAAACCTTTTTCTTGTATAACAGGAAAAATAAAAATAAAGAAAAAATAATTTAAGTTTAAATTATCTTATTATATGAGAAGAAAGAAACTAGCTATAGCATCTAACTAGCTATTAAGGAACTCTGTTAGGGTCAAAAGTCAAATATTTTTGCAGTCATTATACAAAAAAAAAAAAGTCTATAAAAATGATACAATACTGAAGTGTATATGTGCAAAGAAAAAGCACAAACCAGGATGCGCTCGATCAACATGTCGTAATACTGTTCGGTTAGCTGGGGTCGACTCAGAACGAAGCGCCCCAGCAGCTCCACCGCAGCCTCTCTCACACTGGTGGAATTATCCATCAGTCGGCCATGAACTCCCCGCTGCATGTCCGACTGCAAATGAGAGCATTAGAAACATGCACATGAGAACATTAAAAAGCTTTAGATTTCTCCAAGAGTTAAAAAACAAAAAAAAACAAAAAAACTGCACTCACCCGTGCCAGAATGCTCGGATCCACCGCAACCACTTCAGAAAGACATTTCATCGCTTTAGTTCTCACTGCTATGGCACTTTCACCAAGAACTCTCAAGATCTACAGACACAAATGTGGAGACGTATTATTGAGATGCAAATACAATGGGAAATACTGAGAGATGTGGTGACCTCTAACCTGTGTGAGATAAATATCAAAGCTCTGTGCAAACGGCCTCATGGAGGCCAGATATCGCACAATAAGACACGAGTCCTCGTAGTCCACAGTATCCGAGTTGACTCTACAAAAAAACGCATAGCAGGTTTCAAAACACTTCCAAACAAGCTTTTTTTTTTTAAATAACTGACTATTTAAAGTGGCCATATTATGCCATTTTACAAAGTCTTAATTTTGTTTTTGGGGTCTACTAGAAGCTTTTCATGCTTGAATGTTCAAAAAAAAAAAAAAAAAAAAGTTTCCACATATTTTACATTATTGCAGCACCTCTCTTCCCAGTCTGTCAGTAACGCTCTGTTTAGTTCCTGTCTTCCAAACAGCGCAATGTGCGCAAATCAGTGTTTTGTGATTGGTCAACTGCTTCGAGCATGTTTGGGAAATGTCACGCCCCTTAACATAACCGCAAATTTTAACTCGCTACTAATGCAACTCAACCAGGACCCGCTTCTTTTATCTTTTGTATGCCTTGGAATTATTTAAATAAGGAATACTGTGAAGTGTACGTTTCCAGAAGAAAACTCAAGACTACAATCAAGGTGTTACACTGAGTTCAGAAACAGTGCTTATTGATCTGAAAAATAACTCCCTTTGGAGTGACTTTGTGCTTTGTAACTTTGCAGACCTTTTTAATGCTCAAACAGCAACTTGAAAATGTAAAAAAGCATAATAGGCCCTCTTTAACAGTTGTTGTCGTGGTAAAAATCGCTGCCATTTGTACCTCAGTGAGCTGAATTTTGATGCCTTGGTCTTGATAACAGACCGGAGGAACTTCTTGCGTGCTTCAGCTTTTTGCAAGATCTCACTAGTGGTCTCGACATCCTTGGCGTGATGCGCCCCATCTGACGAATCGTCGTCCCTCTGGCTCTGTGATTTCATGGCTTTCTCCGTCTCAGTGCTGGTATCCCTGAACCACTGTGCGATGTAGAACTTCCGTGCAAACTGTTGGAGATGAAGACATCACAACAACATTAAAACCACCAGAGGGACTAATTTTCCCAGAGGACGTTAAGAGAAATTTGTGTTTAACAGGCATACTTTGCGATTTTGATCCCGTCCAAATCTGCCATGTCTGTTTCTCTCTCACATAACTTCTGTAACAATTCCAGAGCAAATTACCTACTGTTTTTCAGATAACTCTATCTAATCCCATCCGAATGCGAATGTCTAGGACTGCTGATGTTGTACTATCCTAATGCTTCTCTTCATGTGTTTTTTGACCTACTTGAGCTACCTTTTGCGCACCAATCTTCCACATGCTTTCACTTAATTTCAATATGGATGGTATCAGATGAAAAAATAAAATTATAAAATTTAAAAAAAAAAAAAAAAAAAAACGGCTAAGACTGTCTATTTTAATATCAGAGTCAGGTAAGATACCTGTCTAGATTTCTCTGCTCACTTATGTGGGCTTATTATAAACAGCCACTTTTATAAACTCATGTGAAGTTTATTTAAATAGGTTTTTTATAATAAGTTAAAATTATATCAATAAATAATTAATTAAAAGACATCATACGTGATGCACACAAACACAGCACATGATTTTCTGTAATGCCCACATGTAAAAAACACGGAGTTGTTAGTCCTGTCCGAACTGATACATGAACTCACAGGTGTCGGGTGATAAAAATCATAACTCAAACGTCATTTAGAAAACTAGTCTAGTCCGAATAGAGCTTTAGTTGTTTTGTTTTTTTTTAGCTTGAAATAATGTCTAAACTTTCTCACCAATAGAGACGGGTCAGTCTCCACATTCTCGTCCAGGTAATTCAGCAAAGCTTTCTGCAACTGCTGAATCTCATCATTGCCTGAGGTCTGTAAAACACAAAGCGCCATCAGTTTCATTCAGACCAGGAGGAATTCATCCATGTAATGAACAGATGGGCGGACTCTGCAGTTTACCTCTTCGAGGATGCGGTTGATGGAACGCTGGTCCATTTTGCTGGTGACGGCATCTTTGCGAAGACGTGCGGCCACTGTCCCCAGATAATCCAAAGAGGCCACTCTCAGAGCCATCTCAGTCTGCTTATTACTGAACTGATGAACCTACCAAGGGGAACCAGGACTTCATGTGAGTCTTCAAGCGATGTAACTGGACAAACTGCAATTGTTATAGCCTGTCACATTCTACCTCTGAAATATCAATCTGAAACTCACCAGCAGTCTTCCCAGAAGGCTTAGCAGCAGCTCTGCAGCTGGCCAATCAGGTTTATTCACCGTGGACAGTAGATCCTGAACAAAGTTCTCAAAGAGTGGCCTGTAGTCATCCTCACCTTGCTTACTACCACACCTTAAAAAAAAAAAAAAAAATTCAATTATGTAGCTATTGTCAGAGCATCTGCTGCTCGAAACTGTGCAGTAAAGTTATTCAGTAGTGTCCCTGTGAAATAAACAATAACATTAAACAATAAAATTAATGTCAGGCAGAATTTACAAAGCAAAAAAAAAATAAATTAAAATAAATTAATTTAAAACAATTAATCAGAGTTAATCAGAGATGCAGGTGCTGTTTGCCCTGAGATGGTTAAAAAGCATCAGATGAGAGTAAAACAGGTGTTTCCTGAGAGACTGTACATACTCAGCTTAAAGCCATGGTATGCAGACAAATAGACATATTTACTGATTCTGTGAACTGTGAACATACTAAGGACATTGTTTAAATATAAAATGATTTTGAGTTAATTTTCCTCCAATATAAATGGGTTGAGGTGTGTCGCTGGAATAACGTTGGCAGGTTTTCTTACTTTTTGAGGAAAACAGAGAGGAAGTTTTGTGCTGTCCTCATTGCAGTCTCATAAGAGTTTGTGATTAGTACATCCTGATCAACCTGAAAAAAAAAAAAAAAATATATATATATATATATATATTAAAAAACTGATTAAAATATGGCTAAAAAGGTATAAATATCAAACATTCTTGGAAAGCACTTTCTTATTAAAGAGAATTAGGATTGCTTGACTGATTTTACCAACATATCATATTGTTCAGCATAGCTATTAGCCAAGATTACAAAAAAAAAAAAAAAAATGCCCAAAACATGTCCCTTAAACAGACTTTTTGGGGGGGGGGGGGGGATGCATAAAATTGATCAAAAGTGATAGACGTTTAAAGTTTTTAAACTTTTTAAAATGCTGTTCTTTTGAACTTTATTTTAAGGAATCCTGAAAAATATTTTCTTCTTTTGACAAAAAACTGTTTTCAAAATTACTAATAAAAAAAATGTTTCTTGAGCAGCAAATCAGCATATTAGAATTATTTCTGAAGGATCATGTGACACTGAAGACTGATGCTGAAAATACAGCTGTCATCAGAGGAATAAATTACATTTTAAAATATATTAAAATAGAAGACAGTTTTTTTTTTTTAAATTTAAATTGTAATATTTCACAAATTGTCATATTTCACATTACTGTTTGAAAAAATTGTACTGAATCCAAACATTTGGTCATATGCTAATGTGCTAATAGTATGATATCATAATGGTGTCATATTATGAATTAATAATTTTTGCAGCATAGCTTTCAAAAACGTTTTGGATGGACTGTAGAAGTTGTGTTGAACATCAGGGTATGTCAAAACACCAGGGAAAACTCCTCTTTTCTATGATACAGCCTCATTAAAGAGTGCTCAAAGTCAAATGTCAACATCAAAATGCCACAAAACATCCAAAGATGAAACTGTAATTCCTACCTTTCTGTCATTATCATCATCCGAGTCCTTATCAGAAGGCAGATGGACCACACACTGAATGAGCTGTAGAACCAGCGCAGTCACCATCTGAATGTACATGGGCTCCCCATCCACGTCACTGCTGTTCAGTCTGAACACACAATATAGTCAACACACATGCTCAAAACATGCCCAGTGAAAACTGGTAGACTGGACTGCAGCAGATACCTGAAATTTCTTAGGTTTCTCTTGCTGGTTGGCAGTCTGGCCAGAGAGGTAAAGATCTCTTCCAGGATCAGCTGCCTGTGCTTCTCGTATCTAGAGAACACCTGGGAATTGCACAACATAACCATATTAGACGCAGTTAGCACAGGAAAGCATAGCATAAATAAATCTGAACTGCACTGGTACTTACAGCCGTCACTAGTTTAATGGCACAAAGCTGCAGTTCACTCACATTCTCAACAAAGAATGGAGTGATACCCAGAGAGGAGATCTGTATGGAGAGATAGACAAGTGTGGATTTCATAATTTTGCTAATGGAAAAGCTGATTTCGGAGTCAGCGTGAAATTAAAACTGACTACAATTATATTCTAAATGCATCTTTCTGGTCTTATTCTGCTCAATTCATTGGTGCATGAAATTTTTGTTTTTGTAATATCTTGTGAAGATGTAATAACTTGCTCCACCTCTGAAACAACTTTTCTTTTTTTAACTGCATGGGTTGAGGGCAGCATTTGGGACAGAACATGAGGATGTTATCCAGAAGAAGCAGCAGTCAGGAATCAAGACTCTCACCTGAAGGATGGTCGTGTCAGTCAACAACTGAATCTCCAGGAGTTCAGACAGGTTACTGATAACATCACAAACTTTGTTGTAGAGCATGACAGTAACTCTCTGCTTGTGCGTTGAGCACTTTGCTCGCTTGGCTTTTGAGCTTAGTGTTCCACCTGAAATGGAGCAAGAACAGATTTGCTATAAGTTGGGAAATTGTTGTCATGACCAGGCATGTGATCAGCTAATGACAAAAAAAGAAAAGAAAATATTTTATTGTTATAATTATTCCAATATAAAAATATTTATTTAATATAAATCAATTAACTCAATTAACTAAAATTAAGTTATTAATTGCACATTTTTCTGTAATTAATCATGATTAATCGCACCTAACATTAAAGTTTAATATATTTTTATATTGATTCTCGAAAATATTGTAGAAACAACATAAAGACTGTATATTTTAAATATTTGTTTAATTGCATATTTTTACTAAGCACAATGAATGAAGGCCAGTATCACTGATACCAATACTGATACCTTCAGGGAATGGTGACTATAACCATGGGAAAGTTTAGTAAAAATGTGTAAATGCTTTTTTTTTTTTTTTTTAAATACAGCATTTTACAATAAAAATGTATGCTGCATTAAAGTCACCAGTTTTATGATTTTTGGGCAAAACGTTCAGTACAGTATAGCATAGTTCATCAAAAAAAATTAATAACTTTTTGCCATCATGATCTGAAGATGACGAGAGACAATTTTGGTGAAAATAGGGCGCAGTCAGATCATTACCCTTACAGTTCAAAAGTTATGCGCATAAACATAACCAGTTGGTGGCACTAGAAGGATGGAGTTAAAGACTACAAATTTGCTATGGATAATGATCAGACTGCCACCTGTCTGTGTACCAAATTTCATAATTTTCCCGCAAGCGGTTCTATGGGCTGCCATAGACTTAAGAGAGTAAGGAGGAAGATGAAGAATAGAAGAACACTAATGAATACAATAGGTGCCTACCCACCTTCTGCAGTTGGCCCCTAATCATTTTATTTTACAGAACAACAGTAAAATTACAATAATAATATTGATGGCGGTCTTAATTTCTTCTGATTTGGCGCTTGACGAGTGTTAATTTTGGACCCTAGTTGAGATGCTAACACTATCTACACCGGAGACAACAGTTGTCGCGTCGCACCAAACAGCACTGCAAGAGCTTGAGGCTCTTTAAAAATAAATTTGTCCAGAACATATTTAAAGGAAACAGAATTTTCACGGTAGGTGGGACTATACAGTTTGACGGGATAAAAAAAATATTAACAAAGCAAAAGACAAGATGTCTTGTTGTACAATACTTTATGGCCCTGCCTGATAAGGACAAAAACTGAAGTTAGTATGGAATAGAAAGGATATTGTAGGTTAGGACACTGTGTCAAGGTGCAATACTGACCACCGTGAGGGTTCACTCTGTAGACGGGGTCATACTGTGGGTACAGAGTGTTCTGTAGATGAAACTTGGTGTACTGCACGACCCTCTCAATAACATCCTCAATGTAAACGGCCTTCGGCATTCGTGCTGAGGTCATGATGTTAAGAGCCATCAGACAAGCATCAGCAGATTTGGTGACACGTTCCATGATGAGGTCACGCCACAAACGCTCCTCATCGTCCCTGTCGTTGTCCTGTAATCACAAAGACGGGGTAGCTGTCAGCGAGATTTGATGGCAAAGCCATTCTGCCAATAGAAACTAGTGATACTTACATGATTCATGAGGGTGGAGAGCTTTGAACCATCCTGAATGTTTTTTTCCAAAATACTCTGGACTTTCACCATTTTATCAGACGGAATCTGAGGATAAAAGTAGTTAGCATTAAAAGATGAGGTAAACAAAAACCTGCTTAGGTATTTATGATGTCTCATGTTTCTTAATACTGGTCTCAGTCTCTCCTGTTGACAGAGTAATCCTGTACCAACCTTATGCATGATGCCCATGGCCTTTATTTTGGCTGATTCACTGCTTAACTCAGAGAGCTGGTGTTTTCCGAGCAGCAGTTCCTCAGGAATCTCATCATCATCTGCCGCCGTAGAAAAGTTCATTAAATCAATTACTGTCCAACTTGCAGAAGCATTCCAGTACAACGAAATCTCAAATAATTTGAACTTTCAATGTCAAATGTAATAATTCCTCCATATTTGCACATTTACCTAATGATGTCAAGTCCACTTCTTCAAGGTTTTCAAGAATGTTGTCAACACTGGTGGAAAATCTCTTAAATGTGGAGGAGTCCATCATTTCTGAGAAGCACAAGGTGGATTACTAAAGATCTTAGCATCTCAGATAAATCATAGTTGATTACAAACTGTGAACATACCGTCCTGAGTCAGTTTGGGCTCGTAGGCTTTCCTCTTTTTCTGCTTTTCCTTCTTCTTCAACTTTCTGGCGACTGGTTTTGAAGGATGTCAGAGTTATTCGATTTCTACCCTTCAACCCATTTGAGCAACAAAACTGCCAACATTACCAACATAATAAATGTTAACACGTCTAACTGGTCACTTACGGTCACTCAGGCTGGGAGGGGGAGAATCTTCATCCGAGTCCACAGGGCTACATTCTTTGTATCGACTGCCTGAACTTCTCCGACTGTCACTCCGCCGGTGATCTCCAGAACCCCTCCGTTCTTTTTCTTCATATTCCCACGTTCTGTCTCTGTCCTTTTTTGACCGCTTTGGGGCCACTAAAAGCCAGGAAGGAATAAAATTTCAATGGAAATACATAAATCTATAATACCCACAAAGTTCTCAACTCAAATAGTTAAGCAGAGGACATGTTATAATTCAAAAGAATGATTGCTGACAGTCAGACTAACTTTTACTTTAACACTAAGGGTTCTGATCAAGATTCTTATCAAGACTTTGATTCTGGACTAATGTTAAAGCCATTAGAAATGGGAGGGGTTCATGTGAACCACAAAACCATTTGTAATGAATGTGAAAGTAAACTAAATCAAAACAAAACATTATTTTCCATGTTTTTTTCCAGTTTTTAAACATAAAACTTGACAACATTGCAAACAGCTTCCAGTTCTACTAACAATAATGATGAAACCCTGATTTCTAAGTGGACTAGATCCAGCATATTTACTTACGTTCTACAGAGCTGCTGTCATCATCTGAGCTGACTTCGGCATACTTGGGCTTCTCATTAGTGGCGCTGCGTCTCCGTTTATTCATTTTTACCCTCTCACACAGTGGCATACGGGAATCAATTTCTGGCAGGACATGACAAAGTTCCATCAATATTAAATCATCAAATCCCCCTACAGAGAGGGCTACTCAAACTCTTCAAATGTATATTCAAACAGTCTGTCAAATCTGTGTACAATGAACTAAACACTCTCTGGTCATGAAAAAGCAAGAAAACAGTGGTCACAGGGACATACCTCCGAATGATTTGCCATGAGATGACTTGCTCTTGCTTGATTTCGAGCTGCGCGAATTACTGATCAACTTCTGGACTTCATCAATGGAAAGTTTCTTCAGAACCACAACAGGTTTGGCACCCTTATTAAGGTCCTCCACCAAGTCCAATTTTTCTAATTTCACACAAGGCTCGGAAAACAGCTCTCGTCGCACTTCCTGCATAACGTTACCATCTTTGTCCCGTTTTAACTTGGGAATGACAAAATTCTTTAATGCACCCGATTTGCCCCCCAGTAGGTAGTTGGGAAATTCTGCGGTTTTACTGTCTGAAGATGGAGGCTTGTGTCCATCGAGTCGGTTCTTGTTGTCACCGTTCCGTTTCTCATCTTTGTTGTTGGAAGTTTTGTGGACTGATCGTTCAGGTTTTGTTCTGGATTCTGCTCCACTACGGGGTTCCTGCTTCACTCGAGGACTGTCAGGGCGCGAGCGTTGCTCGGGAGAACGTTTGTCCCGGTGCTCTGTTGATTCTGCGTGGCGTTTCTTTTCTTGGTCTCGATCCCTGTCCCGAACCCTATCCCGATCTTTCTCTCGTTCTTTGTCCCGATCTTTCTCCTGTTCCTTGTCCTGATCTTTCTCTCGTTCCCTGTCCCGATCTTTCACCCGCTCCTTGTCCCGATCTTTCTCCCGCACCTTGTCCCGATCTTTCTCCCTCACCTTGTCCCGATCTTTCTCCCTCACCTTGTCCCGATCTTTCTCCCTCACCTTGTCCCGATCTTTCTCCCGCACCTTGTCCCGATCTTTCTCCCGCACCTTGTCCCGATCTTTCTCCCGCACCTTGTCCCGAACTTTCTCTCGCTCCTTGTCCCGATCCTTCTCCAGCTCCTTGTCCCGATCTTTCTCCAGCTCCTTGTCCCGATCTTTCTCCAGCTCCTTGTTCCGATCTTTTTCCAGCTCCTTGTTCCGATCTTTCTCCCGCACCTTGTTCCGCACTTTCTCTCGCTCCTTATCCCGATCTTTCTCTAGCTCCTTGTCCCGATTTTTCTCCAGCTCTTTGTCTTGATGTTTTTCCAGCTCCTTGTCCTTATTTTTCTCCAGCTCCTTGTCCCGATTTTTCTCCAGCTCCTTGTCTCGATCTTTCTCCTGTTCCTTGTCCCCATCTTTTTCCTGCTCCTGGTCCCGGTCTCGGTTGTGCTCTACCCGGTTGGACTTAGATGTGTCTGATCGACGGACTTTAGAGCCTTCACTGTCTCGATCTCTGTGCCTTTCCTCTTTGCTCTCTCGAGTTGACTCCAATCGTCCTTCATGTTTTCTGGAAGTTTCATGACCTTTTCCCTCAGGCCTCACTTTTTCAGGCTTGCCATCATGTCTGTGCTTGGAGAGATCCGATCTCTTTTCTGAAGTCACTTTGTTTGAGATCTCCCGGCGGTTCTCATGCTTGTGTTTGGGAGTCTCTGGTCGTCCGTCTGAAGCGGTTTCCACTCGTTGCTTTATGACGTCTGGCCGACCATCTACTGTCTTCTGCACCTCTCCATCAGTCTTCGATTTGAGCCTCAATACCCCGGTGGATTCGGAGCCTTCCTCCGGCCAGCGCTGGGCCTCTGTTGCAGGGACAGGACAGGAGTCCACTGGCCCTTCCACCCTGCCTGCCTGCTGCAGGTCAATACTGACCATCAAGGCCGGCCGACTGGCTCCATTGCTAGCAGCGCAAGCCTCTTGAGGTACCAATTTGTTCCCAGCATTGCATCCACCACCCACGCCAGGTGTTCCAGAAGCTCCCGCGGTGCCAGCAGCTCCTGGTTCCTGAGGGTACGAATCCTGCTTTCGCTTCTTCAGAGGTTTATCTGTAGAGTTATAATCACACAGGTAAGAAGCAGTGTTCAATACTAGATATTGACACTTTTATCAAGAAATCTGAGTGGTATTTGCCAGGGCAAAACTTGCTGGCTCGATGCTAGGGGGTTCTGTGCTTGCCAGGGCACTGCTATGCAGTTGTTAAGGTATTCTGAATGGTTATTAGCATGTTACTACGTGCTTCCAAGGGCACCGCTATGTGGTTAAGCTGTTTGGTTATTAACATGTTAAAATGCTGTCATTAGGATGTTCTGGGTAGTTACCAGGGTCCTACTTTGTGGCCCCTAAGGTGTTCTGATTTGTTGTTAACATGTTACTATTCAGTTGCTTGGATGTTCTGGGTTGTTTCCAAGATGCTGCTATGTGGTCCTTAAGGGGTTCTGAATGGTTGCTAGCATGTTACTATGTGTTTGCTAGGATGTTAAAGAAGCTTGCCAGGGCACTGCTGTGCAGTTGCTAAAGTAAGGTGTTACTATATTACTATGTGGTTGCTAGGATGTTCTGGGTGGTTGCTAGGGTGCTACTTTGCAGTTGCTAAGGTAAGTTGTTACTACATTATAAGGGTGCTCCGATCAGGATTCTTGGAGCGTGCGCGCAGAAAGGCGTTTGGAGAACAGTGTCACTTTCGTGACTTAAAGCTGTTTTAATAGCTCTCTTTATTATCAAACATATACTGCAGTTTAGCAACAGTAGACTGTATTTTACAACAATCACTAATCTAGCTGATTTGGATGTTAAGTTTGGGCTTTTAGGGAAGAAAAAAAGCACACTGCTATGAAGGAAAGAAATGCACTAAAATATCACAGCCCTAGTTTCTTGCTGTCCTTGCTGTAGGTTTGCTTTCTTTGCAATGTCTCCGCTGTCTGCAAAGACACTGCAAATTTATTGTCCTTTTCAGACACCTTGTAGAACTGTAGTGAAGCAATTTTAGCTGCGCGTAGAATAATTGTCTTGCAAGTTTTGCGTCATCTGTTTGGCTCTTCTGATCAGCCTTTATAATGAAACTATATAAAACTATTATCGGCCAATAACCATCGGCACCCGATCAATCGGAGCACCCTTACTATATTATTATATTAAGGTAAGGTGTTACTATATTACTGTGTGGTTGCTGGAATGTTATGTGTGGTTGCCAGGGCGCTGCTTTGCAGTTGCTAATGTAAGGCCATGTGTCCACCAAAGCGTTTTAGCCAGCTGAAAACGCCTAGCTGCGAGCGCTCGTTTAAAATGATTTTGTTACGTTGTTGTGCTTGTTGTCATCTGTTGCCGCTGTACAAGCAGGATGTGGTGGTTGGTCAGTGTAGTATTTGTCCCGCCACCTCCTCCACTGCGATTGGAGTGCTGTGTTTTCCCCAAAGTTTAACATTCTTTACCTCTTGGCGACCGTAAAAAAAAAAACAATAATAAAAAAAAAAAACAATAAAAATGCTAGCCTCAGAAAAAAATAAAATGCTTTGGTGGACACATGGCCTAAGGTGTTATTGCTATTAACAACTGTGGTCCTGAGCGTTGCTAGTGCGTTACACCTTTACAAGCACCACTAATAATCTATACAGATGAATGCAGTTAGATTAATCGATCAAAAGCATGTATGTCAAGTGATAAAAGGAAAATAAACAACCTTTATCTTGAACTTCCTTAGAACAGCGTTCTCGTTCTATAGCGGATTCCCTCTCAATCCTTTCAATCTCCGCAAGAGCGTCCAGCTCTGCCTCGTCATAGGGGGTTCCACTAACGACCCCAGGTTGCTTGGCTGCGAGTGCCCCAGTGTTCTGTAATACAGGAACCTGCTGATAGGCTGACTGCTCCCCCGAAAGACACTGGCCGGCAGAGAGCCGCTCCTGGGGGTTCCGATGGTATGGTAAGCTATTGCACGATAGCTCGTTCTCAGCGTCTGAGCCATGCTCTAGCACTGACAACGACTCAGCTGACTGTTCCGTCTCAGACGACTTCACTCGAGACAACTTTATCGTTAGCTTTGTGGAGTCTTTAGTGGGCGAGCTGACAATGTCATACATGGCACCTTTACCCCCCTCCTCTTTCATTAACTTTTTCTGCTTCTTTTTCCGTTCAGGCGAGTCCAGCAGGAGGTCAGGAGCAGCATCTCTTGGGGAGGTGTAGGGTGGAGGAGACTGAAGAATCAAGGGCGGCCGAGATCCAGCTGAAATTTAAACAAAAAGCAAAAAAACTTCAGTGGAAATGTTTTGGTGTAAACCAATTTGTCAGAGTTCATTTTTTGGGTTGGTGCAATTTCTGCATCTTTGCACACCCTCTGTCACACTCACTATACACTTGTTAAGTCTGACATCACACATCACAGTTTCCTAGTCCAAACAGTATCAGATCCGAAAACAAACAACATATGGAAATAGTACCGAAAAAAAATCACGATCCTAACCCTTTATCTACATATCAGTTGGCCAAAGAGTGATTCATCTTTCATGAACTGTTAAAGGTTTAATTCACCCAAAAATGAAATTCTATTATTAATTACTCACACTCATGTCATTCCAAACCTGTAAGACCTTCTTTCATCTTCGGAAAACAAATGAAGATATTTTTTATAAATCCTAAACGATTTCTGTCCCTCCATTGACAGCTACGCAACTACCACTTTGACGCTTCAAAAAGTTCATGAGATCGTAAAACTAATCCATATGAATTGAGCAGTTTAGTCCAAATTTTCTGAAGAGACACAATCGCTTTATACGCAACAGATTTAATTTGAGGTTTTATTCAAATATAAACATTGATCAACTCACACATCAGTTATGGTAAACAGAAGCTCAAGCATGTTTGCTTGACATGCAAATATCAATGAGGTTTGTTCTCATGTGTTACGCAGAATGTTTCAGCTTCCGCAAGAACCAATGAGGTTTGTTCTCAAGCGTCAAGCAAGTTCGGTTAAGCTTCTGTTTATGTTCACTGATCAAAGTTTATATATGAATAAAAGCCTAAATTCAATCTGTTCATCATATAAAAAAATTTGGACTAAACTGCTCAATTCATATGGGTTAGTTTTACCATCTCTTTATGAACTTTTTGAAGCGTCAAAGTGGTAGTTGCTTAGCGTATCTTCATTTGTGTTCCAAAGATGAACAAAAGACTTACAGGTTTGGAACAACATGAAGGTGAGTAAATGATGACAGAATTTTCATTTTTGGGTGAACAAACCCTTTAAAATATTGGTGTCTGGGACACTGCATGCCCGGAGACTGTAGTGTACACATTAGTTTTTTAAAGCTTAGCTTAAATGTGTGTAACAGTATTCCTTACATCACTACTTAACAAGTGGATGGTATAATTTCTCACAGCTTCTTGTCTCTGAATATACTGTCTTTGGAGAACAGCAAGCATACTTATGCTATACATCCGCGACAGACAAGCACAAACATACGTGTTAAGTGTGACCATTCAAAATGACAATAACATTAATAAATTATTGCATTATCTCACCCTGAGTTGTTACCTACTTACTGTGGTACACAGCTGCCGCTAGTAAACACGATGACACAAATGTACCCAAAGTACAATGTGAAAAAGAGACCAATGGGGTGGAAGGAGAAGCCTAAGAGTTAAAAAATGTTATATGTACAAAAATGGAAGTGCAATCCACCTTTCGGAGTCCCTTCACTTCCAGCAGGAGAGCAGACGGAGCGTACAGAAAAGGAGGCATTTCGCATAGCGGGGTCACTCTCCTGTGAAAACACAGACAACATGGGTTGAAAAATGTGCCAATCCAGGCCCAATTGAATTAAGAAAAATTAATTTGGAGGCAGAAATATTTTTAGGGTTATAAAACCTTCTGTTGGCAAGCACTCACATCACTTCCGAGTCTCTGGACGATGCTGATGTACTCGTCGCTGGAGCAATGCCTCGCATTGTGGTTGGAGTTGCCCGACACCTGACCAGAGACCTTGTTGTCATGGATGTTTCTCATGCCACTAGGAACTATTGGACTGGATACGGACACTGCAACACAAAAAAAAACAAAAACAACAACAACTCATTCACTGGTTTTTATTTGGATCAATCTCCATTGATTAATCGTTCACAATAAGACCAAGAGCATGCATTAAGAAAGTATTCATTTAGCAAGGGATTGGATAAAAGAAGATTCACTAGTAGCAAATCTTATTAAATCCACATTTCCTTGAGCTGTTTTAAGACTACAGACACTGAAAATGGTGACAATCCCCTTGAGGTTCTCGTCAGAGCGGAGAGCGTGGACTCACCTTGCTGGATCTGTTGGTGCTGAGGGTAGCTGGGTGGGTGGCTGTACTGCATGTAGCCTGCGGGGCTCTGTGGTGCATACGGGCTGGGCACTGGACTGTTCTGCTGGGGAATGTACCTGGTACCAGAACCCGCCTGAGGTTGAACATATCGGCTGTCGAGTAAGAGTGGAACTGGTCAGTATAAAATGGAACTAATTTCTTTTTCTGCATATTTAAAAAAAAAAAAAATTATTCACACTAATTGCAGTTAAAATGGTATGCTGTTGGCCATTTACCTATCTAACCTAAATAAAAAGGAAACTGGAACAGTACCTGGGAGGGCTTGGAGTGATAGTGGTTTGCTGGTAGTTTGATGCCGGACTTCCATGCATGGAATTCGGAGCCATCTTGTACGGTGGTATCATTGGCTGTTGCATTAAACCTTCAAAATATAAAATAAAGAGTGTCAACAAACCATGGTTTAAAATGTTGGTATCATGTGGCAATTGGCAATTCAAGCATGTTTGCTATGCTGTCTGACTAGAACAAGTAAGATTAGTTTTATCTTGGTCAGCAATAAAATTAAATTACATTTTGTGATCCAAATGTAAACAAAAACACTTATACATTACAGGTCAAAAGTTTTGGGTCAGTAAGATTTATAATTCAAAGAATCCCTAAAAAAAAAAAAAATGTATTACGTTTTTTTCACAAAAATATTAAGCAGCAAAATTTTCAATACTGATTAAAATAAGAATTTTTTCTTGAGCACCAAATTAGCATTTTATAATGATTTCTGAAGGATCATGTGACACTGAAGACTAGAGTAATGGCTGCTTAAAATTCAGTTTTGCCATCACAGGAATAAATTACATTTTAAAAATTAAAATACATTAAAATAGAAAATGTTAAAGTAAACAAAAAGGTTAAGATAAAGTTATTTTAAATTGTAAACATATTTCACAATATTACTGTCATTATTGCATTTTTGGATTACATAAACACAGCCTTAGTGACCATTCCTTCACATTTTTTTTTTTTTTTAAATCTTACCGACTTTTAAATGGTAGTGCATGCATAGAGCCAAAATGTACAAAGATTACATATTGGCAGTTTCAAAGGCATTTGATTTCATATGTCTAAAATTATAATTAATGTTACCACTAAATAACACTAATTACAGTCTGGAAACTAGGAAAATGGGATTTTTAATCCAGGGAGCTCAAACAGAGGCCACAGAGTAAAAGCATGCCCAGACTAAACAGCTTTATTTCTGCAGTTTCTCCTTACCGCCCTGAACCCCGTATCGGGTGGGCGTACTTTTCTCCCTGAAGACATTGGGGTTCCTGGACAGCACCGTCTGTAGCAGTAGAGGCACATCTCCTTCCGGGTCATCACTGCCCAAGTTGTCCTTCAGCTCTCTGCATGCAGAATTGCAAAGAAGGAATGAAACACAGATATTACACTTACCATGCAAGATAAAGACATTTGGTAAGGCAGAGGTGAGATACCCACATGTGCTCGGTGGACACCTGGTTGAGGCTGTGAGCCAGCTGGGACACAAGAGTGTCGTCCCGCCGGGACAGCAGACAGCTGACCTCCTCGGCGATCCTCCCATTATACAGCAGGCTCTTAGTGGTGGTGGCAGGTAGAGGGGAGGGGAGAGGCAGCTGATTTAACACTAAGAAATAAACACAAAAACATGAGTTATTCCTTATCACAACAGGAGGCATGAAATATTTCACTCAATTTTTTTGGGACTTCCCATTTCGATTCAGGCAATAAGAAAATTATTGCCTTTACAAATCAAGTCCGATCGATTCAAAAGGTACGAACAGACATTTAATCAACATCTTCAATAGCCAATCAAAACAGGGCATTTATCAGTATATACCATTTGGATGAATATTTACAGACTTTTGAAGGTAAACCAAGTCATTTTAATACCCAAAAAGAAATCAATAGTCCTTTTGATTAGGGATGCACAATATTGGCAAAAAATGACATTGCAATATTTTGTTTTTCTGCAATATATATTGTGCTACGAAAAGAAAAAAATTCACCAGATGACTTAAATAGCTCTATTTGGAAAGAATTAATAATTCTAGAATGACTGGGATGATTTTGTAGGGGAGTGAATCTGCATAGAAAATAATAAACAAATTATAAGTATAGATAAATAGAATAAAAAAATACACATGAAACAGTGCTTTATGTTTTTCATGTAAGTCTAACAGTTTTTAGATACAGAAACTGAATAATCAAATGTAAAATAACACTGCATAGACTTCACTGTTTAAATTAAATATAATTAATCTTTGTTATAGCTACTAAAGTGTTTTTCTTTTTGTATTGTTGTTTAATTAAAATTAATTACACAGACAACAGCAGGTTTATTAGGATGCTGTCACTTTAGGACCGAATGCACGGATCCAATATAATGATACCCATCCATTTTCTTTCTCAATTGTTTATGCTCACGTAAGCAATAAGCAACTGTGTTTACGAGGATACTCGCAGAGACTGGCATGAAAATGATGTGCGAGTTCCTAATGGAGTTCTCTTTTGCGTCTTTGCACACAAATGGTTTAAAATCACTTGAATGTTTAAACTGACAGGACCTAAAACACGTGCAAATGCTAAACTTTTGCTCTATGATGGTTAAACGGTGTCATTAAACCAAGAATCATGTGCACTTCCAAGTGTGGTGCCTGGTCCATATGGATCAACGACGATCCCTTTACTTGGCTTCGCACAACCTGCGATGTGAATATCGTGGTTGCACACAACGCGATATCAACGCTAAAACGATATATCGTGCAGCCCTACTTTCAATAAACTTCTTTTAAATATTGTACACTCACATGAGATGAAAACTCATATCAGTTGACCACAAAAATACGTTTTACTCTACAGAAGCATGGTCTTCCGCTTATGGTTGTCACCATGTTGGAGTCACATGATCAACTGAACACTATTCACTATGTCTTGGTACCACTCCTACACTGAACAAAATTATAAACGCAACACTTTTGTTTTTGTCCCCATTTTTCATGAGCTGAACTCAAAGATCTAAGACTTTTTCTATGTACACAAAAGGCCTATTTCTCTCAAATATTGTTCACAAATCTGTCTAAATCTGTGTTAGTGATCACTTCTCCTTTGCCGAGATAATCCATCCACCTCACAGGTGTGGCATATCAAGATGCTGATTAGACAGCATGATTATTGCACAGGTGTGCCTTAGGCTGGCCACAATAAAAGGCCACTCTAAAATGTGCAGTTTTATCACACAGCACAATGCCACAGATGTCACAAGTTTTGAGGGAGCGTGCAATTGGCATGCTGACTGCAGCAATGTCCACCTGAGCTGTTGCCCGTGAATTGAATGTTCATTTCTCTACCATAAACAAAGGAGTTTCAGAGAATCTGCGGCCTCACAACCGCAGACCACATGTAACCACACCAGCCCAGGACCTCCACATCCAGCATCTTCACCTCCAAGATCGTCTGAGACCAGCCACCCGGACAGCTGCTGCAACAACTGGTTTACATAACCAAAGAATTTCTGCACAAACTGTCAGAAACCATCTCAGGGAAGCTCATCTGAATGCTCGTCGTCCTCATCTGGGTCTCAACCTGACTGCAGTCGATGCCGTCTGGCACTTCGGAGAGGTGTTCTCTTCATGGATGAATCCCGGTTTTCACTGTACAGGGCAGGTGGCAGACAGCGTGTATGGTGTCGTGTGGGTGAGCGGTTTGCTGATGTCAACGTTGTGGATGGAGTGGCCCATGGTGGCGGTGGGGTTATGGTATGGGCAGGCGAACACAGGTGCATTTTATTGATGGCATTTTGAATGCACAGAGATACTGTGACGAGATCCTGAGGCCCATTGTTGTGCCATTCATCCACGATCATCACCTCATGTTGCAGCATGATAATGCACGGCCCCATGTTGCAAGGATCTGTAAACAATTCCTGGAAGCTGAAAATCCTAGTTCTTGCATGGCCAGCATACTCACCGGACATGTCACCCATTGAGCATGTTTGGGATGCTCTGGATCGGTGTATATGACAGCGTGTTCCAGTTCCTGCCAATATCCAGCAATGTCGCACAGCCATTGAAGAGGAGTGGACCAACATTCCACAGGCCACAATCAACAACCTGATCAACTCTATGCGAAGGAGAGGTGTTGCACTGCGTGAGGCAAATGGTGGTCACACCAGATACTGACTGGTTGTCGGACCCCCCCCAATACAGTAAAACTGCACATTTTAGAGTGGCCTTTTATTGTGGCCAGCCCAAGGCACACCTGTGCAATAATCATGCTGTCTAATCAGCATCCTGATATGCCACACCTGTGAGGTGGATGGATTATCTTGGCAAAGGAGAAGTGCTCACTAACACAGATTTAGACAGATTTGTGAACAATATTTGAGAGAAATAGGCCTTTTGTGTACATGGTAAAAGTCTTAAGATCTTTGAGTTCAGCTCATGAAAAATGGGGGCAAAAACAAAAGTGTTGCGTTTATAATTTTGTTCAGTGTATTATCATATACTTTCAAGTATGCTATGAATATTAAATGATTTATATTATATTCCAATTCTAAAAGCATCTTTAAAAGATACAATGTGTATAATTAATTTAGGCAAGCTTTGGATTTGTTATACAAGTTCAGTTACAAAACGGTTGCACAACTTACGGTCGGTGAGGCTTGCGATCCCAGCGAGAGTGGTGATAGGAACATGAGGCATATCCCCATTCATGCTGAAGAAGGGCAGGGAGCTCGCGTGGATGCACAGGTCGCTCAGTGTCGCTGCTCACTGATCCACCTTTACATCTTTTGCTGAAAGAGGAAGAAGAGGACATGATGACATCATCAGCATCATCATTTTCAGCATGCACAAACATTATAATGATTACAGCGCTTTCCTTTTTGACCTATGGAAACAATAACAGTATTATAATTTAAAACAGTAAGGCTCCAAAAACAGTACAAACCAAGGTTATTATAGTTTTGAAAATGTCACTACTTTTTACCTTTACTTTAAACAAGTTTTTTATTGAATAAATCTTTGAAAAATTACCTTTTTAGTTTCATTGTATACATTACTGTTTAAAAGCATGGGTTCAGTAAGATTTGTTTTTTATTAGAAATTAATACTTGCTGATTTCTTCAGCAAGGATGAACTGAATTGATCAAAAGTGACAGTAAAGACCTTTAGGATATTACAAAACACTTCTATTTCAAATAAATGCTGTTCTTTTAAACTTTCTATTCATCGAATCCTAAATAAATGTAGCGTGGTTTCCATAGAAACATTAAGCAAAACAAATGTTTTCAACATTGATAATAATAAATGTTTCTTGAGCACCAAATCAGCATATTAGAATGGTTTCTGAAGGATCATGTAATTACGCTGAAACACATGATAATGTTTGCTTGCAGTGACATCTGGAAAACAGTAAATTAAAATGTGGAAATACCAAAGGAAGTAACTATCCACAAAAAAGTATCAGGGCTTGTGTTCAGTAAAACTCTGATCATTGTCAGGTTTACATTACTTTTGTGAACACAATGTTACCATAGAGCTATATACATAAAAACAAAAACCTTTATTTTAAACTTACCATATGCATTATTCTCAGAACAAAAGAGGTACCAGGCATGGCCAAAACTACACGCGCATCTGCTCATCAAATGGGCTTTATTTTGTAGTTGCCCCTCCCCCTATGCTGCTAGAACTGCCTCCACTCCTCTAGGAGGGTTTCCCATCAGGCACTAGAACAGGCTGCAGGAGACACTGTCCTGTTGAAACAGGAAGGTCTTCCCCAGATGGTTGCAACAAATTTGGAAGAAGCCCGAGTTTGGCTTCAGCTACATTCAGCTGCTAAAGAGCCAATCGCTTCCTCTACCGTAAACCACCAGAGTCTCAGTGAGAATTCAACATCAATTCCAAAACATAAAAGACGTGCAGCTGCCTGTGGATACCCTGCGTTTTACTGCTATAAGAGCAACTGGGAGCAGTAGAACGGAGAAAACATTCATAAAATACAACCAGAGGAGGAAGAAAATTGAGAGTAATTGCAAAAACTTTTTTTTTCTGATGATAATGGCTATTTGTAAACAAGAACAGAGACTGACCAATATTGTTGTTGTTTTTTTTTTTACATCCAATATTGATTAATTTTACATTTAAATGTTTTAACAGATATTCAGGGATAATTTGTCATGTATTATTTTTGCTTTTTAACTACAATAATTAAAAACATTATGCATGGTAAATAAATATATTATAATTATTGAATATAATTATTATTGTTGTTGTTGTTAGTAATAAAATATTAACAATGCATAATAATTTTATTATTATGCATATTATTATATATTATGTAATAATTTGCACAAATGTTTTGCAGTCTGAAGAGAACGGATTAATATTATTATTTGCATTTAGAGATCGATTTGTAGAATCTGCACTTTTAGTTCATTTTTTTGCGATGAACCTTCAGCATTCGAGAACATCAGGTACAATTTTTATATTAATAGTAGGACTAAAAACTTACAGAATAATCCACTAATTCTACAAGTGGTGATCTCGAATTGAGGGACACAATCAAGTAAAATTCAGACCATAATTGCACAACAACAAAGCAGAAATTATCATACATTCTGCAACACAAAC
The DNA here is from genome assembly GCA_037101425.1 of Elopichthys bambusa. Classification (NCBI taxonomy): domain Eukaryota; kingdom Metazoa; phylum Chordata; class Actinopteri; order Cypriniformes; family Xenocyprididae; genus Elopichthys; species Elopichthys bambusa. The sequence continues at coordinate 39,399,089 of CM074433.1, forward strand.
TCAGACGTACATGAGAGGAAACGAAGCTCTCATATCTACTTTGTCTTTGGATTACATAGGCTGGCATATACACCAATATTGCTCAAATTTGAGGGCCGCCGTATTGATACTCCCAACCAAACAGACTCTGAACAGCTCTAGATATCTAAAGCTACACATACAGAGCTGGGCAGATTGTACTCCAATACTGAATACAAATGAAAAAAATGATAAAAAAATTATAGTTAACGTAATCTTACATTACACTTGTTAGGTAATATAATCTGACTGCTTTTTGACTACTTATAGATTTTTTTTTACCTTACTTTTTATAATATTGATTTTATAAAATAAAATAATCTTGTTGATATACTGATAAAAGAAAAAAAATATAGAGAGGAATAAAATTATTCAATTTTTTGTTATCAACAACGTCAAGTGCATTAAACATTACATTACATCAGGATTTCTGGGAAGGAACTACAGGGGCTTAAGTTAATAATTAAATCATAAATACGTTAAATTATAAGTATATAAAAACAATCAAAGTAAAACATTAACTAAAAAAAGATTAAATATTTTATTTGTTTATGCTGTGCAGCCTCTCAATTTTCCATGTAATTATAGTCGCCAGTCTGTGTGGGCAATTTCATAAAACTTTTGTGAAAATTGAAAACAGCATTAGGGAGAATCAATGAATTCTGAATAATTTACTGGCATTTTGTGAATATTAAATAATCATGTAATCAATAAAAAAAGTAACTGTAATCTGATTACATAATCCAGATTACAAATAATCAGTTATTACCCAGCACTGGCTATATAGATATATATGACTCATCATGATGCCTAATAGACTAGACAGTGTAACAAAACTAAGGAAAAGTGCTACTGTGAAGTTATGTACAGAAGAAGATTCAATAAAACAAAAACATATTTTCTTGTGTGACTATACTTGTTATTACACAAACATTGATCCAAGTAAAAATGAAAAAGTGAAATGACAGGAAAAAAATCTACAGCAAAAGCTTCAAATGATGGTGAACCGGCAAGTTATTTAAAAACACTAAAGTTCAGCTCAGGACAAGCTTTATCACACCTGTTTGTTTGTTTTTTAATTAAAGGTTAATACATTAATATTGGTCTCCTATGTGAAATCTCATTTATAGATTACAGCCACAGCTCAATGTTTCTCCAGCACCAGCTGCTCCAATAAAACATCACAGCAATTTAAGCAAACAAATCAGTCTTGTCATAAATGTGAGCAATTTCAACTGTAATGCCGTCTCAGAATCTACTGCTATGAATCCAGAATCTTGTCAACAGACACAAAACTTTGAATTTACTTATGGTTTTCAATTTGAGCACACACTGGATATAATCTGCTAAAGATAACTAAACTTCAGGGCATTTCCTTCCTTCTTTCATTCATTCATTCCTTCATCTTTCGAACTCAAACAGTTTTTAAATCAACAGATCTGCAAAATTCTGTTTTAAAACACAAAATATTTAAAATACACTGTCTATAAAAAAATAACTGTTTAGATATGACGGTTATTGACTTTTTTTGTTTATAAAAGACTCATCGTTTCATTCTGTTCTTCATATACATATATAAATAATATTAGCATATATTCAGAGATTGAGCATTATAGATGTTTACAATATTTGTTTATGATAATAATAATTCATTTGAATATGCTCTACATTCAGAGATAATTAACAGTAAACAGGAACTCTTCACCTTAGTAAATTGATAAAATATTGAGTTGCAGGTAAAGGCCTTTAAATATCAATAATTCATTCATATTCCCTTCACACAGCCAGCTAGTTATGAATATTTTGATAATGATTCTGTCCAAAACATGACTAAGACAGATATATAATTATACACGGTCTCTGGTTAATTAAAGGCCAGAATTACTCAATACAGAAATGTATTGTTTGTTCTTGAATCTTTACTTTGACAGATGCTCAAATGTTTGCTATAATGAGATGTTTTGGATCTCATTAATAAAACTATTCTGGTGCCTAATAAGTTTAGCTCCAAGAAGTGTGTTTTGTTTATTCTGACAGATATTTATTTAGGTTTGCTATCTAATCTAGATGTTTGTTATTGTTTGCTTGTCAGCTAGATAGTAAACAAGTTGAGAGTTTTGTTTTTTTCTGACAGACAGTTAATGAGGATTGCTGTAGTATGACTATTGTTTACTCTGGTGGCTAATAAGTTTTGCTCCAATATGAGAGTATTGTTTATTCTGATTAGTTATTAAAGATTGTTCTGGTATGATTTTGTCTACTCTGACAGAAGCTGAATGCGGTTTCACTCTAAAAGCACAGTATTGTTTACGCTGATAGAAGGTGAATGAGGTTTACTCTGAGAGGACAGTATTGTTTACTCTGGTCTGCGGAGCTGCAGGCCTGTACGACTCTTATCTCCGGGCTTTGGTTTCAGCTGCACACCTGCATCTCCAGACGAGCCCCCTGGACCGGTTGGGTCCGTTTAAACGGCCCGTTTTGGCCTTTCGCTCGCGAACCATCCGAACCGCGGATTCGCCTGCGGGCCCGCACCGAGCTAACGCATATGCTAACACTGAGCGAGGGCTGCACAACACCGATAACCTTTCGGAAAGTCCGAAGCACGTCTCACCCCGACACTGGGCTACTGTGCTCCCCCACTCGGAACCAGCGAAACGGGTCCGGCGCGTTTACCTGAGGCTCTGCTGTTGAAAGGTGAAGGTGGAGGGGTTCGGGCTCGCTGTGTCCCTCTCACAACAATAATCCGGGTCGCACTGCTTCCTCTCACTGCGAACATGAAGACGGACGGGCGGCGGTCATTCCTCTCGCAGGCGCCCGCGAAAGCTCGCACTTTACTCCGGACGATGGCAGAAAGGATTCGGTGGCGAAAGGCTCCTGGGCGCTCATAAAAGAATCCACACAGACTCTCTCTCTCTCTCGCAGAACAAAATGCCGACCGGAAGCACTGCTGCAGGAATGACTCCCTCCACCGGCGCCGAACCAACCAGCAGCGACCCGCCGACTTCCGCTGCCTGCTCTCCTCCCCTTCCCTCCTTCTCCCATCCTATGCTTTCCATCATCTCCTCTATCATCCTCCACTCTGCTTTCCTCTCCCTCATCTCTTCTTCTCACTGTAATTCAAATATCTCAGGTGTGTATTAAACGTGTATAAATTTGTATAGCTTACCATTAAAGTGGAGCCTTGTTAGCAAAATACACTTTTTCAATTAAGACGCACAGGTCAATTTTGGGATTTTGGGTTATTTTGCTTCCATAGCATGTCTTCTTTCAGACTAGTGGAAAGAAAACATCCACGATACACATAGAAGTGTTTAGTTTATCACACTCTGTTTGCCAGAAATTGCACCAGACTTTCTAGTTTTATTCCTATCTATATTCTAAAGGTTTCTACAGTATATTCTTCTAATTTATATAACATTTTATTCCTAAAAACATGGCTTTTTCTGATTGTTGACAACATTATCTAAAATCATGTGCCTATGTCACCAAAATGAATTTTGAACTTGGCTTTATCCAATGTTCATATTTATGGTCTGTAAATGTACTATACAAATTAGTTTGCATTAATTTTTTAATGCAATTGTGCTATTTGCATATTTAAACATAACATTTCAGAAAACTTGTAATATATAATGTAAAGTCTTAATTTCCTGCGAGGTAAGTATGGTGAAATCAATTAGTTAAAATATTTACCTTATTCATCACCAATGCATTGTGTCTTGGTTTAACTTTTTTAAATTATAATCAGATTGGTTGACTAATTTAAATCAGAATTTTTTGATTCGAAAATGTGTGTGAACGTAGATGTTACACAAAGATTTGATATTAATATTGAATCAACGTGTTATTGTTCATACTAGTATGGATACGCATCTGGATATGAGCTCAATATCGCCCCCTCACGGTACTAAACTAATATTTCAGGCATAATAGCTGCACACTTTTTACAACACTTCTCAGTCTGCTTCGGTAGAGGCACAAAGCTTAAAAATCTTGGCTACAACTTTTTTTTTACAACGAACTTAGTGATTCGGGCAGTTAGTGATATAGATTGATTCAGGCAGACTTTATTTAAATACGATTGTTATTTTTATTTCCCATGCATTATATTTTTATTTCTTAAGTATATGTTGCGATTATTTTATGATTATTTTAAGTCATTTTCTATGTAAAGCACTTTGAATTACCATTGTGTATGAAATGTGCTATGTAAATAATCTTTGCCTACAAAAAAAGCTATTAAACATTTCCACCAGGAAAAAAAGGGTTGAACCATTTACCTTTTGTGACAACATGCCCCAATGACAAGACATATTGTCACACTATATGGATTTAAATATAGTGTGCAATTACTGCAATTAAGTAACCTTTACAAGTTTTTTAGCCTGATTTGAACAGTAAATATATATATATATATATATATATATATATATATATATATATATATATATAATGAAAACAGCAAATCTATAAAAAGGTAATTAACAAAAAATGTCAAGTTGTGGTTTTTGCCAGCAATTATTGTAAATAATAAATTGCATGCATTATATTGGAATTTTAGTCTGGAGGAAATAATTCTCGAAAATAATCTAATTTAAAAGGGTTTTTAAGTAGATATTTTAAAACACAATATAAACCCACTGCTAGAGAAAAAAATGTGTATTCAGACTTTTTATTCAATATGTGCATTAAGGATATACACCGACCAGGCATAACATTATGACCACTGACAGGTAAAGTGAATAACACTGATTTCTCTTCATCACGGCATCTGTTAGTGGGTGGGATATATTAGGCAGCAAGTGAACATTTTGTCCTCAAAGTTGATGTGTTAGAAGCAGGTAAAATGGGCGTAAGGATTTGAGTGAGTTTGACAAGGGCCAAATTGTGATGGGCACACAACTGGGTCAGAGCATCTCCAAAACTGCAGCTCTTGTGGGGTGTTCCCGGTCTGCAGTGGTCAGTATCTATCAAAAGTGATGAACAGTGGTGAACCGGCGACAGGGTCATGGGCGGCCAAGGCTCATTGATGCACAAGGGAGCGAAGGCTGGCCTGTGTGTCTGATCCAACAGATGAGTTACTGTAGCTCAAACTGCTCAAGAAGTTAATGGTGGTTCTGATAGAAAGGTGTCAGAATACACAATGCATTGCAGTTTGTTGCGTATGGGGCTGCATAGCTGCAGACCAGTCAGGGTGCCCATGTTGACTCCACCGCCAAAAGCACCAACAGTGGGCATGTGAGCATCAGAACTGGACCACGGAGCAGTGAAAGAAGGTGGTCTGGTCTGATGAATCATGTTTTCCTTTACATCATGTGGATGGTCAGGTGTGTGTGTGTCGCTTACCTGGGGAACACGTGGCACCAGGATGCATTATGGGAAGATGCCATCCATGTGGATGTTACTTTAACATGTACCACCTACCTAAGCATTGTTGCAGACCATGTACACCCTTTCATGGAAACAGTATTACCTGGTGGCTGTGGCCTCTTTCAGCAGGATAATGCATCCTGCCACAAAGCAAAAATGGTTCAGGAATGGTTTGAGGAGCACAACAATGAGTTTGAGGTGTTGACTTGGCCTCCAAGTTCCCCAGATCTCAATCCAATCGAGCATCTGTGGGATGTGCTGAACAAACAAGTCCGATCCATGGAGGCTCCATCTCGCAACTTACAGGACTTGAAGGATCTGCTGCTAACATCTTGGTGCCAGATACCACAGCACACCTTCAGGGGTCTAGTGGAGTCCATGCCTCGACGGGTCAGGGCTGTTTTGGCAGCAAAAGGGGGACCAACACAATATTAGGAAGGTGGTCATAATGTTATGCCTGATCAATAAACACACACACACACACTTCAATGAAGGCACAAATATGTTCTTTAAGGCGTCATGAGAAATGTTCCTTTATCAGAGCTTTTTAATAACAATGCGGTGCACAATGCATTCTGCCAATTTAGTCAAAAGGATATAGTCGCTTAAAATGCACTTTTACTACTACTAGACTACTAGAGAGAACTACTAGAATCTTATTGATAAGGAACTTTTGTTGCCTGAAGAAAATTATCCACTAGATGGCAGCATAAGTCCATTTAGAATTATCCACTAGGTTAGAAGTTTCTTGACTATTGATCGTTTTTATCTTTCCTTTATTTGCATTAATTATCTTTTTTTTTTCTGGCCATTTTTAATAAATATATTTTAATATATTAATTATATTCCACATTCTATTCATGTGTAATTAAGATTAATTCTCCAATATCAAAAGCAGACCTCAAGGACTGTGTTAAAAATATAATTAATCAAAATTCCAACACAATGCATCACCATCTCCATTTTATTGAAAACTATATTTAACACACAACATGCATATGCTCTTTATTCTATAGTTCTAATCACCCATTTTGCTTTTTATGAACAGGAAATATACAGCAACATGAAAAAACTAAGAATTTTAAAAAGGCAAATATAAGATCACAGTTTCCAGCTGAGTACATTTAAGTCCAACCTGTGACTATAGCATGTTTTCAAAAGATTTACAGTTTTCAAAATGACTGTATGTCATTGCAACCACAAGACTGTAAACATTCAGTCTCTTTTCCTACAATTACTATTTAGTAGCAGCTACGTATTATTTCTATGTATCATTAATTTTAGCAAATGGCAATACAAGGGTCAGTGGATGAACTATAGCAAAATAGAAAACAACTTTAAAAAAAAAATCTCAAACGCATATGTGTTTGTTCAGTTAGAATTAGTTGTGCGAGCTGTTGTTTAATTAAAAAACTCAAATAGCTGCTGAAACACTGAGGAATATCAATGAGTCTTCTCATACATAAAGATGTGTAAAGCAGCTTTCAAAGCCAAACATAATTTTCTCTTGATATTTACAATAAGACATATTTTATAGATGATCACATTATAAACGGAGCCCAATAGTGTTTGATCTTGGACTCCTGCCCATGCTGAACACCCAGTGCAGAACTTTGCACAAACAAAGAGTAATGAACTTCTGTCTGTTCATCAGATGAATAATTTACTCTGAGAAAAGCACTGACATTCATTTCTGCTTAAAATCAGTCTTGTATACATTCATGACCCTGTTCGTTTTAACACTCTTGTAGCTCATGTGACAACCGTTGGTCACCAACATACCAATGCCCTCCATATCCTACATAGATTCACATTTCAGCGAATTATTAAAATAACAAAAAGGCAATACAAAAAAAGGAATGGTTATTATATATTTTTGTAAAGGTAAAACTCTCCTGCCAAATCAAAATAACAATCGCTATGACCTGGAGAACCAAACCAAAGCACAAAAACAAAATTACAGTAAAATGACAAAAGAAGATTGAAAAAATATTCAAAAACAAAACAAAATATATATACTGTATATATATCTATATATGCAATGGCCCTAAAAAAACATATTTGGACACTTTTGACATGTAAGCAACACTTCACAAAGGTATGAATTTTATTGCATAGCAAAATATCAAAATTGTTTTTCAATGTAATCCCAAAAAAAAAAAAAAAAAAAAAATGTTCTAAGAACACTTTACTAATGTTCCCATTAAAGGGATAGTTCACCCAAAAATAAAAATGGTCAAAATTCTCACCCTCAAGCTGTTCCAAACCTGCATGAATTTCTTTCTTCTGCTGAAGACACTATTTTGAAAAATGTTAGTAACCAAACAGCTGATGAGCCACTATGGAAGTCAATGGGGTCCATCAACTGTTTGGTTAACCATATTCTTCAAAATATCTTCTTTTGTGTTCAGCAGAAGAAAGAAATTCATACAGGTTTGGAACAACTTGAGGGTGAGTAAATGATGACAGAATTTTAATTTTTGAAAATGTTATTTCAGATTTTTCTCCTAATGTTCAAAATCCCATTTTTAAGAGAACATTCCTTTTTATCATTCTGCAAACATGCCAGAATGTTGCAATGGAATATTACTTTTGAATTTTCTCTGAACATTTAGAAACAAGCAGTAACATTTAAAAAACATTAGACGAACCAAGTTCTATGAACAACGTATAAATAATGTTTTTGAGAACATCATTAAAGACCAGCTAATTTTGAACAAACATTCTATTAACGTTATTTGAAGAATGTTTCTTCGCCAAAGTTCTGAGAACGTTCCCTGTTAGCTGGGATTGTTAGTGAATGTATGAAGTGTAGTTCATTTCCCTAATTACAAACATAATTCTCTGTTCCACAACCAGAAAGTGTCCAAATACTTTTTGTTTTGCTTGAGTTGCATACTTGTGCAATATTTCTTTCAAATAAATGAATTTAGGTTGATATTTTCTCATATAATGCAATTAAATTCTTACATTTCTAAGTGTATCTTAAGTGTTCATATATTTTTTGGGGCCACTGTACGTATACAGACACAAACACACAAAAAATCCTTGGTTGGGCGTTGAATATGCAGCCTTCTACATCTTAGTCTCGCTGTCACGTGGTGGTTTCTCATTCTCATAGTCGTTCTCCTGAGGGATCATCTGATAAGGTTTCTTCACTTCGTTCTCCTCCAGCACAGAGCTCCCCAATTCCACATCACTGCTCTGAAGCTCATCTTTGGACAGGAACTCTATGATCCCAGCTCCTATAGAATCTCCCAGGACGTTAGTTGTTGTGCGCAGTCGATCCCTGTAAGTGCAACAGAAAAGTAAGTAAAATGAAGAGTCCATTTATTTATCACCCTGAGACAGTAAATATCAGCCATACTTGATTAGTTGTCAAAAAAGTTTCCTACTTTCAGCTCAGTTTTCATCCTAGTTTAAAAAGAGTCTCTTTTAGCTGTGTAACTTGTGGGAAAGGGGATCTATCTGGAATGATTAATTTGGCCAACCTAATTACGTTTCTATGTTAAAAGCAATTGAATTACATGAAATGCATGAAAAAAATGGAGCAAGTCTCATGGGAACATATCAAAGTGTGTCACCTGGGTTGATAATGGAAAAAAAATGAAGGGAGTCCCAAATAAGAGGCAAGATAAAGTGCCAAACGCAGTCATTTTTGCAAAATACTTCAATGAATATATTTTTTGCATTGTTATTCTCTTTCAAATCAAATCACGGTTGTATAAGAGGTCACTCACAGGAACCAATCAACTGCAATGATGAGGGTGATGTCATCGGTTGGCAGTCCGACAGAGGTCAGCACAATCACCATTGTGACCAGACCAGCCTGGGGGATTCCGGCCGCTCCGATACTTGCAGCAGTGGCTGTTATGCTGTATCATTAAAGAAAATATCAATCATATTTTACATATCAAACATTTTTTTTAATGTACTGTTTATATTTTAAAATATCTCACCTAATTGTTATGATCTGCCCAAAGTTCATTTCCATGTTGTTAACCTGGGCGATAAAGATGGCTGCCAGGGCTTCATACAGTGCTGTTCCATCCATGTTGATCGTGGCTCCAACGGGCAGCACGAATCGAGTCACACGTTTGTCAACGTTGTTGTTCTCTTCCAGGCATTTGAAGGTAACTGGAAGAGTGGCAGAGCTGGGGGACGAAAAATGTTTAAAAAAATTGAAACGATAGCACAATATTACTGATTTCGGCAGCTTGACGTTGTCGGGTTTACCTGGAAGAGGTGCCGAGAGCCGTGATGAGGGCCTGCAGCAAACCCGTGATGAAGACGAAAGGGTTTTTCCGGGTGATGACAAAGTACAAAGTCGGTAGAACGATCATGCCATGTATCATGAGGCCGATTATCACTGTAACTGTATACATGCCGAGCTGACCACCCATCTCAGTGATGTCATCCATCTCCACGATTTTTCCAGCAATCAGAAAGAGGATACCAATAGGTGCGTACCTGGGAACAGGATATGGCGTTTAAAGACACGATGTAATGGTGAGGAAATATTCCCACCGATTAATCGACATGTGACAACGCTGGAGTTTTTTCTCTCTTTTTCCACTGGTGCAGAGCAAGAATTTTCAATTCATTCCTATGGAAGCTCAACTTCCAAAGAATTGAACTGAAAATGCTTGCTTTGCTAAACGGCAGTGGACACGCACCATTATGAAGGCCTGTGAGTCTGTGCGCATTTGACTTTTGCTTTCTAATTAGTGGCAATTCGGGGGCAACAATTGCTTGAATGGTGGGCTCATTATTATTCTTAATGAAAAACACAACAACAAAAAAAGTACAATGACAAACTCGCTTAAATAGGTGCTTTTACATTTCGCTTTAAAACCAAATCTTCCGTCATCGTCTTGTCATTCAGGAAAGGCGAAATGGGTGAAGTGAGGTGAAATCTGACTCCTGCTGCTGATCTGTGCAGTGACTCTCATTCGGCTCATGCTGAAATGAGCAGACACGTTCAGTTTTTAATTGTAGTGTAATTGTAATAACTCTAACTGAACTAAATTATTGTTATTACTATAAAAAAAATCTAAACGGCGGTGGGCAAGTGATGTAACCAGTGTCGCGGCTGAACCGACTACAGCAGCAAGCCTAATTCTAAGTTACAAAAGTTTTGGTTTTGTTATTTCTGTTTTATTTTAAACTAAACTACCAAAGGTGGAAAGAAAACTGATTAAGGATCAGGGATGGATCTGCATCCAGAAGAGTCATTTGTTAATAAGGTTTCCTAAAATGTCAATGAGTTACACATGCTGATGAAAAGGAGGTCATGAAAAAGGGTCACACAAAATGAGAGCACAGGGCACATTTCTGTCCAGACATAGAGGAAATTCATCTAATTCTACAATTAGGTGAAAGGTATTTCTGTGGCGTTTCTGTGATGAATTATGATGAATGTCTTATTGTAAGTTTCGTACATGACAAGCATCAAGGTTGATTTTTGTTAGGCCTCCTAATAAGCTACACTTTTCAATACATTACGACTCCAATAAACAAATAAATACCAATCAATGTATTATATTATATATTGTATTATTTATTATATATTGTATTTAAAATTATAATAGCTATTATGGCTTATGCTCACCAATGCTGCATTTATTTGATTAATAATATAGTAAAAACAGTAATAAAATTTAATTTATTCCTTTGACAGCAAAACTGAATTCTCAGCATCATTACTCCAGTCTTCAGTGTCACATGATCCTTCAGAAATCATTCTTTATGCTGATTTAGTGTTCAGGAAACATTTCTTATTAGGATCAGTGTTGAAAACAGTTGTGCTACCTAATATTTTTGCAGAAACAGTCATATATTTATTTTCTTTGACAAATAGAAAGTTCAGCAGAACAGCATTTATTTAAAATAAAAATATTTTGTAACATTATAAATGTCTTTACTGTCACTTTTGATCAATTTAATGCATTTTTACTGAATAAAAGTATTATTGAGTATTATTGGTATTATTATTTATGAGCTCAGACTTTTGAATAATATAATATAATATAATATTTTTTAGATTAAAGTGATAAAAATGTGATGGCAAAATTATAAGTTAAATCTAATGCTACCGCTTAAAAAAAAACACTTGAGGTTTATTGTAAACTAATATGTGTCAAATAAGGAATGAGTATTGGAAAGCCTGCCCTAGGCTATATTAACACAGTTTTTAAATGAGTTTACCTTTTAAACACTGTTTTTTTTTTCTTTTTTTGTGTCTGGGATCACTCACCACATAATAATAGCAACAAGTCGCATGATGGCCTCGTTGAGGGAGTCGAAGAAGTCTCTGAGAGCCTGTCCCTGTTCCTTCATATTCCCAATGATCAAGCCGAAGCACATTGAAAACACCACCAGACCGAGGGCATTAACCCCGTTGGTGGCGCCTGGGAGAGGAATCACTTCCTCTTGGGCAATCTCCTGGGTGGCGTTAGTAAGGTTGAATATCGAATCATTCACAATCACTTTCACTTGAATGATCCTCTTGCCATATTGGGTCTTGAACTACAAGAGGAGAAAGAGAAGAAGGGAACTAGTTTTAAAAATGAGCAAGAATCAGTCTGTTTCTTATGATCCTGTTCATATTATTTTGATTTAGGTATTTGAATTGCTAGAAATGTTCCACAGCCATGATTCAGAGAAAGACACTTTTCAATATGTCTGAAATATGTTATTTTTTAGATCTGGTTGACTACAGGGTGTCCCTGTGGAGTGTGTCCGGACAGACTGTGAGCCACTGTCAGGCTCTTCAGTGTCATTGTGTGGCCATTTCTGTACCATTATACCCGACCGTGGCACCATCACAGCTCTGCCAAAGCTCTCAGCCGGTCCAAGCACAGCTGTGGGTCCAACTCAAGCCAGACTCTCAAAATGCTTAATGGAAAATGTCTATTCCTTACATGCTTGGGCCAGCAGTAGGAAAAATGAAACATTGTCAGACAGTATTGGTAGAATTATAAATTCAAGGCCTCCCAGAAAAAAGTTTTTGTCCTTTGAGATGTCATCAAGCTTCATCATGTCTAATTATGAATTGATTTCCTGCTGAACAGGGAAACATATTAGAACTTCGCCTCAAACTGTTTTCTGAACATATTAAACCTCACAATATTATATATCTACTAGAGTCTATCTTTATGAATATGAGTCCTTAATATTCAATATTTTAATTTTTGGCAATATCTAATTGGCAATAAAGTGGTTAATAGTTAAGAAAAAAACTTATAATAACCCAGTAAATCTTTTTCTTGGTCCTGGCAGCTATTATGACACTTTTTTTCCCACCCATCAAAAATATGATTCACATATTCACATTCATATAAATATTTTATATATAAAAATAATGTTTTTTGTTAAATAAATACAAGCATGTGTGTGTATTTATATATACATAATAATTATACACAGCACACACATATATTATGTAAACACAAACAATTACATTTGGATGCAATTAATCGTTTGACAGCACTAATAAAAACTTTTTTTTCCTTCTTTTTTTTTTTGCCTAGAAACAACATTGTGTGACAGTGTAATAAATATGGAGCTACATTTTAATTTTATGTTTATTATTTTAAGATGTTATTATATCATTAATTGTTTATTTAGATGTCACTGTATATTAAGTATCTACCTCTTTTGTATTCACTTAAAGGTAAATAAGTAAATATAAAATAAAGTTCATAAATACGTATATTTTTCTTACAAAAATACATCGCTTCGCTTCAGAAGGCCTTTATTAACCCCCTGGAGCCGTATGGATTACTTTTATGATGGATGGATGGATGTGCTTTTTTGGCCTTGAAAGAGCCAGAACATTTTTTAATATAACTCAGACTGTGTTTGACTGAAAGAAGAAAGTCATATACACATAGAATGGCTTGAAGGCAAGTAAATTATGGAATAATTTTTATTTTTGGGTGAACTAAACCGAAATTAAATCTTAAATTAAATTAAATTACTAATGATCTTTTTTTTATTATTATTTTAGTGATAAAAATAATGCATAATAAAAAATTTGCCATTGCTAATTTCATAATGCATGTGTCACAGTTATGGACTCTTATTTTGATATTCTGTTCTGTTTCCTTTAGTTCATGTTTTCCTGCTCTGTTTAGTTTCGGTTATTTTCCTGTTTCTTCCTGTGATTAATTATCATCAGTTGTATCTTATTTAGTTCCTGATTATCCCCTGCATATGTACTCCCTGTTCAGTTTAGTTATTGTTTGTGTTTAATGTGGATGTTATTCTCCTGAGTTTGCCATTATATTAAAGACTGCGTATTTCTAATCATCTCCTTCGTCGAGCGCATCATTATTACAGCAATCAAACGTTACAGCATGCAAAAAGCTAATATTTAATAATTGTTTATGAGACATTTTGAGTGATAGGATGAAGGGAAAAACATTATTACCTGTTGAGTGCAGGCCTGAACCAGATTAGGTGGAAACATGTTTCTGCAAAAAGAGCATATGTGTTGAATAAAATAATTGGTTAATATCAGTATTTTGGAGTAACTGATGGGCCACACTTGTCCCATTACCTGATGAGGTCCAGGAAGGCATCAGCTGGGCTGATATTCTCGATCTTCTGCTGTTTGGTGAATTCATCCTTTGAGCCTTTGCCCGGGTGGATAATCAGAACCATAATGATGCCGATAAACACTGCGATGAAAGTGGTGGTCATATAGTATATGACGGCACGCATACCCATCTTTCCAGAGGCACGACTGTCCAGGGCTGCCATGCCTAGACAGAATTAATTAGAATTTAGCATTTTCTTCCATGAGAATAATACATGCTTCCATGTACCATGCTGAAAAAAAGGTCTTGACTAGTACCAAGATTTTGATACAAAAATCCAACCAGAATTTGTACAGACATGTAGAATGGTGGTGGTGAATAATGAAAAATTCATGTTTTCATCTTAATTTAGCTGAAAAGGACTCACTCATTTGACTCACTCATTTGACTTTAAAAGTCTTAGGATTAATTGAAATCTTTGTAGAAGTCCGTTTGCTTAGGCAAAACGACTTTGACTTGCCAAAACAAATTAAGGTTAGGATTTTGAATGAGTCAGTGTCCTTTCTTCAGTCCTGATCCCCAGACCAGAAAGAGAAAGCAGCCATTGTTTAGTTCTCTCGTCCTCCTGGGGGCCCAAACTCCAGACTCTTTTAAACTCCAGAGCCTTTTAAGTTTAGCCTCTCATTTCACAATTTTCTCTGTTCACACTCTTGACTCTCTCGACCATACTTCTCTCTCTCTTAAATGGCATTCGCTCATCTCTCCCCGTCTCGAACAGGCCTGGGAAATTCCTTCACCTGCCTGTGTTTCAGCGATCATGCCACCCTCTCTTTATCTCCAGGGCAACAGCAAACAGTCTCCCAATGTAATTGTATCAAACTAAAGGAATGACTCATGTTGTGAAGTTCCAAAGAAGTGAATAAATAAAATGGCACCCTCTTACACCCAGGTGTGACACAATTACCAAATAAAATGCCCAACAAATAGTTAAATTTAAATTATTATTATTCAGATATTATTATTTAAATTAAAATACATCTATTATTATTATTAATCAATTAGAGTTTGCATAGGCCTCAGTCTAGCCCTTTAAGAAAACAGTGGTTCTCAACTAGGGGGCCGGGGCCCACTAGGGGGCCTCAGGAAACTTCCAAGGGGGCCTCAAGATGACATTCAAAGCTTTACGAATCTTTTGTTTCGAATCAGTGGTTCGGAGCACCAAAGTCAAGTGATTTCAGTAACAAATATTTTGTTGGGTAGAAATTGTGTATGTGAAGCAACAGGGGTGGGTGGGGCTGAACCTGTCATTACAACCTCTGCCTCATTCTCACTGCCACTTTTAATAGAAGCACAAAGAGGTCACTGTCTATAAACCAGACATATTTCACGGAGGCACAGCTGTAACACCTGTTTCCCATTCCTAAAAGATGCTAAATTTGATAGGAGATATATATGCCTAATCCTCTGCAACAGTAACAAATTTTATTGTTGTTCCATAAACTTTAACCTTTTTTCTGTCACTAATTCTCTTACATATGCAGTGACTTGAATAACTGAGCTGCTTTTTTCTTTGCGTTGGCATTAATTGGACACTAATTTCTTTCTTTTCCATGCCTCTTTTCATCCCTTTTCTCTTTCACATCCTATAGAATTACTTCAAAAGTCCAGCCACTCCCACATTTCCGAATCGTTCTCACGTTCTCATTCTATTAATGTACTTCTTTTACTATGACCTCATTTCACTGATTTGCCCTTTTCCTTATAACCAGGTTTGTCAATAAAATTCACAGGGCCTGGGGGGGGGCCACATTTTTATGGGTCCCATCAGCTCAGACCCAATGAGAAGCTACTGAGGATCTTAGGACCGCCCCATTTTTACTTGTATACTTTTCGTTAAGAGTTCGAACTTAAGCTTAAGTTTCCTGTTTTTGCATAAAGCATTTTTATTTTATATCGTCGCTGTAACATTTGATTGAAAAACTGAGGTCGAACTGTCGCATGTCTGGCTAAAAAAAAAATATCATACCTGTAATCAAACTTGAGATTAGAAGGGGAAGCACTAGCATCTGCAGCATACGCATCAATAGTTCACCAGGAAAGGAGAAATACTTCACTTCCCTGTATGACATCTTATATGACCTCAGAGAAAATCCCAGCACGATACCTGAAAAAAGAATATAAAAACATTTCAGATGCACAGATCTGTCAAAAACTCTTTTCTGCCATGTATCAAAAGTCATCCATTGTCAAAAGGCTTCTAAACTTTACAGCAAACTGGTGGTGTGGTATGGTGATTAAAGATCTGGAGTAGTTGTAGATGTGTGTCCTTGAACAAGACACTTTAGTCACTTTCATACTCTGAATGAATGTAATTTCAATAAACCAGGTGCACTGACCAAACACCACCGCTCCAACGGTGAACAGCACAAAAGCATTTCTTCTCAGAAAGGTCTTCACGTCATCTTTACTGATGTCTTCCACTTTCTTCCTCGCCTTTAGGGAACGCAGTTGAATTCTCTCACGGAACTGCTGCATGCGACTGCGTGACCGCGGCTTCTCCCCAGTGGTTTTGGTCATGCTGGCGGTGTCACTCAACACACTGAGATCAAGCTAGCTGGGCTGAACCGGTGACCCAAAAGAGACCCTACACAGAAGTAGAGAGAATGAGACAAACTCTAGCACACCAACTGCTCTAAATCCCAAATCCTCAAGTTAAAATGAGAAGGAATATATTTAAATATAGCATATCCAATTCAATTTCATGTAAATGAAAGCTTTTTATCAATAAAATGTTCAAATAAAATAAAACAAGGTAAATAAATTCATAAGACCTCGATCATTAGTTATTTGATCTTGTAGCTTGCAGCTGAGGTTTATCAATTCATGGTGAACCACATGAATATCCCAATTTCAAACAATTTCAGTTGTTTTCCAGGCAAATGCTGCTCAGACTAAAAAGTCCTCCATAGCTACAAGTAGCTGATAGAAAAAGAGCTGCTTACCTGCTTCCAGTGAGCTGAGAGATGCCCTGAGTGAGCCAGTCTGTGCTGGGAATTTAATAACCTTCCACCAGTAAGAAGCTCCTGATACTCAGGATCTCAAAGGGGGAGGAGCTTGCTAACTCCAAATAGGAGATGCTCAAGACACTTTAAAGGGGGGCCCACATGATGGAATGGCAGGAGAGGTCGTTTGCTTGGTTCTCACATGACACATACGAAGAAAATGTTCAGTTTCAAAAGCAAATTACCATCACTCCAATGCTAATTTTGAGCAAATGCTGCCTGCTTTCTAAGCTTTCCTTGAGAAGAAACATGAGGTGAAACACGTTTCTGTGACATTCAACGGCAAGCAATCAAAACTCATCCTGAGAGACGATTTCAATGGCTGAATCTGAGAACGAACACGGTAAATTATTTTGAAGGGAAAGAATAAACACCACCCACCGCAGACCTCTACTTTTTGGAAGGTCCTTGAGCTATTCATATGACACTTGTGATGGGACTTCCTGCGGGGTGAGAGAGTTGTTTCACACATTCACCTCTCCCACAGGCCTGAAAAACAGAACTTCCCTCATTCTATGTGTGAACCGTACCGTCCCGTGGGGTGACGTCACCAGATTTAATTTACATATTCAGCGATTTAAGCAAATTAAAGGATTTATCCGTTGTGCATACAAAAAGTACGACAGGTGACAAATGATTTTGGACATAGGCTATTTTATTTTATTTTATTGGATCTCATATTGCAACAAATATAAAATACGGTAACAAACATAAAAACATTTTAGACCCATTTTATTTTATTTTACTAATAACTGTTTTCTATTTTAATATATTTAAAAATGTAATTTATTCTTGTGACCACAAAGCTGTATTTTCAAGAATCATTTCTTATGATTATCAATGTTGAAATCAGTTGTGCTGCTTAATATTTTTGTGAAAACCTGAAACATTTTCTTCAGGGTTTTTTGATAAATGTTGCATTGATTTTATGCATCTTGCTGAATAAAAGTATGAATTCCTTTTTAAAAAACGTAATGTCCCCAAACTATAGCTTTCATCGGTTGTGATCTTGAGTATTTTAGCAGATTTCGAATGTTGTATTGACCAATCAGCATCCAGGAACGCAACGATCCGTTTTATAATGCCATTATTATTAGACTGCTCAATGATTCAGAGGTATATGAAGGTTTTTTTCTATACAGATGATACGGTATCTCCATGCCTGAGTTTAGAGGAGTGCATGTAAATGAGGTTATGATGTAGGTCTCTGTCTTTCTCAGAATGAGTTTGTCCTCTTCACTGGGCTCTTGGAATGTCTCTGCTTTTGTCTGGCCTCTGTGAGAGTAATCATAAACAGTGCTCGCCTTGAATGTGTAATTTGGACCGAACACTTCCAGACCAGTAACTCTCTTCTCAATCACCCTCCCGTTCTCTCTCTCTCTTCCCGGCAGACAAAAGAGATGAAGCACAAAAGAAGCTTTCAGCCTTTCTGCTTACAGTTTTGAGGGAGAGTATTTGAAGACTCGTAGTTTTTGGGGGTAGCAGGGCAGTTGGTGAATGCACTGGGTTCCCAGAACTTGTTGAGTCTGAGAGTTTGGATTGAGTAGAATAGAGCCACAGTGCCTAACGGTATCAGTTTTACAGTCCATTTAAAGCATCTGAACTCACTCAAAACATTTGATATCACTTGTTTCATGCACATTTCCTCTTGACGTTCAACCTCCAGTCTTGTAACTTTAAAGGACAAGCGTAAAGGCCCGTTCACACCAAAGACGATAACTATAACGATAATGATAAAGATATAGTTCTAAAAATTGTTGTAAAAGAATAGCAGAGTCCACACCACAACTATAACGAAAACAGCTCAATGAAGCAATATTGTTGGAATCATAGATATATACATAGATGCCTCATCTAGCAGCTGTTTCTATGGGCCTTTCTATGCAAGTCATCCGCCATATTGGAACAGTCAATGCGGGTTCGTGAACACTCGAGACTGTGCGTCTGCAACCGCAGTTAGACACCTGTATGATTATCTATATCTGCAATAGACGTCAGCAGATGATTTATACCAGTGTCTCCGTCATGGGAGGCGAGCGCACTAACAAGGATGCCAAACACTGCAGTCTCTAGCGTGATTCTTAAGGCCAGGGGAGTGATGTTTACACTCACAGCTCTTACTAGCTTGCGTCCGTTACATTCACCCCCCTAAACCTCACTCCCATCCACGTCACGGCACCAGATGTAATCAGTCCTACTCGACCCACTCCGAGCGGGATTCAAACCGGCGTCTCCGGCATAGGAGGCGGGCGCGCTAAAAAGCATGCTAAAGATCAGTCTCTAGCATCAGTCGCTAGTGCGCCTCCTGAGGCCAGGGGAGTGAGGTTTATATGTACAGCTCTTACTAGCTTGCTTCCATTACACACAATATGTATAGCTTAGTGTACACAATACAACTAGCCAAAGGCATTAGCTAACATGGCATTGAAAATTTAACATAGTTTAAAAACCTGTAGTATTACACATACAAACACAAACCAACACATTCTCACCTGTGAAAGGTTAGCCCATTTCTAAGGGAATTTAAATCTTGGCGGTTTCACCACCAGAAGCTGCGCAATGTTGTGGCATTATTGATTCTTACTGTGAATATAAGTGACGACACGCTGACCATTCCAAGATGGCGGGCGCACCAACGTGTCTGGAGTGGTCGGATGTGGCATCTATATCTAGTATATGAGGTTTGTTCCAGTTGTATCTGCTTATATTCTTCGAGATAACTTAAAACACACACAAACAGCTGCACATTTGGCAGACGCTTTTATCTAGAGTGAGTAACAAGGTACATTTTATCAGGATCCAGAGATGTGCGAGACCTGCTATAGGATCTTTTTTTGTTCTCCATTCAATCTCATTACTGTCTAGGAGAAACAAAAAATGTTTTCTTTTTGGTTTTCTTTGTAAATATATATTTAAAAAAAACATTTTATTCATCATTAGACAAAAGACTTTTGAAATAATCTATACCAGTCGTAAGATTTAAGTGTCAGGATGACAGAAGTAAGGGTTTTCCAGTGCTGAGCTGGCTGTTGGATCTCTGTGAGATCAGGGGTTTTTAGAGACCCACTGCGATGAGCAAACTCAGTGTGTCTGCCGGCATCAATGGATTATCACCCAGCAACCATTCAAGCCATTAGCAGAGATTCTTCTCATTCACCATGCATTCAGCAGGTCCGCAGGGATGCCGCTTTGTGCAAAGAGGCTCTTTGGCCTCACAAAACAAAACATCATGTAGAAAAAACACGAGATGATCAAAATGGAAGCAGGAAGAGAATAATCCATATGTGTCACTGTGTCTTTATTTATGACAGTTTTATGCAAAATACTTGTTTAAAGAATTGAGTGGTAGAATGTGCTTATGGTTTAGACTCTATCTAATGCAAGGCCCAAAGAATTATTCATTTTGAATTATACTTTCTATCCTTAAAAAACAAAAACAGATTAACTAATTATAACTACTTTTAAATGAATATTGTCTATAATTTATTATTTATTTATTTAAGTGAAAGTCATTTTAATACATATTAAGAAACTTTATTATATATATATCTATATATATATATATATACACATACACACACATAAAATATTGTTTATATTTATATAAATTATGTAAATTGTTTTAATAAATGTTATTTTAATTTTAAATGAATTAAAAACTATTAAGTATAAGTTCATTTAAAATAAATTTTAAAAATCTATTTATTATTATTTATTATATATTATTTATTTTAATACATTTTAAGACACTTATTTGTATTTTATAAATGTTATTTTACTTTTTTATTTTAATTAAATACAAAACTGTTCTTTTCTTTACTATCTGATGCCAGTTAATATCTGAATATACACAAATCCAAATAATTAATCATTTTGCATAATACTTTATTCACCTGAAGGAAAAATTTCCTTTCTTGCAGCTCCTGCATCTCATTCAAAGGGAGATGCAGGCGTGGAATTTCCACGCCTGTATTTCTTGCACTGAACTTGAGTGGACATTTTCCACTTCACATGACCTCACGATGACCTCACTGTGACCATGAGCAATCACTCCCCCATAACCATATTCACACCACCATATAATTCAAGAAAGGAACATTCACTCTGAAAGCATGCTGCTGCCTGTTTTGTTTAAGGCATTTGGGGGACCGAATCAAAAGAAAACAAAAGACACTTCCGAGTTCACACACTTGGGAGTGGTTCATCAGTATGGAGCAGATAGTCACAAAAGGGCTTGAAGATGTTAACGGCACTAATATGGAGTGGACCGACTTGAATGAACTTAAAAAATGATCTTAAGAGTTGCTTCTTTTTTTTCTTCTATTATTGTGCTTAATAATGACATTAAAATCTCTTTGCAAAACCACTTGTTCATCTCTGTTGTTTAGATATATGCAATAGTTGTGAAAAGATATTTTAAAATGTAACTTTACATTAAGCTCCTAAAGGGTTAGTTTACCCAAAAATGAAAAGTCTGTCATTAATTACTCACCCTCATGTCTATCCACACCCATAAGACCTTCGTTCATCTTCGGAACACAAATTAAGATATTTTTGATGAAATCCAAGAGCTCTGTGACTCCCCCATAGACAGCAATTTAATTACCACTTTCAAGGTCCAGAAAGGTACTAAAGACATCATTAAAACAGTCGATGTGACTACAGTGGTTCAACTCTAATTTTATGAAGCGACGAGAATACTTTTTGTGTGTAAAAAAACAAAACTAAAATAATGACTTTATTCAACAATCTCTTCTCTTCCCTGTCATTATCTTCACACAGTTGCCGCAGTAAGCACAGTGAAGGCTTCCGTGTTTACGTCCGAACGCCAGCTCTGTATTGGCCAAAGTTGTTCACGTGATCAGCATGAAGTGCGTGTGATTCTGGCACAGGAGCCGGCCAATAATGAGTCGGCGTTCTGATGTAGAACCTGGGAGCGCTGGACGTAAACAACGTATGAGAATATGACACAGAAAAGTAGATATTGTTGAATAAAGTCAATATTTTTGTTTTGTTTTTGTGCACAAGTATTCTTGTCGCTTCATAAAATTAATGTTGACCCACTGTAGTCATGTTGACTGTTTTAACGATGTCTTTAGTACCTTTCTACTAAAGTAGAAAGGTAGAAGGTTTATCACCTTGAAAGTGGTGATTATATTGATTATATCATACCTCTTGGAATCGGATTTCATCAAAAATATCTTAATTTGTGTTCCGAGATGAACAAAGGTCTGACGGGTGTGGATAGACATGAGGGTGAGTAATTAATGACAGAAATTTCATTTTTGGGTGAACTGACCCTTTAAAAGTTGTATTAAAGCTCAAAGCTGTAATTTGAAGCTTTAATGTGATAAAAAAAAAGACATAAAACTGAACTACTTCTGGATTTATGTTTTAAATGAAACATTTAAAATGAAACGGAGGTTGTTGTCTCCAATAGAAAAGACTGTGACACATAAAGACGGAAGAAAATGGCCTGTAAATTTACATTTAATCGTCAAGCCTGAGTATTTCACCAAAACAAGTGAGCTTTTTTGAAGGGGCCAAATTCAGAGGGTTCTCACCCGAGGCATTATATCTGTTCCCTCCCATCACCCTCATGCTCTATTCTCCATCCCTAACACTCATTCTTCTATACAAACTCAAAAGTTTGAATATGTGAGGACTGTTAACATGCAGAGAGGAGCAGCATTAGTATTCAGCCCAGATAGCATCGGCCAGACTCCGCGATAATGAGTTCCGAACGAGTAAATCCTCTTTCACACAGCTGGTCTCCATGTTAGCACAACTCATAATAAAAGTTATGTATGTTAACAAAAACACTTCGTCTGATCCAAGCGGAGATTGGGAGTGGAAGATGCGAGAAATGTGACTGGAACTGTTTCTAATTTTGCTGTTGCCATGGTGATGCCAATTGCTTAAGATACAATGTGGGATCAGATGGTTAAAGTTAAGGAGAGACACAGGACAGTTTAGGGAAAAGTCTCCGACTAACAGAAATTCCTGCAGAGAGTTTTGAAGTGAATGCCAGAAACTCATAGAGAATTAAACATGAACTGACTGAACTGAAGAGGATCGCAGCACACTGGCCTGGCTGCAAATGAGTTAAAGAGTGAGACTTCTCTCCCTGCTTAAACCAGCCTAAACTATAGTTTGCTGGTCGTAGATTTAGGCTGGTTTCCCAGCTGAAATGTGCTCAAAACCCCTCTAAAACCAGCCACAGACCTGATTGGGAGATTGAGAGAAGGGTTATTATTGTTAAACTAGAACATTTAAAAATAATAATAATAATAATAATAGCCTACTTGAAATAAAATAAACATTAACTGAAATAAAACATAAAAAATGTACACTTATTTTTTTCAATTAGTTGCCAAGGCAAAAAGTCTATTTTTAGTTTAGTTTAATTTGAAGTAGGCCTACTAAAATAACTGAAGTTAAAATACAAAAACTAAAACTTAATAAAAACGATATAGACATATTAAAAAAAAGTAATAAAATGACAAAAAAAAATTCTAAAACTTTGAAATTGAAATGAAAACAAAACAAAAATGCATTAAAATAAAATGTATTATTACCGTTTTTCTAAAAATATATTGTGAAATATATTGTGCAAAAATAAAAAAAAAATATATTAAAAATAAATTATTTGTGAAAATAAATAAATATGCAACATATGGTGATTGACATGACACTTGTGATGTATCGTTTTTTTTTTTTTTTTTTTTTTTTGCTAATCATCTTTTTGTTTAGCTAAACTAAGTAAACTAATACAGTTTCATTTCATTTGCAATAACATACAGCACAAATTCGCTTGTGATAGAACATTTACTCAGGAATAAAACTACAGACCGAAGTATAAAATAAATGTCTTAAATGTAGTCTGTTTCCTTCTATTTTCACAAATTTGACGCCACCATGTGGCTACAATGAGAAGCGCAGCGTCAGATTGACTTCAACGGTTCAAATTCCAGCTTGAGTTAAAGGGATAGTTCAGCCAAAAATAAAAATTCTGTCATCATTTACTCACCCTCATGTTGTTCCAAATCTGTATGAGTTTCTTTCTTCTGTTCAACACAAAAGAAGATATTTTGAAGCATGCTGGTAACCAAAACAGTTGACAGTAGCTATTGACTTCTATAGTAGCCTATGAAAAAAAGGCGGGACAGTCCCGCATTTCAGCTCTATTTTTAGTGTCCCGACTTGTTATGAAAAAATCATGTTTTGTCCCGTAAATCTTCTTTTCTAAATTGTCTCTATTGGTGATCATAAAAGCAAATAGTAGTCTTCTGTCACACGAGAATAGCCTGAACAACAAAGGTAGCCAATCTCCTCATAGTATATTTTGGAGAACAAAATTACCATCCAATCATAATTAGTTATCGTTAACTTGCAGTTAGTAAAGGCGGGATATTTCAGCGCTGAGGAGATCACAGACGCGAAGATGTCAAAGAAGACTGTGTGTACATTTAACGAGGATTTTCATAAAGTTTATCAAGTTATTATGCGCAGTAAGTTGTGAAAAAAGAACTCAATGTGGTATCGAGCTGAATAAGGCACACCAGCTAACGTTAGTGCTCTCAGACAGCACGCGAAATCGGTTTCCTGCTCCTGAATGGTCAGATACAGACACAGTTCACAAAATGCTTATCATGTGGAGTATCTCACATAAATACAATCGGTTATGGCTTAAGAGGACGTAAACAGCTCGGTGAAAATCGGATATGTGCAAAGACTATAGATACAGTTCCTGGAAAGGGACACGTCTATCCAAGCGTTCTGTCTTAAAGTGACAGTAGCCTAAAATACCTGTCTGTATCATTAATCAAACAACAAAAGATGTTAAATAAATGTATACATGTTAAAAAAAACTACTGTACTTGAAAGATGTAGTTTATTTAATTTGTATCTCTATTGTATTTGTCATATTGTTTGTAATTTGCTTAGGCTATGTATTCTTTTTTATATAACAAAAATAAAATAACTATTATATGATATTAGGGGTGTAACGGTACATGTATTCGTCAGTTCGGTACACGTGTACCAACGAATACGGAGTTGTATAGCCCATGCGCTTTTAACCACAATTAACCACCAAAAATCGCAATAAACTTTGTGATTTGTTATTTTCAATAAGAAACAAAGTCTCATCCCTCAAATTCTGTCCATTTTATCACGAAATTCAAACAATAAATGCCGTTTTGTCGCTGACAAATCACTCTACAGGCGCCTCAAAGCGGCAGCGTGGAGCACAAGTGAACACGATCATCTCTTCCTTTTTTAATACTAGTTACTGAATAAAATGAACATCTGAAGGTATGTTGAAAGATACTGTGCAACTTACTGAAACGTATCTCGTGTAATCGCTCAATCAGTGTTTTAACTGTGGAAATGCATCAGTGAAACAGCTTGTAAACAATTTCATGTAGAATTTAACTCAGAAATGCCATTGTGTTCACAGCTTGTTAGTTCGCTAGGGAAATTAACTCTTTCCCTACATACACTGGCATGTCCATCCTATTCCACCAATACAAATATGGTCACCCTATGTTCAACAGAACAAAGAGACTCAGAGAAACTGTAAAAATACATCTAAGGAGAATATAACACCATAACAAAATAGCTAGCTATTAGTTAATATTAAAAACCTTTCCACCAAAACATTGATATCAAAGGTACATGAGCCTGCCAAGAGGTCACGTCTTTTAGCTCTAATTAATAGAAAATGTAAAAGCTGATTGTCGGATCTCGGCACATACAAAAGCACTACACTGTCATTAAACAGGTTTCTTCTCATTTTTATTATGACAAATGTACAAGATAGTAAATCATATGAAAGAAATTACAATACAGTTAACAAAAACATCCAAAAGAAGAACAGACGAACACAAAGGACGTTTCTAAAAGCTAAAACCAGACGGCATCTGTCCATCTGCTGTCAAACTACATCAGCCAAATATCTTCAAACACTGGTGTCGGCATCCCTCATTACATAATATCAGATTTTTTATGTGAAATACAAATATATACTGTGTCATTATAGGCTGGGCCTCAATTTTAAATCGATGTCTGTACCTTTCATTTTTAAATTACACAAGAAATGAACACTGGCCCAATACTGTAAATAGACCAGCTCGGGGGAAAATTCACTGTGGTCTAGTACCTAATGACGCTCTTGATCTCAGCATGTCTAAAACTATATTTATAAAAAAACAGGGAAGTTTTATTCTTAAAATCTGATGCCCTAATGCT
Source organism: Elopichthys bambusa (assembly GCA_037101425.1). NCBI lineage: Eukaryota > Metazoa > Chordata > Actinopteri > Cypriniformes > Xenocyprididae > Elopichthys > Elopichthys bambusa. Next base: position 39,425,334 of record CM074433.1, read on the forward strand.
GCAAGAGCAAATAAATCAGACTAGAAGATATGTGCATGCCAAGCATAAACATTAATGTACAAGACATTTTTACACCGCTTTTGTCTATCGATGCTGACATCAAAACAGTTAAACTGTCTGTTGGGCTTTATATTGAATGCTTTTCCCTCTGAGAACAGATCATTCTTGTAAATGTTTTAGCAATCAGTGGAACTGGGACAGCGAAACTAAAAACCCTCAAAGAAAGACAAAAAAAAATGCACTGATGAAAATGAGACAGACGCACCCACTTTGGAGTGGTACAAATGTACCTACAAAAATTATAAACAGCTGCAATCATAAAAGGACTGCTATGTATACTTTAAATGATTTAAAAATGCTTCTAATATGTTACAGCAAAAACTACAGATATACACACCAGGATAATGCAAGACTATACCATGTTTCTCAGACGTATTCATACATCTCAGAGGGGCGTCTCACATCACGCTGCACTCGGAAGGGTTAGGAAATCATTTTAATGTCACCGGCGACATGAATTTCGGTCTTTTAAAAATAGACGAAACAGAGATGATGAATCTCTTCCTGTATGTCTTGTAAGAAAAATGTATTGCTTTGTAATTGATGACAAACAAAAAACATTAATGTCATACATCATTAGAATGTTAAAAAAAGGAAAACATTACAATGATTATACTCATATATTTAGATAAAGAAAATGAATATTGTGCACCGAAACACAGACATAAGCAGGGCATGATGGAATATCTGCTCTAAAATGAGATGAACAGCACTAAACTTCAAGGAATCACTCAGAGAAACACATCGGTGCACATCGGTGTGGGCGAGAGTCCTCAGCATTTTATCATCCTCGAGTGGAAGATTTGGCATTTGACGTATTGAAAAGCTGCCAGAGTAAATAGTGTTTGACTTCCAATTAAAACATGGTGCTAAAACAGTCCAAAGCAACAGGATTTGATGCATTTTTAGTATGTTGGCATAAGAAAATGAGCAATTTTTCACTAATAGACATTTCTTAGAAACTTCCAGGAATCTTTTGCTCTAATGGTGCGAGCAGCTCTACAACCAAGCGATAATTTCAGGTACAAATTACAATTTCTGTAATAAATAGTATAACAAAAAGCTTATAATGACATCACTTAATAAAAACATTTCCCCACCAAATGACACTATGAAACCAATCGGTAGAAATTCAACTTCCACTCCAATTAAGATTATAAAAGATGAACGTGTAAAAATGGCCTCTGAGTGGAACCAAATGCATGTGGAATTTCTTTGAAATGTGGTTTGTCTCTGGCCCCTCCCCCTTTGTACTGACTCCACCCACTTCCGGTTCTCTCTGAAATGTGCAACTGACAGCAGTGGAGATCAAAACGCACGTAAACTTGACAAATGTCTCTACGTCAGACGTGTGAGCGTGAGCATGGCTGTGTGATTAGTGTAAAAAGAGGTTTTAGAGGTTGTTTCCAGAGAGGGTTTGTTTGAGAGAGATCACTCTTATAAAACAAAAAAACAATACTTCAGAAGGAATATCTCGGGGAGTCTCTTGGAAGGATTGCGTTTTCCTTCCCTTGATACTTTTGCTCAGTAAAATATTTACAGCTATTATTAATGTGCCACCAAGGCCGAGTTGTCCCTGATCTGTTCCGCTGGCACATTTAACAGGGACTGTAGACATGATCCGTGCTGACGGTGCTGAAAACAAGATGAGGGTCGGGAAAAAAAGAGAAAAATGTAAAAAAAAAAAAAAAAAAAAAAGGAAAGAAAAGAAAAAGAAAAAGAATACAGAGTTATAACTGTTCACTGTTGCAGACATAGTCTACGAGGTCTGTGACACCCAAAAGGTCATCTTCATCTTCGTCCTGTGCTGGAATCTCCAGGCCATTCGGCGCTATGGTCACAGCCGATGGGGCATTGCCATTTTTAGGCGTCACTCCCACCCCGGGTCGTGGCATGAGGCCCTCTAAACCCTTTATTGGGCTTTGTCCATTAGTGGGAGGAAGCTCCACCAAGTTGTAGTCTAGTGGACTGGGCCCTTTGGCAACGGTCTCCTCTGTCTCTTTCTCCGGCGGGCTCTTCTTCACCTCCTCCTCTTCTTCTTCACCTTCACTGTCGTCAGAGTCGATGCGGTTCACACGCTTCCGGACGGGCCGTTCCTCTTCTTCGGATTCGTCTGAATCGTCGCCATCTTCGTCGTCATCCTCTGACTCCCTCCGCCGTTTAAGAGACAGGCGTCTGCGCCGTTTCCTGGATTCTTCCTCGGACGAGTCTGCCCTTATCTTCTTGGGCTTTCTGTCTTCTTCATCAGATTCAGCTGACTGGAAACTAACTGGAGGAGCAAGTTAACACACGGAAGAGGACACAGTTAAATCACGGCAACAGTATGCATCAAATCAGTGTGAACCACTCAAGTCAATCTCACATTTAAAAAAAAGCATTTTTGGTTATAGTTTGATATATTGACCTATATTTTGTATATTATTTTATATTTTTATATGTACTAAACACACACATTTATATATATATATATATATATATATAAAAAATACTATATGTATATAAGAACATATAATACTATATTTAATAATTAAAGTTTGGGGTTGGTAAGATTTTTTTTGTTTTTAAAAGAAGTCTCTTGCTGACCAAGGCTTAATTTGATCAAAAATACAGTAAAAGCAGTAATATTGTGAAGTATTTTAATATATATTTTAATAAAATGTAATGCAAAGCTGAATTTTCAGAATCGTTACTGCAGTCTTCAGTGTCACATGATCCTTCAGAAATCATTCTAATATGCTGATTTGGTGCATTGATTTTTTTATTATCAATGTTGAAAACAGTTAATATTTTTGTGGACACGGTGATACATTTAAGGATTCTTTGATGAATAGAAGGTTCAAAGGAACAGCATTTATTTTATTTTATAACATTATAAATGTCTTTATAGACACTTAAATAATTTAAGGCATCCTTGTTAAATAAAAGGAATAATTAAAAAAAAAAAAAAAAAAAAAAAAACTCCCAAACTTTTGACCGGTAAAAAAAAAAAAAAAAAAAAAATTATATATATATATATATATAAAAATGTACACCGTCATCCAGGTTTCTATATATTGGTATCAGCTATTTAAAAACTATAATAATGATTCAGCCTTATGCTGTGAATATACATACTGTAGGTATAAATGGCACTGACCTTCGCTGTCAGAGCTGGAAAGACGTCTGCGTTTCTTTTTGTCTCTGTTGGTGCTGGCCTGTGAGCCATCAGTATCTGAACTTTCACAGTAATTCACCTGTTGCTTACGACTCCGATAGGATCTCCGATAGCGGATATCCAGATCGCTGTCACTGAATTCACTAGAGCCTTCCGTCACTGCATGCAAACACCCACACACAACGGGAAGTCAAACAGGGAAATATATCAGTGAACAGAGAATAAACCAAAAGTATGGTACAAATTATGGCTTAAAACTCACATTTTGATCTTTTTCAAAAAAAAGTTTTTTACCCTTCAGAAAACATTGTCTACCTCAGCAGGTCTAGGTCTTTTTCTAGCAATTAAATAAACATATGAAATAAACATTAAATAAAAAAATAACATTTTGACAGTATAAATAAGAGTAAATTAAACAATAACTACTATGTTGGCTTGTAGACATTGATAAACTTATTCATTTCTTATGTTTATTTAACCATTTTTCTTGAGCTTGACCGTTGCAGTCAATCCTAAGAAAATAAATGCCTCACCCATCTCGTCCTCTTCCTCCTCTTCATCAGTTTCCAGCTCTTCTTCGTCAGAGTATCCTCTGGGTCTGCGTCTCCTGCGTGGCAGCTGTCTTCTGTTTCGACACCGGCTTGCTGCCCGTCTGTTTGAAGTTTTTATCTGCGGGCCATCTGCATCGCTCCCGAAGTCACTGTCATCCAAGGACGGGGCTTCTGCTTCACTCTCTGCTTCGTTATCAGAAGCCACAAACTCCTCCTCTTCTGAACTGCTGACCAATCAGAGCAGAGTGAGTGTCATTTCACCGCAGGATTCTGTGATACTTTTAAATTAAATGCCGTTTAACAGAACCTGTCGCTAAGACGAAACTCGTCTTCGCTCTCTTCCTCGTCCACAGTGCTGTCGCTGTCCAGATCGTTGAGACGCCGCCTCTTTTTCTTCTGAGCTGCACTTGGTCTCCGTGGTCGGCCGTTCTTCTTCCCGTCCTCTTGTAGAATGGTGGATATGTCCTTCCCTCTGTGGCCGGTGATGTTCGCCATGTCCTTCCCCCGGCCTGCTCCTGTGTTATGACACATTTGATCACACATTTAAAATCACACGTTCAAACTCAAATATCAGCATGATAAAGGAAATGCTCCCCTACCTCCCCCCTCTGCCTCTTTGATGTCTTCCTCGATTGCCTCTTCGATCGCTTCATCAAACTCATCAAATCTGACAAAAATTGAAAAAAGGAATAAGGATTATGTAAAAACACTATAAGATAATGAAAAAGTAAAAAAATTACGTACATAAGATTATATATAGCAGACAGATAAACAGATACATACCTGTAGCTTATGTATTTCTTTGCCCTGGTTGATCTCCGCCCCCAACTTTTGCTCTTCTTCGTCTCTTTCTCATTCACCACCTCCTCTTCCTTTTCTTCTTCCACTTCCACCTTCAAAAAAAAAAAAAAAAAATTTTTTTAATACATCGCCGTTCAAAAATTTGGGGTCAGTAAGTTTTTTTTTTTTTTTTAAAGAAATTAATAATTTAATTCAGCAAGGACACATTAAATTGATCAAAAGTGACAGTAAAGACATTTATAATTTTACAAATGATTTTTTATTTCAAATAAATGCTGTTCTTTTGAAATTTCTATTCATCAAAAGATGCAAAAATGCATTACAGTTTCCACAAAAAACTTAGATTCAGCTTTTCCATCACAAGAATAAATTACACTTTAAAACGTATAACAACAACAAAGAAAATATGGTTTTACTCTATTTTTGATAAATGCAGCCTTGGTGAGCATAAGAGACTTCTTTAAAAAACATTTTAGAAAATTATCCCAACCCCAAACTTTTGAACGCCAGTGTAAGTGAGGATTATGCATGACAAAAAATTTTTTTTTTCCAGAATTAAAATGGTAATTATGCTTAAAAGAAAAAAACAGATTTCTCATGTGATTAATAATTTCCTCCAGTCTATTCTACAATTGTAAAAATAATAGTTTAGCTTCATGACAGCAGATTAGATTACTTTTCACACTATTAAGTGATTTTTTTTTAATGCCACCTGATCTGGTGTAAAAGTCAGATCCAGTTTTTATTTCATTCACTTGTCAATATGGTTCTTCTGGAGTATGAACATTTTTAATTAAATATCCATATTAAGTATTTAAATTTCACAAACACTGCAGGCCAGAGGTGTAAAGAGTATACCTGAAAACCATACTTGAGTAAAAGTACAGATAACTTACAGCAAAAATGACTCAATTACAAGTTACAGGTCACAAATTCCAATACGACTAAAGTAAAAGTCATACCCCTTGTTTCATAGACAAGGCTTAAGCTAGTCCTGGACTAAAATGCATGTTTGAGCTGTTTTAACTGAAAGCAACTTGTACTGACGTATCTTAAAATACGTCAGTGCCATTGTTTTGTCTCAAGATGCACACCAGTAATGTTTTTTCTAGGGTACATTTATAAAAGCTACGTAAATACCCTAATTGAACTAAAGCCTAATCCTGGCCTAGTCTAACAGTACTTAAGTATTTTACTCATACTGAATATAGGCTCAGAGATGCACTAGTCCTCAACACCTAAGAGACATGCCAGTGAAAAACAAGAAACAGTTGATTTGTGAAGAGAGCAATCACTTTCCAAAATCAAAATAAAACTGAGCACCTCAATATTGCAATAAATTAAGGTCGACATATCTTAAACATCTACAAACACTCAAGTCTTAGTAAAGGTCAAGTGCTTAAAAAGGGCATAAGTAAACCAATATCCTTCAAAAAGGTATCTTTAATATAACAAATAAATAAAATAATGTTAAGTAAAATGAAAGAGTCAAAGGCTACTTGCACTGGACGTGCTGGTTTCAGCCTCATCACCGGCTGCAGTCATGTCCTCATCTGTGAAACACTTGCTATTACAATTACCTGCTAATGCACTCGCATTCACGTAAAGTAGCCTTGTTGACAAGTTTGAGCAAGGGCAAAACACACATATAGTACCTTCAATGCCCTGTAGATGCAGATATCGCTTCTTTTGTAGCAGAAAAACTGCTGCAGAAAAAGTTAGGTGCCACGCAAAATGTAATGAGTAATTGTATTCCTCATCAAATGTATTGGAGTAAAAAGTACAAATGTGTAGTCGAGGAGAGAGTAAAAGTTGTTAATATCTCTAATACTCAGTATACAACTACAAAGTAGTTACTTAAACACTTTACACCACTGTTGCAGGCACTTACGGAGGGTGTGATGATGTTCTCCACGCTGATCCCAACATACACCAGTCGCTCTTTCCTGTGAGGAAAAAACAAAAATGACAGTTTCAGGCCTGAAAATAATTCCTCATAAAGACTGAACAGCTGAACTACAGGTAGATATCATGCAGCAGCATAAATAGTGCATATTGTTAGCACACTGATAGTGTGGACTAACCCTTAGTGATAGTGTTCGGTTATTTACGGAAGGGAAAAAAAAAAAAAAAAGTTGAAATTTTAAAAATCACTACTTCATTGGAATGGTACGAAACTTGATGACTTTTGTGGCAGTTGCTATGTGACCACAAAAAAAGAAAGAAAAAAAAAAAAAGTGCACTTAATTCGAAAAAGCTACATGGTCATAAAAAAAAAAAAAGTCACGTGTGTTGTTTGCGGTTATAGAAAATAAATGGGAAATAGGCATAAATAAGAATATATATTGTATGAATATATATAGTATATGAACTGGTGTGACTAACACAAAGCAAGTTTTTGCAAATGCATGAAATAAAATCAATAATTTAGCCACAATGCAGCAAAAAAAAAAAAAAAAAAAAAAAAAAAAAAGGACAGCAAGGAATAGGTTACATTCTAAAACACTGACAGTACAAACACACCCACTCAAACACACACTATTATACACAGACAAATAAACTGCTGTGACTGTAACAATATGGCAAAATTGAGGCAGAAGACAAGAGGTTGATTATGCTCTGATAAAGTATTCCTGTTCATTTATGTTGAATTTTGATGTTATGTGTAGCAAAATGTCTTGTTCAGGTTTGACTAGTAAAATCAATGCAAAAACTGACACTTCAAATCAACACTTAAAAAAAAAAAAATCTAAAACTTGACATAAAGTAGTCTTTGAGAATGTCTAAATATATATCCAAATCCACAACTAAATAAAAATAAGTATTTATGTCTAAAAACCACTTTATTACACTTTTTTACTCCCACCAGATGGCACTAATCTGCCTTAAAAAATTTGATTTTAAAGGCATTGTCTCTATTTTAACATGAAATACTGTTTTAATTGAAAAGTAATTTAAAAATATTTTTTTTAAAAATGCTTTGTATTATTTTCAGTGGGGGAAAAAAAATCATCATATTTATTGCATAAATATTAATTAGTACCATGAAATTATCTCAAAATACAAAATAAAAAATATTATTGAACAAAAATATATTACATTAATTTTACTGAAAATATAAAAAGTTAAATTTCAGGTGTTCGGTCACTTTTAACCCAAACAACATAAGTGTAACCCACAAATGCACAATACCTGAGGGTTATAATTCAGGAACTTTTCTGGAACTGCTTTAAACAAATTCACTTGAGCTGGTCTAAATATCTCTTTATTCACCTTCGTTCTGCACGTTCTTTCTTTTTGAGGGCAGCATCCAAATTCAGCAACTGCTCTTCAAGCCTGTCGCAAAGTTGTTTCTGCAAGAGAAATAAAGAACATGAGCATCTGAATAGCCAGGACTGTGTATTTCTGTAAAGAGACTCATAATATCTGAACTGACTCACATGCTGGCAGGGAGGACAGAACCATTCCCCATCCGGAATGATCATGAGCGGAGGCCGCAGACAGGCAGTGTGGTAGCCGCTGTCACAGGAATCACACAGGAGTATCTAGGGGAACAGAATTGAGAGGTTAAATGCAGCACATTTGACTGTGAGTTGAAGATGAAGATGTTTTGCAGAACAGTTTTGCACCAGCTCGGGATGATTAGGAAGGCCACAGTGTTTGCAGGGGTCATCATTGGGTTGATCATCTTCTGATGAAGAGGTAGAGGAGTCCGAGCTGTTCCGCTCTCGGTTTCGGTTTCTCCTTCTCTTTCTGGTCTTCTCCACCTTGTAGTCTTCATCGCTGTCATCCTCCTCCGTCTCCTCTTCCTCACTCTCACTCTCCTCCTCCTCATCATCATCTTCAGAACATTTCTTTTTACGTCTCATTCGAGACCATGGTTGTCGTTTTCGACGTCTCCCCACCTGTCGAAAGATGAGTTACATTGTAAGTGACTATCATTCAAAAGTTTGGGGTCAGTAAGATTTTTTCATGCAAAGACACTTTGAGCAAAAGTAATGGTAGAGACATTTACGTTACAAAAGATTTTTACTTAAAATAAATGCTGTTCTTTTGAACTTTCAGTTCATTAAAGAATGTTTCACAAAAATATTAAACTGTTTTCAGCATTGATAATAATAAGAAATGTTTCTGGGACATCAGATCAGCATACTGAATGATTTCTGAAGGATCATGTGACACTGAAGAGTGGAGTAATGATGCTGAAGGAATAAATTACATTTTAAAAATATATTCAAATAGAAAACAGTTATTTTAAATTGTAATAATATTTCACAATGTTACTTTTTTTTTTTTTTTTTACTGTATTTTATCAAGTAAATGCAGCCTTCTATCAAAAGTATAAAAAAATCTTACAGACCCCAAACTCATGAACAGTAGTGTAACATTTTCTAACACAACTTAATAAACATACATAAATTTTTTTTTTATTTGATTAGCCAATGATAAGTGTTGTTATGGCTAATAACTAATAAATTGCAGATATTTTGCCTAAATAAATAAAATAAAACACTAAAAATTAAAATGAATTATTTTAAATGCTACGAGAATTTAGTCACAACAATGTACAGAACGAAAACATGGATATTCATTTCGAGATTTGCTAAGGATATTTAACTGTTATAAAATTATTTGTGTTTTGAAAGATTAACTTTAAGTATTCGATGACAGCAAAGGAAATCAAAATGTAAAAATATTCACCTAGGATGGTTCGAGGGTGAGTAAAGCTTGGGCTAATTTTCATTACAAAGTAACTAATCCTTTAATTTCAGTGGGACTGGGTTTAATGATTAGATGAGACCAAAATAAAGCTTTTTGGAAAAACATTAGAGGTGGGTTTGGCATAGACAGAAACATAGCCATGTAGAAAAGTACTTCATTCCCACTGTGAAATATGGTGGTGGAACTTTAATCTTCCAAAGTCCCTGGACAACTTGTTAGGGTATATCCAGTATCATAAACATCAAGTACCAGCAGATATTAAATCAACACTGTCAGGAAACTTAAACTGGGCCGTGGTTGGAACTTCCATCATGCAATGATCCAATGATCTCAAAATATACAACAGAATAGCTCACTGACCACAGAATTAAGGTTTTGCCATGGACATAGCAGTCCCCTGACCCAGACATAGCAAACCCCATAAACAACCTGTGGGATGAGCTTAAGAAAACGACGGTCCACAAAATTGGACCTCTAAATCCGAAGGATCTGAAGAGATTCTGTATGGAGCAATGGTCTCAAAACTCTTGCTATACATTCATCAACCTTACTACACATTATAGGAGAAGATCCAGAGCTGATATCTTGGCAAAGGGAGGTTGCATTAAGTATTAAATGAAGGGGTGCTAATAATTGTGGAATATATATATACACTTCAGGAAAAATAAGTTTTATGATAAAATTTTTCTCTTTTTAAACTATTTTTTTAACTAATTTGACTTTAAAGTTTAGACGTTTGTGAATATTTTGAATGAAAGACTAAGAGGAGAAAGTGGAAAAACTAATTTTCACAGACAGTTTTGCTCATATTTACTAAAGGTGCCAATATTTGCAGAGACCACTGTAAATATCTTGACTGACACCACTAAATTAAATAAAACACACACACACACACACATATATATATTTAAAGTACCTTTGGTTTCGTTTGGCCATCTGGCTCAGCTTTCTTCGGTTTCCTCTGAACAGATTCCTCATCCTCTTTTTCTTCGTTGTCATCCTTTTCTTTCTCATCCTTTTCTTTCTCCGACACTGGAGTCGCCTGCTTCCGTTCCGCCCTCCTATCCTGGATCTCCACAGCTTTAGCAGTGGGCCTGCAGATTCTCGGAGATCTCCGCAAGCATCTGCCCTCAGTCGTTTCAGACTCTGAATCTCCCTTGACCTCTTCTTTCTGGAGTTCGGCCTTCCGTCTGTGAGCTGGGATTTTAATCTTCAGGCGAATTGCTTCCTGTTGCAAGTCTGTCTTTTCTTCTTGTTCTTCTCCTGTTTTATCCTCATCCTGACTCTCCTGAGATTTCTTTGAAGGCCGTCCTGGTCTTTTACTGCTTTTCAGAGCTGCGTTGCTCTTTTCGTGAACATCACCGGAAGCCTCACTTTGTTCAGAAGTTGCTTCTTGCTCAGATTGTTTGCTTGAGGTGGTGCTTTGATCCACAGGAACATCAGTTTTCTTCTTCCTTGCTCTTGAAGTCTCACACACCTCCTTAACAGCCGATTGTACTTCATCAGATTTAGTGATCTCTGAATCAACTTCCATTTTGTTCCCTTTCTCTGAACCTGGTTCCTTTTCATGTTCTCTTTCAGAAGGAGGTTTCTCAGAACTGTTGGGTTGTTCTGAAGTTTTAACTTCTTTGACCAATTTTTTCCCTGCTGATTCTTCAGAGCTGTTTGAATCTTTTTCTTTTGTTGTTTCTGAATTCTCATTTTTATCTGTTTCAGCTGTGTCACATTTTTCCTCACTATCTACTTTCTCTGTGGTTTTTGGTGTACTTGGCTTCTTCATTGAATCAGAAACAGATGATTTTTCAGGATCCCCTGATGCCGACTTGGAGGCAGACTGCTTTTGTGCTTTGTCTTTGTCACCTGTATCTTCAGAAGGTTTAGAGGCAATGGACTGGCTTTCTCCCTTGGTTGAGAGTTTGTCTGCTTCAGACATATACTGTTTTTCAGTTTTTGAGACAGGGGCAGCTGACTCTTTTTCTGTGGTGGTGTCTGCAGAGCTGTGATGAGTTTTCGTTTCTTCAGTGTTCTGTGGCTTTTTTGTGCCAGAATGTGGTTTGATTACTTCATGGGAAGAGGACTCCTCCATTTTAGATGACTGGAATGGTTCTGTTTCCATCGCCATGGAAGCAGTTGGATCTTGTCTTTCCAGGGGCTTATTGGAGTTGTCCGAGTCTTTGGGAGATTTTTGACTTTCTTCTGTGAGAACTTTCTGTGACTCTTCTTCTTTTTTTGACTCTTCATTTGGGAGATTCTTTATTGTCTCTTTTTTTGATGACTCTTCTTTTGAGAGATCTTTCATTGACTGTTCTTTCGGCAGATCTTTTGGGAGATTTTCCATTGACTCTTCTCTTGCGAGATCTTTTGATGATTCTTTGTTTGGGAGATCTTTTACTGTTTGTTGTTTTGACAGACCTTTCTTTGCTTCTTCTAAGTGATCTTTCTTTGCTTCCTTTTTTGAGAGATCTTGCATTGATTCTTCTTTTGAGAGATCTTTTGTTGACTCTTCAGGCAGTGTTGATGTATTTGCTTCTGTAGTTTCCATATTTTCACAAGCGGGAGATTTTTTATTTTCGGTTATTCTTTCAGAACCAGGTGTCTTTTTTGACTGCTCACTTACTGTTGAGAGTTTTTCTTCCCCAGAGATCTTTTTGTGAGGTTGAGGAGCTTCAGATTTTGCTTTGTTCTCATCTGCAGTGGCTGCACAGGATTCCCCAGGTTTCTCCACTTCCATCTGCTCTTCAGCACACAATCTGGTTTCATTGGTGTCCATCTTATCTTCTGTCTGGTCATCCTTGGTCTCCTTTTCTCTCTCATTGGATTCATCTGAGACACGAGGGAGATTTTCTGAATCATTCTCTGTCGTTTCTTTTTGAAAACTCTCTGAACCTTTTTGTGTTTCATTCTCAGATGGTTTAATGTGAGGGACGTGGCCGTTGATCTTTTCAGCACTCAATCTGTTGTCATCGAAACATGTCCGTGATTCTTTCACCGGAGCGACAGATGCATTTCGTACTCCTGCACTGTTGCCATCAAAGTCTTCGGTTAGTTTCATCTCTCGCTTTTTCAGAGGGATTTTAGCTTGGTGGTCATTTTTCAAAGTTCTTTGTGTCTCTTCTAAGGTTTTTCTCTTCATGTCCTCCATCTGTTCTGCAGTCTGTGAAGGTGTTGACAAGTCCTTGACTTTCTCCTCCTCATCCTGTGGCTCTTCTTTGATAGATCCAGCAATGACGCCAGTGCAATTTGACGTCTCAGAATGTTTCTGCAACTCTTCCTTCACCTTCAAGCCCTTTTCCGACAAAGCAACTGTGGCCTCTGGATCTTCTTGCTTTGTATTTTCTTGCTCCAAGATGTTTTCCTTACTTTCAGATGCGGATAAATCGTCTTGCGACTTCTCATCTCTGACCTCCACTAGAAGCCAAAACACACAGAAAAACAGTGAAAACACTCAGACCAAATTAAATCTGTTTTCAGTCAATACTAGGGCTCAACTTGACAACCGCTCCACAGTAGCACTGGTGGTGGTACGCCAAAACACATTTTTTGGTATGTAAATGCTGTTTTATGTGAATATTACGACAAGCACAAAGCACAAAGCTTTGTTTACAAAAGTAATAATAGGTTAGCAATTAAATGTAACTCAAACCATATAAACATTTGGATTTGTGCCGAATGAAAGAGGTAGTTGGCCCATACATTTAACCCATTTGTCAGCTTTGTATATCGTTTATTACACTGGATATGGAATCTTGTTTCTTTTTCCAAATCTTCACACCCGCCTCACCCATGTTCGCAGGGGATTATAAACGTTTCTTCCTTTCGTTCACTTTAAATTAATATATTTGCTTTCTTTGCGGTTTTAAAAGAAAAAAAACTGCCAGACTGATATCTTTTTACTTGCACATCAAATTATAACAGTTTGTGCTCATTAGACTTGATAAAGGATGTCAAGTTTATTTATATAGCGCATTTCACACACGCTGGTTATTTAGTTTCGCTTTCCCTTGCAGCGCAACATCAAATATAGCCTAAATGTCTTGCACCTGTGGAAGATAAGATTTGCTCTTCAGACCTTTTACAACAAGTGTCAGTTGCTTTGGAACATCGGGAAAAAATAATTAGACAAGATGGTCTCGGTCCGATTTTGTCCCACATCCTTCTCAAAGCGCAGAGAGGTATATTATATGACAATGCATTTATCTTTGTGGGAATAAAATGAATGTTTTTTAATTTAATATTTAACTTATATTATTTAGGTTACCATTATTTACTGATTTTTATTTCAATGTTTTACAGGCTGTAGTGTGTTGTTTCACTGACGGAAGTGCTAAAATAAACATTGTTTATTATGAAATGAATGCTTGAGCCTCATTTAAAACTGCCACAGCCCTAGTCAATACTCAATATTACTTTTTACATATTTACCTTCAGCTCCCTCTTTCTTCTTGTTCTCCTCATCGTCTGGGTTCGGACTGTTACTAGACGAGCCCTCCTCCTGATCTTTCTTTACTAGGAGCGCTGGATCAATCTGAGTCTTCAACAGACCAAGGATCTGAGCCAGGTCATTTCTATCTCTGCAATGGAAAATAATGGATTTTCCCCCACAAAATCATGCAAGTGAATGTTATCGCTTATTGCCGTTTACCATCAATGTTTTTCTCACAAATTAACAGCCATCCAGTACAGCAAGGTAAAAATCTATGTTATGCATGTTATGAATAAGTGGATTTATTTCACTGGAAACTGATCGTAAAAATGCCTACCTTACTATACACTTCCAGGATGACCCATCCAGATCATCCTGTTCTTCCACATAGACCCTCACATTATGGTCTTGGTCTAGCTGAAACCAATACATGAGGCCATCTTTGTCTCTGCCGATGGGCTGAAGACGCATTTTATCTGGGTCCTCTTCATTGATAGCGGTCTTAAACTTGACATTGTCATCAAACTGGCTTTCACATAAGTACTGTTTGAAAAACAAAACATTCTTTGGTTATACAGTGTAAAAACAGAAATATGTTACAAACATTATAAAAGCTTTCATGGATAGATGTGAGGTCCCAATGCAGCTTAATCCAGTGGTTAGACATTAACAGATTTTCCCATCTTACCTTCAGTATTCCTGTTTTACACTCCACTGTCATCTCTCGATAACCCTTCTTTTCCAGCTCCCATGCCCATGTGGAGTTAAACTCCTGACAGATCTACAGCAACAGCCCAGAGTAATAAAGCCATTAAAAATTAAACACTGATGAGGCCAATATTGACTTAACACTGTCAATGGCTTTTTGTGCTCACAGCTATTCACATATTCATTATCGTTGAAATAATCCATAATTTACATCTGTTTGAATTTGATTATTAAAAGCAGAATGTGTGGCACAGGACAACATAAGGCATAAGTCATTCAATGCATAAGTTTTCATTGTTAACACTGATTAACTTACCTTAATGAGATTCTTCTCCCATCTGTCTGCAGACACAGACTTGCCAATTTTCCTCAGCAACTTCACGTGAAGGTCCACGAGAAGTTTGGGTACTGAGGACATAAAGTATTTCAATATTAAAGCTAAATGCACAGCACAGTTATAATGTACACAGCCATGTTTGACGCATACATGTTTTTGTAAGTTTTAGGACGGTGGTTCTCAGACCACTGAAAAAAAAAAACAACAACAACTAAATGACACTACAAAATGACAAAGAGTAGTAGCATCGAATTAACTGACTGATTAATCAATTAATAAGGCATTCAATTATTGTTTTAATATAGTTTTTTTTTTTATTCATTCAATAACAACTGACAGTAACAGCAGTTTATGTAAATGCTTGGTCCAACTTCTTTATATTCTTCATTAGCAAAAATGATCAGTCTGTACATTATTACTTGTACTTATTGTATTGTACACTGTATTATTCATTTATGCACATTAAATGTGCACTTTATAGCAACTGCACAGTGTTACACACACAGTAATAATTTAATATTGCTGTCGTTCTTGTACCTGCCAGTTCCCACATGTTTCAATGAATCAATGTATTCATTTAAATATGTTTATGAGTGAAAGAATATGTCTGTCTTTACTGTGAAGGTACTATAGCAGTGATAGTTTCTGTCAAAATATCATAACTACATTTGTTACCACAATAAATTTACATTTCACCCAAAAGTGATTTCTAAATAACTCAAAGTCATACAGGTTTGAATAACATGAGGGTGAATAAATGATAACAGAATTTATTTTCTGGGTTTAATATTCCTTTATTTTACTCAAAGCTGTTTTAAAAAAAATATTCTGTGGTTTTTACACCGTTTTACAAAAAAAAAAAAAACTATAATTTATTACAGTTTTAGTGTAGTAACAATAATCACAACTGTAGTATTTTTTTGGAGAAACTATGATTGTACATATTTTTAAGGGAATGTATAACAATTTTCTAAACAATTCATGCGTCACTTCAGTTTATACATACCTAACGCCTAATGCAGCAAATCCATCACAGATACAAATAAAAGTGCTTATTGTGAACTTTGACTAAAGTTTGAAAATCAAAATAATCCCATATTGTCATTTCTCCCTCCCAGCAGCGGGAGCAGGAAGTTTACACATTCTGCGCATGCGCGCTGTTTACATCGCACCAATTCATGCCAAATTATTATTTAACTATGAATAAACATGAATATTTCATTTCACTCAATATGTGCGTCGTTATATGCACATACAGGTGATTTTCCCAATGCAAAAGGTCGCATATGAACGCAAATAAAACAGCAGTGTGTTTCTGTGTGCTGTGATGAGCAAATAAAGCGGAATAAAACATTCCATCCCTCAAAACGCCGAAATCAACGATAGAAACGGCGCATTAGAGACGCAAATAGCGACAAAAACACCAACACTCGCTGCTGGATTACCGAGCAGCCCGTTTAAACGCATGTAAAGCGACCGAAGAGCAACAATGGAGGAGCGGCTCACCCGCGCTGCTCTCCTGCAGACTGCGCTCCAGCATCGGGAACGACACCTCCGGCAGGTCCAGCAGAGCTCCATACCGCTCCAGAAACGAGCAGATCACAGCAAAGCTCGGGCATAATCCCGTGGAAGAACCGTCCGCTGCCTCCGAGGCAGACATTATTCCGAACCGAGCCGCTGGAGGACCACAACCTCCCCACAATGCACCGCGACTATGGCAGACACATGGCCCAGAAGCCCTTGCGCCAGAGATACTGAACTGATGTAAACAAACCAGCAGCAGCAGCAGAGAGACAGGGGTTGGAACAAGCTATTCTAGGACTTAATGGGACCCCACAAGGAAGTGTGTGCAGCCCAGATTTATTTAATGTAATGATAAATTACATATTTTCAATGACTGGACAAGGATTTGGTAAATCTTTATATGCGGATGATGGTGCCTTGTGGAAAAGGGGAAGAAATTTAGTATATGTGGAAAGAAGTATGCAGAAAGCAGTTAACGAAGTGGAAAAATGGGTAAATTTGTGTTTTAAATTGTCAGTAGAAAAAACTAAAGTGATATGTTTCTCAAAAAAGAAGAAATCACCAAATATTAAGCTAAAGATTTCTGATCAAATGTTAGAGCAGGTAACAGAAATGAAGTTCCTTGGAGTATGGATGGACTCAAAACTAACTTTTGCATCACATATAAAGAAAGTAATAGATAGATGTAAAAAGGGAATTAATATTTTAAGTTTAGCAGGGGTAGATTGGGGTGCAACCCGACAGGCATTGAAAAGAGTATATTGTGCAATGATTAGACCTATGATTGATTATGGCAGCATAGTATATAGTTCGGCATCAGTATCTATATTAAAGAAAGTAAGTAGTATTCAATCTCAAGCACTAAGAATAGGAAGTGGGGCATTTAGAACATCGCCAGTTTCAGCGATGCAGGTGGAAATGGCGGAGTTGCCTTTAGACCTCCGGTGATTTAAGTTAAAGATGGCATACTGGTGTTCAGTAAGGGGGCATGTAGAAACTCATCCAGTTAAAGATGTATTAAAAAAATGTTGGGAACATGAGAATGTAAACTATAGTAGTTTTGGATGGAATGCCAAAACAGATGCCAAGTAGCTAGGAATTAATGACATAAAAATAAGCTTAACGGTAGCAATACCAATAATACCCCCTTGGCTGTTCCAAATGCCAATGGTAGATCTCCAGTTGCACTTTAAAATAAATGATAAGGAAAGGTGTATACCTAAAGAAATAGTAGTGGATCAATACTTAAAACAAAACAATTTTAATTGTATTCAAATATATACGGATGGGTCAAAAAATCCAGACTCTGGGTATACAGCAGCAGCCATATATATTCCCTATTTTAAATATAGCACTGTTAAGAGGTTATCTACAATGTATCTGTATTCACAACAGAAATGATGGCAGTTCTAATGGCTATGCAGTGGGTGGAAGAAATTCATCCTTTAAGTGCAGTAGTTTGTTCTGACTCATATTCAGTATTAAACAGTTTAAATAGTGGGAAATCAGCATCAAGACAGGATATATTATATACAATTTTACAGAATTTATATAGAATAAATCAAATAGGAGTAAGAGTAGAGTTTTTATGGATACCTGCGCATGTAGGTGTAGAAGGGAATTAGGTGGTGGATAAGCTGGCAAAGTCAGCACTGAGAAAAGACGAGATTGACATAGAAATTCCTTTAAGTAAAACAGAAGTAAAAGGTATTATTAAAACCGCAGTTGTAAGTATGTGGCAAAATGTATGGAATAAAGAATCAAAAGGAAGACACTTATTCAGAATTCAACAAAGGTATATGGAAACAGAATAGAATATACTGTTATAACCAGGCTCCGTATAGGACGCTCTAACCTTAATTATTCATTGCATATAATAGGAAAAAGTGTGAAAATTACTGTGAAATAACAGAAACAATTGAACATGTGCTCTTACATTGTGAGGCATATAATAGACAAAGAAAGCAGCTAAGAGATATGGAAATCGATGACATTTCAGTTAAGAATATATTTCAGAATGCACAGAAACAGTTAAGGGTTTATGATTTTCTGCTAGAATATTTGAGAGATACAGATATGAATAGAAGAATTTAGTATTTTTTTTTATTATTATTATTATTTTTACTGTATATAATACTTTCGTTCATCAAGGCCTCACACTCCATCCCAGTAGGTGGCAGAAATGCACCTTAAGCTGGTTTGCCAAGCGCCATTAAATACAAAAGAAGAAGCAGAGAGACAGAAAGCGGGAGAAATAGTGAGGAAAAGAAGCAAAGGCCTATAAACCAAAACTTTAAATGGCACAATATTCCAGATAAGAAGCAAAAAGAGACAAACAAAAGAAAAATCAATACTGTGTCACTGCCATACTTTAAGCTGCACTTTACGGACTCTTTCTCTTTCCTCTTTGAGAGTGAGAGAGAGACAAATTGAAAGAAAGAGACAACAGTGAACGTAAAAAAAAGAGCGAGAGATATCTAGACATGGTTACTAAGAAACAAAAATAGCATAAATCTTTTTTTTTTTTTTTTTAACTATTGTTGTGAGTAACAAAATTAACTTATGTGTATGACCATATCTCATGCAATTCATAGGACAGGTGAGTTAATGAAACGTTAACAATAGCATAGGTTACCAGCAGAGGGCGCTGTCAGTTAACTATATTTATGACACACCTACACACACACACACACACACACACAGACTCATAGCAGCAGAATGAATTTGTGTAAATCTTTCATAAATCTATTGAATGTACAACTGACACATTTTTAAAGAAATTTGTTCTGCTTTTGTTTAATAAACAAGGCCTAACTGTTGTAATTTTAACTGTAAAAGACTGTAAAAATCAGTAAGGTTCCCTTAGTATATACTGGTGCTGGTCATATAATTAGAATATCATCAAAAAAAGTTGATTTATTTCACTAATTCCATTCAAAAAGTGAAACTTGTATATTATATTCATTCATTACACACAGACTGATATATTTCAAATGTTTATTTCTTTTAATTTTGATGATTATAACTGACAACTAAGGAAAATCCCAAATTCAGTATCTCAGAAAATTAGAATATTACTTAAGACCAATTCAAAGAAAGGATTTTTAGAAATCTTGGCCAACTGAAAAGTATGAACATGAAGAGTATGAGCATGTACAGCACTCAATACTTAGTTGGGGCTCCTTTTGCCTGAATTACTGCAGCAATGCGGCGTGGCATGGAGTCGATCAGTCTGTGGCACTGCTCAGGTGTTATAAGAGCCCTCTGATAGTGGCCTTCAGCTCTTCTGCATTGTTGGGTCTGGCATATCGCATCTTCCTCTTCACAATACAGGCGAGTTTGCTGGCCAATTAAGAACAGGGATACCATGGTCCTTAAACCAGGTACTGGTAGCTTTGGCACTTTGTGCAAGTGCCAAGTCCTGTTGGAAAATTAAATCTGCATCTCCATAAAGTTGGTCAGCAGCAGGAAGCATGAAGTGCTCTAAAACTTCCTGGTATACGGCTGTGTTGACCTTGGACCTCAGAAAACACAGTGGACCAACACCAGCAGATGACATGGCACCCTAAACTATCACCGACTGTGGAAACTTTACACTGGACCTCAAGCAACATGGATTGTGTGCCTCTCCTCTCTTCCTCCAGACTCTGGGACCCTGATTTCCAAAGGAAATGCAAAATTTACTTTCATCAGAGAACGTAACTTTGGACCACTCAGCAGCAGTCCAGTCCTTTTTGTCTTTAGCCCAGGCGAGACGCTTCTGACGCTGTCTGTTGTTCAAGAGTTCAAGGAATGCGACAGCTGAAACCCATGTCTTGCATACATCTGTGCGTAGTGGTTCTTGAAGCACTGACTCCAGCTGTAGTCCACTCTTTGTAAATCTCCCCCACATTTTTGAATGGGTTTTGTTTCACAATCCTCTCCAGGGTGCGGTTATCCCTATTGCTTGTACACTTTTTTTCTACCACATCTTTTCCTTCCCTTCGCCTCTCTATTAATGTGCTTGGACACAGAGCTCTGTGAACAGCCAGCCTCTTTTGCAATGACCTTTTGTGTCTTGCCCTCCTTGTGCAAGGTGTCAATGGTCAACTGTCAAGTCAGCAGTCTTCCCCATGATTGTGTAGCCTACAGATACTGAATTTGGGATTTTTCTTAGTTGTCAGTTATAATCATCAAAATTAAAAGAAATAAACATTTGAAATATATCAGTCTGTGTGTAATGAATGAATATAATATACAAGTTTCACTTTTTGAATGGAATTAGTAAAATAAATCAACTTTTTGCTGATATTCTAATTATATGACCAGCACCCGTATAGGGGAAAACTGTAATAAATCTAACCTGACGTGTACATTTTAAGTAAAATACTATTAAATGTACTGTTTTTATTAGTAAAAAACAAAACGTCTTCAAATTTACAGTAAAAAGCCGTAAACTAACCCCAAATTCTCTGTGACAGCTTACATTTGATGGTTTTCAATTTTAATCTTTTTTTTTTTTAAATCACTTACGTACATTATGGTTTTATGTTACATCATATGTGTCACGTAATTCAAGGAGGAAGAAGATTAGGTAACATAGTTCAAAAACAGAAGCGTTGTTTATTAAACAAAGTAACTGGTAATCCGATAAGAGGAAACAAACAAAACAGTGTGCCATTCACAAACAATACCGGACAATGAAGGACTAAAATACACAAATGATGATCTCAAATGCAAACAGGTGTGCTTTATTTAGTAACATAATGAATACCCATGATAACTAATGGAAAGCAGGAACATAGGAAATGGGTAACAAAGAGAAACAAACCAAAAGTCCTTGAAATTGAAAGTAAAACACACAATTGTGACAATATGTTGTTAAATTAATGTTTATTGCAAGAATTTACATTTTTACTGTATTTTTACAGAATTATTCTGGCAACCACATCTGTAAAACCAAGAGGATTTTTGTTATAGTGTAATAAAACTAAACGCTTGGCTTTTACTAACTCTCAGCCAGAAACACAAGGTTTGTGTGAATCATCAACAATATTTTTTACGTTTTCTTTTGGCTTAGTATTTTATTTGAGAATATATATCTATGTATATTTATGGTCAGTACAATTTAAGGCCATAATTAAGGTAATCAGACAGGACGACAGAAAGTGTCTGGTATGTAAAGTACATTCAGTCCTGTTTTAATTTGTGTCAGATTTCCTCACTCTAACTGGGCCACCCACTTTTTGTTCAGTGCCCCATTGATGGTTAGGATTAGGGGTGGAACCTTCATGCTTTTTTCCCCCCTAAAAATGTTATATTTCCATACGAATCACATTGTTTGAATTCATACAAAATTGTTATCTCATAAAATAGTTGTTTTCTCATGAGTAGAAACACACCGACCCCTCATGTCTGAATAAACTAGTGATAATTTCAAGCATATGATTTATATGTTTTATTGTGCATTCAGATTGTGAAGTTCTATGAAAAAGCACCAGATATTAAAGTGGAGCTATTTATGCGTTGTGTACTGAGGTGGTCTTTTTCGTTTCAATAAAGTTTAGATAATGAGAAGGGCAGAGTGTGTTTAAAAAAATCCCATTGGCTGGAGCCAAAATCCTTCCAGATGCTGTGTGCCACTTAGCAAGTATTACATAACAAGTTTATGAGCTTCACATGTAGGTTTGTAAGTCATTTAAATAATAAAAGATTTTTTTTTTTTTTTTTAACAAGAACTATGGACTGACAAAAATTGCAGCTATTTCATTGGGTGAAAGACCACATCATAAAGTCATGACAAGGCATATTGGGAAAGTTTATGATAGGCAAGCAATCTGAAAATTATACAACAATCATGTGACACTTTGGTCGCTTAGTACATGTCCACTGAAGCATATTCATATCTCCTTTCTTTTAAAACTTTAGTGTGTGAGAACATCATGGTGTTCTTATTTGCATAGCATATGATAAAAAATTAAAAAAATTAAAAAAAAGAAAATTCACCTGTGTAACTAATGTAGTTACGAAGTAATGTTAACAAATGGAAACTTGTTCATACCTGCAAACTCAAAAGAGGTGAAAAAGGTGACATGTTTATGAAGTAAGTTGTTATAGGGGGGTCTGGGGGCATCCTCCCCCATAAGAACATTTTTGTGATTTTAACATGTAAACAAAGCATTCTGGTGAACTCTGACAAGAAAATAAATGGGAAAAAACATTTGCTTCAAGTAAAAAAAAAAACTATTGACACTAGGGCTGGGCATTGACACAAATTTCACAATTGGATTCGTTTTTGGGAACAGTTGGTACATCATTGTAATAATATTCTCTTTGAAAAAAACTCTTCGGATCTACGCGATTCACATAAATGACGTATTTTGATTAAAAACGGCCAATTTTGCTGAAAAGCGACTAGTTTCCAGGTATGCTTATTGTAATGTTACCCACACCAGCAAACACAAGCACACATTTGTTTGTTATTCAAATAAGAATGATTACATTTGAAACTTCCTGATCATTTACTGCAAATATAAATATTTCTGGTATGTTGTTTTAAAATATTTCTTTGTATTCACTCATTAAGAAAGATACATGTCCTGATATGAAATGATCTGCGGTTTTAAAGCATCTCATGTTTAAAATGAAACTACGTCGAAAAGAAGAACAACAAACAATTCAAACAATGTATTTTGAATAGCAGCTACTTTACTGAACTGTTGTAATTTAATGAATAATTATACCTGTAATTGCCTCTGCACATTAAACTGGGACAGAAGAAAGTATTTTATTTTATTTACTTTTTTTAATTGCAACACAACATAATAGGAATTATGCCCTGTTATGTAAAAAAGAGAGAAAAAATACATTACCTGAAAAGATTAAGATAATTTATAGGCAATATGTTTTGATAACACATCAAAAAACTTGTTAACTTCAAAAAGCACATGAGTAACATCTCAGTTTGACTGGAGTCATCTAAAAAGGCTTTTTACAGAGGGTCATGCCTTTCTAAAATGAATCGCCACTATGGTTAAAGACGAGGGCACAAATGACTCAAGTGCCACCGATTTCCATGTACTCTGCCAGCTGACACAGCAATAGCCTGCAGAGAATTATGTGGCATGATGGGACAGCCATATTAAGCACGACAGGAGGAAAAGAAAACAAACTGAAGTCAGCAGTGACGTTAATGTGCACCACCTGTTTACTGGTCAGAACTATAAATGCATCTTTTAGGACCTTCAGGAGGTCAAGAAAATCACTAGTAATATAAAAACAGGCTTGAAATGTATGTGTATTAAATCATATTTTATTGTTGTGTTAACTGTCTAAACTTTTGTTCTTGTGCATACTGCTGCTTAAAATTGTATGTCTTTGCATTCTATAACAAAACCAAGTGGCATTTATTTAAAGGGGACCTATTATGCCCCTGTATGTAATATAAGTCTCTGGTGTCCCCAGAATGTGTCTTTGAAGTTTCAGCTCAAAATACCCCACATATCATTTATTATATCTTGTCAAATTTGCCCCTATTTATGTGTGAGCAAAAACACGTAGTTTTTGTGTGTGTCCCTTTAAATTCAAATGAGCTGCTGCTCCCAGCCCGCTTTCCAAAACAGGGCGGAGCTTTAACAGCGCTCACTTCAGTTCCTCAACAACAACAAAGCTGGAGAATCTCACGCAGCCAAAATGAGGATTGTCAGTAACGGTGTTCAGCCTTACATTGTTCAAACCGGAGTCGGACACTGATAGAGAGACTCAGGAAGAAGTTACAACTTTTAGAACGCAACTGGACATTTTTGAATGGTTAGTGGATACATTTATGTAGTTGCTGTGTAGTTGATTCAACTCATCGACTAGCATGTGCCGTCATGTTAATCTTTTGTGCAAATCCAGCGTTGAATCGACTCTCGTTTGTGAAGCAGTCCGGCGTAAAATGACGGCATGGCAACAACACTCTACTACAACAACTCTTCCTCTTCTCTAAAGCAGCCCAACATGGCCTCACCCCTCTTGTTGTGTGTTCCCGGGGCAGAGTTTATGTAAATTTTGGGTTTGTGATGTCACCAACCCAGGAAGAAGCTCATTGTAGTCCCTACCAGCCGTTTGTAGTCCTTAAAAAGTGATTTCTGTAAAAGTAAATATCTCCCTTTGCATTGAACTTTGAGCGTTTCTAACTTTGCAAATGTTGTTTATGCTGAAAACAGCAACAATAAACACTAACTAAAGTTAAAAAAGTGAAATCATAATCAAGGACCCCTTAAAAAAAACCAAAAAAACAAGCATTTTCAAACAAAACATTAAAAAAAAAGTTTGTGCATGAAACAATTAATATACTGTTCAAAATTAAGAAAATATATGCATTTGGATATTGTAAGGTATCAAACATAATGGAAAACGATAGTTAAATTCATTGTAAGTTCAATTAGTAGAAAAGGTCTTGCTTGATATTTTATCTGGCATTCAGACATTTTAAGTGTCCAAATACTTTTTGTGAGCAACTGATATGGAGTTTTGATGGGATACTTGCCTTTCCATAGACTGAGTGTAACCTACTGACCTTTGCTTCAGTACAGGGAGGTATATTTATAGATGTGCCTGTGCTTTTAGAGGAAATATGTATTCATACGTAAGACAGGTCTCAGCGGCAGCTGTCTATGGTAGACATTAATTCATGTCTGCATCTGCGTCACTCATGGATGTATCAGCTTTCAGTTGTGAGCGGGTGTGAGTGTGTGTCTGGCAGGACACAGGGGGTTGTTTACCTCTTTCAGAAGCTGAAAGATCACAGAGTACATTGAAGAAACTGGTTCTAGCTGGATGCAGACAGCAGAGGTAGGGCATCAAGTTTAAAGACCAAACAATGTGGAAAAGGGTGCGAGTGATTCAAGAGTAGACAAAAACACACAACACAAACAAATCTTGAAAATACAGAAGGTAAGAATATAACAAGGTTGTTTAGCAGTGATCGTCCAGTGATCAAGGTTTACAAAGGTGCAAATCACATGCCTTTATTGGCCAGTGATGCAAACCCATTCTAGGATCTTATTTGTCACTCACAAATTCCTGGTGGGAATGCTGGTAGCAAACAGCAGCAGGTTGTTTATGTGAATGGTGCAATAGCTGTTCAGACAGAAATATCATAATAACGCTGCACTTTCGTAAGTTGAATGTTCTGATCTCATGTACTCATACAAACAGGTCTGTGATGGATATTTTGCTTTTATTTTTCTGCTGATCTTCCGCCTACAGCGGCTTTAAGACAGGTCAAGACAGAAAATATTTCTCACCATTTACTGAAACATGATAATGCCACTGTCACATAACTGCCACTGGCCATTTGTAAACTATTTTAAATTTAGTTTTAAATTCTTTTTTTAGTTTCAAATTCTTTTCTTTTAAGTCTTTTGCTAAATTCTATTCCTTTCAGATCACTGTAAATATATATATATATATATATATATATATATATATATATATACTTTTTTTTATTTATTTATTTTTTTTTACTTGGGTTTTTCTGTTTATCAGCAAATATAAGATATATATATATATATATATATATATATATATATGATTAGGTCTAGACCTGATCCGGATTCATCCGGACTACAGAGATTCCTGTTTTACTGTTAGCAGATGCCCATTTACTCCCACCCAGAGACATGCACAGATTGGCTGTAAAGAGTGGCGTTCCCCAAACAGCTTATACAACTTTAACAAGCGTAGGGCGGAGCAGCATCTTGGTACATATTGTTTTCCTCTAGAATGAATGTCAGGCATATTTACATAAACGCGCTGGTGTCTTTTTATCCATCAAAGAAAAAAATGGATGGAAAAACCATTGTTTTTTAATAAACTGATGGTAACATTACTTGAAACACTGATCCCTTCTCTGTAAAGAGCAGAAATGAAAATTGTCCCTAAGTGCTTAAGTCAAAGTGACAAGCCCCTCTCTGATAGGATAAATTTATATCCCCTGGCAATCTCAGCAGCCAATGAGATCGCTCTCAGATTACAGTGCAAAATTCCCCCAGAGGTGTTTTGGGAAGCGGGGGAAAGGTGACAAGGCAGCACATGACTGAGGCCCATGTGTGTTTATGAACATCTATTTTTGTGGAAAAACAATAAATAAACAATTAAATTAATAATTTTAAATGGACATGCACAAGAAAATATTTCCAAAATGATATATAATGTTTGTGTTATTTATAAAAAAAAAAAATAAAATTAATCAGCAATAATATAATAATATTATATATATATATATATATATATATTTACTGATATGTGTGTTCCTTTATTATGGAGAACAGACAACAACCCTATCGGTAAACTACTAAGTAGTAAACAAGTGTACATATTCTCCCGCCACACAAAGTTAAAATTAGAGTTGTGTGATGAAAGGACTACATGGGACTGGCTGTGACCAGCACATGCACCTATAAATTCAGAGTTTGACAGACCGGTTCCACTATACTCAGGTGGAAAACACACTCGCTGGATTAACCCTCGGATGGAAATAATTATTTTGCTTTCTGTCAGTACAGTTTGGACTAACAATTTCATATTACCAGAAGGTTGGTGAGAGCACACTGTATTTTATTATATTTCACATAATGTTGTATGCTAAGTTTCTTGCCACCCAGAGCTGAAGTAATGAGAGATATTGAGTTTACGGTTATGCTTTATCTATAACTACCAGTCATCATATGATGTGTATTGATCCTAAATGTTTCTCTGTAGTGTTGTGCTGCTGGAATGCTGCTTTGGGACATTGAGCCACAATTTTTTATGGCCAAAGGTGTTGAAACATTTAAAACAAAAGACAAAAAAGTTATCCTTTTGGAAGAAACTTGATCGTGAATCAGTGGTTCGCTGAGGTAAATTGAAGCCTAAATGTTTATTTAGAATTTTTGAATCTGAATCAAGAATCATTTGAGATTATGAATCTTAACCACTTTTGGTCTGCTTCTTATTCTCCCTCAGGTGGGGAAACACAAGAAGCTCTATAAAAGGAAGTAAAATTCACTTGCTGCGGTTTCTCCTGTCAGAAGCACAGAAAAATGGTTGGAATAAAACCCACCGACCTGCCACCAACTGCCACTGTCAAGTTTTTTGGAGCCGGTACAGCAGCATGTTTTGCTGACCTGGTCACTTTTCCCCTGGACACAGCAAAAGTGAGACTTCAGGTGAGGACTTATATATATATTATATATATATATTGTACATTAAGAGTTGTTTGAATTTGTGTTTGCATTTACTTTATATGCCTGAAACAATCAAATAACACCAAAAAATTGATCCATCTGTCATAGCTTTAATCAGTACATCTTATTTCAGATCCAGGGAGAGTCTATAGCTGCCTCAGGATCAGCCGTGGTGAAATATCGTGGAGTATTTGGCACCATCACCACTATGGTGCGTACAGAGGGCGCAAGGAGTCTGTACAATGGCCTGGTGGCAGGACTGCAACGACAGATGAGCTTTGCATCTGTTCGTATTGGTCTTTATGACTCAATGAAGCAATTCTACACCAAAGGATCTGAGAGTGAGTATCAGACTATTTGTTTAAATAGAAACAGAACAAAAGAAATTATTATAGACAGACTAACACTCTGCTCTTCTCTTCTCAGAAGCGAGCATTGTGACTCGCCTGCTGGCTGGCTGCACTACCGGCGCCATGGCTGTCGCTTTTGCACAGCCCACAGATGTTGTAAAAGTGCGTTTCCAGGCTCAAGTGCGCCAATCTGATGGATTAAAAAGATACAATGGCACAATGGATGCATATCGGACTATCGCCCGTGATGAGGGTGTTCGGGGGCTATGGAAGGGTGAGCAATAGTTCACCCAAAAAAAATTCTATCATCATTTACTCACCCTGATTTAATTTCAAACCTGCTTGAATTTCTTTCTTTGGAACAAAGAAGATATTTTGAAGAATGCTTTCATTGTTTTTGTCCACACAATGTAAGTTTATGGGGTCCAAACCAGTATTGCTTATACAGCTAAAACTGAAACTAATACAAATCTGTAAGTAAAACAAAACTGAAACAAAACAAAATAAAATATATTAGATTATTATACTATAGTATATAGTATTAGAGTATTATAATTGCAAAATTAAATTAAAATCAAAGTCCCCCTGAAATCAAAATGTAAGTTTTTTAGCTTTTAGTATGAATATGTTAGCCTTAAGGTTATGAATAATCTGGTGTGTTCCAAAACAATGACAAAATTCATTTAGGAGATACAAGCATTCAAAACGTACAGTCTCTCCCTTCCCCTAAAATGAATCACAGATTTTCATGACATCACCACGCACTTCAGATTCTCATCCAATCAAATGCCCTCTAGAATCTAAAGCATCCCGCCCCCTACATTATAAATAAAAGCTAAAGCCGCGGCTGAAATCAGTCACTCGTTCACACATTTACTATTTTCTACATGCTGATTATTTTAATCACCTATTTAAAATAAATACCTATTCCGCCCTGTCTTCCTGTTTCAGTTAAAATTACATCAACACATTGAATAATGCTGCGTGTTCCAAGACACTTCAGTGGGCCTTTAAAGCTAAATAAATTTGAAAAAGTAATAAAAAATTACAAAAGTACGTAACAAAATTACTAAAATCAAAATGAAAACTGATCATTTAAAAAATAAAAGCTAATTCAAAATATTAATAAACACTAAAATAATACTAAAATAGCACTTTACAAAACAGACCCCACTGACTTTCATTGTATGGATAAAAATACACTGAGGCAAAATATTGTCTTTTTGGTTTAGCAGAAGAAATAACAGCTTTGAAATAGCATGAGGGTGAGTAAATTGTGAAAAAAAAATTGTAATTTCAATGGACTTTCCCTTTAATTCAGCTTACACATGCCATTCTTAGTGTAAGTGTTCTAGTGGAGATAAACCTGCATGTGTTTCTCTATTTTAGGCTGCATGCCAAACATCACAAGGAACGCGATCGTGAACTGCGCAGAGCTGGTCACTTACGACATCATCAAGGAACTCATATTACAATATGACCTCATGACAGGTATGCTACCATATGAATATGCTTCCATTATGGTTATTTTTATGTACTTGTATGTGTCTAACACATGTGCCCTGTTTAGATAACCTACCCTGTCACTTTACTGCTGCATTTGGCGCTGGCTTCTGCACCACGATTGTGGCGTCTCCAGTAGACGTGGTAAAGACCCGCTTCATGAACTCATCTGCAGGCCAGTACAACAGTGCACTTAACTGTGCCCTCACTATGCTGACCAAAGAGGGACCAGCGGCTTTCTATAAGGGGTAAGAAAAATCATGCTGTAAACCATTATTTACAAAGAACAATGCACACATTCTTATTTTCAGTACCATGAATGTGCCATCTTCATCTGCCCCAACAGCTTTGTGCCCTCCTTCCTGCGCCTAGGATCCTGGAACATTGTGATGTTCGTCTCCTATGAGCAAATCAAGAGATGTATGACTAAAATGCAGTACTCGTGGGAGTCACCTTTCTGAACGGACATTGTCAGTATCTTCTAATTTTGATTAAACAGAGAGAGCAAATATAAGTCAAGGGATTCCCAGTTAAGTCTTATCACTGAAAAAAGCTGCAACTTTTTAAGGCCAAAGGTCAAGCTCATCACAAATGAAAGATGAGTCGCCAAAAAATCATGAGATGCATGGCTGATAAAGCAAAATGTGCATATTTTGTCTTAGTTTCAGTGTCATGGTACACTGAGAGAGGTGGAATTAACATTAGAGTTCACGGTTTATGTATGTGCTTTTAAATTGTCATGAAAACGGGTCCATAGCTCTAATGAATGAATGTGTATTTATACTATAAACTGTACATTATTGGAAAATAAAGTTTTTTTTTATGATATACCTATTTCCTTTGATAAAAAGTCATTTTAAGTATCAAACCAGGAACATACAATTCAATTAGATCACATGCATTTGACTCTTCTGATCCCAAGAGTCATTTAATCAGGTTCAACCAATGATCAAATCAACAGAGAGCCTGTCACAAATGGCTTACACATGACAAAGGATCAGAAAGTGTCTCCAAACTGCTTTTCTGCTGACCTATAAAAGACAAACAAACAAAATCTTCATTAGAACAGAGCTGTGAAGTTCACTTAAAGGAAAGAGGAAGTGAATGTGCCCAGTTAACAACCAGAAGAAAAATGCAAATCTGAAGACAAGGAAGTGTGATAGAAGATATGCCTGATGCTCTCTGAAGACCGCTGTGCATATGTGCCCCTTTAAATGACCTGAGATCATGCCTGATAGTCACACAATAATAAGCAACAGTGTGCAGTTCATGAAGCACGTGTCACTTTAACCCATGTCTCAGGTGAACACAATTATTTTGTTTTGCCTTGAGGTTGTACTTTCTCCAAGATAGTTCCGTGATAACATACCTCAGAGAAACTTAAATAGCAGCTTTCTCTTCGATAATAGTGAGAGGATGCTCAGTTAAAGTATAAGTTGAGATGCGTTTGGTTCTTGTATTTGAGGAAAAACTCAGCTATGAGGATATTAGGGTGAATTTTACATAAAAACTGACAAATAATAAAAACAAACTTGTCAATCTTTTACAACAACATCTTTTGCATTAAATACCAATCTATGTGAAAAAGCAAATCCAGTGGATGTCTTGGAAAAAAGGAGAACTGAAAATCCTCTTTTATGAATAACATATGTGCAACTACATCACATAATAATTCAGAATGACTCAGCGTTTCACTCAAATGGGAAGTCTGGGGCTAGTCTAGTCACATTTTCACTTAAAGGAATAATTCTCAGGATATATTTGTTTTTGCAAGTCAATTTCTTGTGTGTACAAGCAGGTAAGTTGTAAACAGTAAACAATTCCAAAACACAAAACAATTCATGAAACACCAACATCGATTAAACTAACATTCGAAAAGTTTGAGCTAGAGAAAATAGACAACTGTGTAAAAGCATTTTGGCTCGACACCTCAGTTACTGAGATAACGCCCTTGTGTGACAACCCCCGGTATATTTAAAAAAAAAGAACGACGCCCATGCGTCGTGTTTTTGTACTTATGTGAACGTTTAACAACATTTGCCTGGTATTTAAAAAACATTGAGGGATTTGGTATGCTAACAAACTTACTAAAATAACATATACGTTTGACTAGGTTTCGAAAACAATGAAAGATATGCGTTGGAGACCGGATTTTATCAGTACAGTCAGCGGAGGCGTTAACTTATGAGCCGAATGACGCGTCACGTGTCACGTGATTTCTCGAAGTAGTTTAAAAGGGTCGCCGCAGCGTTCAGAGTAGAACAGAGCACCTGCATTTTTTTTTAACTGTTTGTTTCCCAGTAAACGCATTTTTATTCATAGACACTTTATACATTTTTGTTCAAGGTGAGTACTGTGACATTACATACTACGAATAGACTTTCTCCGCTACTTGCGAAAGTAATTACTTTGTTTATTTGAAGTGATGCTGAGCTGTATGTAACACGGAAGTGTTTTGTCTTTTTTAGACTTTGGAGTATGTTTTTTATTTGTACGGGTTCTAAACGTTTCTCTATGGAAGAACACGCCAACAAAATTCAAGTTGAAAGTAATTTCAACCAGAGGGATACTTTTAGAGAATCCTGAAGTTCCCGTCCCAACCGGTAAGTTTTCCAATAGTGTTTTCTTTTCTTTTTCTAATGTTTTAAACAATAATATAGTTGATTTAATATCGTGTAAGCATCTCGTACTTTGTGCGTATCCGCACTTCCTTTGTTTAAATTCCTTTGTGTGGTAGAAAGTCAACACAGCCGCACGCAGATGCAAACAGGGTGATGACGTCAACACACAGATTAGCATGTCAGAAAGAACATGATGTTCCTGTTTTTGTTCGTTGACTGTCAGAGAAATGTATTAAGCACAGGCTTTGTCCCACTCCAAATTTGCATTATAATCTTCATAAAAGCATCCCATAGCTTCAAAAAGCAAGTGAATAATCATTATGTATCTTCCTAATCCAGGTCCGGGTGGAGTTCACCTGTCTTGTGTTCACTTCATTGGTTTTCAACACATTCCGCTTCAATTTTTACATTCCCGTGATTCCGGCTTCAATTAAACATGGTTGGATTCAGAGCTGGTGATGTGCCTCCTACAGCCACTGTGAAGTTTATTGGTGCGGGAACTGCAGCCTGCATTGCAGACCTCTTCACATTTCCATTGGACACTGCAAAAGTTAGACTTCAGGTGAGTCTTTGTTGTGTGGAATTTGAGAACTTGTTTAAATGACGAAACTTTGCTTGAGTGATAGCTGAGCCAGCGGTTAAGTCCGGAGACAACAGACCGTGTGACGACTCAACCCAGGTCAACTTGCAGCAACAAAAACAAACTAATCTCTTTTCAGGTGGGATGGTTTAAAGTCAAACCTTTACTGACGTCAGCTCTTTCTTTTGACTCTCTTTACACTAGCAACGTAAGCAGGTCCAGGCCTTGATGATTGTCCTTGCTGCCCCAGGATCACTGTGGACCCTTTTAACCTGAAGATGCCTCTTCCCTCCCCTGTGATTCTGTAAAGTTTCTCCATCCACCTTTTGTTCTGTACAGATTCAAGGGGAGACCAAAGGTCCTGCGAACACCGGCCATGGTCCGGTGAAATATCGTGGAGTGTTTGGTACGATCAGCACCATGGTGCGTGTTGAGGGGCCGCGCAGTCTCTACAGCGGGCTGGTTGCGGGACTGCAGCGTCAGATGAGCTTTGCCTCTGTACGTATTGGCCTCTACGATTCAGTCAAGCAGTTCTACACCAAAGGCTCAGATCGTAAGTTCACTCCATGTGCTTTATGCTTGTATGAAGAGATGAATGGAAAGTGTTTATGCATGACATCTCATATTAACCCCATACAATGCATTATTTTCCTTATTAGATGTCGGGATTGGCAGTAGGTTGATGGCCGGCTGTACGACTGGAGCCATGGCAGTGGCTGTGGCCCAACCCACAGATGTGGTGAAGGTACGGTTTCAGGCTCAGATCAGCGCCGGGGCCAATAAACGTTACCACGGCACTATGGATGCATATCGGACCATTGCAAAGGAAGAGGGGTTTCGTGGTTTGTGGAAAGGTGAGCTTGGGCACATGCATACAAAAAAAAGAATTAACTTTAACACACGGTAATAACTGCGTTAATATGACTTATAAATGATGATGGTTACAATTTTATTTGAATTTGAGTTATTTATACAAACTTATTTATTATTATTATTATTATTAGTTACCTTTATATAAAAATTACACTTTTATTTAAATAAAATTAATTTATAGTAGATTATTAATGTTGTTACACTTTTATTAATAATAAATAAATGTTTATAATGGGTTTTTAATGTTGTCACTTACAACATTAAAATCTACTATAAATATTATTAATTAATAATTATAAATTTAAAATATAATATTTATAGTAGGTTATTAATGTTGTAAGTAGTTACATTAAAAACCTATTATAAATAACTTATTTTACTTTTAAAAAATTAATTTATAATGGATTATTTTAATGTTATTACTGGAAAAAACTGATAAATTAAAATGTGTCATGTGTTAGTTATTACGGTGTAAATAACTATAATAATTAATAATAAAAAATAAAACCTGTTATTTCTATCCTTTTAAAGGAACTGGCCCAAACATCACCCGTAATGCCATTGTAAACTGCACTGAGCTGGTGACCTATGACCTCATCAAAGACTCCCTTCTAAAATCCTCATTGATGACTGGTAAGATGAGGCAGCAGAAAGTACTGCAAACTTAAGTATCAGACCATGACCGAAATATTTATAGCTGCTCTTCTTCATAGATGATCTTCCCTGCCACTTCACATCTGCATTTGGAGCTGGTTTCTGCACTACAGTTATTGCTTCTCCTGTTGATGTTGTGAAGACAAGATACATGAACTCTGCCCAGGGCCAGTACAGCGGTGCCCTCAACTGTGCTGTAGCCATGCTAACTAAAGAGGGGCCAAAGGCTTTTTACAAGGGGTTGGTTTTCTTTACCAACTATAGCTGTACTTTAATGACTTGAAGATGAATGAAGAATTGACATCTGTTTTGTTCTTTTTAGATTCATGCCATCGTTCTTGAGGCTGGGCTCTTGGAATGTGGTTATGTTTGTCACCTATGAACAGCTGAAACGGGCCATGATGGCAGCTCGCCATAACTGGGTCACTCCTCTTTAAAAGCAGAGAATGCAGTTAGTTGAGCTTTGCTGATGTGGTTCTAACTTTCTCTTTACTTTAGATTTTTGTGTGAATTGTTTACATGTCTATTAAACTTGATCTTTGGCTTTTACGTGGTTATTTCTGTCTTTCAGAATCTGCCAATAAAATTAGGCTCTTAACCCTTGTAAGCTATTTGAGGACTTTTTGAATTCCCATTGATCCAGATGGCATGAGACTTTGTAATGCTGTCAACACTTTGTAGATCTTAAAAAATTTTTTTTTTTTTTTTAAATGTTGGTGTGAAGTGGAAAAAGTAACAAGTTGTTTAGGGTCTCTGGAGACCCTGCTCTGAAAATGGATAAAATTCATCCTTAAAATCAGAAACAAAATGCAAATTCACCATACATGCAAACACGGTGAATTATTGAAACCAAAAATTGCTGTTATAATTTGTCAAATTATAAACCTAAAGTGGTGTAACCACAACACATCCAAGATGGAGAAAACAGAGAAAAATGAAAGGATGAGACCATACAATTTAGCACAAACTTCAGTACAAAAAAGTGCTAAACTTGGACTAAGTAATTTTTAGTTATAACTGTGGTTCCATAATATGTAGATCTTAATCCAACTGGAGAAAACTTATGCAAAGATGTTTTTCAGTCAAATAGTGAAGGTAGAGCTCTATAGTCATCTGATTTTTTTTTTTTTTTTTTTTTTAACTTTTAAAGCTCTATTTTCCAACAGATGGCATACATTTTACACTAAACCATGGCAAATTGTCCATGTTATCACCATGAAGGAAAATTAGAAATGTGGAGCTTTTTTAAAGTTAATTTTACATTGTTTTTTTTTAACCTATTTAAAACATTAATTTATTTATATAAATTTAAAACATGCCATAAATGTCCCCAAAAACTGCACAAATATAGAGTAAAAACATTAATAAAGTGAGAAAAATTACATTTGTTTTTTTTTAAAAAAAACATTGTTACAAGATCACATTTTATTGTCTGGGATCTCTGAAGTCCCCAACAGCCTGAGTCTACATTCCAAACGGTACATTCCTGCTTACAAGGATTAAAAACAAAAATACCAGTTTAAAGCAAATTTTGCATTCAAGTGTTTCATTTTTAGAATCAGCATTTCTATTAATGAAGTCTTTAAGAAGCCTGGATTAGTTTTGATGAGAGGGCTTGTTTTAGAAGTTGTTTCCTTTCAGCCGAGAGTTTCTCTGGGAAATGTGTAACGAAGCGAATGATCAGATCACCTCTCTTGGATGGGCTGTTGGCTAGCGGCATTCCCTCCCCGGTCACAACCTTGGTGTACTGAGGGCTGTAGTATAAAGAAATTAAAATGAAACAGTCTTAAATATGAAAACTATGTTCAGAAGTTCTGGTGAGTATCATTAAAACGACGTGCTGTTCTGTGTATGTTAAAAAGTGAAAGAAATGTTTTACTGCACAATGTCATTGATAGGGATATTGAGAAGCCTGCCATCTAGTGTCTCAACTTCCACTGAGAAACCAGTCAAAGCCTGTAGAGTTAACACAAAAACATATATTCAAAGACATAAAATGTACTAACAGTTACACTTATTAAACTTAAACTGTTTATTTTAATTATAAAAAGTGACATTTAGAGTGGAACTATTCATTTTTAACATCATGTTGGTCCAATAGAGACCCCAACACATGAAAACTAGACAGAAAAGATGGAAAGCCTCTCTAGTCATAATCTATTTGAGCTTGAAAACATGTATATTTAAATGTGCTGAAATGCTATGCTAGTTACATTTTTGCTTGTGTTTCTCACCTTCTCAAGAGAAATATTTGCTGTGTAGTACAGATCATTGTTTTGGCGGACAAAGCGCGGGTGATGCTTTTGGCGTATGATGAACACAATATCTGCTGGGATGTTGTTTGGTCCCTGTGGAGGAGAAGATTCTATTCTGTGATGACCACGATCAATTTACAACCACCACAAAACCAAATTGTGATAAAAATGTGTTTGGTCATGCCTGGTCTCCCTCTTTTGGAAACGTGATCCGTGTCCCTTCGTTCCATCCTGCTTTTACAGTGAAGGTTAAAATTTTGTCCCTGATGCTAGACGTGTGTCCGTCTTCATTCATGACCTGTATCAAACATGTCTCATTGCTAAAAATTAATTTCTCATGAGTCCATATGATTTTATCAGTACCCCTGTCTGCAGAACTTACCCTACGGGATATCTTAATTTTTTTAGTGCATCCATAATAAAGGTCTTCCAAGGCAAGATGAAGGTCTCTCTCTATTGGTGGATCCTGTAGCTTTTCTTTTTGCCCACGCAGGCTCTGAAAAGCTGTGTTGACCTCACTGACATCACCAGTGAAGAAATCTATGGAGGATGAGTAAGCAGATATTATTAATCAGAGCTTGGATTCTTCAAAACACCACTGTATTATTATGAACATTGTAAATTTATGACTTCATTGCACCAGATCGTCTCTTGAAATTTTCCCAGTTTTTTTTTTTTCATTCTATAATAATTACCTGCAAAAGGATTATCTCCTCCAAAAAACTGTCGGAATGTTTTATCTGCATTTCCATGGTAGACATATCCTGATGACCATGCGCCATTCACTCCCAGCTCAGATGGGATTCCTCCTTTTAAACCCTCCTCTCCAAACTTATCATATGTGGCCTTTTTACGTGCTGCATTGGATGAGAAAGACCTTCACCAATAGTACAGTGGCAGGACCATAGTACAGGAGAGTATGAGATGGTAATACTATGCAACTTTGATCAAGTATATGAAAAATAATAAAGAAAAAAATGGATAACATTTACATGACACCTTAAAGCAGGGATTTTCAAACTAACTAGTTTCTGAAGAGACACAATCACTTTATATGATGAACAGATTGAATTTAGGCTTTTACCCACATATAAACATTGATCAGCGAACATAAACAGAAGCTCAACCGAACACGCGAGAATGAACCTCATTGGTTCTCGATTCCGTTTACCATAACTGATGTGTGCGTTAAATGTTTATCTGTGAATAAAACTTAAAAGCCTAAATTCAACCTGTTCATCATATAAAGCGACTGTGTCTCTTCAGAAAACTTGGACTAAACCACTTAATTCATATGGATTAATTTTACAATCTCTTTATGAACTTTTTGAAGCATCAAAGTGGTAGTTGCGTAGCTGTCAATGTAGGGACAGAAATCTCAGATTTTATTAAAAATATCATCATTTGTGTTGTGAAGATGAACAAAGGTCTTACAGGTTTAAAACGACATGAGGGTGAGTAAATGATGACAGAATTTTTGTTTTTGGGTGAACCGTCCCTTTAAGGGGGTGTTAGGGGGTCCATGAAAAAGTTCAGAGAATTTTTTTTTTTTTTTTTTTTAAATATGCAAATAAATAAATAAAACCAAATTATTATATTTATGTATAAATAATTAATAAAAATAGATGTAATTAAATTTACATTATTTGACATTACTGTTTTCTAAAGACTGGTCTGCGATTCATGAGATAAATGACTTACTTTGTTATAGCCTATGTTTCTCTCTGGTAGAAAAAAAGAATGCAGATATGTAATATTATGTTACTAGTTAGGAATGTTAACATTGTATTTAGGGGTTCATGGCATCATAAAGTTTGAAAACCCCTGCCTTAAAGATGACCATCCCAGCAAAAGCAGAACATTCCTCTAACGTTAGTGTATGTTTCAATTTTGGTTATTTTTGGGTAACCAAATCTTAACGTTATATGAATAGTCTTTTTCTTTTTATTATAGCAAAATAATAATCTAACATGTAGGTTTTTATGTGATATTAAGACCTTATATACAACGTTCTCTCATGGTTATTATTAGGTTTGTTCTTATAACCATAAACTAGCTTGCCGGAACTTTCTAGGAAACAAAAACAAGTTGGGGATACAGATGGGATACACGTCAAAAAAGTAACGTTGTGACGAATATTCTAATGCTGTTGCAGGTTTGTTTTTGTTGATGTATATGGCAGTTGTAGATTTATATACTTTTGTCTTGTGAACTCACGGTCGCTCAGCACGTCAAACGCCTCCGCGAGCAGTGTGAAGCGCTCGGCGGCGCTCGCGTGGCTGCTGCTGCGCGGATGATGCTTCAGCGCGAGCCGCCGGTACCTGATACCGAGAAAAAGAAAAAGAAAAAAAAAAACATATCTATATATAAAAAAATCTCAAAATTTTTTTGGGTCCTCAAAATGAAGGTAAACTATATTGTTGACTAGTTTTATCTGCTTACATATTTACAAAACTAAACAAAACGTAACTTACGCCTTCTTTATGTCAGCATCGGTGGCGTTGCGATTTATTTCCAAAATAGCGTAATAGTCTCTGCCCATGGCCTAATTGGTTATCTAACCCTGTCTTTACACTTTAAATATATCGAAGGACAAACGCAAACCTGGATTTCGTCAGTAGAATGAACATTAGTTTACTGTTGTCATAGGAGGTTGTTATGGAAACAGAACCCGGAATTCTGGGTGATGAAGTCTTTCATTAAACAGTTGCTGAATTAAAAATATTCTGATAAAATTACAGCACTCACATTAAAGGGATAGTTCACCCAAAAATTAAAATTCTGTAACAGATCTCAGATTGGAACTACTTGAGGGTGAGTAAATGATGACAGAATTTTCATTTTTGTGTGAAAAAATTAAAAATCACCCTTATCCCTTTAAGGGTGATTTTCAACTCCAGTGCATTCAAATCAACTTATAAAGACAGGTAAAGACAAAAATGACTAGATATGGAAAACAAAATAAGATTTTTATTTTAAGTTTATTCATTACAGCACACACCAGGTAGTAAACTGTCTGTCATGGAAAAACACACCATTTCATATGGAAAACATTTTTAAATGATGTATTAATTATTAATTTTTGCAATAAGCCCCTCAACCTCAGGCCTTCTTTTGAACCGGGCTTGAAAATCTGCTTGCGTGTGCTGAAAAAAGAAAAAGAAAAAACAAAACACATGAAGCCAATGACAGTTGATACAAGTGTCATAAAAAGACAGATAAAAAATGAATAAATAAAAGAGCAGTGTCAATAATTGTGAAGTGTAATTTTCTGACCTGCTTTATACAGAGTTGCACTCCCTCAGGCTGGTTCTTCAGGAGAACTTCCGCAATTATGGGAAAAAGTGTTGCCTTCATTTTACTGATCTAAACGCACATCACCAATAAATCAGACTACAGGACACCTATAATAATTACATGCAATCATCAAATGATGTCATTTATACAACCAACCACAAGCTGCATTAACTCTACCTGAACCACACGCTCATGGGTTTTTAGGACTCCATCCACATACATCTTAGTGCCTTGCTCCTGCATCACCATGACCTCTGTGCTTTTTGTAGGCAGGGCATAGCTTTAAAACACAAATAATTGAGAATTTTTTCACCGTTACCTTACAATAATTCATAGAACGTTAAATGATGTATTGTCAGTCATTACACATATATCGTCCTCTTGGAATTATAAGGTTCTATCTGACATTTTTGTCAAATTTTTTTTTTTTTTTTTAAATGCGTTATATTTTGGGACTTTTTATTTAAAAAAACAAGAAGGTTCTACCTACAAAGTCGAATGAAATGAAGCTCAATATCTCAAAACTGCTCAGAATGCAGATAGAACTTATGATTCCAAGGGGATGATATTATATGCAATATATATTAAAAACAACATGATTTTGAGAATATGTCTTGGTTTGTGTGCATAGGGATTTTAAAACTATAATATAATATATCTCTCTTTATCCCACCATTCATCAACTTTGATGTCCAAGTGACTGCAGAGATTGTAGATGTACTGGGAATAATGTTCCACTAAAGTCATGTCATAGCCGGAAACACACACATTCAGAACGCCAAACTCTGTGGCTGTCGCTGCTTTGATCTGCGGTGCTTGATTTCTGTCCCTCTTCTTCTTCTTCTTCTCTAGCTGAATAAAAACAATTTAGCATATGTTATTAACTGGCAGTGAAAACATTTTATACAGATGATGTACAAAACTTTAAGTCTTACCAATACCTTTGGAAGAAGATACCTGTATCTTCCAATACCATGTGTGGGCATTGATCTGTACTGTCTGTTAGTCAGCAAAACACCTAGTTAGACACATAAAAAAAACCCACTTGATTACCATCAGTTAAAAATTATATTTCAACACATACATATAACTGAAAATAAAACAGAAAAACAACAGATTTTTTGCTCTTACCCAAAGGCATCTGTGTAGTTAACACTTGACTTCTGTGACATTAGAGAAAAAACAATTATCAGTTTTAATTTAACTTATATATATATATATATATATAAAATGACACTTACTGGACCGCTGATGCTGCACACACTAGCGCCCGTGTGTTCTGGAGCAGAAAAACCTGATGCAAAACAATGACACAAACCAAAAACAAAAATATAATGTTTGTAAACACTGTAATATTGTAATCATTCATTTAAACGTACAGCACTCAGTTCTGCTCTTCCTCTACGACCTTGGCAAATCAACAACATA
Source organism: Elopichthys bambusa (assembly GCA_037101425.1). NCBI lineage: Eukaryota > Metazoa > Chordata > Actinopteri > Cypriniformes > Xenocyprididae > Elopichthys > Elopichthys bambusa. The sequence goes on from CM074433.1 coordinate 39,466,367, forward strand.
CACTGCTGCAACAAACCCGACAATTAAGATGTTATACTCTAAATACCACACCTTATTCAGTAAATTGTTCATTGTTTCACGTTGATATATTAATCCAGTAGTCAAGTTTTAAAACAAGCATCCAAAACCAGTTAATATCAGTCCGATGAGAGAATGTACTGCGCCCGATCTTCTTCACGGAATCCAGCAGATGAATTTACGCTCGTTCGGCACATTGCTGCCACCTGCTGGAGCAAAAGCATCACACGTGGAACTGGTTTCTTCATCATCATCATCATCATCTTCTTCTTCTTCTTCTTCTAATGACTTTTTATGGCGGATGGCAAACCAACTTTTGGTGCATTTACCGCCACCAACTGGACTGGAGTGTGAAGCACTAATAAGCAGCTAATAAAAAAAATCTATTGATTATTCCTATTTCTTTAATATATTTTATGATAGCACCATAGATTCTACTTTGTTCTGCATGTTCTTTCAAAAGGCGTATCAAATTAAATTATTCAACACCCATGTTTTTAACTTCGTTGATGAGTTTTAACCTTTCTTTTTCGTATTTTTTACATTTTATTAAAACATGCTCTATTGTTTGTGCCTGATTACAATAAATACATTGACCTGATTAATGTTTTTCTATTTTAAACAGAGAATGATTTAATCTAATATTCCCTATTCGGATGCGTGAAATAATTGTATCTTGTTTCCTATTGTGGAACTGTTTTGGAGAATGTTGCAGGTTTTGTCGTCACATGCAGTTAAAATCTGCATGATTTATTTCCTTTAGCATTCAGAAGTTATCATTAGGCTTAGATTCGAAAATATTACAAAATAAAAAAATTAGAAAGACAGCATTCACAAAACTGTTCTAATATCAAATGGTTCTACGCTAGCTATTTGAAATAATCATAAATAAAAACTGGCACAGAAAGCAAGCGTTAGTGTAATATAGCCTCCATTTAAATATCATTGTATAATGTATTAATACTGGGAGCAACAGAGTAATTTAATCCTGGAGAAGCCTCCCTGTTCACAGTTCAAGGGGTAACGGAATGCGATGATGATGATGCAGGGCAAATGACGCTAGGAACGTGACGTGGCGCCGGTGGCTTGCAGAGCTCAATCTAACTTGTTTGGAGTCCCGCCCTGTTTCCACATATAGACAACATTCCGGATTCCGCTCGCTTGCTCAGTAACTATTACATTTTCCACTAGAGAGGGGAAAAAAACAAACGTTTAAAAATATTTTTTATATTTGATTATTGATGCGAAAGAAGCCTGCTAAATTTATATTTCATTATGAAAAGACATCGCAGCAAGTGCAAAGCTCAAAAGTTCTAAATTATAGATTAAATTACATTAATATAAAGTTTGAATACTTTACCTAATTTAGTATCTACAATACTACTATGTCATCATTCATTTGACAGAACGCTGTGATTAATATACGTATGTTATTGTATTCTCTCTAATTCTATAGGCTGAGCTCAGCTGTCACTCACGTCTCTGTGCGTATCATGGTAGGTTGCGGCGCAGAACTGGGCCTGAATAGGCGGCTGAGAGTCTCAAACTGAACCGAAATACCGCTTTATTTTCTTGTTTAGAGCATTTTGATAGTTATAGCAGCACATTAACACCCACATTAGGCCCAGTGGAACCGGCAGCATGTCTGCAGCAGGAGATTTCGGCAACCCGCTCCGCAAATTCAAGCTGGTGTTTCTGGGAGAACAGAGCGGTGAGTGCCGAACCGAACCGATCATATTGGTCTCTCTGTTTTTATCAGTGTGTATTTGAGTTTGTGTGCGCAATATCTAAATGGAAATGTCTAATTATCTGTGGGTGCGCTACAATGTTTCTACATATTTGGCTATATTTTGTTATCCAGTTTTGTTATCCAGTAAAACATGTCAAAGACCAACTTGTATGATAGTAATGACAACTTAAAATGTAATCACATCAGCCAAAACAGAATTTTCTTTTAACCTTTTAACATCAACAGGTTTGTGAGGGTTTGGTTTAGGGGGTTAAGGTTCTAGCATCATCACTGCTATATAAATCCTACAACATTCGTGAGGTGCCATCACTAATATAGTGAAATCAAATTTCGTCTGTCTGGTCTTGAACTGCTTTTCATATTCATTTCACAGTATATTTTTGTCTGTCTCCTGTGTAAACATGATATTCTCATGTTTGAACGTGTTTTGCTGACATGCTGGAATTTTCTGGATCTTTGCTATTGAACACTCATATTTCAAAGCTTAGGAGAACTTGAATGTGCTCCTAAGATATAAACACCAACATTGCCTATTAGGTAACATTTAAAGTCTTTGTATGAGGAGCCATTCCCCTTTCTGAGATATGTCAATGGCCTTTCAATCTCAAAAAAAGATTTCAAAAGATCCCAGATTTCAACAGCATGTCAGGCCCGGTGCTTTGCAGGTTCTTTATACTTTTTTCAGCAAAAAGTATAAAGCATAAACCAAAGATTATGTGGCATTATTTTGTAAACATTAGACTAGACCTGTGTAGAATTGTTTGGCCTTTCAAAACATTTGAAAATAGACATGGCAAATATTCACACTATTTGCATGTATTTACATAGACATGCATGTCTATGTCTATGTGTGTGTGTGTTAATTTCACTCACAGTTTTTAGATTAATCTATTACAAATTTGCAATTCCCCTGCATGTTTCATCTGATGTGAATCAGAAGTGAATGTGCACAGGATTACATGCACTTTTGCTTCAGTTAGTTGTTTTGTTTTTAAAGCTATGCTTTTGGAATGATCTTGTGAGAAATAGACATTTATGTAATTAGTTGCATCTTTTCCTTCTGCATTCAAGGAAAATGTATTAGCAATGAAAGTAATGTAGAAATGTCTTTGTGAAGTTGTGACCTGTATGCCAGCAGCTTTTGTTCAAAGATATTCATATGTAATGTTTCGATAGTAACCAGTTAGTTTTTCATTTGATTTTGCAGTGGGAAAGACGTCATTGATTACCAGATTTATGTATGACAGTTTCGATAATACCTACCAGGTGAGTGAATGTTTATCTGACTCGTTGGGTAATTTTAAACAGTCTTCTGATTTGTTTGGTTTCTATTTTGGATGTTTCTGATCAGTTGCATGGATTAGTGTCCTTTTCCTTAAAGTTTTGTTGCTTTTCATTTGCAGGCAACAATAGGAATCGATTTCTTGTCGAAAACTATGTATCTTGAGGACAGAACAGTAAGTAAATATTTTTTGTTCTACCAATAAATCATGTCCCTTTCAATGATTTGAAGGGACGAAATGCATGAAAATATAAAGACTGATGTCTGGGATGCTATTGAATGATGACTGTTTGAATTTTTTTTTTTACATTTACATCTTACATTGGTCAATACTCTTTATGGCTGTACAATGTGTCATTTTTAAAAACATTGCAAGTGAATTTTATTGCAGTAGATATAATGATTTAAATGTTATTGCTATTTTGTTTAATATTGTTGTAAGAACAATATTGTTAGATTGTTAATTTTCTTTCTTTATGGAAATTTTATTTTTATTATGAATATTTTAATGTTTACAACTTCTTACTGTGCAGCCCTAGTATTTTTATTTGCTTTATTGAACGTTGATTTGAACATTTGGTGAGATGTGTCTGTAAAAGCCCAGTAAAAACTGCACCATGAGAAAGTCCTGTGCCTCTCTCCACCTGGTGTGTCCATTGCTTCAGCCTCTTTCTCTCTCTCTAGTTATCTGTTCACATTTGTATGTATTTTCTGTAAAGAATTGTTCTTCTTGATTGGTTTTGAGTTGGAATGTTTACTCTGAAGATCTGCAGTCCTGATAACATAACCCAACCATAACCCATTCCATAATCCTAGGGCCTAGAGCTGCACGATTAATCGTAAAAAGATCGCGATCTCGATTCAAACACCCACACGATCTTATTTCTTAATGACAACGATTCGCCTGTGTCTATTAAACCTTTGACAGAAATCCTACCGGAACATTCACATCTGTGTTCGTGCTGCTGCTGATCCAGAGAAAGCAGTTTTGAACCACACAGTAGTTATTTCAAAGACTATATAGAAAGACGCTTCACTCCTATTAGTTATGAATGGGAGAAACTGCAACGCGCAATACGGAATACATCCCTCCTTCTAAGTAAAAGAGCCAATCACTAGTTGATTAAGTCTTTGCGTCACTGCAGCTGCTGTTAGAAGCTCCGGTTCCCATAGAAACCTGAGACTCGCGATTAGGACTGCACATGGGCATTGGCTCGTCTAGCCTGAAAAATAAGCTTTTTTTTTAATGCTATTTGAGCATAAGAAACAACATTTATAGGACAGTTCATGTTAGATTTTGTTGCTGATTTGAAATATGTTATTTAATTGTAAGTTTGCCAAGCAGTTTTTGAGATTTCAGGATTCCCCCATTCAAATAGATCTAGGACTTGGTCTTGGATGCCCGAAATAGCTGCCAAATATTCAAATTATCACAGAAGTACTAAGATAAAAGTTTACAGTTAGGATATAAACACTTGACATCAGATAGCGATCAAAATAGAGCAAATCGAAACTAATGTGACGCACAAATGACTTTGTCATTGAATCATTCATTCAAAAAGATATTTATAAACCCTGATTCATCCAGTAATGAAACAAGAATTTCCAGCAATTAATATTTTGTCAGAACCTCTAGTAAATTAGATGTTTTTTTTTTTGTTGTTGTTTTTTTGTTTTGTTTAGATGTCTATTCAGAATCGTGATCTTTATTTGAAACCAAAAAATCGTGATTCTCATTTTATCCAGAATCGTGCAGCTCTACTACGGCCCTATGAAATCCTTTTTAGTTTTTCCCAAATTCTGTCTTTTGCATTTTTTTTAAATTCTGGATTCCTTCTTTTTTTTTTTTTTTCCCCCTTCTCCCTCAGTTTTAATTTTTCTGGACTCTGATTTAATGGTTAAATTAAATGTCAAAAAGAATGTAATTAATAAAAACCATGAAGCTTATACAGTTCAGCAACAATTTATTAAAAGTTGAACAAAAAATACATTTTAGTGCCCTATGAAATACTTATTGTATTCTCAATTCTGTTTTCGTTTTAATTTTTCTGGATTCTATTTTAATGGTTTAAATAAATTTTATTAATCAAAAAGCATGTCTATATCAATTGAATTCACAAAAGTTTTTTTTTTTTTTTACAATAATAGGCCATGACATGTTTATTTTATATTTTTTATTATTATTGTGTGTTTTCTGGATTTATGATTTAATACGAATATATTATCAAAAACATTGATAATCAAAAGGTGTAAAACATTAACAATTTATTTAATATCTTAATGTTTTAAAAATTGTATAATTTCTTTAAATAGTTAATAATAATAATAATAATAAAAAAATATTATTATTATTATTATCATTAGGCTTTTTGCAGTTTAATATTCACTGACACTAGTCAATATCACAATTTACACAGCCCTACTTTTGATATATTCATCCAAAACGTGCCAAATTGCGTGACATTCCATGTTTCACGGTAAATTCCATTTTTATGACTGGATTCAGTGATTGTGAACCATAGGGCCCTATAAACCTACTAACATGAGCCCATCTAAAGACCTTAATCCATTCCCTAACCCGAATCCTGAGCTTGAGAAATCTTTTCAATCCACTTTGCTTTTTCTTATTTCTTAAATTTCATTCCACTCCTTTATCTTTTTTTCCCCCCTTTGAACATTTAATTTCTCCTCTTTTTTTCCTTTATTCCCCTCTTTTTCTTTTGTTTGTTCTCCATTCACACAGATCAGGCTGCAGCTTTGGGACACAGCAGGACAGGAGCGTTTCCGTAGCCTCATTCCCAGTTACATCAGAGACTCTGCTGCTGCTGTTGTAGTTTACGACATCACAAGTAGGTATCTGAGACCCGCTCTACGTCCAGTTCCCCTCCTCTTACCTCTTCCCCTTTCTCCCCCCTCTCTCTTTCTCTCTCTCTCTCTCTCTCTCTCTCTCTCTCTGCTGGAACTCTGGTGCTAAAAAATTTGGTCAGGTGCGGCTGCAGCTGTGGGACACAGCAGGACAGGAGCGCTTCCGCAGTCTGATTCCCAGCTACATCCGGGACTCTACAGTTGCCGTGGTAGTCTTTGACATCACAAGTGAGTGTGGATCCTCGGCGGGAGAACTTAAGGAAGAGGAAAGATGTCTGTCATCTCAACGCAGTCTCTTTTTTTTTTTTTTTTTTTTTTTTCACATCCTTTGAGTTTTTTCCTGTGGTTTCATTCTTTTTGTCTTTTCTTATTTTTTTGTAACATGTTTTTTGCTTTGCAAATGCAATTCAGTGCTAAAAACTTGGTAGACACCTTTGTTTTGGACTACATGCATATCTTTGTGTTTTAAGGTTAACAGGACATTGTTTTATTAGCAGCTAAAGTGTAGCACAGTTTTAAAAAAAAAAACAGCTAAATAATACCAATTTCATATGTAGAGAAAATATGTCTTTTTATAAAAAGAATGCAGAATAGAGCTTAATGTCCAATAAAAAAAATAAATGACTAGTACATTTTTGGCAGTTGTGGCCAAAAGTTAATTTTACACCCCCAGGACTCAACATTCACTGGTCCCACCATAAAAGAATGATACATTTTTATTTTTAACAGTACATTCTTATATTTGCTAGAAATACTTACATTTTTCATTAAATGTTAAATGTTACATTTTCTTTTTTTATTATTCATATAAAATCATTTTAATTGTTTATAAAAAAGAAAATTCATTCATCATTTTACAGATTGATAAAATGTAGATGAAAGATTTTTTTTAAATTTTTTTTCTGTAGACCGAGTTCCTGTGATACGTTCATGAGCACAGAGTCGCTTCCAGCTTTAGAACTTCCTTCTGTCTTTCCTCTTATTTTATCCTTGTGTTTTTTTTTTCTACCTGCAAGTTGTGTCTGCCTGTCTATGATCCTGGGATTCCCCCATAGACCCCTTAAGGCTCATCTTAAGAATTAACCCAATGTCTCTGAAATCCCTTCAACAGATGTCAACTCGTTCCAGCAGACAACCAAATGGATCGATGATGTCCGAACAGAAAGGGGAAGTGATGTCATAATCATGCTGGTGGGAAACAAAACAGATCTTGCTGATAAACGGTTCGTTTTAAATAATTGCAACCTTTTAGGAACATTATGATGTAGTTTGTTACACAATTGCTGTTCTTTTGAACTTTGTATTTATTAAAGAATCCTGAAAAAATGTAGTTTGCACATATTTTAAAGGGTTAGTTCACCCAAAAATGAAAATTCTGTCATTAATTACTCGCCCTCATTTTGTTCCAAACCTGTGAGAAATTAAGATATTTTTGATGAAATCTGAGAGGTTTCTGGTTCCCAATAGAAAGCAACGCTATTACCACTTTCAAGTCCCAGAAAGTTGGTAAAGACATTGGTAAAATAGTCAACATGACATACAGTGGTTCAACCTTAATTTTTTGAAATGACGAGAATACTTTGTGCGCTTAAAAAAAAAAAAAAAAAAAAAAAAAAAAAAAAAACACAAACTACTTTATTCAACAATTTCTTCTCTTCCGTCTCGGTCTATTTCACAATATTACTATTTTTACTGTATGTTTGATCAAATAAATGCAGCCTTGCAATTTTTTTTTACAAAAATGCAATATTTCATAAAATTAACATTTATCCATTGACAAAGCACATTTATGAAATGGCACAAACTAAAACTTAATACTTAATCTGCTCAAAATCGCTAAATATCTGAATCTGTAGGCAAATAGTAATGATTACATTTGTTTTGGGCTCATTTCAGGCAAGTTTCTATCGAGGAAGGAGAAAGGAAAGCCAAAGAACTGAATGTAATGTTTATTGAAACTAGTGCTAAAGCCGGATACAACGTCAAACAGGTGAGTGTGACTGAGATTTGACTTGATTCAAAAGTAGAAGTGCTTTAATGATTGAGAATCAATCTCCAAATCACAAACTTTTTTTTTTTTTTTTGCATGATTATTTGAAAAGAGCATTACTGAATATTTTTCCTATATCAGCGTCTTCTGAAGCATCCAGATGATTAAATATTCAACTTTTCTGAATGCAATCCATCTCAAACACACACACACTGCTTGTTTTTTCCTGATCCTGGTGTGAGAGTTTAATATGGGGCTTGTGTTTGTCTCCTCTAGCTTTTCCGGCGTGTAGCAGCAGCACTTCCTGGTATGGAGAGCACACAAGACAAGAGCAGAGAGGACAGTATCCTACACAAATATATGCATACATATTTACATTCACTGCCTGGCCAAAAAAAGTTGCTGTTTGGATTTAAAGGGATAGTTCACCCAAAAATGAAAAATCTGTCATTATTTATTCACCTTCAAGTTGTTTCAAACCTGTATGAATTTCTTTGTTCTGCTGTATACAGAGGAAGATATTTGGAAGAATGTTTCAGATCTCTCCCCCTATTTACTACCATAGCATCTATTTTGGGGGGCGAGATCTGTTTGCTTACAAACATTTTTCCAAATATCTTCCTTTGTGTACAGCAGAACAAAGAAATTCATACAGGTTTGTAACAACTTGAGGGAGAGTAAATGATGACAGAATTTTTGTTTTTGGGTGAACTATCCCTTTAAATAGGCAAATACTTATTATGTTTCTAGCATGTTATATGTTTGGCAACAGTTCTTCTAACTCTGATTGATGGAGTGTGTAGCTTTTCATTTCTTACACAACCTACATGGAAGACACATCATGGCCATATTCCAGGATGACAATGTCAAGATTGATCAGGCTCAAGTTGTGAAAGAATGGTTGGGAGGGAGCATGAAGAATCATTTTCACACATGAATTGGCACCTCTGAGTCCAGACCTTAAACTCTTTGGGAGTTTGGGAGTTGAGTCTTTGGGATGTGCTGGAGGAGACTTTACAGAGTGCTCACCTCTTGCATTGTCAATACAAGATCGTGACCAAAAATTGATTGTGATTAACATCACAACATTTATTTCCATCAAGAAGTGCATCAATTTTTGGTCAAGTATTTGCCTATTTAACACTGTGTCTACACTAGACGCGACCGTTGTCGCATCGCGCTGCTAAAAGCTGTCTACACTGAATGTGACAAACCAACCATTGTTTGCAGTTGCTTGTTTTAGTACTTGATTGTCCATCTCAATAAGAGTTGCTGTATAACACACTACAAAATCTTTCCTTAATTTCTTTTTTCTTCAGTGATCGACATAAAATTAGAAAAGCCGCCAGAGCAGCCAGTCAACGAAGGCGGCTGTTCATGCTGAGGCTTCAGTCGACATTTCTATGTCGTGTCTCTTATTGTCGCTCTTTCAGACGCTCTCAGTTGCACTCTGGATATTCTGCAGAAGCTCCGCCCACCCGGAAGGAGTAGAACACTACCTGCTCATCACCCTCGTTTCCACTGACCCACTCAAATGACTTTAAATTCGAAAGCACAACGTGGATGTGTATGATGTTGCTTTTCTATTAATTGTTTCCGTTAATCGTACACCTTTTGTGGTGTTTTTGCTTTTTCACTCTCAAAACGCTTTATAAAGTGTTGTTTTTGTCCATGTTTCGTTTTATGTGAAATAATACTTATATTACTGTAATAATGACATGAATAGGAACAAACCAAGTTAAATAAATGAAATGACAATTAGGGGGATATCCAGATTTGAATATGCGATGACTCTAAACATCGTTCCGTAATGATGGTGCAGAGATGGACAAAAGGTTTACAGAGTGTTTTTGGAAATTTCCAAGTCTAGTTTTCAGCACATGTGGCTACAGCGCGTTGAATCTGTGACGATGTTGATGTCTCTTCTTCAGAAGGAAGAAAGTAAAGTGTAAAAACAAATGTTTTTGGAGTTTGCAAGGAACAAGTGCTGCTTTTAGCTCGGTTGCCGCCCAAGCATTGTGCTTTTTTTCTTCTCCTGCTTAGTTGTAATTTTATTTGATTTCCTTCCATCTTATTTTGAGCATTAGAAAGCCAATAGCTTAGTCAAAGAGATATACAGTTATTGTAAAGAAATATGTATATTAAGGGAATTATCAGATCCAGTTTAACAGATAATATGCAGCCGTTGCCTTCAATGGTTTGTTTTATTGGGCTTCCACTGGTTTTTTGTTTTTTATTAGCATTGTAAAGTTTGATTTATTTTAATAATGACACACTAGATGTGGTTTGTTTTCTTCTTGATTTGTTGAATCAACCATGAACCCTAATATTTATTTGTAATATTTTTGTTTGGTTTTTAAACACTGTTTGGTTTTTCATAATTCATAGACAGAGACGTTGAGATATTCTGGCCCAAAGCAGCTGCCACATTAGTTTTTAAATGTACAGTGATATTTTGGCCCCAGACTGATCTAAACGTTTCTAAGATTTAGTGTATTTTGTGTATTTTTTATTTTTTGCTTGTTTTCTTTAAACGGTCTCATACATTTCAAATGGATTTTAACCAGTTTCGTCAGGCAGTGCTGCTTGACGCCAATGCTCATTATTTGCACTGCTAAAATTGGCCAGCATTTTGAGACATCCCTAATAAAAACTTTATTTAGCAACAATGTTTTTTTTGTTTTTGTTTTGTTTGGTGGATGTATAACTAAATGTGCAGAGCAGAGAATTTTGATTGCAAACACAGAAAATGAAATTCCAAATGTTTTGTGCTTCTGTGTGTGGTAGCAGCTTTTTATTTATAAGTGTTGCACATTAATGTAACTTTATACATTTGCAAGGTAGTACATTAGCGCATAAACAGGCCAGATGCACATGCTGCTCTGCCCCCCTCTAGTGGTCAGTCATGAGAACTGATTCCATTATGCAGCCTTCGTGATTGAGGTATCTCAAAGGCATTTCTCAAACCCTCGTTATAATTAATATATTCGGCTTTTGGTGGCTATTTCAGCATCATATTTTGCATATCCACCTTTTTCCTAATTAGCCTACTGAGATTACGGGAGGCACTTCCGGTTTGGGAAAGATCCACTCACTAAAAAAGATCATTTCAAAACAACGCTACAAATAATCCTTATCTGTCAGGTTGACTGAATTGCACCCCGTTTTTGAAAATGCTTATTATTGCGCTCATAAAGCGAAATTTTCACTGATTGTTTACAGTTTAACAGAAGTTACTCCCATAATTCGCGCAAAGCATCATGAGGTGTATGAAAAAGGTGGATAGAAAATTTCTATAAACACAGAAGATTCTTATATTTGGAGAGCAATCAAAGGTCTGCCGGCCACTCCCAAACCTCATGCTACAGAACATAATAAATTCAGGGATCCACGTGGTTTATAGTTAAAAAATGTTTTGGAGCTACTTATAAATACAAATAGTAGCTATCTGACAAGATAACAAATATAAATCATGGACAAAACTGAACAAATTTGCAAAGCTCTACATGTACATTACACACAAAGCAGAATCATAACCGCAAGAAAATACAACCTTAGTTATGTGCAGAATTATTCTATAGATATGTTACAGAAATATCTGTTGATATTTCACATATTAGAAAAAAATAAATTTAAAAAATCTGTTTAACAGTCCTGTTTTGAAGCAGCTAGAATCCCTCTTTTACACATTGATTGACCTCTTAATGCCCAGTGAGTTTAAAACAGCTGCAGCTATTCTCATATTTACATATTTATATGCATGAAACAGGAGCGTTTGCTTTCGCTGAGCTTTATGGACGTCTCTTCCAGTGTATTCTTTCATCCTGCTATCTGACTGGTCCTCAGCAGAACCAGAAGGGCATCCATAGAAGTGAACGCATTGCTGCACCCGCAGCCATTCCAGCCAGGAGTCCCAATGCAATCTGCTCCCCAAAATTGTCATCAGATTCTCTGTGCACCCAGACATGCTGAGTTCCTACAAGGAAGCACATCAGGTTTAGTGGTATGTCTGTTGATGTTTTTTTGGAACATAATTAAAAAAAAAAAAAAAAAAAAAAAAAAAACATTTAAAACAAAGAGATAACTTTACAATAAGGTTCCACTTGATAACATCAGTTAACTACATTAGTTAATATGAACAATAACTCTAAAGCATTATTATTCTTAATGTTTACTGATACATTATTAAAATTAGTTGTATTTTTATTAAGTAACAGTGTTGGGAAAAGTTATTTTATTAAGTAATGTGTTACAGTATTGCGTTACTCCCTAAAAAGTGATTAATTGCCTTAGTTACTTATTATGGAAAGTAATGTGCTACATTACTTTTGCGTAACTTTTTCTCACCTGGACTTGACTTTGTTCTTTGTTTTTTAATAACAAAAAAGTTCTATTTTTGTCAAACCAGAAGTGAAATGAATAAGCCTCAGGCTGAAGGAAATTCAAATTCACTCCACTCCAGTAGAGGGCGCAGCTCAAACAAACCTTTCAGCTGTGCTGCCATTCTGGATAGCAGAAGAATAGGATTGCGGAAGAAGAAAGTTCATCACTCTTACTATAGCAATAAAAACAAAAATATTAAACACAACTGTGATGTTTAACTAAAGTAATTTTTGCTTATTGGTATGGTTGAATTAGATCATTGAATGTCAGCAGCAAAAACATTGGTTAATAAAGTGAGATTAAATATATAAAGTATATTTGTGTTATTTAACATATTTAATTATTGCAGGTTTGCGTAATATTTTGAGTTTGCATTTCACTGTTTCACTGCATCCATTGTGAGGAATACTGAATAATGATGTTCACACAGTGCACACACCTCTGCACTTACTCCCGATTTCTCTCAACATGGGGACAGGAGAGCTGTCAGTCTATAAATTGGAAAACAAAGTAACTCAGATATTTTGTTGTAAATTTAAAAGTAATGCATTACTTTAATAGTTACTTGAAAAAGTAATCTGATTACGTAGCTCGCATTACTTGTGCATTACTCCCAACACTGATAACTAATGCTAGCAAAGAATAATAAATACTGTAATGAATGTATTGCTGATTGTTAGTTAATATTAGCTGATGCATTAACAAATGTTAACTAATGCAACCTTATTGTAAAGTGTTAACAAAATATCTAAAATAATCTGCACAATTTCTTAAGTAAATCTTTCAATTCTATTTTCAGTTAAATTATCAGCTGATAATATAAATTTCAAAGAAAATATTCTAATTAAATATTTTAACTAGACTTTTGGAGACAAATGTCCTTTTTTTTAACAAAAATTACTTTTTTATGTCCTTTGAATTTGCTGATTGTTCAGCACTTTGAGCTATAAAGTAGTTGTTAAGTGCTTTATTAACAAGGAAAATGAATGAATGAACAGTATACTTATATGGTTGTAATAATACTACTGATAATACCGACGTATTATATCAATGTATAAAAAAACAAAAAATGCAATAACCATTTAACCATAAATATCTCTGTGCTTTGTGCAGAATGAGGGATGTGTTTGTATATTTACCTCCACACCCTGTACCTGGCATGATGTAAACTGCATTATGACTGTCAATCGGAACGGTCTGGTAAGTATCGTCATAGGGATTGTATGTGAAAACCTGTGAGAGTGAAAATAAATGTGAATTGAATCAAATATTAAAGCAAATATAGAAAACCATTCTGCATGTCAAGAATAACACTCACTGGATTTCTTTTTGCCTCCATGAGGGTGAGTTTCCAGGCCCTGAAAAGTGATTGAACAGAAATAAATAAGAGTGTTAAGTGGGTGGGGCTTCATTTGTTGTGGGAGGGGTTAAAGGGTTAGTTCACCCAAAAATGAAATTTCTGTCATTAATTACTCACCCTCGTGTCGTTCCACTCCCGTAAGACCTTCGTTCATCTTCAGAACACAAATTAAGATATTTTTGATAAAATCCAATGGCTCAGTGAGGCCTCCATTGCCAGCAAGTTAATTAACACTTTCAGATGCCCAGAAAGCTACTAAAGACATATTTAAAACAGTTCATGTGACTACAGTGGTTCAACCTTAATGTTATGAAGCAACGAGAATACTTTTTGTGCCCCAAAAAAACAAATAACAACTTCATCCAACAATATCTAGTGATGGGCGATTTCAAAACAGCTTCATGAAACTTCGAAGCTTAACAAATCTTTTGATTCGAATCAGTGGTTTGGGGCATGTATCAAACTGCCAAAGTCACGCCCCCCAGTGGTGAACCATTGAAATTTTGAAACACTTATGATGTAATGAAGCCTTGATTACTGAAACCACTGATTCGAATCAAAAGATTTGTTAAGCTTCGAAGCTTCATGAAGCAGTGTTTTGAAATCGCCCATCACTAGATATTGTTGAATAAAGTCGTTATTTGTTTTTTTGGCGCACAAAAAGTATTCCTGTCACTTCATAACATAAAGGTTGAACCACTGTAGTCACATGAACTGTTTTAAATATGTCTTTAGTAGCTTTCTGGCCATTGAAAGTGTTAATTGTTTTGCTGTCAATGGAGGCCTCACTGAGCCATCAGATTTCATCAAAAATATCTTAATTTGTGTTCCAAAGATGAACAAAGGTCTTAAGGGTGTGGAATGACATGAGGGTGAGTAATTAATGACAGAATTTTCATATAACTGACCCTTTAAGTTAAAATGTTAAAGGTCAAGACTTACAGTGCCTCATCTTCACTGTTGGCACACAGGATCAGCGTAGATCCATCCCTCAGATAAACAACCAGCAGATTCTCTCGGGGGTGACTCTCAGGTGGACATACACCTGCTCAGGACATAGTTAACAGGAACAGCATTAAAGTATTTTCATAACATGCACTTTCTACATGACTGAATAAATAAGTTCCTTCCTACCTGCACACTCTAGTCCAGACTTCACATTCACACAGATGGCCTTCAGATTCACTCTGGTCTCATAGTCTCTTCTGGATTCAGATTTGTAAAAAACAAAACTCCCATCTATCCACAGGTCACACCAGTTCAGCTTCCAGCGTTTGAGGACTGAAGCTGTGAACATTTTTAACAAAATTAAATAAATTCAATATTATAGAGTATCTGTCTCCATTTCCATAGTCTTTTCACAGACAAACTATTCTCTACAGCAGGGGTCTCAAACTCAAATTGGCTGGGGGCCGTTG
Source organism: Elopichthys bambusa (assembly GCA_037101425.1). Taxonomy (NCBI): domain Eukaryota; kingdom Metazoa; phylum Chordata; class Actinopteri; order Cypriniformes; family Xenocyprididae; genus Elopichthys; species Elopichthys bambusa. The sequence goes on from CM074433.1 coordinate 39,481,433, forward strand.
CTGTGATTGACACCTCATAGGAGGGTTATTTTAACATTCAAGCACAAGAAAGCTCACTATTTCTGAAAATGTACTTTCCTTTGCATTATTAATTAATTACTTCAAATTTCATTACTAAAATATTTTTGCTCTATTTAATTGAGCTATTTAATTCGACGCTCATGACTTGTGCGAGTGCTTTCACTGTAATTTAGAGAAGCGTGCTCATAACGCGGTCCTGGCTTTTAATGCGATCAACGCGGGTTTGAATCCGCCTTTTGCCGAGCTTGCATTTATTTTCAATAAAAAATGAAAAAAAAATTCTAAAAGTGGAAATAAACAGTGAACGAGTGTTTAATAATATTAAAAGTTTTTATTGGGTAGGATTAGAGGAAGGTGTAGGGAGGGTTTTTATTCTCCCAATTTCTATTGCTATTTTCACCTAGTGTAAATAGCATATCGCTAAGAAAATGCTGCTATTGTCACTTAGTGTAAATAGCATCTATCGCTAAGAAAATATGCTCAATTCACTGGAATGAACTAAAATGCCCGCTACTAGCTGCCATTTTAATTAATTCCAGTGAATCTTTTAATTCCATTTAGATTTGTTCATTTATTTTTTTATTTGAATGTTCCTGTAGGTCACACTTGTAGGTGGCAGCAGTGAGCGTGTTTACGCATGTTATAAGTAAGACATTGAATCATTCAATCAACAGATTCCTTTAAAATCATTGTTCAGAAAGTCACATTCAAAACACGATGACAATAGGCCTACTAATTCAGATTTAAAAGCCGGCAGCTAAATGATCATAAGTACCTGATTGTTGAACAACATATATACTTTATCACAAAGGCTTTCACTGAAGTTAGCATTAGCAACTAAAACTTCTCAAAGATGTTACTAGACTATGTGCTAACAAAGAATAGACCTATATTTATTTTTAATAGAGAATATAAAGGTCACTTAGTCATTTATATTACCAGTCATACTATTTTATTGATTTATTTTAAGAATCGAGACAATTAGCTAGGAATCTTAAAGGGGGAGAATATTTGTTCTTAAGTTGTTATTTTAAATGTGTTATTTCAAATGCAGTTATGATTTCTTTTTAAATTAATGTGTCATTTGGAGTTTCTCTAGGTGAGTATACAGAACAATCTGAAGTCTATAACTAACATCTACTGTTCTGTAACACTGACTGTAAGAGGATTATTACTGCAAACAGTGTCAGGCTCTGGGTTTCATAACAGACCTTCTGGAACAGTCATTTTATTTAATATTATATATATATATATATATATATATATATACTTTGAAATGGGAAATATCACTGTCAGCAGAAATGTACTGTCAAAAAAGTACCCAACAGACAAATTTGTATTATATTTGTGCTGTTCAATACTTATACACATTTTTATATCAAGGTTTTTCCAATTTAGATCATTTAACTTTCATTTAAATGAATTTAAATGTCTGGAAAATGTCAAAAGCAACTGCACTTTTTTTTCTTCTTTTTTTTTTAAAGACAAAATATTCACACTAGGTTTGTTTCTTCCACAATTGTTTTGCTAAAAACTTAAATTACTTCCATTTCTTAATATCTCTTTACAAAACTCTTTATATAAAAATATATAAATGAATAATCTTCTACTTACACTGTCTCCAGAGCAAACCAGATTTGAGCAGAGCCATTAGTCAGCTGCCACAAGAGCAATAGAAGTATTCCCAATGTTGTGGTGCTTGTTTGACGTGACGGCAGAGTTTGTGCTTTTGTTTGTGAGCAATGACAGTGACTGTAAGACGTCTCAGCAGTTGGAGGGGGTTGTATTGCTGGAATAGTTTGATGACTCTTCTTCTAATCCTTTAAACAGGCCAAAGTGAAGCTTCACTTGACCAGTAATCTCAGATTACAGCACCATGTGTGTTAGTACTGGTCAGCTGTGGAATATTCTCTCCCTTTCTTGTGTTACTCAATCTCTACTTAATGTTTTTGTGTATTATATTAAGTCTATATAGTTAATCCTGTTATCAGTGTAGCACTGCTGACATAAATTTTTAAACCTGTTCCCATTAAAATCTCACTTTTGGGTAAACAGACTAACCTTAAACCTAAAATGCACCTTATTGTATTTTTTATTTAATGTCGTCCCTACAGGCACAGCAAATCATGTTCACTCACATAGCCTACCTTAATCTCACCCTTAGCTAAATTTAGCAAACACTGAGTAATCGAAGTAGTCATATCATAGCCAATTATCTGTTTTTAAACCATCTAAATAACTGACCTATAAACAAACAAAATCAGGAATTACCCTTAAACTCTAGTAAACACTTCTAGCCATGTTAATTTTATTGGTTTTTACAGTCAGGCTCCTTAAACGTTAACATTTGCTTGAACAGCTAGTAATACATTTAGTAAGCTAGCAGTGTACTTTTAGAAATGTCTTTATCGCAATGCACGATCATTTAAAATGTATTTAAATCATTAAAATAATATTTACTTAGTTATTTTTTTATAATAATAATAATATATTATTATTATTATTTAAAAAAAAAAAAAAAAAAAAAAACTAAAACCAATATTAAGGATATTGAACGTGAGTTTGACATACGCCCGCCACTAGATGGCCTCATCTCACCAACGACCTATGACGCAGGGACTTTCACTGCCCTTGTGATTATTTTATGATGAAAAATGTCAATAGAGAAAATATTTCGGTATCACTTTATTTTACAGTGTCCTTGTTACATATGTTACATGTACTTACCATAGTAATAACAGTAAATTATGCACAATTACATGCTACTAACCCTCAACCAACCCTTATCCTACCCTAACCCTATATAGTAAGTACATGTTGTTAATTAATATTACTCTGTACTTAAATATATAATTACACTATAACAAGGACACTTTAAAATAAAGTGTAACCAATATTTCTCATCATCACTGCAATTATATGTAGAATAAAAGCGGCATAGAAAGAGTCATGAGAACCTCTAACTTACACATCTGGAATCTGTACACATATATCAACACAGCCTCATATTCTAGCGGAAACAAATATCACATATATCAACACACATTCATAAACACTCAACAGAGCATATACACATAATAAACATACATTACCGTTTTCATCCAAATAGAACATGTATTATGATTATGTTCGGTCACTGGAGGGCGCTGTTCTTCTTCATTCTGCGCCACTGACTGAAGTTCTCATAAGAGTACTTCATTTCTCAGCTGTGTTTTTATGTGAGCGGTTCAACGGAGGGGTCTAGAAGTATTTCTCTGCTCTTTTTTTTTCTAGCTGCCATTTAAAAAGCATATTCTGCACTGCATTGCTCCGTCCCGCAGATGTGTTTGGGTTTCGCGCGTGAATTTTCAAGAGTTTTGTCCTGTATATCCACATCCAGACATGCAGCCCCCTCCAAGAAAGGTGAGTAAACCTGCTTCTTTAATAGATACATCTCACTTTTTTTTCTTTTCTTTTTTTTAAGATTTTTTTTGTTGTCATGTCCGTATATTTGTAACAAACAAACTGATAGATAGACAGACAGACAATGTTGTTCAGCTGTTTGACCATCTATATATATATATATAAACATGATGTTTATGTTTATGCTGAGTTCCAGCATCTGTCTCCATTGACTCGAGGATGCCAGACACGGATTCCTCTTTCAGGTTGGTGTAATCTGTGTCAAAGTTACTTCTCCAGAGGTTGTCACTGTGTGTGTTGCAGGTAAAAGTCACACAAGAGGTGAAACACACTCACACTGAGCAGCTGAACAGACTCCAGCTCAAACACCAGACCGACTTGGACTTCCTGGAGGATCTGAGGTTTAGTTTGATTCACCTTTTACATTGCTATATAAATGTCTGTCATTCTATTTTCTGTCTGTTTGTTGGTATGTTAGTGCTCAAGTGTTTGACTGTGTGTGTGTGTGTCATCCTCAGGACTTACAGCCAGAAGAAAGCACTAATAGAGAAGGATTACTCGCAGGTGAGTTGTGGACGTCATATTCATTTAAATGAGTTCATAATTTACATTAGATTTAGTTTTGATAATGTAGAGCAATTTGTGTTCTGAGATTTCATTTTAATTTTTTTTTTTTTTCTCATTCAGCTAAGATTTTATGGTCAGAATAATGAAAAATGTGTCTGCCTCTGATGTAAACTAGCACTGACATTTTATATGTGAATTTGTTTTTGTAGAGAAGCACATTTAGTGACTCAGTGGAAAAAACTGTGGTTGTTAACGATCTGCAGGTGGTCATGTTTTTACCAGATCCGTTCTGGTTCGAATCTGCTTTTCTTCTCTTTCTGTTACGTTGCTGAGAAGATCTACATGACATTAGTCATGGGACAGACTGCATTATGGTCTCTGATATCTGCTGATCTCAACGTTAGAGTATGATTTCATATATTTGGGGCATCAGGACGTACATTTTTACCTTTTATTCCCTTAAACCACAAAATTAAATTGAAAGAAGTTTTGGGAAAATTACTGCCTATATACAAGTTTGGGCTCAGTAATATTTGAATAGTTTTACGCACCAAGGAAGCATTAAATTGATCGAAAGTGACAGTAAATACATTTATAATATTAAAAAAAGATTTCTGTTTCAAGTAAATGCTCTTCTTTTTAACTTTCTATTCATCAAAGAGTTCTGAAAAAATGTATCACTGTTTCCACAATAAATATTAAGCAGCACAACTGTTTTCCACATTGATAATAATAATGTTTCTTAAGCAGCAAATCAGCATATTAGAATGATTTCTGAAGGATCATGTGATTTTGAAGACTGATGCTGAAAATCCAGCTTTGCATTACAGGAATAAATTACATTTTAAAATATATTCAAATACAAAACAGTTATTTTAAATTGTAATAATATTTCACAATATTACTGTTTTTGCTCATTTTTATCAAAGCAGTCTTAGTTAGCATGAGGTACTTCTTTTAAAAAACATTCGTACCAACCCCAAACTTTTAAACTGTAGTATATAGTGGAAAAACAGATTCGCACCCAAAGTGTTCATACTTACAGCCTGACATGTTGATCGTCTTCAGGATACTATAAGATCTGTGTGATCACTTGGTGAATAGGGAGCCTAGCTGTCTGTCTGAATGACGCTCAGTGTGTGTGTGTGAGATTGTTTGCTGTTGGATCTAAAGCTTGTGCACCTGCAGGGCTGCTGCGTGCTGATTGGCTCTTGAAGACAGGACTCTCTCTCTTCCTCAGGGTCTCTTCCTGAGTGGACTCATCAGAGCTGGCAGCTCATAGGATTAGGTTGACAGTGCCAGATTGTGGTCTGAGGGCCAGGAAGCGAATCTTCTCTGTTTTGAGAGGATGCTGGTCACTCTTTGTCCTTTGTAGAAGTTGTTATGGTTCAATTATTTCTGTTTGTTAAAGTTTAGCTATTGTTTGTTGGAATTATCATCAGTAGTGGTGAAGTAATGAAAGGACCTTTGGTAGATGAATACCTTTTTGTTTTCAGTTAAAACTGTCATTATTTTGTTTGTTTGTTTTTATGACTTTTGGAGATCAGTCCAATACAGTGACATTTGCTTTACTTAAGGATGGAAAGTGGAAAGTTACTTCTGTTTCAAAAGCAGCCAGCTACTTACTCACTTGTAAATCTACACATTGGCTCAGTTTGTAGCACTGTCTGGCATTTAAGTGTCAAGCAGACAGGCAGAAATACCCATGTGGGTTTCGCTTTTACAGACTGAAAGTTGTCCTCCATGTTTTCCACATTTGCACTGATCTAGAGTGACGGGATGAATTAATGTTTCTCCTTTCAAACATCTGTTTTATTTTGTGGCGACTCTTGAAGTGGAGTTTTAAAAATGCTATTCGGAGGCTCTGAATCTAAATTTTCATAAACATTTAAAATGATGTTAAAGCATTGTTTTCTTGTTTATTTGAAATACACTTAATATTCACTAATATTGTCAACTTGACTGCACTGGACAACGTCAGTTGTCTTCTGTAGATTGCTTTATAGGTGAATCGAACAGGGAGAACCTGCCACTCACATGACATCACAGCAATAGCAAACCACAACCATCCAATCAATTCCTGATAGACAAAATCAAGTCCCACCCTACATTTTGGTGGGTGGGTATTAATGGGTGGGGGGTATTAATGGGTAATTTTTTTTATTAACAATAATTAAAAAGTGATTTAAGGGAATAACGAAAAAAAAAAATGGTAAAAGTTTCTAGGTCTATTGTAGTTAGCATATTAGCTCATTTAAAACTCTTCACTCTTATTTGTATGTCTAATATGTCAAAAGCACAAAACGTTTCTTGTCTCGTCTCATTCTGTTATGAATTACATTAATCATTTCATATTAATCAAATAATAGCATGTTTTCAATTCAAAGTGGCAAAATTTCATAAAAATGTTTTTATGAAGTAGTTTGCATCACTGGAAATTAGTTGGTCGCTGAATATTTCAATCATAAAACAGTCGTCAAATATTAAATGTTTAGCTACTTACTCGCCATATACTCTTTCACTGCTAAAACAAAAGCCTCACACTCATTGTCTGTGAACAGTAAGCCCCGCCTTCTTTGATTTGATTGGCCAACTCACTCATTCCGACAGTGATGAGTGCTGTTAGACCGCTGAGGCAGAGCAGCCTAGAAATGTAACTTTTAAAACTTTTTTTTTGTCATCCTAACAACAAACAAAGTGGTGCATAATGGAGTACAGCAGAGCAGCATCAATAATATCAAATATTGGGGGGGGCAATTTGGCCATTTCTAATTATTGGGGAGGACTTGTCCCCCTCAATGTCTCTGGTGATTACGGCCCTACGTCACAATATGGAATAAAAGACTGTCACAACTTCTGTTTCATGCCGATTTAAAGCTCGTTTCATAATTTGATGTACTTTGCACTATTATTGACCTAAAAACTGAATCAGCACTGAACTGACTTGATCTGAATAATTTTTAGTTGAACTGAGTTTGCTTTATGAACTTTGTAAGATTGACACTCTCATTGAACTAAATTGAATCAACACTTAACTAACCTGAGATGAAAAATAATAACACTATTGTCTTTTTTGGAGCTAATTTACAGCTGAAATTGTATTTGTTCATAATTGAAGAATTTTGCAACATTAATACTGTTATTTTTTTGTCTATTACTGTGAAGCTGCTTTGAAAGAATCTGTATTGTATAAAGCGCTCTATAAATAAATGTTACTCGACTTTGTAGGCTCTGCATAAGCTTGCCTCGCAGTACTCGAAGCGAGAGTGGAATGGAGCAGCATCAGAGGATCTGAGAGACTCCAGGTAATAGAAAATCTCATTCAGCTAAATCATTGAATTTCATTTGCATTGTCCATTTGTCTGCATCATTAAACAGATTTGAACAAGATGTCTGTGTATATGCATACAGAAATGTTTGGGCCGTATGGAGGTCTTACTTGGAGGGTGTGATGAAAGTGAGCCAGTCTCGTATCAACGGATGCGAGAACTATAGGAGCCAGATCTCAGATCCTGTAAAGACGTTCAGAGCGCAGAAGGACCTGCAGCTGAAGAGGGTAAACGCATTAACAGATACACTGCACTAAAGCAGCAGAGTGGCAGTTTTTGACTGTTCACGAAAGTGTTTATTCATCTGTCCTCTCAGTGCTGCGAACAGCTGGCGAGAGCTCAGGCCGATCTGCAGGTCACGATCAGAGACCTGGAAAAGAGCAGGAAGGCCTACCAGGAGGCGGAACAAACAGCGCAGACTGTGAGAGAGAAAGCTGATATGGAGGCCAAGTACGTTTGCTGACCTGACATCAGCTGTACACAGAACAGGGCATAAGGTTATCATGTTTTTCACTTTTAAATGAAGATTTATCAATTTTTGCTGTTTTTCCCCACCATTGCTTCTTTTCCTCTGGTTTTTTCCCTACTTCCTGTTGATCATGCAACACAAGGTCAAAGCTCAGCCTGTTTCAGTCACGCTCCAGTTTGAAGAGGGCGAGTGTGAAGGTAATCTAGGGATTAGCACAATATCAGATTCAGGACCATACTGGTTAGCAGTCTATATTAGATATTTTATAGTGCATGCTCATTTCTCCTATTTTTATATTTGGATTACATTTGCCATCATCTAACACTCACTGAAAAGTTATGTTGTAAAATTTCCTAATAAATCATGGTGACTGAGAGTCAAGTGTACATATGTACATTTCCTATTGATTTCAGCTGAAAGCAAAGAAAAACGAATGGAAGTGCAAAGCCACGCAAGCAAGGAATGATTACCTGCTCACACTGTCAGCCACTAACGCTCATCAGGACCGCTATTATGAGACAGATCTGATCAGCTGCATCACGGTGAGGCTGGATGATACTCAGTTTTTAGCCTATTAATTTTTTATTATTTAGCATATATATATATATATATATATATACACACAGGGCTTGACATTACCTTTTTTGCTCACCAGCCACTGTGGCTAGTGGTTTTCCAAAGTTACTAGCCACTCAGCATTTTCACTACTGTCATATTGATATTTTCAATATTATCTCATAATTTGGCAGCAGGTATATTAGGCTGCTGTCACTTTAAGACCTGACGCATGGATCCATTATACTGTTACATATGCGTTATAACTGACTGTTTACATGAATACTCGTCAAGACCGGCATTTTGACATTCTTTTGAGTGTATTTGACTGTTTAAGCACAATAAGCAGCGAAAAAGAACCTGATGTAATCCTGAGAGACAGCTTTATGTGCGCACACTTTATATTACGCGCAATCCCACGCTGAAATTCAAGCCCTGTAACACCAACAATATTCATCCGGAGCGAAAGGAAACAAGCGAGCGAGGGGAGGCGGGTTTGTGTGTCAACTTGCTGTTGGAGAGATAGAGAGCGAGAAAGCGCAGCTGGTATCGTGTATCTATTCTGCGGAAAATGAGCATTTCTGATATTTCATTATCGATATGTATTGAATTTTTTTTTTTATTATTGAAGCTTTTTGACATTTACAGGGTTTAAACATAGTTGATACATCCGAGCTAATCAAAATTGCCCAGGTGGCCATTCATTTGAATTCTCTACAAAAATACACATTAAAATACATTATTAAAGGGAGAAAAATCTTTGTTTTTGACAACACTACATTGTACTTAGTTTATTAATTCAGGTGCCTTTTTAAAATATTACAGTTCAAAAAGTATATATATTATAAAATTCAACCCGCCAAAGTGGCTAGTAGGAGTAACAGCATTACACGCCACTGCTGAAATTCACCCACATTTGGCGGACTGTTAAAACCGTTTTTTATTATTATTAGGGCCTGAGCACCGATGGTGTGAGGACCCTATTGGAATTGCTCAGTCAATTCTTCATCTTCTCCGAAATGAATCGCATTTTTGAGGGCCTAAACATGCTCGAAAACTCATGAAACTTTGCACGTGTCAGAAGTGGTGAAAATTTACATGTGATATGGGTTTCAGAATTAGGTGTGGCAAAATGGCTCGATAGCGCCACCTACAAAATTTCAATTAAACGCCTTATGCGCTACTTTCACGTACAGGTATGAAATTCGGTAGACACATGTAACAGCCAAATACCTACAAAAAAGTCCCTGGGTGCAAAATCTGTAAACCCAACAGGAAGTGTGTCTCAAAATATATATATAAAAAAATAAAATAAAAAATTTTAAATAAAAAAAATAAAATAAAAACAAAAAATAAATAAATTGCCTTGCCTTCTCTGCAAAATTTTTGCAGTTTTTGCCATTTTCAGACGAACTTTAACAAACTCCTCCTAGAGCTTTAATCAGATCAAGGTCATATTTAGTCAGTCTAATCTAAAGGCCTTTGTGACGGTAAATTGCAAAGATCTTGCTTTCCACTGAAGGGAATTAAACAGGAAGTTGTTGTAACTTGGGCATACAATGTCCGATCTGCCCCAAACTTCACATGATTCATCAGAATCCTGACCTGAAGACTACAATGCAATATTCAGTTACAGTCATAGCGCCATCTGCGGGCAACAGGAAATGACATGTTTTACACTGTGATTAACTCCTGATAGAGATTTAATCAGATCAACATCATATTTGGTCAGTCTAATCTTAAGGCCTTAGCGATGTTACATTGCAAAGATCTTGAGTTTTCACTGAAGGGCGTGCCCGTGGCTGCCTGATGTTTCGCCATAAAGGAGGAAGCTGTTGTAACTCAGGCATACATGTCCAATCTGCCCCAAACTTCACATGTTTGATAAGAGTCTTGGCCTGAAGACATGCCAATATTCAGTTAATCATAGCGCCACATGCCAGGAAATGGCATGCTTTGCACAATAATTCACTCCCAGAAACACATTTAAATATGCCATGAAGTACTAAACATACTAGAAACACATTAAATCATGCAACACTTGGCTAAGTCCTAATGTTTGCGATTAACGCCACGAAACAGGAAGTTGTTGTAACTCAGGCAAACAATGTCAGACCTGCTCCAAACTTCACATGATTGATAATAGTCTTAGCCTGAAGACATCTACATGGCAATATTCAGTTATGGTCAAAGCGCCACCTGTTGGCAGCAGGAAGTGTGGCACATCGAAATGACTTTGGCATATTTCAACTGTATTTACTCACTTACATGCATGTCAGCCACTATTCACTGTTTTCCTAAGGCCACTGGTTGGTGGTGGCCCCGGGTGCGTTCATCGCTGCTTGCAGCTTTAATTATTATTATTATTGAAATATACTGTATATATACTTTTAATATATCACAACCAAAAATCCAACTGAAAGTAAAACTATTGTTTCTTGTTTTTGAGTCCAGGTTCTAGATGGCAGTTTCTACGATCACGTACAGAGTTTTCTCATTTCACTGTGTCAGACGGAGCTTGAGACGTCTCAAAGCATTCAGGACACTTTCCAGTGCCTGTTGGAGACGTCCAGTGGGGTGAGTTACACACACACTTGAGTATACACTGCTACAGAAAAGCACACATGAACCACAGTGGCCGAATGGAGAGCAGGTAATACGATCTGCCACTGGAGGGTTATTGGATCAAATCCCAGCTCAAGCATTTAAACCTGACCTTAAAGAGAAAAATGTACCTGCTTTACAGAGTGTGCAGAGTGGCTTAGGAATGAGGTCTTTATGTTATGTTAGAGCAGAATGGCTTTTTAAGATGTATTGATGTTTCAGGTTTGCTGTAACTGGGTAGAACATCAAAAATGTTGAAATTAGAAATACAAAATGAGTGTTAGTTATTCTAAATGTGTAATCTGAAAAGAGAATCAGCTCATTTTCAGTAGTAACAGTGTGACAGCCTTTGGTATGTGTCATTAGGTCTTTTTGTGGTCTTGTGTTGTTGTAATTCGATGATTCTCACAGTGTTTCCATTCAGTTTGTGGGACTCAGGTTTAATGTCTCTAGTCAGCATCAGGTTACAACACACACACACTCACATACTGTTCATGAATTACCTGTTCTGGTCTGTTGTTCCTCCAGATGAGAGATTATGTTAACTGTGCTATTGTTAGTGTGACATCTTGTCGTTTGTCTACATTAGTTTACATTAGTTTAATTGTCCCTGTGTGTTTGTATTTGTGTGTTTGGCCCCTCTAGGTGACACAGGATATCCACCAACAGATTTTCATTCAGGACAACTCAGTGTTTCAGAAAGCTGCCCCCTTCCAGTACCAGCCCTGTGAAAATGATTTGGTAAGTTGCATCCAAGTGAATAATGTGTGAAAGATATATTTTTCGTCATCTAACACTCACTTAAAGATAATGATTAAAAACACTAAGAATTTAATAACACTGTTAAATGTTACTCAAAATAAATATATTCTTTTTTAATACTGTACATTATAATATTGTGATTCATTAATGTAGCATTAATAATGATTTAATAATAGAGTCCTTTCCTTGACCTGCTTACTAATAAAAATGATGATTTTACCAGACATATTTGACATTTATTGTGGACTAAATGTCTTAAATGGAGGCTCACCACATACTTTTAATCAAAAACTTCTCATTCACTCAAAATGTCACTTGTTACAATATTCTTATTTGTCCATTAATCAGTCTGACAAAGAGGAAAAGGGCTCTAATGAGGGCCGAATGTGTTCTTCCATGATTGCGCCGCTTTTTCAGATGGTCAACAGCGCCCCCTGCTGCCCGCATGTCATCTCGCCCCTCACCACCCCAGCATAGTGGTCCGTTTGTTCGCTAACCCTCTTTTTGTTTTCAAGTCTAACAAGCATTGGTCTGTTCCTAAAGAAAACATTAGAGATGCAGCCCTCAGCACTGGTGGGGCGGAAAGATCAGGGAAAACTGGGCGTCAATGCAGGCAGGAAGCAGCATGGTCTGTGAAAAGAGGGCATTGAGAAGTGAACCTGCCCTGCCTCTTGCACCCCTAACGAACACCTCCCATTCCCCCATTCCTAAAATTAAATAAATAAATGAATGAATGAATGAAAAATAAATACAAATAAATTTATTTTATGTACATAAAATTGTTTTATTACGTTCAGTGGATTTATAAATATCAGCATTTATATGCTGTAGTGTAGATCCATGTACTGTATGCATGCATTTTGTCAAGAAACTGTCGTACATTTAGTTTCTGGTGAACAGGAGCTGCTCTGTAAAGTAGCATCTTGAAGGATCATTCTTCAAGAGGTTACCTCACTTAATCATTTAGTCTGTCAATATTTACAGACATAGTGTCATTAAGCAAAGATTTGTTCATCTGATTTTGTAGATTGATGTTGTTCTAAGTTATGCTGTGACTTTTGTGTACACGTGTGCACTGAGAAGTTATCAAGGTTTCATGTGCAGAAAAAGGCTCTGTGTTCAAATTAGTCAATTTGTCAACTAGTAAATTAGTCAACACTCTCTCTCTCTTCAGGTCAGGGAACTGTTGAAGGAGAGTGGCACGGCTGAAGAACACAGTCTGAATAAGGAAGCGCGGAAATGGGCCACACGTGTGGCCAGAGAACACAAGAACATCATTCTCACGCAACGGGTGAGGGGTCACTGAAACAATATGATTTTGATTTGTGATATTAAAAATATTTATATAATTTATTTATATTTATTTCTTCTTCATTTATATATTTAGGGTTGCAGTAATATTAAAATTCTGTCTGAGTATCCGATATTAAAATAAATATAAAACAATTTAAGATTATTTAAAGGGGACCTATTGTGCCCCTTTTTGCAAGATTTGGGTGTGAGCAAAAATGTGGCATTTTTGAGTGTGTCCCTTTAAATGCAAATGAGCTGGTGCTCTCTGCCCCCTTTCCAGAAGAGGGCGGAGTTTTAACAGCTCATGCTCTGGCATACCGGCAACAACAAAACAGGACAATCTCATGCACCAAAAATGTCAGAAAGGGCGTTCATGTGCAAACTAGGAAACTTGTTTACGATAATGCCGATAGCATGTGAGGGCAGCATCAGTTCTGGATATGAAGTTTGAGCACAAAGCGTTGGTATTGACCCATCTTTCAAAATCAACCTTTGTGAAAATTCAGCATTGAACAGACACACATTGGTGTTCAAACACCTTATAAAAGTGAATTTTGCAAAATAGGTCCCTTTTAATGAAAATGAATAAAGTTAATTATTCTATTGTCGAATCTAAAATGTTTTGCCTAAATGGCCAATATTAAAATAAATGCAAACTAATAAAAGATTGTTTTATTCAAATAATAAATTAATAAAAGTAATTATGCTATTATCTAATCTAAAATCTGTTTTGTCTAAATAAAAATATAACAATAACTAATAAAATATAATGAAATAAAAATTATATAAAAACCATTTTGTCTGAATAAGTTAAATATAAAATAACAAGAGAGGTTTAATAAAATATTATAAAATAGTAATATAAAAACTTTTTGTCTAAATTAAAAAAAAAACTAAAATAATAATTATAAATTATTTTGTCTCTATAAATTAAAAATAAAAAAATAAAAACAATATTAATAGTGCTGCTAATGAATTACAATATTTGAATGTACAATATCAAATTTGTGTTTGGTTTGATGTTTTTTAGACTCTGTCCGAGTATATAGAGTCGCACCAACAGGACCAGAATAACAACGAGCTGGAACTAAAAATGGACGATGCAAGAGAATGCATTCGGAAATCCGAGGTGAAGAGTATTTATTTGTGTTTGTACAGTATATCACTCCAGATCATAAGTTGTCCGTCACCTCTGGGAGAAACTTAGTGTGAAATGAAAATATTGGCTCAGTGTCATCACACTCCCTCTGCTGGTCGCTACTCGTTAAACTGGTTATAATAAGCTGCACATTTTGTCATGTATTTAGTTTTTTTTTGTATTTAGTATTTAGTACCATTTTTTGCATCAAGAGTTGTTGGAATAGTTAAACAATTTGCAATAAAAAAGGAAGTGGGTAGATAATGAGTCCACTCTTCCTGTAGACGGTGAAACTAAAGGCAGAGGTGCGTCTGAACCTCCTCAGAGACGTGGGTGTGGCTGTAGACGTCTGGCTGAAGAGTGCCATGAACCAAGTGATGGAGGAACTGGAGAACGAGAGATGGGCGGCCCTCAATACCCAAGATGCGCCATTCTCTGTAAGTCCTAATCGCTCACAGTCAAAGCCAGATTCACGTAGACCCCTATAACCCTTTATAATCATGTTTTGCAACAAATGTCCTAAGCACTCTGTAGATTTGGACAGAGAAGATGATGAGGACACAGAGACGTTAGACGACAGCAGTTCCAGCCCATCCAGCACTCACAGGAACTACCCGCTCACCTGCTCTGTACTGTACTCGTATCAGGTACATACCTAGTGTGGTCTAACCTGTTATTTGCCAGGCTTTCAGGGTTCTATTCATGCATTTGTGATGTCATTTCCTGTGCTTTACTTCCACAGGCATCCCAGCCTGATGAGCTCACCATCCAGGAACAGGAAATACTGGAGCTTATTGATGATGGAGACATGGAGGACTGGGTTAAGGTACACGCATATCACTCAACTACATCAGGGTTTTTTAAAAACTTTTTAATACATATGATCCCCTCGCCTTGACCTTCCCTAAAATAAAAAGGTATATATTTTTTATGTATTAATTATACATTTTCATATATACAGACACATTTATACTGTGTGAGGACAAATATAATGTATTTAATTATTTACAAAATGTATTAAAAATATTATAAAATATCTTTCAAAAGTTTGGTGTCAGTAAGACTATTTTTTAAAGAAATTTTTGAGTTTTTTGAAACAGTTTTATTTAGTAAGGATGCATTAAATTAATCAAAAGTGACAGTAAAGAAATTGATGATTATTCATCAAATGTAGAAAGTGTATCAAGGTTTACACTAAAATATTAAGCAACAGAACTGCATTTTAATATTGATAATAAGAAATAATGTTTCTTGAGCAGCAAATCAGTATATTAGAATGATTTCTGAAGGATCATGTGACACTGAAGACTAGAGTAATGATGCTGAAAATTCAGCTTTGCATCACAGAAATATGTTACATTTTATTTTATTTTTTTTTACTGTATTTTGATAAAATAATTGCATAAATTTAAATAATTGTTGAAATTGAAACATTACAGAATCTTACAGACCCTAAACTTTCATATTGTAGTGTGTGTATATTTATGTGTATAGCATCCCCTTATGGCCCTCAGTTTGAAAACGTCTAAACTAGATGCCACTTTAATAATTATGTTGGCATTTATTGGAAAAGTTTTGATTTTTCAGGCAAGGAACCGAACAGGACAGGTGGGATACGTGCCGGAGAAATACCTGCAGCTTCCGACCTCCAGCTCTCTACTGAGCATGATCCAGTCTCTCTCCAGCATTGACACCCAATCACACACCTCCAGCACATCTACAGAACAAGAGCCAGAAATAGAGACTCTCACCCAGAGCAGCCCGAACAGTCACACCAGCGGTGAGACCACCCGTTATACTATTATATCTGGTATAATATAGGTTTATAGTATTTATTAAACTTTGCTAGTATTGAATGCTTAAGAGAATTTAACAAACATTTTCTGCCCTCTTCCTCTTTTTCACAGCCATAAATCTGGCCAGGGCTCTGTATGCCTATGAGGCTCAGACAGAGGACGAGTTGTCCTTCCCTGAGGGAGCCGTTATTTGCATTCTCAGCAAACACAACCAGGAAGATGATGGCTTCTGGGAGGGCGAGTTCAATGGCGCAGTGGGCGTCTTTCCCGCAGTGTTAGTGGAGGATCTATGCAGACCGGAGGGTGCACAAACACACAAGAGCATGAACGTGCAGGTTTATACAAATACTACTGGGAAACACAGGCCGCATTGAAATACTTTCTGTGTTCATGGTTATAGTAAGCCCATTTTTAAATATTTTTTGTAATTGCTGTTTCTTACCACCAGGTGTCTCTGTCAGTTCTGGATCAAGCGGCTTGTCCACCCACTGTGTTTCCGTCCTGTAGCAGTCCAGAGTCTGTCTCGCTGCCATCTTTGACCGGCACACTCACTTTAAATGGCTATCAAACCCCAGAACCCCCCAAAATCTTGAGCCACAGTAAGACACAGAGCACCACGGCAAATCCTAAAGCTTTATAGTAAACCTCACACGATGTAACGTTTTAAGTGACGTTCAATCTCACTACCTGATTGTCTATCTTAAAAATCTTGAATTAAAAAACATTATTTCCTTTTATTAATTTAGCTACTTACAAATAAGCATTATATTTTTTCTAAAGAAAAAAAAAGATTACTGAATTAACTTTTTGTTAGTAGGCCTACCAGTGTTATTTTAGTATTATTTATATGATATAATATTATAGTATCTATTCATATTTTTAACATTATTAAGATAGTTTTAAGATAATATAGTTTTATTTTTAATTTTAGTAATTTATGTGTAATTGTAATTTTTATTAATTTATATATATATATTTCTATTTAGCTTTAATTTTTAATTTTTTAAGCGTTTCTTTTAATATTTATGTTTTATTTTATTTCAGCTTTTTGTCAAGTAACAAAAAAAATTAAGAAATTTAATATAACAAATTATGATAAAATGATTTCTAAAAAGTTTTAGTTTTTACTAACAGTAGCAACACTAAGGACCAAGATTATTATTATATTAAAACAATAAAAAAAAAGGTTTCTTAAAATAAAATAAACATTAACTGACATAAAATTATAGTGTATAATATAAAAACTTAAACATATTTCAGCTAGTTGCTAAAGCAACATTTCTCATTTTCATTTAGTTTAACTTGATGTACTAAAGTAGCTAAAATTGAAATACAAATTAATAACTATATATTTATAAAAAAAAACATAAAAATGACAAAACCAAAATTACTAAAACTTACTAAAAAAAAAAAAAAAAATTCATAAAGATGATACTAAAACAACACTGCTGATGCCATTGTTCTATTATTATATTTATGCTCTTGACAAATCACAGTCATCTGTGTCGTCTCCTCCACAGGCCACGCCCACACCACATCACCCAGGTCCCCAGGAGAGGGCGGGTCAGGCACCCTGAGACCTGTGAGATCTGCACTCCTAAAGCTACATGCCTGTGATGGGCGCATATGTGTGAAATCTGATGGGTGTTTTTGTTTTTTGCAGGTACGAGCTGCTCCTCCTCCACCCAAACAGCAGGCGCAGGGCCAGGTGCAGAAGAGAGAGGAGGTGGAGATCACACTGGTGTGAGCACATTTGACAAAATTGACACTACCATGTTTGAATGCACCATGTGAATTCGATTCTGTGCAAGGTGGATATTCAGGACCTTTTTAATGAAGATATGGATGCACAAGCTGACCATTATTTAATGTGGTCCCACACCACCTTCTTCAGTTTTTGAGGGCAATTAAAACACACAAGGCTTTACTAGAGCTACAAAGAGACTTTAAAGGGAAAAGTGGCAATTTCAGTGTTGACTTGTGAGAGTTTATGTGTATGATTCTGTCCATAAACAATTTTAGGGCTAAACATTTTTTTAGGAGCATATTACAGTTTTAGCTTATCTGTAACATTTTTGTCAGTATTTTGCTTGTCTGATCTGTCACAGCCATTATTTGAATGAATATTCATATATATTTTTAGCTATTGTAAATTCCAGGAGACTAAACTCAACCTGAGCACTTTAGATGCAGTTTATAATGCATTACAGTATTTTGTTTTATTCTTGAAACTGTCTTGTTGTTATTTTCCTTCTGTATAATCTTAAAAGAGATATGTGGAGATGCTGTGAGACTTGTCCATTTTAGATTCGGTGCATTCAAGTTTAAAGAGATGAAGGAAACTTTTGGTGTCATTTATTCAATATCATCATCTTCCAACCTGTTTGACGTTGTTCTGTGGAATTCAAAAAGGAAAAAAACTTTAGTGGTCACGTGTTCATTCATTGTTATTGTGTGGGAAAGCGTATAGTAGCCTAGATTTTAGAACATTTTGTAATGTGTAAATGATGACAGACTTTTTGCGACAGACTCTTCGTTTAGTAAAAATTCTGAGGTTTACAAATATAATTTCTCATAGTTTTCTGTCTTTTTGACCTCGTGTCTCAGGATACTGCTGAAGTTGTGTTCTTGTCAGATTTCATGTTGTTCATGATGACTGTTCAAAGGCTGCTACGGTAAGATATAAAAGTGAAAAACATTTCAATCAACACATCTTGTAAAATGGCATACAATAAAGTTGGATAAATGTATTGTTCGGTTTCTGTAACACCCTTTATTAAGAAACATAAGATATGGTGGATGGTGAGCTCATATCTAAGATAAAAGATATGTCCCCTCAAAATGAAGCGGGAAGAGAATTTGATGTGTGTCGTGCACTCTCAGCGGTTTTCAGTTCTAGCCTGAAGTCACAAACCCACTAAAACCTCCTAATAATGTTAAGAACGTAATTTGTTCATTCCCGGCATTGCGATACGTGTTTTATACACATGCTCCTGCGCAGGTGAGCACGTCTCAAACACCTGTGGGGTTTAACTTGAGAAGACATCACGTATGCTAACTAGACCAAGACAAACTTGAAATGCGATCTACCGCCAAAAGCACGGTTCTTATTTATTTAGTGGTAAATCTATGGCAGGGGTTTTCAATCTTTTAGAAGTCACAGACCCCAAATATGACCCTTTTCACATATCGGGGTTTCTCGAAGCGGAAGTCGTCATTGGGTAAAATTCTATGGCGGTGAATGAGAGAATACATTAAATATATATTTTTTGTGTGTTCCCATTTTGAAAGAAAATCTCAACAGTGTTTTCACAACTTTCAAAAAGAGGAAAAAAAATAGAGATTGATAACGGCACTCAGAAGAGAGAAAGATGTCAACTTTACCGTCACTCTCACAGCCTGTCATAGCAGTTAACTCGTTTTTTTGTTGTTGTTGTTTTTTTTTTGTTTTTTTTTGTTGGGGGGGGGGGTTGTAATTTGATGAAAAGGTAATTAGTGTTATGAAATGAAATATATAAAAAATATAAATATAAAAAAATGCAAGATTTACGATGCTGATGACCGTTAAAACGCGTCATAGCAGTCCGTGAAAAGGGCCCAAATTCAAAAGGAGGCTAAAGACCCAATTTATATTGTGTAAAAAATATTACAAATACAGTGGTGGTCAGAATTATTGGCACCCTTGGTAAATATGATCAAAGATGACTGTAAAAATAAATCTACATTGTTTATCCTTTTGATCTTTAATTCATAAAATTAGCAAAAATCTAAAGAAAAAAGTGTGTTATGAAATAAATGTTTTTCTCCAAAACACGTTGGCCTCAATTATTGGCACCCTTTTATTCAATACTTTTTGCAACCTCCTTTTGCCAAGATAACAGCTCTGAGTCTTCACCTATAATGCCTGATGAGTTTGGAGAACACTTGAGATCAGAGACCATTCCTCCATACAGAATCTCTCCAGATCCTTCTGATTCCCAGCTCCATGGTGGTGCTTCTTCTCTTTAGTTCACTCCACTCATTTTCTTTAGGGTTCAGGTCAGCGGACTGGGATGGCCATGGCAGAAGCTTCATTTTGTGCTCAATGACACATTTTTGTGTTGGTTTTGGATCATTGTCCTGATGGAAGATTCAACCACGGCCCATTATTGGATTTCTAGCAGAAGCGGTCAGGTTTTGATTTTTCATCTGTTGGTATTTGATAAAATCCATGATACCATGTATCTGAACAAGATGTCCAGGACCTCCAGGACATCTTGGGCCCACAACATTAAAGATCCAGCAGTATATTTAACCGTGGGCATGGGGTACTTTTTATCAATGTGTGCACCAAACCCATCTGCAAAAACCCATCTGGGTTTGCTGCAAAAAATCTCTCATTTTAGTTTCATCTGACCATAGAAGCCGATTCTGTTTAAAATTCCAGTCTTGTCTGACAGCTGAATATGCTGGAGATTGTTTCTGAATGAGATTTTTCTTGAAACCCTCCTGAACAACTTGTAGGGATGTAGGTGCTGTTTGATCATTTTTTTAGGCTTTCTGAGACTCAAGATTCAACTAATCTCTGCAGTTCTCCAGCTGTGATCCTTGGAGAGTCTTTGGCCACTCAAACTTTCCTCCTCACTGTGCATTAGGATGATTTAGACACACATCCTCTTCCAGGCCGATTTGTGACATCTTTAGTTGATTGGAACTTCTTAATTATTGCCCTGATAGATTTTTTCTTACAGCAACTTTCTATTTTGTGAAGCTCAACAATTTTTCGCTGCACATCAGAACTATATTCTTTGGTTTTTCTCATTGTGATGAATGATTAAGGGAATTTAGCCTTTGTGTTTCCTCATGTTTATATTCCTGTGGAACAGGAAGTCATGGCTGAACAATTTCATGTTCATGATCACCCTGGTGTGCTAAAAAAAAAAATGTAAATATGAATGGGAATATACTTTAGAGATATTTTACTCATAAAAAATTCTAGGGGTGCCAATAATTGTGGCCAACATGTTTTGGAGAAAAACATTTATTTCATAATGTGATTTTTCCCCCACTTTCAATTCTTTTCCTTTAATGAAAGGTTAGCTTTTTGCAAATTTTATGAAATAAAGATCAAAAGGATAAACAATGCAGATTTATTTTTACAGTCATCTTTGATCATATTTACCAAGGGTGCCAATAATTCTGACCACCACAATATCATAAAATACAAGTTGAAAAATATTTTGTTTTTATTACAATTCAGTTTTTTCCTTTTTTCTACTCGTTGTTATGGTACTAAATAAATCTACTGTTAGATTTTTTTACATTCATTTAGTAATATTTTTATTATTTACATTTGTTTTTTTGTAAACTTTTCCCTAGCGGCCCCCTGGACCCGTTAGAAAACCCGTCTTAGATTATGACCTGCTATGATATGTAACAAAAGGTTTACATGTCTGATTTTAAACTCAATTTACTTTAATTCTGTTGGGTATTAGCACGTGTCAAGGAAAAAAAATACTATATTGCTCAATGCTCATATTTGTTTGAGTTTGATTTTATATCAAATATAGTTTCATATTTCATACAATAAAAAAAACAACCAGGATAAAGGTGATTCCATTACATACTTTAATACAGTTAAAAAACAACAACAACAACAACAACAAAAAACACTCACCCAGCATACAGCAGTTAATGTAAACATACAAATAAAACCTAGTAAATAATTGTGCGTCCGTAAACACAAAAATTCCAAATTCAGTTTCGTCACTTCATACTTGTTTTTTTCTCTAGGGGTAAATAAGTTCACAGACGGTCTCCATCCACCAGAAATAAAACAGTTCCTCTGGCTTTATGAAAGGCCACTCAGTTGTTCACTGACTTCCCAAAGCTTTTTGGCCACCACGTCATCTTTGGCTTTGGTACTGACTTCCTCCACAGCGCAGCATGAAAAATAACGTCCACTGAAATGCTCAATTCCTTCCTGAGTGGCACAATGAAGAGTCGTTTGGGCTCCAGTTTTTGGGTCCAGAAACAGCAGTCTAGCCACTGGTTCGATGAACACTTTCTGCCAGAGACTCACATGGCGGGAGAGCTCGGTCTTTACAACACCTGCAAAAGGGGTAATGCAATATTATGCGTTAGTGGTTCTCAAACTTTTTGGTTCCACCCCCCTTTAAACCTTTAAAAAAAAAAAAGAAGAATATATGAAGAAAATATGCATTTTGGCCATTAATTTACACGACAAGGACGTTTTGGTGGCCTGAAAACGTGAACTTTTGAAAACAATACCATTATCATCTCTATGTAAACTACAAAAACACGAATTTGTGAAATCTGTGACCACGCGCATGTGTATTATGTGTTAAGTCTATAGGCACAGTGTTTCTTTACAAAGTGACATCGCCATCTACTGGCCTGGTATGCATAATGCAGCATTTTTATTTGTTTTCGTGAATCCATGTGAATGGGGATTGTTTTTGACAACGTTGTCATATGTACGCAAATCTTTTCAAAAATGCAAAAGGAAAATCTTTTCCATTTTTAGTACCTCGTTGTTGTGTAAACACCTAAGACTACATGTAATCAAATTTCAGACCTTTCAGTTGCAATTTGTATATGCGTATAGTCAGACCTGGCATTTTGTCATTTTTATAGAGCTTCAATAAAATCAGTACTTTCGTAGAGTCACTTAGTTTGCATTTCGAAAAAAATATAGCCTACAGACTTTTAAAGTGACAGAGGGGCCGTTCACACAACACTGTTTTTAACTAAAAATGGAAAAAAAAAAAAAAAAAAATTGTGCGTTTGGCCATTCATTGCGTCCGTAAACACCGTTTTGGGGGCCTGAAAACAACAAAGTGCCAACTACTGGCCTGGAAGCATAATAGAGCTTTTGTAATTGATTTCGTGGATCCATGTGAAGAGGATTGTTTTAACAACGTTGTCTGTACGCGAAAAACACAAAGGAAAATCTTTTAAGTTTTTAGTACATTGTTGTCATGTAAACGTATGCTTATACTATTAAAGGCCATCAGAAATATGTGATTTTGCATTCGAGTCTCCAGTTGGTTGTAAACACATTTAGATTTTATGTACAAATAAGTGCGTATGCACGGTTAGTGAACAAGACTCTCGTACTATATAGTATGTAAAAAAACAGCACAGCAAAAGAGTATGACGAATTCATAGTCAACTTTTGCCACCGCTTTTTGTATTCGAAAAACAGTAGGCGAAAAGTACCTGTATGACCTGTGGCTTCTATTCAGTGGAAACTTTACTATCCCATGAAACCAGCTGTGAATAACTGTCATGTGACAGTAACAACATGGCTGATGTAGTACGTCTTAATTTCATTCGTACTATACACAACACACTTTTTCCGCACGCAGAATTCGCAACGGGTTCTAGTTTTTTTTATTTATTTTTTTATACAGCTTTATCGCACTGACCAACAGAAAGCTGCTTGATTTAAAAGTGACTTCTGTGTGAGCGGTGCTTCATTCATTGCTACACTATTGACAAAATACAATAGACCTTTTTTTTGGCCAAAAAAAAAAAAAAAAAAGGTGAAACCTGCCATCATTTACTCAACCTCGTGACATTCCAAACCTGTACAACTTCTCAGTGGAATGCAAAAAGTGGAATTCGAATGATGTACAAACAAATGAAAAAAAAGTCATGCAGGTTTTGAACAACATGAGAGTGGCTAAATAATAACAGAACTTTTATTTTACCAAACTACACATATCAAGTATGAATTTTTACCTGGATGAACACTGTAGCAGGTGACGTTAGTGCCCTTCAATCTCTTAGCCAGTTCGTGAGTGAACAGGACATTGCAGAGTTTGCTGTTGCAGTAGGCCTGGAAGAACTGCCAGCTGTATCTCCCTGACCCCAGGTCTTTGGTGGCGATAAGAGAATCAAAATCAATCTTGCCCCAGCGATGGGCCATGGAGGACAGAGTGATGACCCGAGCAGCAGGACTCTCCTTCAGACGGTCCAGCAGAAGACATGTGAGCAGGAAATGTCCAAGATGGTTGACGCCAAACTCTATGCCAAAACCATCCTCAGTTTGACCATCCGCAACAAGACCTAAATGGAAAAAGCCTTTGATTACAGTGCCGTGTTTCCACTAATATTCAGATGGTCAAGTGGTCAATCAAGATGTCCAAACTTGAACATCTGTTTACATTCTGATTTGAAACACTTTTGAGGGTTTGGCTTACCTGCATTATTGATAAGCAGATCCAGTCTCGACTCAGATTTGAGGAAGTTCTCAGCAAAAGCTTGCACAGATTTGAGGCTTCCAAGATCAAGCTTCATGAACAGGATATCATTGCTTCCTGTGGCCTGAACAACAAATATGGGTTAACACTTAAGACTCTTAAATTAGTGGTCTTAAGTGATGGTCCTCACCTTCTTGATGTCATTTATAGCTGCCTCAGCTTTCTTCTGGTTTCTGCAGGCTAGAATTACTCTTACTCCGCGACCAGCCAGATCCAGAGCTGTGGCCTTACCGATACCAGTATTCCCGCCTGAAACGTCACACCAAACATCTCTCATTAACAAAACAAAAACACATTCCAGGTTCACTACAAAAACTAATGTTCTCACTCAGTTTTTTTTTTTTTTTTTAAAGATTTAATTTTTGCCTCTATTATGATAGGACAGTAAGCAGACAGGAAGCGAAGTGGGAGGGAGAGAGGGGGACGGGATCAGGAAAAGTCCGCGAGCCGGGAATCAAACTCGGGTCGCCCGAAGTGTAACGGCGCTGCCACGAGGCTATCGCCGCCAACCTCACTGTCTTGTATTCATGTCTTGTTTTCCATTACAAATATCAAGATTATGAATGAAATAAGTAAACCTGACTTAACCCTCTATGGGCCTAATTATGAAATCACAGCTAGAAAAAAATAAATGACTTTATATTTTACATATATTTAAGACTAAAATCGTTTTCCAAAATTAGTTTTCTACAGCTGACTTTGTCTTATTAGGGTAAATTATTTTCAACAAATTGTCTGAAACTTCACACACATTCAAATGCTTTTTCACTATCTGAAATGTAGTGAAAAGGTCTAAGTGTTTCAAAAAACGTTAAAAAGCTTTATTAACATTCCATTTCATCTTGTGCTACTAAAATTTCATTTGGAACTTGCATGTGAAAATGTCAAAAAAAAACGTCACACAAATTCAGATGCAACTTCACTGCTTGGAAAATGAAACCATGTCAACAAAAATCTATGACTTATATTCTTCACCTCTGCCATCACCCTCACTGCTTCTATCCTCCTTCATCCTCAACTTCTCTTACTATGGCCTTATTTTCTGATGCACTGCCATCACTATCACCAATACTTTCTGGAAAAGGTACAGCTTTTCCCCCCTCTGTCTTCTAACTGTCTTACTGTCTTACTAACATCAACCTAAAACACAGACAAAAAGGATATACTGCCTGCCAGTACTGAACAGTAGTGCCAGCTACACAGAAAATATATCCCCTAAAAGGACTGTCATTTATGCATAAAGCGGTTGTTGATTTTTTTTTTTTTACAAAATATGCATTAAAAATGACCAAAAACTTTAGAATACACATTTGTATGTACATTTGTTTTTAAATAGCCAAATGTATATGCATTTCCTAGTCTAAAATGAGCTCACAATGGAGCCTTGTCAGCACGTGACCAAATATCTCCACTTCCCTGTTGCCAAAAAAATGTCAAGCACATGGCACATAGATTTTATTTTTATTGGCTGAAGGGGATGCCATATGATAATACTAAAATGTATTTTTTTTTTTTTTATTGTATTTTAAATACAGTTTTATCTGCATCATTTATAAATGACGACGATACACCAACCCATTTTGCTTCTCAAGTAAACGCACTTCGATTTACGAATGTTTAGATATTTGTACTGGAAAACGAGACAAAAATAGGCTACCGAGTACGAAAATAATTGTTTTCCCTAGTGTTTTCACAGTGTCTCAGATCACATTTTAAAGAGAAAGCCAACGTAAAGACGACAAACGCAATTAACGCGGCATTTTCCACAGGTGCGTTGCGTTTACCACAATGAAAACATTAATCACAAACCTCACCTGTAATAATGGCCGTTTTCCCCGTCATATCAGCGGTTCCTTTACATTTGGACTTCTTAAACAAAGTCTCTACCAAGACGACATAAAGAGCTGCGATGAGAGCAACGGCGATGATGAGATGAAACATGACTGTGACCTACTGCAGGTCAGGATTCAGCAGGCTGTTCTTATGTTCTCCGCCCGGGCCAGAGCCTGATAAACCGGTCCGGGGTTTCTCAACATCCCACCCCCTTGGCTCTTACTGGACCGGTTTGCGTGTGCTCAAGCAAACAATACACAGTTCAGTGCCAAAGATCGCTGTTTTATCTGTATATCTTATCATGTTTTCTTAACGAATGGGGTGAAAAATAGAGCTTGAAACTCTTAAAAATGAAGTTCATTTTTCAACAACAGATCAGTCAGTCAGGGAGTCAAACGATTTCTTAGGTTTTACATGAGCCGTTTTATTTTATTTGTATTATATTTTATTTTACAAAAACACGAGTCTAAATACAATTTTAATCACCGAATTGTGTTTTGTTAGCAACAAATATTAAATAAACACCACAATTAGCTAAGTGAACATAATTTATATAATAAAAGCACTTGGCCATAATAAGTAACAAGGTTGCAAATAAAATAAAATAAAAATATAATTAAATTAAAAAACATTCAAAATATTTTTTTTTCTTACAAGTTTATTGTGGTTCAAAATGTGGTACTCAGCTACACATTTTTAGTAATAATAATACGTTATTTTATCTCAGCACTTTTGATGAATGGCTACGCTATTTTTAAATTTGTCATTTCACCTGAATATCAACATTTATTAAATTTAGTCAGCCGAAACTGACTGAGGTTAATTGATCTAATTTTGTGATCTATTAAAATTGTATTATGTTAAATATCAAAGATTTTTGTGTCTGTTTGTTAATGAAGCATCTGTGGACACATTAATGTTTTTAGATTTGTGGGGTAAAAGTTATAGTTCTTATTTTGAAGTATAAAAAGGTAAAATTAGGACCCAAGTGTCATGTTATTGTGTTGTGGTATTATTTTCAAATGTAATACTTTTTGTAATTAACAGGGTTATTATTGAATATTTCCATGAATTAGACTTTTTGGACATTTTTGTTTTCATTAAAACATATAGGTTAATTTAGTGTAATCATTCAGTTTGATTTTACAGTGTTTCTATTATGACACATCTTCAGATAAAATATGGGCAATTAAATAAGTAAATATTCATATGCCTTTATGCAAGTCGAAGAGTAATTTTGCCTTTCAGATAAGTCTCTTTTACATGGGATTCTGCTTTGACTGTGATGTTTTTAAAATTTTCAACTAAATTGTCAAAATAAATAGATTAAATTTTACTAAATTTTATTAAACTTCAGATTTTAAATAGATTAGTTGATTTAGTATTTTACATTAATGACACTTAATAAGAATTATATCAAAAGTCACATATATACATTCTGTAAAAGTTTATCCAAGGGGGTGGGGGGGTCTACTTACCCCATGTAGGGGACCAACTTACCCCATTATTAAGGGAGGCATCTTCCCCCATGTTACGCTATATATATATATATATATATATATATATATATATACACACACACACACACACTCCAAGTTTGTATTAGTTATTGATAAAATTAAAGAAATTGCTTGAATGTTGTTTAAATTCCCAGTAAAGGTGACATCATTCAGTACCATTCACATTATTATGTAGTCATTGAGTAACTGGGTTCAAAGAGTAACTGTTGGCATCTTTTGACGTACTTTTGACACATGCAATCTACAGTGCATTTGTTCCTTTACTAAAGCAGTCACATATTTTAACTGGGAGAGGTGACGCATTCAACACAGTAAAGGCCTCGGCATCTCCAGACACACCTTGTGTGTTTCGTCTTTACTCTGGTATGACAAAGACACATGAATTTTATGTAGTGGAAACTTTATCACATAAACTACAGGAAGTGAAAAAGCTTTCCGCAAGTTACAGGTGATATTGTGATAAGTGATATTTGCACAAACACAATCTATAAAATAATCAAAGAACACATTTATTAGAGGAATTAAAAAGACTGTTGCGTTCAGAGCATGTTAAGAACCACAAAGTAGTCTACACAGCCTTTTTATAAGGTTTATCCAATACAGTCGACCACAGGTGCCACTAAGACTGTGCAAGTGCACATCTATACAGGTGTAATGAAACTGATGCTCTTATGCTAAACCAACAAGCCTCTCGCTGACTTCCCAAAGCTTTTTGGCTGCTGCATCATCTCTGGCTTTAGCAGAAACATTCTGCACTGCACAGCTAGAGAAGTAGCGTCCACTCAGGGGCTCAAGACCCTCTTCAAGTGCACAGTGAAGAGACGTCTGAGCTCCAGAATCCACATCCGAAAAGAAAAGCAGCAAAAATGGTGCTATGAACAGACGCCACCATAGACTGCTGTGACGAGCGATGTCTGTTTTGATGGCTCCTATAATAAATAAATCAGCATTAACTGTGTATATGACCTATGATACTTCATCAAGTACCCAAAAGAACACCGACTGACCTGGATGAAGACTGTAGCAGGTGACTTTTGTGCCTTGGAGTCTCTTGGCCAGCTCGTGTGTGAAGAGGATGTTGCAGAGTTTGCTGTGACTGTACAACTTCAGTAAGCCCAATGCTGAATTTCCTAAACCCAAATCTTTATGACTGTTGATGCAGTTAAAATTGATTTTCCCCCACCAATGGGCCATTGAAGATACAGTCACAACTCTGCTGGGGCCGCACTCTTTTAATCGTTCCAGCAGTAGGAGGGTTAACAGGAAGTGACCGAGGTGATTGACGCCAAAGATCTTTCCAAAGCCGTCCTCAGTCTTGCCATCAATTACAAGTCCTACAGAAAAAAAATAAATAAAAAATGTAAAGCTTTTAAACCTGATGCAGATTTTGAATTAGTTGTCTTAAAAAGGAAACAATTGCATTAATGCATAAAATAAATTGGCATATATTTGATAGCTACCTGCATTGTTGATAAGAATGTCTAATCTGGATTCTTTCTTGAGAAAGTTTTCAGCGAAAGACCTCACAGACTTTAGACTGGCCAGATCCAAGTGCATATACAACACCTCTTTGTTTCCTGTTTCCTGTGTTCCAAATCATTGCACAACAATACAGCAGTAAATAATGGCAATGAAATGTAAATTAAGCAAACTTAGAACAGCATCACAGATTTGTTACATATAAAAGCATTATATATACAGTATCTCACAAAAGTGAGTACACCCCTCACATTTCAGTAACTATTTTAGTATATCTTCTCAAGTAACAATACTGTAGAAATGAAACTTGGATATATTTTAAAGTAGTCAATGTGCTGCTTGTATAGTAGTACAGATTTACTGTCCTCTGTATACAGTATACTCAGTATATAGCCATTATTGTCTAAATAGCTGGCAACAAATATGATAACAGCTCTATATCTTATGTCTTATTCATCATGTTCATGTTTTTGTCAGCTTGATAGGACAATACAAATTTGCATATCTTGTATTAGAGCAGTTAAAATTTGGTGCTTTGAGTACAATTCTCTCTCTCACGATAAAACACGGCTATGACCGCTTCACCGAACGGTTCTTTGTATCACTACACAACACCCTTAGCAACCACTCTTAACAACGTAAACTATGTTCTCAATTGATATTGTTCATTGAAGCTTACTGTATTATGTAAAAGAGTATGTGAAAAAGAGATCGAGTGAGCGAGTTTATTACCTGCATTCAGATTTAGCATTTTCCTTCAGGTCAGTCCTGTGTTCATAATAAAAAAGTCTGTTTAAATGTCCGATGTATTATCCTGTCCTTTTAACAGTTAAGGGGTGTTCCCATACCTGACAGCGCTAGTCAAAGCATTTGTCAGTTGCGTCTTGTTCCGTGTTCACAACAATTCAGTCTTTTCAATGTAAAAGTCTTTGCTACTGAGTGACTCACTCGTAAAGACAGTCTTTGCCGTCATCTAATGGCGATATAATGTAACTTCTGTTGCTGTTCACGGTCAGGGCCTATTTTTTCCGGCGGAAGGAAGGCTTTTAGTGAAAGTTTATTTCATGAAAGTTGCATTGATACATATTTTTGGCTTTAATATTTGTATTGTGTGGTAACCGTTTTATAAAAGCATTAAGGTACTCGAGGCTAGTGCTGTATCGTGAATAAATCTGAAGGAATTGCAGGGACGAACACCCTTGCTTCGGGTTTGCTTTTGCATATAAGATGCCAATTAACAGATTAAAAATATTAATTTTTTTTTTTTATACAAATGTCTATGAAACAAGACAAGTGGCTGCTTTGAATGAACCATCATACGCCCCCTAGTGGAACTTTTATCTTAACGGAAACGGTCATTATCCATTTGACAGTTGACATAATGGTCACTCTCACCATCTGGATGTGTGATACAGCAGCCTGAGCTCTGCTTTCATCCCTGCAGGCTAGAATCACACGAGCTCCTCTTCTCGCCAGATCCAGCGCGGTGGCCTTGCCGATACCCGTGTTTGCTCCTGGAAGAAAACCAGCTCAATTGTCAATCATATCAGTTGCTTATCACGAGCGCCTGTGTGTAGAGTAGACTTTAGTGCACGAGTTGTCAGTTCTGCGTTGTTTAACACGACTAGATTGTGTTTGCGAAAAGCTTTAAAACTACAAATAATGACGACAAAAATTAAGACATGCCTTGACTGTTTAAGGAAAACAAACAAACGCCCTAAAACCGAACACATACCAGTCACGACCACCGTCTTCCCGTGCAGTTTGGCTGTACTTTTGCATTTTGGCAGTTTCAACACCGTCACGCACAGCAGCAGGTAAAACCCCACGAGTCCTCCGCAAATAAGCAGAACGGTAAACATATTCAAACGATCAGAGCAATAACAGTTGATTATGAAAGAGCTCGTTTTTTCTGCAGACTTGAGCAGGAAGGCGTGCTGGAGCCAATCCCGCCCTACCGCCCACAGTTCATTCTGATTACAAAACCTAACCAATTATAGTGAACATGACACTACTGTTGTGCTGCGGTTACTTGCATCAGACTGAAATTGCAACTGAAAACTGAAGCTATCCGTTTCATTGTCTGAGGGAAAATGTGAATGTTCATTGCCTATGCAAACTCACTACCATGTTGCTATGCAGTTGTTAAGTGGCTTCTGTTGCTAGGATTTTGAGAGAGAGAGAATCATGTCTTAACATGTAATAGATACTAAATATTTTCCATATGTTTTCCACATTTACTATTTTAATTTTATACAGTATAAATTGGGTATTTATACATGAAAATATATACAGTAGCTGCCTTTTATATTTTAGAATGGGGTTCCCTCGCGCATGGATGATCATAGTTGGGTATCCATATGGCATCTGAAAGATTGAAACCCCCAGGTTTAAATCACTTCATTGTAAATTTATCAGATTTCTGTTTGTTTTATCATACACTAGATGAAAATGTTAAGTCTGGTTGCTTAAAAAAAAAACAAAAAAAAAAAAAACATCTTTTCTCAACAAACCAACAATGTGATTTGCATCGTGCACATACAAGTTAGGCACTTGAATACTTTGCATTGGAGATTTTTTTCCAAAACCGTTTAGTCTAAATATAAGCAGTGTTGGGGAAAGTAAGTTACTTTTAAAATGCATTACAATATCGCGTTACCTAAAAAAGTAACTGTGTTAGTTACGTTTTATGGAAAGTAATGCGTTACGTTACTTTTGCCTTCCCTTTTCTCATCTGGGCTAGGGCTGTTTGTTTTTATAACCCAAGTTCTATCTTAATAAAGCTGCTGTCCGTAAGCTTTGCCTCTTTGTCGCCATCTCTGTTTGAAACCTGCAATTGCAGTTGTTTGCGGAATTATCACCCACTTGGGCACGGCTCCTCAGTGCGGATGAATCTAATGTTTGCTGTCAGTTACCACATCAGTGTGGATACTGTACTTCGGAATCAGATTGTAGTCTTGAAGTATGACCAAAGTACGAATTTTCACCAGAAAATGTCATCTGAACAAGTAACATGTCTGCCACTTTTGTTCTGATCAACTGAGGGGAAAAAAGCATTACAGTAAATCGTGTTGCCAATGGTGATTAAATCTAAGGATTGCTTAGCTCGGATCAC
Source organism: Elopichthys bambusa (assembly GCA_037101425.1). NCBI lineage: Eukaryota > Metazoa > Chordata > Actinopteri > Cypriniformes > Xenocyprididae > Elopichthys > Elopichthys bambusa. Next base: position 39,513,583 of record CM074433.1, read on the forward strand.
GTTAAACCATGCAAATTATTATTATACTTTCTTCTCAAATTATGTTAACATCAGCATTGCGTGACTATGTATTTAGTGTGTATTGGAGTTACCTGTAGATTTCAATTTCTGTACAGTCTAATCTCTAACATTAATTTGTCATACCATACAATCAACCATCAAAATGATAAGTTTAATTATTGCAGCAGCTGTGAGAAAAGGCTATATAAATGATCTGCCTCACATGCGATATAGCCTACTAGCTGGGACTCCTTCTTTATGTAAACAGAGGTGAGGCAAAGACAAACGGCGGCATGCTCGAATTACCCGCGAAAACCCACCAGTACCACCTGAATTATAAAACATTACAAGCTTATCTTTGTGAATCAGGCTAAGGTAAGGAGATAGTTTTGAGCACTAGTTGGTTATGTAGTTGCTCAAAAATTGATTTTGGATAATTTTTAACCTAAAGAAAAGTTACGGACAGCAGCTTTAAAAGTTCACTTATCCACCAAAAGTGAAATGAATAAGCTTCAGGCTGAAGGAAATGCAAATTCACGCCTGTACAGTAGAGGGCGCAGTTCAAACAAACAAGCCTTTCAGCTGCTGCCATTCTGGACGAATAGGAAGCAGGAGAAGTAAATGAGTAAGTGGTTGCTCACAATTAGTCAAGAACTAATCTAGAATAGACATGTTCACACAGTGCACACAACGCCTCTGTACTCCCGATTTCTCTCAACATGGGGACAGGAGAGCTGTCAGTCAATAATTGGGAAAACAAAGTAACTTGCAGTACTTATTTGAAAAAGTAACTCAGATATTTTGTTGTAAATTTAAAAGTAATGCATTACTTTACTAGCTACTTGAAAAAAGTAATCTGATTACGCAAGTCAAGTTACTTGTAATGCGTTACCCCCAACACTGAAAATAAGCAATAGTAATGCTAACTCTAGAAAACTTCTAATCTTAAAGAGTGAATGAATCATTAAGCATGACACATGAACACATGCTGGTGGATTTCTAAAGCATGTTATTTAAAATCTGGTTTGTATTTACATAGTTTGACACAAGAACCTGGTGGAAACTAATTACAAAACACATGAAATGGACACAAAGGACTCAACAGCAACCAAATAGTGCACGACCAAAATAATACAAACTGGAGCATTTTTGCACCATGAATCGTGTGGATCTCAGGCTATTCACATGAATACATACACATATGTACACGAGTCTCTCTGCATGTGTCGGGCTGAAGGAACACCAGGTCTGACTGCGCTCCAGAGGACATACATAAATAAAAGCATCCGTTTTTTGAAAGAAAAGAAAATGCATGATTGTATAAAAACTATTGTTACTGGCACAAAATAGAACATGTTTTGATTTCTTTACATGTGAAAACTGCTCATTGGTTCTCAGAGCATTGAGGATGATCAAAGTTTCCCTTTAAAAATGCAAGTCTTGCATTGAGACACAAAATGTGCAACCTGCCAAAAGAATCTTAAAGAAATTAGAAAAAAAAATGTCACCTCATGCAAATGTATAAACCATTAAATAATTAGGAAACCGTTTAAACTGTACAGGTCGGTGCAAGGTTGTTAAGTTACAAGGTTGTGTTGGAGCGAAGGAGGTGTGGCCTTGCTCAGCTGCTCCCCCTGTTGGCCAGGTGTGGGAGTGAGGCTGCAGGTGGTGAGCTCCTCTTTAAGTGGCTTGTTGGCAAACTCCGTGATGCTGAATATAAACTGCAAACAGCCCAGTTTGACGTGGCTTCCGTGATGGAGGAGTGCAGTGCCTTCCCATCCCGCACCATTGCCTCCGATCAAACTGGAGCTGCTGTTTTTACAGTTACAGGGAGTAATGGGAGCATCGTGAGATTGGCAGCTCATAACTCTGCCCTCTGTTGCAGAGGCCACACCTGTTGCAGACTCCTCCTGCTCCTTTTTCCTGCAGCGTCCTGCAAACACACTTGAGTTAATAATGATGCTTACCTCCATTTTTTTTTTTTTTAAGTTGCCATGAAATGGAAATTCACTAATGTATTTTCTAAATATATGTTATAGATCTTATTGTGAGTGATTAATCCATGCTTGTTAAAATTCTTAAATCAATGTTTTAAAGGATTAGTTCACTTAAAAATTCTGATAATTTATTAGCACCATGTCATCCAAGATGTTCATGTCTTTCTTCAGTCAAAAAGCAATTAAGGTTTTTGAGGAAAACATTCTAGTATTTTTCACCATATAGTTGACTTCACAACGGGTTGAAGGTCCAAATTGCAGTATCAGTGCAGCTTCAAAGGGCTCTACACAATCCCAAATGAGGAATAAGAGTCTTATCTAGCAAAACGATTGGTCATTAAAAAAAAAAAAAAAAAAAATAATAATAATTAACCGCAAATGCTCATGCACTGTTCTGTGATGTGGCACGCATTACATAATCATGTTGTAAAGGTCACGCATGATGTAGGCATATCTTGTTTTCTCCTCTAACATCATTGTTTTATCTTTTTTGTAAAGGGTGTTTGACTTAGTCTTTGCTTAGTTTGCTTTGTAAACACTGGATCGGTACTTCCGCCTGATCTTCACGCGTGACCTTTCCAACGTGATTATGTAATGCTTGGCGCATCGCAGCGCAAGACGAGCATTTGTGGTTTAAAAGTATATAATTTTTATGTTTTTTAGAAAATGACCAATTGTTTCGCTAGATTCCCTTATTCCTCGGCTGGGATGAAACTTTAAACCGTCGGTTGCTGTTGAAGTCCACTATATGGAGAAAAATCCTGGAATGTTTTCCTCAAAAACCTTAATTTCTTTTCGACTGAAGAAAGAAAGACATAAACATCTTGGATGACATGGGGGTGAGTAAATTATCAGCAAATTTTAATTCTGAAATAACCTAATATGCTAAAGATATATCTTTTCCGTCAACACTTGACCCAGTAATATAGCACTTTTTATTTATATTTTACTCTTTCTTTTTCAACTTTCTATTCTTTCTCCATCTATTTGCGTATATATTTATAAAAAAAAAAAAAAACCTTGCCACGAGCACTTTACTGATGAAACTGACTTGACACGGCACTTACGTACTGTTTTTGTATTGTACTCATGTTGATTCGACTGCTTCTACTATTCTCATTTGTAAGTCGCTTTGGACAAAAGCATTGGCTAAATGACTAAATGTAATCCTTTAACTCAGTATTCCGGTGAAATGACACTCCTCTAATAAGTTGCTTAAACCCCGCCCCTTTCTTACAATCAACTGCAAGCTCATATTCAGCCGATCAGCTTCTATCCAATCAACAATCGACTGATAGAATTAAGTCCTCGCCCTACATTTTTTTCTTTTCCAATAGTTTGTTTCACTCGGATGTACATCAAAATACGGAAGAAAAGACCGGTCATTATTTAAGATTCTACGCGACTGGAAGAAATAACTCACGGATGATATTCTGCACTTTAGTGAGCAGGTTGGTGGATGGGCTTTGGCTCATCTTCTCAGAGAAGTCACAGGAATATAATACATTGTCAACGGTTGTCCCGTGTTCGCTGTAGTTCAGCAGTTCATACTGCTTTGTATTCTGGAGGAGGAGAGAAAAAAAATGTAATCACTCAAGAGATAAAATCTTTGTCCTTCTCTTAAATGTGTTAATTGTTTAAAATAGCATACCTCATCATAAAATATGCAGGCATGTTTCCCTGAAACATAGTTACAATGCCCGTAGTTTGTAAGGCACACATCCATATCAGCACCTGCAATGAGAAAAGACTGAAGAGTTGTACTGAACACTGTAGGATGATGCATTTCCAGCAGTCACAGGATGATAATCACCTGTCCCGATGTACAGACTCCTGTAGCACATACTGACAGCCGTTCCCTTTCCCGAGACCGAACAGAACGAAGCTCTTGCCTGCACCTCCCTGCTTTGGGCTGTGAACGGAAACATCAAGAGTTCATGCGCATGTGATGGAAACGTGATGGTCAGTTTAAAAAATGAAGAGTGTAATGAAAACAATCTCATACTTTCACTATGTTTCCTATGAGCGGGTGACACGGATGAAGGAGAACTGCTCTGAACAGGAGAGGTTTTTGACTCAAAGAGTTGCTGAATCCGCTGCCAGGCCAAGAGCTTGATAAATTTCTCATCCAATGAGCCGAGCTCAACTTCTGCAATACAAATAAAATTTCTGATTACAAAATGCTGTCATCTTTTGCAGTTGGGTCCTTTTCTGTTCTATTTTCTCTCTGAATAAATAGTCAGTTTTGTTTATTATTTTTATTTAGTAGTAATACTAATAATTTTTTATACTGATATATAATAATTTTTATCCAAATTGAACAAGCTTAACTATGGAAGCTTGTTTCCACCACTGAAAAAAAAAAAGAAAAAAGGTAGCTGCGACTCTTTATCTCAGAATTGTGATATAAACTCAATTGCAAGTTATAGTCAGAATTGCAAGATATAAAGTCACAAATGCATGTTATAAAGTCAGAATTTTGAGATATAAACTCACAATTCTGAGTAAAAAGTCTTTTTTTCCCCCTCAGAATTGGACTTGCAATTGCAAGTTCATATCACACAATTCTGAGAAAAGAAGTTAAAACTGTGAGATAGAAAATTCGCAATTGCGAGAAAAATGTGAGATAAAAAGTCACAATTATCTTTTAAAGTGGCGGAAGGAAGCTTCCATACAAATAAGCACTGGAGCCTTAAAAAAAAATTTTTAATCAGGGAAAAAATTCACAATTACAAAATTTCGCAATATACATTTTGTTAATGCTTAATTTAGAATTGTAAGGAATTTCAAATTCTTAAAGTTACACTATCTTCTTAAATCTAACCTGAAGACCAAAACTAAAAATTCCTCAAGAATCAACAGTCCTCTCTCACACAACACAAACCCACCTCCACTGCTTGGCATTATGTCCTTTATTCGACCGGTCAGCTCTGACATGTTAGGTTCTGTACAAGAGAAGACGTCCCCACTGCCTGCCATCACAGAGTCCAAGCCGGCTTTTCCATCTGAGAAGAGAACGCAGCCATTCAATATTTTAAAGGTTTGCTAGGTAATAATCAAGCACATAACTACACAAGTAGACATTTACCACAGGAAGAGGACGGAAATCTCTGACCTTTTGATGCAGAGATTTTCTGCGGTTTAACAGCATGCACTCCTGTAGATACAGTAGAGGCTGAGAGTTTTGCTGCTGCTGCTGCGTCTGAAGTTTTTTTATGGTCACATAGTGGAGTGCTGGGCTCAGATTTGACACAAGCACAAGCAGAGACCTCTGTGCCACTACAGGGCTTTAAACTGGCATCCTCTGTCTTGATAATGGCTCCAGAGTTGGCATGGTTTGGTGGAGCGGGTATGGGTAAATGGTCAGCCGTTTTTTCTTGGGTTCTAACAGGACCCTGCGTTCCATTGGACTGCACTAATCGTTCTACAGGGCCATTTGTGGTCTTACAGTTCTGACACAGTCCATCAGTACATAAACTACAGGAAACCTTTGGCGCTACACTTTGGCTGCCCTGTGAGGCGGCGCTCTGGCAGGAGTCTCTGAGTTTCAGATCAGTCTTTTCTGTGTGCTCTGAATCCCAAGGAGATGTTTGTCTGTTCCATAAATGCCTCATAATGCTGCACTGCAGCGAGATGACGTCTTTGAGCCACTACACCAAAGCATAAACAGAATAAGATCACTGGTTTAGAAACGGTACTTAATCCAAAAGCAGCAGCAAACAGTGGGCGCCTTATACTCACCTGACACTGTTCATCTTCACTGGCTAAGTGCTGTGGGACAAAAGCTTCTGGAAGGCCGGTGCAGATAAGCTCCCCTTCACGGATCCCTGCCGGGGCCATCAGAGTGGGCGGGTTCTGATACTGTGACTTTATGGCATCTGGAACCTGCGAAAACAAAGTGATATCTCGAATGAGTTTCAAAAACATATTTAGTGTCCATCACTGGTGTCATACAGTGAGTTTAAAGGAAGACGGATCACCTTCAGAGTCTTTTTGCTTTGAGCATAAGCTGACCGCCGTACAGGGGGGCGCTGCCGATGTATCCTTTGCAAGAAGTCGAGTTTGATGGCATGCTGGGATATGCGGTCCTGAAACTGGTCAAATAACTGGCAACGGTTGCTGAGGGTGAAGGTTCTCTGGTTCAGCTGTGAGGAAAGAAAGAATGAATGAGTGGCATTTTGGTAACAGTGTTTCAAGGGTGTTCTTCAATTCAGGATATGGAAATCAAAGTCTTGATTTTTGTTTTACGTAAGCTTTCTTACAACCAGGTTCTGGATGTGGTTTGGACACATCCACCTGCCTGTAGGGAAGGCAGTGAGAGGCGGATCCAAACAGTCCATGTGAAACAAGAGAGGGCAATAGTCACACTGGATCAGTGGAGCCATTCGGCAGCTCCTGTTAGAAAATGAAATACCATTTATTTTTGTCTTGATGTTAACATTAGCAGTTTTCTAATGTCTCTAAGGTGGAATTTGTACTTCCACTTCAGTTTGGGGTCAGTAATTTTATTTTTGAGAAATCATCAATAATACTATATCTTGTACCTGCTGCATGTATAACACACTTTCACCGGCAGTGGAACCAGTCCATGATTGTCCAGCTCATGTTGTGGGCGTTTAACGTTCTTGCCTGATAACTCGTCTTTTCGTCTTCTTTTGCTGGTGCCTGAAAGAAAGAGATGCATCACATCTTAGAATCACACACAATCTGTTGTTCACACAATTTTACAGTGAGATTAGGATAGGGCTACACAATACTAGAAAAAAAAACAGACATTGCAATACTTTTCTGCGATGTATAATGCAACATAAAGAATACAGAAATTTTCTCCAGATGACCTGAAAAGCTACTGTATATTTGGAAAGAATGAATTCTTCTAGACTGAGTGGGGTGATTTTGTTGTGGAATTTATCTGCATATAAAATAAAAATAAAAAATTACTTTTAACTCTGAATACTTTAATGGCAAAATCCTTTTAGGACTAAATCTAGGAAAAGCCTCGCCGTAGTTTTTTTTTTTTTTAAGTTAATAATTATTGAAATCTGTTTTACAAGAAAACACTATTTCAGTCATTCAACTAAAATGATTTCAAAATAAACCCTACCCCAATTTTTGTTGAGTGTTGAAATAAAATAATAAAATAAATAATAATAAAATAAACAATTTTTACATCTTAATTTCTAAGATGTTTCTAATGTTAATCCATTGAGCTTTTATTTTGATAGGTTGCCGGCAAATAAAAATATGTGCTGCCAGTTTCAGAGAGAAGTGATGAACAGTAAATGAGTCAAGACAGTCCGAGACACCTAAACACTGTATCATGAACTACACATGTAGTGCATTATTTATTTAATTAAATCACAGCCTGCAATCGCACTAAGCCATATCGTGATATCAATTATATTTTGATGTATCGTGCAGCCCTAGATCAGGATGTCCTGTACCTGGAAGTGCAGTTGTGCAAGTGAGGTCATTTGGAAGCTGGAACTGCGTGGGGTTCCTCTGCATGGCAGCGGCGATTAGGAGGTCAAATGGTCTTTTGAGGGTGGTTGTGGTATTTAAGAGCTCGGGTTCAGAACCCTGTGCCTCGTCCTCCACGTCCAGGAGGTCTTCCTCCATATCATTCTGCTCGGATGGTGTGGGCGTGTCAGCGGAAGAAGTGTTGGAGTTGGGGGTCATGGGCCGGCTGTTGGGTCGCCCCTCCAAGAGTCGTACCTGAGCAACAGCAGCCCGTAGCCCTGTGCCGCCCGACCCCACAGAGGGATCCAGACGTAATGTCCCACATTCCAGCTCAGGAGCCGGAGAAGGTGTCTGCTTCCCTAGCTGACGCTCCAAGAGACCGTTAATTTGCTCCTTCTTTTGTTCCCTTTTCTAAATTAAAAAAAAAATAATAATAAAAAAAATTCACAATCCAACATGCAAATGACATCGCTGTCAGTTAGTTTATAGATGTCGAGCATTCTATCAGTGTAGGTCAATTAAGTTTTTAAAATAAAAAAAATGTTGCATTTCCTACAAGGTACAATACACAGTACAACATAGTAATGTTGTCAAAAAATGTGACGCTTTGAACGCTGTTGAGCGGATTCGTTAACACCTCTGATTGGCCATTGTGTTCAACAGTGCTCAAGTGTCACAATTTTAAAATTTCAGTATTGACATCGGTACATTTGACAGGACTACAAGATAGGACAAAAAAGAAAAAACAGTTTTGTTCCCCATTCAATATGACTAGCCCTAATGATAATGCTAACATTAATTAACATTTTTCTTATTAAACATTATTTTTTTTTAAAATATGACTATTTCAATTGCAAAAATTAAATCAACAAAATATTACTATTGCAATGTAAAAAAAAAAGTAAAAAAAAAAAAAAAACTATTATTTAATAGTAATAATAATAATTATTATTTATTTTTGCAGTACAACAGTATAAATACTAATATCTATGTCTGTCTCTCTTTAAAATGTTAACCTGCAGGGAGATCTTAAAGCTTCTCTTTTGTTGACAACAATTCATAAACCATTCTCATGAAAAAAAAAAAACTGGAAAGATAAAAAAGGGTCAAATTTAAGACTTCACACAGCATGGGTGGTTGTTTCATAACGGACGGGACACCAACCTTCTTGCGAACGCTGCAGCGATGACACATCCAGTCACCAGGGGGCAGCATTTCTCTGCTCATTGGTGGGTTACTGAGGAAATGTAAACAAAGTCAAGAGGTGAAACTACAGGCTTCATCTAACACAGATCAAACATACACAGTTACGGTATGAACAGCCATTCAGTACTTCAATAAACAAGCACAAGCCCAGTTTTATACTCCAGTCTGCTCTGAGTGTGACATTCAAATGAAGCAAACAAAATCCAATATTATGCTACAACTTTAGCAGTTTCTAAAGCCAGGCCTATGTTAAACATGAATGCAAGAGATGTTTTAAAAGAGGTGACTTTGAATTAACCATCTATACCCAGTCTGCACAGAGAGGGTAAATCAATACTTCACTCTGTAAGAAAGGAGTTTCTGTTTTCTAATGCACACATGCAAACAGATCCTAAACGCTTCTGTTCTAATCAGCCATACAGCCGGATTCTATATCACTTCAACAACTGGGTAAACACATCAAGCAAATAGAATTCTGTTCTAACCTTCTAATTTACCACAGATCTTTCAAATAACTTCAAGACTGATTCATCTAAAAGCATTAAAGGAGCATTAAAAGATCTTGACATGCTATTGCAGCTTCTTTTTGAAGCCCATTAGATCAATCCCAGAAACTCTAGTTGAGACTACACAATTGAAGGCCAGTGTGGCAGATTTCCCAGGGCTCGCACAGCATCAGCTGCATGTGTTTCTCCTCAAACACACATGGAACCATTTCAGCCCCCAAACAAAAAGAATAAACAATGAGAAAATATGGAAGGGAAATCGAAATTCAAACATCCTTCATTCCAGCTTACCAACTGCAACACAAAGTGAGGTTACGGTTTCGATGAAATGGAAATAGCGATCTTCCATACTGTGACGTACATCAGAGTGTAATGGATTATTGAAAAAGAAAAAAAAAATAGGGCAGAAACTTGGTTCTATGCATCAGCAGTTGATTGGATTTTGAGATTTGGGCGCTGCACTCAAAAGTGGAGACAGATGAACGTGAGTTTGCAGGGTTTAGGTGCACTAAATGATTGGAGAAGTCCTGCATACGTCATGAACAGAGAGAAGTCTGTCCTTTAAAATTATTTTTAAAACATAATTGGTCACAATAAGACCTAAAACTTGCATTTAGAAAAAAGATAGGGTGGATTTTCATTTCATGCCAACTATAATAAACAAAGCAGAGCGATCACAGCTCTTTAGTGGATCTGCAAACAACTGACAAACCAACTGAGATGATTAAGGAAAATCCATCTCGTAATCTCAATCAGATCTCTCTATAATGGAGACGTGATCGTGGCCTTCAGATCAGATGTCCATAGTTAATGAATATTTTGTCAGCCCCCTGCTAGAGCTTTTCCCTGCTCATTCAAGAAACATCAGACAGCATATAAATAAACCCCAGCCTCCATAAAGCTCCTTCTGGAGATGTAAGAAGAAACATCAACCAAATCTGACGAACGTCTAGCTGTCACCGCAAAAAATGCAGCACAAATTAATTCTGTGCTCCAACTAAACCAGCATCACAATCCTGGTCCTGGGCCCAATTTTGTCCCAGCTCCAGCATCACACACACCAGCATTGTAGATGGAAGGCAGCGGGGCAGTGATCACAACACAGCAGGTCCCCTCCTTCCCGGCAGCTGTCGCAGGTATCGTGATTGGTGGCCCTGCCGGCTCTTCTGGTGCTCCTGTCCGGTTTCCTGTTCTTCTTCTCTCCGTCCTCAGACTTGGGCGGCGCCAGCAGAGTCTGGATTTGCTGCGGGAGAGATTCAGAAACTCATTAGTGAAACATCTGCACGCGTCTACATCACATCAGCCGCTCAAACCATTGTTGGGCCGTGACCGTGAGCGCGCGCATGCACGTTCATGTGAAGGGAGCCTATGGATGACATTAGCGAGCAATTAGCGGCTACACTGAGAATACTAACCAGGTAGTAACGAGAGGAATAAACGGGTGTATGAGTGTGTGTTTGCCTTACCTCCATCAACCCGCCGGAGGTATCCAGATCGTACACGATCGTTGGGGTCTCCATTTTACCCCACATCAACACCGGTTAGCACTGGTTCTGACTCCCTTAGCTGCTACACCCCGACTCCTGTCAGATGAGTAGCCTCTGACCTCTACCAAAATCGCCTCAGAATTCCCGCCCGTGTCTGTTGTGGCTCCGCGCGGGCTCTCCGTTAATCGAGCAGGCGCGCGGAGGCCTCTATCCCCGGTGCTGTGCGAGACTCCGGCCCGGTAAGAGAAGGAATAATAAAGACACAGAAATTATCATTAAGTCCATGATGCGAAGATATCAAACATCAAGCCCCCCGAAGAACAACTCATTCGAGGAACTGGCAGAAGCGAAAAGCAGACGTTTTTCTCCCGGTGAAAGAGCGACTTAACGGCAAAGCGTCTCTGTTGTGATGAAGAAACGCTCGCGCTAACTGACGCACAAACCTGTGTGCGCATGCGTGGGTCAGTCAGTCGAGTTGGGAATCCAATTCATTTAGAGAATCGATTCGTTTTGGTGAACCGGTGCAGTAGAATCAATTTACTGGTTTGCCATCACTGATATCAATTGTATAATACATATTTAATATTTAAGTTAGTATTTTATAATACATATTTTATATACCGTCGTTTATGACTTATTGCCTTGTTTACGGTTCCAACATGTCACACGCCTCACAATTTTTACAACCAGTTTTCTCTTACAAGGGATAGTCAACCCAGAAATAAAAATTAAAATCATTTACTCACCCTCCAAGCTGTTGGTAACAGAATGTTAGGCATAGTCTTTCTTCTTTACAATGAAAGTGAATGGTGACTGAAACTGCCATTCATCTTTAATAACAGAAGAAAGGAAATCACGCATTTAAAATCAACATGAAATGATGACTGAGGTTTAACTTCTGGGTGAACTATTCATTGTTTACATTCGAGTGTTTTACAAACGCTTTGCGAATCGGTTCGAAGGAATCTTTAAAAAGAGCCAGTTCAAGACAATGATTCGTTCGCGGTCAGGCATCACTACCCGTCAACAGTGGAGCCATCTTGCTCTTTTCCTCCGTTTATAAAACCTCTCCGTCGATGGGGTCATTGTGGGAATGGTCAATACGTTCATTTATTTGTGGATGTGAGGAGCTTGTTCAATACATCAACCGGTGACGGGTAGAAAGCAAATGCCTTTATACGGTTTGTTTACGTGTTCGAGCTTCTTTGTATTGTGAGGGAATTTACTGGGCTCTGATTGGACTGTTTCGTCGCCGGCGTAACAGGAACCAATACGCGTAACGGAAGCGACATTTTTTTTTTTTTTTTTTTGATGACTAGTTATAAAATCGTCTGTGAGCACTGTACAACTAATTCATTCAACTATTGGTTATATGTGTAATTAGATTAATATTTATATATATTAAATATTTAGTATTCATATTTATATCCATAGATATTCAAAGTATATTTTAATAGTAGTCTTGGTCAAATAAAAGTTTCACAACTACACACAATATTGTACAATAAACACACAACAGTATACTATATTTTTGTACCGTTTATTTACAAAGTGTTCTGCAAATAAGCCCCCATGCAGCGACAGCATGTTATACATAGAGAAATGGCTTTATCACCATCACCAGTGCAACTGAAGCCCCACTGGAACTCGAGACCCTCAGACACCCTCAGACACCCTCCCACCTGAGTCTCATAGGTTTGCTGCATGTGGGAGAAAACAGTTCCCATCTCTGTTGTTCCTCAATGCGAAACCAAGAACCCTCTTGGTTCACTCTGAAATAGTCCAACCTCAAGGCCTTGGGATGTTTTACCAGACAAAAAAATACAACACAAACCTCAGGCTCTTATGTGCTACAGAAATGACAATTCGTTTACAGGAGCCCAGCGGAAAAAAATAGGAGAGATGCCAAAAAAAAAGACTGATGGATTTTACATACACACCTCGTATTGCCTTGCATCCTGAAAAGATAAACAAATAAGATTTCAGAACAGTGGTTTCTCTTTGTCTTATTATTATCTTCATTCAGAGCCCCCTTAAAAACTGATCATCCAAGTTATACTCAAGTCAAATAAAAAGCATTTCAGTAAAAAATAAAAAGCTAAAAAGTCATAATACTATAATACACTGTAAAAAAATGTTTTCATGATTTGTTCTCAGAACATTTTTTCTTTTGTCAAATCAACTTATGTGGTTCAGATAACATAATATTTTGAGTTTCTGTTGATTAAACCAACCGCCTTCAAAATTTTAAGGCAACCAGGTAACTTACTTTTTTAAGGTAAACCAACATTTTTTTTTTTTTTTACAGTGTACCATTCAAAAGATCATAGTTGGTAAGATTTTTTAATGTAAAAGAAGTCTCTTATGCTTAACAAGTCTGCATTTATTTCACAAATACAGTAAAACATTCATATTGTGAAATATTACTATAATTTAAAATATCTTTTTTCTGTTTTAATATATTTTAAAATGTAAAAATGGAAAGCTGAATTTTTAGCATCATTACTCCAGCCTTCCGTGTCACATGATCCTTCGGAAATCATTCTTATATGCTGATTTGCTGCTCAAGAAACATTTCTATTACCAAATTTCTAATTTATTATTATTTTTTATTACATTCTAACTATACACATGTACATATAAATTTCAATGTAACAGTATTATCAATGTTTAAAACAATTGTGCTGTTTATTTTATTTTAATTTTTTAGGATTATTTGACAAATAGAAAGTTAAAAAAAAAGCAGCATTTATTTGAAATAGAAAACTTTACATTATAAATGTCTTTACTGTCACAATTGATCAATTTAATGCATCCTTGCTGAATAGAATTGGTAATTTCTTTAAAAACAATTGTTACAGACCATAAACCTTTGAACTTAGATATGTTTATGTATGTATAATGCACAAGTAAATTCATGAGCTTCATTAGTATTTTTATTTGAACCAAAAGAGAGAAAACTTATGAAAACATGAAACACAAAAATGATGAATGATGTGGAAATAAAACACAAGAATGGGTCCTGTGAAAAAATGAAATCAATGAAATCATGAAAAAATCCAATCAAGTAAAGGCAATATAATTTAACTAAACATTAATTATGTGATCATTCAGAAGGAATTTGGTCTGAACTTTTCACATTCAGCAGATAACCGTGAATAACATCATCCTGGATGCTGTATGATTAGGAAATGCATTTTTGGTAAATATGAGTTACACACCAGTATTATAACGTTCAATATGAGAACATAAACTGAGACACACACACCATCTGCTGAGTTCTAGCTACCCATGACCCATGGCCTCAAGACTAAATGTTTATTTTTTACATCTAAAATTAATGTTTTCATTTTTTTCAAGGGAGTCCTTCATTTTCCACTGAAATGTATTCATTCTTACTCTTTCATTTGCATGTTATGAAAATGCAGCAGCATCTTCAAACTTCTTTGAAAAATTTCGAAGAAAAAAAACATTCATTAAGAGTCCCCAAGAAACATTTTGTTTATGCAACATTAAGCTCATTAAATTATGAAGACAGTTTTATGATATCTGGTCCTAAAGTCTTTAGTAGAGCCATTATATGGTATTGATACTGCTGCATTATAAATACTGGCCTTTAAATTAAATGGATATTTTTAATTTAACGGATGTTTAGCCATCTAACTGTTCAAATTCCTTTTATTTGTTCTGCAGATCAGGTCAGAGTCACAGATGACAGGTGGAATGACAGCATGGCAGGCAGGGTTGATCAGGACAGGACGATGGTGTTGTGAGAGCCCACGTCTCTGAGGTTCATGGCATCCATACTTACTCCCGTCTCATACACAGGGTTGTCAAACGCAGATTCTTCGGTCATGTTGTCATACGGTGGAGAAGACGACCCGGGGAGCTGAAGGGTCTTGCTTTGAGCTCTGCAGAGACACGACCTTATTAGTGAAAAACAATCCTCAAAACAATAAGCACCAAGTCCTTTTCTCTGCCATTGGAACTTACATTGAAATGCAGAGGAAAAAGACCAAGAGGAGCATCAGAACCACTGCAACAGGAATCAGAACTGCGATGGCAATGTTGACGCCCTCCACATCAAACTCTGAATCGGCAGCTAAATGTGGACATTTTACAGAACATTTATTAAAAAAATTATAATATGATGATGAATTAAGATGGTTAAATAGTATGCTAAAATAGTATCACCATTCAGCCTGTGTTCATCAATGTTTCTCGAAGAAGCTGAAAAACACCAGTAACAACTTCTGAGACACTTAAAGCAATATAATATAAGATGTATGTCACTTACACTAAAGGTATAACTATAATAATAATAATAATAATAATAATTATTATTATTGTTATTAATTATACCCATATTATATTATTATATTATAATTACATTAAAGGAGAGATTATTAAGGTGCATTTTCCTAAATGCTTTTATTCAACAGCAGCCAACTAAAATAATGATTTTTAAAAAAAAAAACTTTCAGCCGGAGTTATATTAAAAAATAATCTGGCTCTTCCAAGCTTTATAATGGGAGTGAATAGTAACTGAATTCTGAAGCCCAAAAAAAAGCACATCCATCCATCCATCATAAAAGTAATCCATACGGCTCCAGGGGGTTAATAAAGGCCTTCTGAAGCGAAGTGATGAAAAATATCCATATTTGTACATTTATGGGCTATAATCACTAGCTTCTGCTAACTGCCGTACACAAGTTGAGTTCGGGTGGAAGAGCGACCTCTGACCCGACACATGAAGTAGGATGTAGGAGTAGCGTAAGCTTACGTAAGAGTAGACGTCTTCCGTCATTTCTATTTAAAAATTCTCATTTTAGACTTCTAATTCGTGACGGGTGTTTTGCGTTGCTCTGTCCTCTGCATTTCCACATTTGTCAATACGGGTCAGACGTTGCTCTTCTGCCAGAACTAGACTCGCGTACGGCTATTACCGGAAGCTAGTAATTATAGTTTATAAAGTTATAAATATGGATATTTTTCTCACATAAACATATCAATTCGCTTCAGAAGGATGGCTGGATGGATGCATTTTTTGGGCTTCAAAATCCAAGTTACTATTCACTGCCATTATAAAGCTGGGAAGAGCCAGAATATTTTTTTAATATAAGAAGAAAGTCATATACACCTAGGATGGCTTGAGTAAATTATGGGATACTTTTCATTTTTGGGTGACCCTTTAATTGTTGAATTATTAATTTAAATAGATAAATTGTATTTATTTGTAAAGTATTTTTAAATCAAATTTTAAATTATTTAAAAACTATGCTTGCCTGTACAGAGCTTTTCTTTTTGGAACATTTAATTTAATTAATTTACAATAAGTACTTTAAGAGCGCAGTTCCTACCTCTGCACATAGGGGGCACACTGCTCCATTGAGAGGGATGTCCCGGGATGCAGTGGATAGTGGCTTCACCCTGAAGCACATAACCTGCACGACAGGTGAAGCTCAGAGTCTCTCCAGCCTGGAAGAAAGCTTTCTCTGAACTCTGGATGGCCGTAGAGGGGGCGCCAGGGTTACTGCAGGGTTCATATCTCTCAGCTAAAAAAAAACAAAAACACAGCTCAGTCTGCTGGAATGCATTGTATGTACTGGAACGCAGTAATGTTGAAGTCCACCAGATGGCTGTAGAGTGTAAGAACTGAAGTCAGTTCAGGTTGCATTTCTTGTTATGCTGAATGCAAATGTTGTCTCATCCACTTACGGACACATTTTGGCAGTTTTTCACTCCACTTTGGGTCTGCGGTTTCTCTGCTGTAGCAAGTGAGCACTCCTGAGCCAGAAAGTGAGTATCCTTTGTTGCAGATATACTCCACAGAGGATCCCACAGTGTAACGAGAGCCAGTCACCAGTCTGCGGCTGTTGTCCACTAGTCCCGGATCCACACATGACATAACTAGGCAAATATCACAAATAAAAACATAAGGAAAAAATTAAACACAACAGCACAAAACTATGATATGAAAAAAAAAAAAAAAAGAATTATGAAGATAAGTCAATAAGAAAATAAGAAAACTACTTATGGACTACAGATGAAAAACAGCCCTTGGCTAACTCTGGCGCATTTACTAAAAAGTTTATTAATGTGCACTGTCCCTGAGAGAAGAGAAGTATATTGGAACTGGAACTGAATATTGGAACCAAAATGTTTTGTGCAAAACCATTTCTATTGCATGAAGTTTAATAACTATAATAATGTATTATAAATAAAAAGAAATTATAATTAGAAATATCTCACACACACACACACACACACACACACACACACACACACACATACATATATATATTATATATATTTATTTATAATATTACAAAAGTCTCATATATACACACACGCACATATACACACTATACATTTCTAAATTATATTTCAAACGTTCTTTAAATGGTTAAACTTTAATAATATTTAAAACATAATGTTATATAATAATAATAATAATGATTTTTTAATTAAACCTTTTTAAATAAGGGATATGAGGTTTTGGCAATGTGATACACATCATTGAGGACATTTTAAGAAGAATTATTTAAAATATAATGAATATAAATTTCTCTTATTACAATTTTTCACTGTTTCTTCTTAAAGAAGAAGATCAGTCCAATTATGAACAAATATTTTCAAACCAATAAATCATCATTGCTAAACCCACACAGGTACATGCCAGTTAGTGTTTCTAAAAACTTTAACTTTGACTGCATCTATCATGATAGGGTGCTTACTATATGTAGTAACGTTAATTCACCAAGCTGACATAGCTTGAAACATATGCAGTCATTATCACCATGTTAATTAAGTTTTCCCAGTGTGGCTTAAGCACTAATGACCTGGTGTGACCTTTAAGTGTGAGGTTAGCTCTTACTTTTCTCACAGAGGGGGACGTCTCCACTCCATGTCAGATCCCACTGACACATCAGGATCTCTGAGCCCTGCAGATGGAAGCCTGGGTAACACTGGTAGGTAATAACGGTTCCATGGGTCAGGTCAGGATGAGATGTGCTCTTCCAGCCATTAAGGATTTCTGGTAGCTCTGCGCATGTGTCGTTACGTGGCACTTCTAGTATTTGGTTGGTAGAAGGAGAAAAGAGGCATGCGGTCTTGGGATTTTTCTTTTTTTTACCATTAAGTTTTATGTGTAAATGAGACTGCTGTGAGAATCTCAGTGATGGGCACTGCCAAGCAGGTTGGCACCTCTATTGTTCAAACACTAGGGGGCCATCACGTTCCAATCATGATTCATTTAGGAGAATACAAGCACTGGGCTGAAGACAGATCCATGATTGTTTCCATTTGATTTTTCACTTAAAACCTTACTAATTTTGCACTAATGTCACTGTAAAAATGATCAGTACATAGAACATTCTCATAACGCTACTTACCAAAGAAATGCACTACAAAGCCATTGTTGTATCCGTAGACATTGGAGGCTGGATCAGATTGAAACTGGATGGTCACATCAGCCGTAGAGGTGTAGAGTCTGAATCGAGGGAGAAAACCACTGTACTGGCCCAGGATGTTGGCTGTGAGGTCATCACCATCATAAAAGGTCAGCAGGTCATTCTTCCCCAGACGAAGACTAATAAACAACATACATGAATGTAGCTCAGGTCTGTGTGTGATAATTCTCACTCACTGTTTTGTAAAACCCCCACCAATTATATTAACATATATTTCATTAATATACATTTTTATAATATAAATCTAATATATAATATAAAATAATATAATTTTATAAATTATCATTATCTGTTAAAGAAGCTACAGTTGCAAAACGTCATCTGATTATATCATTAAAGTAAATGTTATATGCTGTTTATTTGCTACATATTTTGTTTTTCACAAAACAAAAATTATACATGTTTAAAGCAAAAGGACAGTAAATGATGACAGAAAATTAATTTTTGGTGAACTATCTCTTTAATTAAGAAGAATGCTGCCATCCTAACATAAGAAGCTGTCACTTGACCAGCCACATTTTTACCCAGATGGTTTGTTGATGTCATTCTGCAATTCATCTTCATTTCTGAACCAACATGAGTAATACAAGGGAAAAACAAATTACGCAGCCCAGGCAGATTTTTACACAACAGTATCCTCGCTGAGAATCAATCATGTTTTCCATTCTGTCATGCTAAATGGCAATAAAGGCCAATGTTTAGATTCCTTCATCTATCGGGAGGCTGCATTTACCTCTTCAGCGGGGAAGTGACATTTCACAAAGAAATGAGATTTATTTAGTGTAATGTTGGAAAGCAGAGAGGCAGAACCCTCAGGGCCGTCACACAGCTGTCAGCCCTTCGGGTTCTGTTGTTTGGGAAGGTCACAGATTAGCTGTGTTAATATTCATAGCCTGACCAAAAAAAAAAAAAAAAAAAGCAGGTACAATACAGAGTAAAAATTAAGAAGGATATACACATCCAGCTAAGATGGAATGAGATATTTTTTCCCTTCTTCCACCAAACAGGCTCATTGTTAAGACTATTGACACAGGTCTGTGTGTGTGTGTGTGTGTGTGTGTTTAGAGAGTAAGTTTGGAAGATTCTGTTGAGCAGAATCCAGTAAAGCTGAGCTAATGATGCATGTTGGAACACAGAGGCTCTGTGTGCTGAGATAGTGTTACACTCCACCTCAGGAAGACTCGATGACTGGTGGACTATTGGTCTCTTTGGAAGTACAAAGGGGAGAATGTCAGTCAATAAAAAAGATAGTTAATTTTACTTTTTTTTAAAAACTAGGTTGGTTTTAAAATTCCACAGTCTCTCCAAATGGCCTCAGCAAAACCTCTTTTGTCATTCTGACAAATCAATCTCTTGACATCATGCCAACCCCACCAAAGACAGATAAACTTCTGCTGTCCCAATACATCCTAAAACCTAACCATACCATCTCAAACCTATCTATATTGCCCACAAATAAGTCTACAAAACCTACACATATCACTATAAGCCTTCCTATACAATCCAAAGCCAATTCATACCATCCTAATCCCCACTCGTACCACCACAAAAACCACCAATAACACCACAAAACCCATTGATATTACTCCAAATCTACCCATACCACCCAAAACAATTCATACCACCACAGAAACAATCAATAACTCTACAAAACCCATCAATGTCACTCCACCTATACCATCCAAAACCAAGTCATACCACCTGACTCCTGACTCGTACCACCACAAAAACCACCAATAACACCACAAAACCCATTGATATCACTCCAAACCTACTCATACCACCCAAAACTAATTCATACCATCCTAATTCCCACTTGTACCACCACAAAAACCACCAATAACTCCACAAAACCCATTGATATCACTCTAAATCCACCTATACCACCCAAAACCAAATCATACCATCCTAATCCTGACTCGTACCACCACAAAAACCACCAATAACGCCACAAAACCCATTGATATCACTCCAAACCTACCTATACCACCCAAAACTAATTCATACCACCACAAAAACCACCAATAACACCACAAAACCCATTGATATCACTCCAAATCCACCTACCACCCAAAGCCAATTCAAATTACCCTAATCCCGACTTGTACCACCACAAGAACCACCAATAACTCCACAAAACCAACCCATATCACTCCAAACCTACCTATACCACCCAAAATCCATTTCATACCACCACAAAATCCACCCATATCATTTCAACCTAAACTACCCAAAACTAATTAATTCCACCCTAATTCGAGCTCATACCACCACAAAACTCATCCATATCACTCCAAACCTACCTATACCACAAAAACATTATTCATACTAACCTAACCCCCACTTATACACCACAAAACCCAACCAATAACAGCCTAAAACCCAACCATATTACTTCAAACTTACCTATACCTTACAAATACTAACCCATACCATCCTCCTACCCATTCACACAACCATAAACCACCTCAAAACCCAAACAATTCCATCCTAAAACCCAACAATAACACTTCAAACTTACCTGTACTTTGCAAAAACCAACCCATGCTATCCTAATATCCACCCACACAACTCCAAACTCCCACCCCAAAACACACCAATATCTGTGGATTTCTGTTAAAGCTTTATCGAAAATTATTACCTTGATGTTTCACTCCGCTCTATGCTAAGCTCCACTGTCTTAAAGTAGCATGTGCAGGTGTGATCCCTGTCCAGGTGTTCAGCCTGGCACCTGTATGCAGGCCTATTAGTGATCTGTGTTAATGAGTTTGTGAGTGGCCTCTCTGTCTGTGCTAAATCAATTAATCAGCTGTCATTACACACACTGTTCCTGTAATTGGTGAACTGTACCGAATGCTAATAGAGAAGTGAAAGCATTCTCATTAGAGGAAAAAAGCAACACACATTACTACACAAAGCCAGTCCTAAAACATAATCATCTATCTCTTCTGTCCACACACATGCATATAGGTTCAGATACTCACACCTGGACATCCAGCATGAATCTCTTGTCCTCTTCCACATGTAGACCCCAGATACAATCCTGACCCTTGTCGTACGCTTCAGGCCAGTTTGGAGAAAGCACCACACCTGCTGAATCTGTTATTTCTCCACTGCACACCGCTGTAAAACACAAATGGTGCGTTGAAGTCTTCCTGGGAAGTTAGTATTTGAATTGAGAATCAGGTTTCACAGACAAGGCTTAGATTAAGCCAGGAGTGTGCATCTTGAGACAAAACAATGGCACTGACATATTAATAGAGATTAATTAAGAGATGCTAGTGCAAGTTGCTTCAGTTAAAATGGCTCAAACTTGCATTTTAAGCCTTGTCTGTGATACAGATGCGTTCAAATCACTTTGGTTGGAGCAAGATGGCGATGCACCTTTTTTACATAAAATTCAACAAGAATTTTAAACTCTACATCTACAAAATGATGAATAAAGAATGTGCATTGGGTGTGTTTTTGCTTTTAATGTTTTTTAATTGAACCATTATATATTCTATCATAAACGTACAATACTATGGATTTTGGACATGCAACTTAGTTTTATTGTAAAAATAATTTTAACAAATGTACTATTAATGCAGACGCTGCATCCATTGTGTCTGACATGTTTTCTCACTGACACACCCCCAACTCGGAAACTTGGACTTTCCCAATTGTTATTATGAACTTCACCACAAAGTCATGTGTGTTCAACATGTAAATATGATTATTCCGACATAATTTGAATGCACCAAACGTGAAAGAGATCAAAATATTTAATTCGATTTTGATGGGGGATACTCCACCAAAAATTTAAATTTTGTAATCATTTACTCGCCCTCATGTTCCAAACCTGTATGACTTTCTTTCTTCTTCACAAAACAAAAGAAGATCCATACAACATTTCAGCCCTTTGACTTTTATCATAAGGGGGAAAAAAACACACTGGGATATTCTTCAAAATATCATGAACAGAAGAAAGTATGTCATAAAGTTTTGGAAGAACATAAAAGAGTAAATACATTTTTATTTTGGGGGTAAACTATTCATTTAAGAACTAAATCAATTTTTATTTCATATTGACTTCAAATAGCATGTAAAATCAAAAGTTAAATCAGAGAATAAATTTACTAAAATAAACTAAAATTCAATTGGACAAGCCATCACAGACACAAAATTACCTCGGCATGCTGGTTCTGTCTCATTCCATTGTGGATTTTCATCATTTACACACTCTAAAATAACAGCGCCCTGCTCCAGTGTGTAACCCGGCTCACAGGTGAACTCCACCACAGAACCAACTCCAAACGCAGGATCACTCGTGGAGAAATTTCCATACTTCACAAATGGCTCATAACAGCTGCCCTGAGCGAACGCTGAAAAATAATACGGTATCAGTCTCTTTATACAGTATAATAAACACAAAAACATTTTTTGTTTATCTCATAATCAGTAAAACATGTATGTTTACATTGATGCAGTTGGCAGAGCTTTTATCCAAAGTGACCAATCCAAGGCACACATTTTATCAGTTCTTGCATTCCCTAGCAATATAGTATTTATAGTGATATTTCAGTGCAATGTTCATTATCTTTAGTCCTAGGTGATGGTTAACCTGTTACTCTATAAATATACCCAGAAATCAGTTGTTTCTAGGTTACATCTGTCATATCTGGCTCTTTCTGCTCTTCTTCATTTGCTGTAACAAATTTGTTCAGCTCTTATAAAGATCAGAACTAATGAGGGGCAGAAAAGAACAAGCTTTTTTTGTTAAATGACTGGAATACATGAACGGCTCATGTCCAGGAAATACAGAAGAATACTTGTACCTTCATATCGGATGGCAGCGCCAGTGCATGTGCCCATCTCATCACTGGTGAATTCCACAAACAGATGCCTGCTGGTGCTGGTGACCCCCTCAATGGGCAGATACTCCACTGCATACGAGTCATACAGGGGCGGAGAGTCAATGTTACTCCCATCCTTTATGAGAAGCCTAAAAATAAACAAAAGGAAGTTTGCATCACTAAAGAGTAAATACGTGAACAGGTTTTTTTTCTTCAGTTTTTATAAAAATTGATTATATCATATTAATCATGCCTGATGACATTGGAACATTTTCCCCTTTTAATCTTTGTATATTTACTACCATAAAGTTTAGGGTTGGAAAGATTTTTTAACATTTTTGAAAGATGTCTCTTATGCCTTTAATTTATCTGATCTAAAATACAGTAAAAACAGTAATATTGTGAAATATACAAATTAAATTAAGTGGTTTCTGTTTTAATATATTTTAAAATGTAATTTATTCCTGTGATGCAAAGCTCAATTTTTTAGCATCCAAGCAACTAGGCATGATCCTTCAGAAATCATTCTAATATGCTGATTTGCTGCTCAAGAAACCTTTATTATTATTATTATTATTATTAATGTTGAAAACCGTTGTGCTGCTTATTTTTGTGGAAATCATGACATTTCTTCAGAATTCTTACTTAAATAGAAAGAACAGCATTTATTTGAAATAAAAATCTTTTGTAACATTATAAATGTCTTTGCTGTCACATTTGATCAAATTAATTTGTCCTTGCTGAATAAAAGTATTAATTTCTTTCAAACAAACCCCAACCTTTTGAACGGTAGTGTATATAAACCTGGTTTAACTGGCACTAAAATACTAAAATAACACATTTCACACTTTTAGAATAAAATAAAATAATTTTAATTGTCCAAATAAGGACATTACTTTTAAAGAATTTTTTGGGAATATTTAGGAAAAATATTTGAAGTAAAAATACACAAAGCGCATGCCTGTCATCGTCCTCAGCCAGTGCCACTTTCTCAAAGTGAACGTGTAGCCGATGGCCCTCAGGGGCCTCCAGTACCCAGTGACACGTCAGATTGTTGCTGTAGTTTCCAGGAAACCCCGGAGAGACAATACGACCCTGAGTGGCATTTCTCATCGTCCCCCCACAAGCAACTAGGCATGAAAGACAAAAAGAAAGAGAGAGATAGAGAAACTGCTGTGAATTTGCTGCATTCAGTTCCCCTCATTTTCATTATGCATGGCACAGTTTTCCAACTGCCAAAAAATAATGAGACTAATGAAAAGGAATAACATGGGTGCATTTAAATGAAATAATACACAGGTCGTAATTTTTTATGTGGAGCAAATTTGAGGCAGTCGTGCAGGCGTAATGTTAGTTTGTCCTCTCATACCTTGACACCTGGGCTCTCTGCCACTCCAGTAGGGTGTGGTGGCATTTCGGCATGTGAGGGAGGTGGGGCCCTGAAGCTGATAGCCATTCAGACAGGAGAAATAGGCCACGCCCCCAACCTGAAGACCAGTGACTGATACTTCACCATTATCAGGGGCCAGCGGGGATGCACAACTCAGAGCAAAGGCTGCAGAGACAGAGAAATACATGGCAGATGACTGTGTCAGCTGGCAGAGTCTAAACAAAGAAACTTAATGGATCATGATTTAAATAAGCACAATGTATATCATCATATATAAGTTGAGGCAAATTAAGTTTCTCTCTCTCTCTCTCTCTCTCTCTATATATATATATATATACACTGAAAAATAAAATATGTACATCACATGAGGCCCATCAACTTTTATTTGTTAAACCATTCAAAATCATAAAACATTTTCACTGAAAATTGAACTTTTACCATTTAAAGGCACAATTTGTAAGATTTTTGGATTAAAATATCCAAAAAATCCACTAGAACAATGTTATGTATTTTGTTGACTTGTGTACTTACATTATCCCAAATGTTTCCAAGAATGTTTAAATCCAGTGAAATAAGCAATTTTAACCAGGACACGGACTGTCCGTGCATCGCCTATCAATGACATCATACCTGTGTTACCCTCAATTTCCGGTTTTATTTTGTATAAACCATGACAACACCAAAGACTCTTCAATATATGATGTGTTTTATTAGACAGGTGAGAAACTGTTTGTATGGATACATTCATCGACAGAAAAAGAATCATGTTATATAGCTCAACACAGTAAGTCTTATTCTTTAAATCTCATTTTCTTGATTTACAGCGAGTACCATGTTTTACCATGACTAATATCAATCTAGCTTACTGCAGTGTGCAACAAGTGTCTCATAGTAGCCGCCAAACGAACACACAGAGTAGCATTATAACAACTTTTTGCGCTACGTTACCCCATATACGCTTGACAGGAAGAAGTGGAAGCAGCGACTGTGGCATAATAAAAGTCGGCCCTGCTCTGCTACAGTAACGTTAATAATCTCATCCATGAACACAATTTCTGCATGAGTCCCATCCCGATTCTTTTTTCACCTGTTGTAGACATGAAGACACCACCTCCCATGATTCCGCGAAATCAAGGCATCATCAAGCTACAACTTTGATTTGAATAAGCGACCTCTAGTGGTGAAAAGTTACATATTGTGCCTTTAATGGCATTTTTAACTGAAGCAATTTACAGTGCATTTAAGATACACATTTCATCACTATGTGTGTTTAATACTTTTATGAATTAATAATTTTTATTCATCAAGGGCATATTAAATTGATCAAAAGTGAAGGTAAAGGCATTTACAGCTTTACACATTTCCACAAAAGCATTAAGCAGCACAACTGTTTTCAACACTGATAATAATAAGAAATGTTTTTTGAGCAGCAAATCAGCTTATGATTTCTGAAGGAGACTGGAGAAATTATGCTGAAAATTCAGCTTTACATCACAGGAATAAACCATTTTAAAAAGAGCTTTTTCTGACAGTGATTTCACCAAGGAATGCCTGTATAACTACCCATATACTTTTAGCTGAAGGTGGCTGAATTTGTTTGCTAGAAATGGGCAGACACAGAAAAACATTGCTGTCACAATGTGAGTATCAGTTCTGTGACCTTTGACCTCTAATTCAGCACTTAGATTTAATGGTATTTTTAGCTGAAGCAACTCACAGTGCAAGCAACTGAGCTACAGGAACATTAAGGTCAGCAAACAGACAGAAAGTAATGCTTAATCCTGACCCAGACTTCTTTCATCTGTCACTAAACTGTTCAGGTGCTGGTTAAATGTGTGGAAGCAACATTTGATGTCCAGCCAATCTCGCCAGCTATGAATAACAGACCCTGCTGTCTCTGTTTCCATGGTGATTAATGTTCAATAATGCCCAGTTGTTTAGTTATTATTAATAATGACTCAGTTCAAGCACAGCAGGGCAGATTCGTTGCTTAGGGGTTACGACCAACAGATGCCAGGGCTTTATCTAACACTAATCCAATCTCTCTATCAACGGAAAGAGAGCCACTGACAGATGTTTCCATACAATGGAAAGGGAATTAAAACGACAGAACAAAAGCGTTCAGGGTCAGCTAAACAAAGAAACATAATGGATCATGATTTAAATAAGTACAAAAATATATCATCAAAAAATATTACTTTTGCTTGGAAAAAAAGAAAGAATCTTTAGTGTCTTTAGAGTTAAATAAATATAATATTAAATAATTCAATTAAAAAAATAACAAATATCACAAAGATCTGATTAGTATAAGCATATAATAATATCTTAACAGTACTAATATCTAAAACAAGCCTAATTTGCAGAGAAACAAGGGTTTCTGCACTGAAAATGACTTGATTTTAATACTATTTCCACATCAGGCACACTGGATAGATTAGTATATTTTTGCATTAAAATACCGCATGCATTAGTAAATTTGGCCCTTAATTGCTTCAATCTGCAAGATGTTGTGTGCACAATACTGGCCAAAGAGCATCATATCATGGGGAGGTCATCATATGCCGTATGGTTCATTAATTTAACCACTTTTGTGAGTGCTCTTCATGGCCTCTGAGCTGCATCTCTCTGCCTTTATTGAGCCCTTGACCATCTGAACAGAGCATTTAACCCCAGCGCATAAATATCAGTAGAGCACAGTGATGCATTATAGCTCTCTCTCATTTAATCTCTCTCTAGGAGAAACACTATTGATCTCTGTTTAGCAGCAGGAGCGGAGTTCACATGTGCTATTAAATGCATTTAAACTCAACAGGCTTTTGGCCAACATCTCCATCGGTGGTTCCTACCAAACCTTAAGGATGCTGGGCATCAAAATGGTTTGATAGTTTATATATAGTCTGTTTTTTTTTTGTTGTTGTTTGTTTGTTTTGTTTTTTAAGAAATTAATACTTTTATTCAGCAAGGACACAAGGATTATTATTGGCTACACAGTGTTCAAAAGTACATAAGAACTGTCTTTTCTTGTATCTCTAGCTGAGCTGCTTCCATTAAAACTGTCTCACTGACAGTGATGTCTCTGAGTGCTGCCCATATAACAATACTGTCTCTCTGAATGAGCTATCTGTCTGAAAATGAATGTCTAGTGTGCATCAGGACATTTCTTTGCCCATGTACACACACACACACACATACACACACCTATCCAAACAGACAGTCGCTGTCTCTCTCCTGTGGAAAACAACCTCAACATGTTTACACTGAGGAGTACCATCAGTAACAAACCCCTGAAGGACTCCAGCATGAGAGATGTGTTTTATTCTTGGGGCTTATTTCCATGACATTATACTATAAACCAATCAGTTCTAATATTTGTTTATTGTTCTGTACACAAACCTGTAGCAAATGAATATTTTCACCTAATATTAGGCAACTAATTAAAGGGGTCTTTGATTATGATTTCACTTTTTTAACTTTAGTTAGTGTGTAATGTTGCTGTTTGAGCATAAACAACATCTGAAAAGTTACGACGCTCAAAGTTCAATGCAAAGGGAGATATTTTATTTTACAGAAATTGCTTTTTAAAGACTACAACAAACGGCTGGTAGCGACTACACTGAGCTTCTTCCCAGGTTGGTGACATCACAAACCCCAAAATTTATATAAACCCCGCCCCCGGGAATTCGCAACAAAGGGGGTGAGGCTATGTTGGGCTGCTTTAGAGAAGAGGACTGCTTCACAAACAATTCAACGCTGAATTTGCACAAAAGATTAACAATCAACTCCACAGCAACTACATAAATGTATCCACTAACCATTCAGAAATGTCCAGATGCATTTTATAAGTAACTTTTTCCTTTCCTGGAGTCTCTCCATCAGTGTCCGACTCCAGTTTGAACAACATCATTACTGACAATCGTTATTTTGGCTGCGTGAGATTCTCCAGCTTTGTTGTTGTTGAGCAACCGAAGCTCGAGCTGTTAAAGCGCCGCCCTCTTTTGGAAAGCTGGCCGGGAGCAGCAGTTTATTCGCATTTAAAGGGACACACACAAAAATGGCATGTTTTTGCACACACCCAAATAGGGGCAAATTTGACAAACTATAATAAATGATCTGTGAGGTATTTTGTGCTGTAACTTCACAGATACATTCTGGGGAAACTTATATTACATCTTGTAAAAGGGGCATTATAGGTATTTTTATGCTAACACCATTAGCATAAAAATTAGGAAGGTTTCACAACAGGGAGATGGTACCTCTATACCGCAGAAGTAATAAGCCAGGGCGAGCGGGCCATTCACTGCTGAACCGCACGGAGATCTGGTTACTGGAGCTCCGTATCACCACACCCCTGGATAACACTGAGTTGTTGGCCAGGATGGAGGTCACAGGTCCACCCAGATCCTCCAGAACTGCCTCCATTCCATCATCCAAACTCGCGTTCAGCACCTGCATCAAGGGCAGAATCAGATCAGAATGTATGCCTTGATATCCCACACTTACATGATTGCATCTGTGTAGATACCTTCTAGAATCAGCTCAACTGAAAGTGTGTTTTGGATGCACTTCAGTGGGTCCCGAATTTGGAAGTGTATATCAGGATCCTCTGATCGGTTTTTCGGTGCATGTGTCTCTGAGATAAGCATATTGACCAGTGTTGTGTGCAGCTCTGTGCTGGTGTAAAGTGTTGAGCTGTCCAGTCGTATCAGAGCTAATACTGATACTGATACACACACTGATATGTTTACAAACTGCTGTAAGATTAGCACAGGAGCTACACAGGTGAAACAGTTCTTTTTGGTTTTCAAACATTCATTTACTTAATTAGTATTTGTATTGAGGATACACAGTATTTTGAGCAATAGATATCTGGGGAAAACAATTGCATTTACTTCTCTCTGTAGTTTGTTGGAAAAAAGGTGCCATCATTTTAGAACAGATGGGCTAAACAGAAATAAATTATTTGAAAAAGTTATTAAAATAATTTCAATAACTTTTCACAGACCTTTAAGTACAGATTAAATAAAAATACTTAATAAACAAAAATGTTTTATTCATTCATTCAAAAATGATTCAGGAATCGGACCACAATGGTCGCGCTGTATTGTTTTGATTCTCTGAAAAGAATTGGCTCAAAATAAGAGATTCATTTGTTCGGTATGTGGTCGCGCTATATCGTTTTGATTAACAAAAAAGAAACCGGCTCATATGAATCCTTCGTTCTGGAACCAGACCACACTGATGTTTCGTGCTGGCGTTGCTGCGGTACTTTAGTAGTAGTTTCGCATTGCCGGAAGAATTCAAGTTTGAGAACCGTTAACAGAAAGAGAGAAAAAAATCATTCGGTTCTGGTATTTATTAAAGGTGAAACTTGGTTTTCAACCATAATGGGGACGAATTGCAGGTAAGTTTGACACCAGCGACAAAATGTAATTCTGTTCTGGTTGCCACAGTGTTGAAACAGTATAAAAATCAGTTTAAAGAGACATACGACTTTACTCCATCATTAACTTCTGTGGTAGATACTGGCACTGGGTGGCTTCAGACAAAAAGTTTGTTTTTGTTGACAAAAACCTTCTTTATTTATGTGTACAAATGAAGCTAAAAAAAAGGTTATTTGACAGACGGTGAAGGAGCTGATACCTATAACAAATTTGCATAGATTTGAATACATGCATGATAAATTTAGCTTTATACTGTATTTCCAAAGCCTTTGCTTTTCCCTTTCCCTTGTGATGTGTCTCTCACCCACACCGAGAGGAATAACCGTCCCTGACACTCATTTGCTTTATGTCTCCCTACTTTTCATGACACCTTTTGGAGGTGAAATTATTATTAGCTGACAGCAATCTCTCCAACTGAGACCTTGACTGAAAAACTCAATTCAGATGTGGCGGCAAGACCCTGAAACTCTCCTCAGGTTCAAGTGGCTCCTTTCTGTGAATATTAGCTCATTTGCTCTGCCATAATTTGAGTTTCTTAAACTCAAAACCCAACCGAACAAGTATAAAGGCCTTAATTTCCATAAACTGGGTTTAAAAGTGTGTCATCTGATGTTCGGTTGAGTCTCCCTGACCTCTGAGCTGGGTAGAGTTAGAAGGGCAGTACGTATGGAATAATATGAGCAGTGTCATGGTCAACAGGTCGACAAGCAATTAAAATGAAATGTTGTTGAGAATCTTAATGATTTGTGGCCTTTCACAGGACCTTTGTGGACTCCAGCAGACCAGTTTATAGAAAGTTAATGAGGGTCTAGCCGACAGAGCTCTGGACCCTGGAGAGATGGCAGTGTGAATACAAGGTACCTCTAATTACAGCTCAACTAAAGGCCAATTCACACGGCACCGACAGAAGCCAAACAAACGGCAAGAGACACATCGACCTGCGTTTGTCAGGTTGTGGAATGTCTGAGAAGTGACGTACTGTAATCTGGTGATTGTTGCCGTTGGTCAGGGTCTGTCGGTGCAGTGTGAATTGGCCTTAAATCTCCATTTTCACTACTAAACACTGTCTGCTCATTTATCAGCACACAAACATTGATTAGATCACAAACTGCTAAACAGTCTGTGAAAGAGTATATACAGTATAATGGATTTTGAGCATAGCTGACTCGGGTACTTTAGGATCTGTTTCCACAAAGGCCTATCACAGCAAAATGGCTGTGAATCAAATGCAACCATAATGGTTGATGGACCAAAATGGTTGATGGAAGCTATAAAATGTTGTCACAATGTTGGACTACTCATTTAACCTTTTGAGATTCCCAAAAGAATCAGTGTCTCTTATGAGTAGGTTCTTTTTAGTGAATCAAAACCATACAACCTAACCAGTAGTCCAAACTGTTCTTGAATGAATGCTGTCTTTTTTTCCAGTAAATTAAACACATAAATGGCTTACTACTTATATTGTTTATCAGAGTCACTCATGTAGTTAATGACTGTTTGCTCAAGCAAGTTGTTAATTTCTTTCTGAAATTACGTCATCATTTGACAATGAAATTGCATCTCTTCCAAATAAATGCATTATATAATGCATTTCACCTCTTCTGGGTTTGGAACCCACAACCTTTTAGTTAGCTGTCCAGATCTTTAACCACTAGGCTTTACCACCCATATTAAAGGGTTAGTTCACCCAAAAATGAATATTAATTACTCGCCCTCATGTCGTTCCAAACCTGTAAGACCTTCGTTCATCTTCGGAACACAAATTAAGATATTTTTGATAAAATTCGATGGCTCAGTGAGGCCTCTATTGCCAGCAAGATAATTGACACTTTTAGATGCCCAGAAAGGTGCTTAAAACATTTAAAACATTTCATGTGACTACAGTGGTTCAGCCTTAATTCAATAAAGCAACAAGAATACTTTTTGTGCGCCAAAAAACTCAAAATAATGACCTTTCAACAATATCTAGTGATGGCCGATTTCAAAACACTGCTTCGAAGCTTTGCATATCTTTTGTTTCAAATCAGTGGTTCGGAGCCCCAAAGTCACATGATTTCAGTAAACAAGGCTTCGTTACGTTATAAGTGTTTTGAAATTTCAATACTTTGGCAGTTTGATACGCGATCCGAACCACTGATTCAAACAAAAGATTTGTAAAGCTTCATAAAGCAGTGTTTTGAAATCACCCATCACTAGATATTGTTGAAAAGTTTTTTTTTTTTTTTGGTGCACAAAAAGTATTCTCGTTGCTTCATAACATTAAGGTTGAAGCACTGTAGTCACATGAACTGTTTTAAATATGTTTTTAGTATTTTTCTGGGCATCTGAAAGTGTTAATTATCTTGCTGGCAATGGTGGCCTCACTGAGCCATCGGATTTCATCAAAAATATCTTAATTTGTGTTCTGAAGTTGAACGAAGGTCTTACGGGAGTGGAACGACATGAGGGTGAGTAATTAATGACAGAATTTTCATTTTTAGGTGAACTAACCGACATAATTTTTATTTTTGGGTGAACTAACCCTTTAACAAAGGTCTATTCTTTCTGTCTGTCACACTACAGCATCAGAACACCTGCAGTTATAGACATTATAACCTCTAAACAGTCGCAATCCAAAACACAATTCTAAGACTCTGAGGAATCTGCAGAAAAATACAAAAATATTCAAACAAACATGCAGCCAGTGTGCCCTTAGCATCCCCCTCAGAGCAAAACCACTGGCTTTAAATTGGCTACCTGGAGAATGAGAAATGTCAGGAAAAAGCAATTATTTTTTAAGAAGTCTTGTTTTTGCAGCAAATCAAAAAGCAAACAGACGATCAGAACTTGCTAAGTTTGTAGGACACATCTAGCGATCAATTCAGTGCATTAAAGTTAATTTTTACACTCAATGTAATATCCTCAAAAAGAAAATCTTCAAAAACATTTTCATGATCGGCTTCAACTGATGAATAATCACATCTAAAATGTCAAAAAAGTCAAGTAAGCGTTACATGTATGAATCCATAAATGATTCCTTAAAGAAAACCAACATATCTGATATACTGTAGGGCCTTTCAGAGGGAAATTATGTTTCATACAACAGAGCAGCTGTGCTGCAGTCAACCACACTGACACACGAACATGACTATCCTCCTGGAACTTCATACGGAAACTTTCACAACTTCAGACTGGAGGCCTTTAATAATGCCTGAGAGAGAGTTGGCAGCATCTGTCTGCGTGTCTCTAAAACTTTTACGTGCAATGTTCTGTCTCCTCACAATCAGTTTTTAAATGCACTTCTCTGTTCTGATCAATCCAAAATTAGAGGTCTGAGAAATCTCAGTGCGGTCGATCGAGCCATATCGAGTTGGACGGCTGGCAGAAACGATAACAAGTTCCACCTGATTGCATGAAACGCAGTGTCTGTGGTGCTTCATTTGCTCAAAATGAACAGTTTGTTTCTCTCTTGGCTTGAATAATGAAGTAAGATATTTGCTAAATCCTCTATTTAACTAGTGCTTTCTTCCATGAACTATTTAGAAAAACACAGTTTTCCTCTGGTGTTCATAATGATAAAAGTTGATCAAGTTTATTGATTTAAACGCGGGTGCACTTAATGTTTTAATTATACATCTCAACTAAAATATCATTGATTTTTTTTCTTTTATTTAATAATTTAACTGTGCTATTTCTTAACTTTTTTATTCTCAATTTTATTGTATTTATATTTTCGCCACACATTCAAGCACTGTCCGTCTTACCTATAGCAATTTTTATTGCGATTGCAGTGCCCTGTTTGCAGTTGTCAGGCCACTCTAACCATCCTTGTAATTTAAGAAGTCAAATATTTATCTCATAACTATGTAGATATGGAGAAAGCACAGAAGAGAAATATCTTGCCTTATTGAGCCTGCAGAGACAGGTTGGGACTTTTTAATTTTTGTGTGTACACTTATGAAATTTCAATGTTAAGTGTAGAGGAAATGGAAATGACACCCTGTTGCCCTTGAGAGACAAAGATGTGTGTGAGAGACGCTTTTCCTAATCTGCATATGATAAAAGCTTTGGATGAAAAAGTACTGACCTGAATCTCAACACCATAACCCAGATATACCGTAACCATGCAGGTGCAATGCATGTGGGAATCAAATGAGACATCCAGAGGGAGCTCTATATAACCCTCAGCATCTGTGAAGTTCATATCGCAGTGAGCTGGAAAAAGAAAGACAGAGCGAGATAAACAATTTACAGCTGTCTTATGTTTGGTTGGCTGTGCACTAATCCTGCATTAGCTGTGACACCTGTGCATCTGTGGATTATATGTATATGTATTCTTTCATATCCATCCATCCATCCATTTATATGTATCCATCATCCATCCATCCATCCATATATATACATCCATCCATCCATCCATCCATCCATATATATGCATCCATCCATCCATCCATCCATCCATCCATCCATCTATATGCATCCATCCATCCATATATTGCATCCATCCATCCATCTGTCCATATATATCCATCCATCCATTCATCCATATATATGCATCCATACATCTATTGCATCCATCCGTCCATCCATATATATCTATCTATTCATCCATCCCTTCTTTTATTGCATGCATCCATCATCCATATATATGCATTCATCCATCCATCTATCTGTCCATATATATGCATTCATCCATCCATCCATCTATCCGTCCATATATATGCATCCATCCATGATCCATCCATCTTTTGCATCCATCCATCCATCCATATTTATGCATCATCCGTCCATCCATCCATCATAAATGTACCTGAATATGTCTCAAAGGAGTATCCTGATGTGGTTTTCCCTTCTGGCCTTTGTGGTTCTTTCTTAGGTGAAGTGGATAGAGACAGTGGTGGCAAAGTAGTTTTCTTGTCAGAGTCTTTCTTTGTTGTTGTGGTGAGAGTTGTGATTTGACTGGTGCTTGTGGGAGTGCTGGTTGGAACAGTGGGGTTTGTAAGAGGTTGAGAGGTGACTGCTATCTTCTCTGATGTTCTACTACGGCTTTTGCTGGGTTTTCTTTGTTCAACAGATGTTGCCGCAGTCAAGGTCAGTGTGGTCGCATGGTCAGAGAAGACTGCTGAATCCTCCTGACGCACCAGAAGTGAATGTTCAGTGTTAGATGTAGAGGTAGAGACTGTTGGCACGGTGTGTGGTGCCTCTTTAAAAAACTGCTGATCTCCCTCAAAGCTCTTGGTCAGCAGAGCTGAGTGGAGTTTAAGCAGTCTTAGGTTGGGGAGGACTGGTACTGCATCTGTTGTGAGCTGCTGGATGTCAGTTGGTGGCTCCTGTTTACTGGTGAAAGGGTCAAACTCTTTCTCTGATTCTGACTCTCCTCCTCTCCCAGTTTGTATGGTTCCATCTTCTGAAAAGTCCAAACAGATTGAAAATTAGTACTAAACAAACCTAGTCCAGTTTTTAAACTGGGTTCCACAGACCCCCAAAATTTGAAAGATGTATTAATATATTTGTTTTGTAGACTATTTGTTTATTTGTTTTATATACAGTGGGTACGGAAAGTATTCAGACCCCCTTAAATTTTTCACTCTTTGTTATATTGCAGCCATTTGCTAAAATCATTTAAGTTCATTTTTTTTCCTCATTAATGTACACACAGCACCCCATATTGACAGAAAAACACAGAATTTTTGCAGATTTATTAAAAAAGAAAAACTGAAATATCACATGGTCCTAAGTATTCAGACCCTTTGCTGTGACACTCATATATTTAACTCAGGTGCTGTCCATTTCTTCTGATCATCCTTGAGATGGTTCTGTACCTTCATTTGAGTCCAGCTGTGTTTGATTATACTGACTGGACTTGATTAGGAAAGCCACACACCTGTCTATATAAGACCTTACAACTCACAGTGCATGTCAGAGGAACTGCCTGAAGAGCTCAGAGACAGAATTGTGGCAAGGCACAGATCTGGCCAAGGTTACAAAAAAATTTCTGCTGCACTTAAGGTTCCTAAGAGCACAGTGGCCTCCATAATCCTTAAATGGAAGACGTTTGAGACGACCGGAATCCTTCCTAGAGCTGGCCATCCGGCCAAACTGAGCTATCGGGGGAGAAGAGCCTTGGTGAGAGAGGTAAAGAAGAACCCAAAGATCACTGTGGCTGAGCTCCAGAGATGCAGTCGGGAGATGGGAGAAAGTTGTAGAAAGTCAACCATCACTGCAGCCCTCCACCAGTCGGGGCTTTATGGCAGAGTAGCCCGACGGAAGCCTCTCCTCAGTGTAAGACACATGAAAGCCTGCATGGAGTTTGCTAAAAAACACCTGAAGGACTCCAAGATAGTGAGAAATAAGATTCTCTGTTCTGATGAGACCAAGATAGAACTTTTTGGCCTTAATTCTAAGCGGTATGTGTGGAGAAAACCAGGCACTGCTCATCACCTGTCCAATACAGTCCCAACAGTGAAGCATGGTGGTGGCAGCATCATGCTGTGGGGGTGTTTTTCAGCTGCAGGGACAGGACGACTGGTTGCAATCGAGGGAAAGATGAATGCGGCCAAGTACAGGGATATTCTGGACGAAAACCTTCTCCAGAGTGCTCAGGACTGGGCTGAAGGTTTATCTTCCAACAAGACAATGACCCTAAGCACACAGCTAAAATAATGAAGGAGTGGCTTCACAACAACTCCGTGACTGTTCTTGAATGGCCCAGCCAGAGCCCTGACTTAAACACAATTGAGCATCTCTGGAGACACCTAAAAATGGTTGTCCACCAACGTTTACCATCCAACCTGACAGAACTGGAGAGGATCTGCAAGGAGGAATGGCAGAGGATCGGCAAATCCAGGTGTGAAAAACTTGTTGCATCTTTCCCAAAAAGACTCATGGCTGTATTAGATCAAAAGGGTGCTTCTACTAAATACTGAGCAAAGGGTCTGAATACTTAGGACCATGTGATATTTCAGTTTTTCTTTTTTAGTAAATCTGCAAAAAGTTCAACAATTCTGTGTTTTTCTGTCAATATGGGGTGCTCTGTGTACATTAATGAGGAAAAAAATGAACTTAAATGATTTTAGCAAATGGCTGCAATATAACAAAGAGTGAAAAATTTAAGGGGGCCTGAATACTTTCTGTACCCACTGTGTGTGTGTATATATATATATTGCTTATTCCCCAATTATTTTATGCTTGATGCTCTTCAGATGCTTTATAAGTAATTGTACATAAAGTTGTGACACTATTTGATTATTCTATTTTTGAGCATATTAATGCAATGCTTCCCTGCAAAGTAATTATTTTATAGTTTAAGAGTGACACAAGAGGTTCAATATTGCTGTGATCTTCAGTACTGAAGAACAGCAGCATCTTTCAGGGAAAAAGAAAGTGTGAGGCAATTACAGAACGTCTTTCATCTCAAGATTAACACACCTCACTAGACAGAAGAGCTCTCAGAAGGGTTCAGAAAGAGAGAGAGAGAGAGAGAGAGAGAGCTGTATAATGACAGCTGGCACTTCAGGCCTGAAAGTTTCAACAAATGTGTATGATCAGAAACAAACTGTAATCAGAAAGACAGACTTAATTCGCCACTAAGAGGAAGTGAGTCATTTAAATGTCATTCAGACACAAAGATTCTTAAAAGCATGTCTAATAAAAATATAAAAAGTCCGGTTTACTCAAAAACAGTCATTATGGGAATTTCAGGGACTGTTGTTGATCAATCTTTGGTTATTAAATGTGTCATGCCATTCAAACTGCATGTGCTCTCTCAGATTTTTGAGCGGATTTTGAACTTCCAAAATCTAAACAAAATGTAGCATGAGAACCCTAAATTGAGAATCCAAATATAAAATAGTTAGTATAAAAGTTAGTTATTGTCAAAATGTCAAATCTGTTCTTTTCCATACATTGAAAATGCTTGGTAATCAATGGCTGTAAAGTCTAATTGTAATATAATTGTAATTGTTACACTTTTCCGCCAGTGAATATTTCTCAGGGAAGGTTTATTGTTGAAGGTCAATTTTTGTATAGGAACATA
Source organism: Elopichthys bambusa (assembly GCA_037101425.1). Taxonomy (NCBI): domain Eukaryota; kingdom Metazoa; phylum Chordata; class Actinopteri; order Cypriniformes; family Xenocyprididae; genus Elopichthys; species Elopichthys bambusa. Next base: position 39,551,391 of record CM074433.1, read on the forward strand.
CCTTAAAATCTTGGCTACAAAAAAGCTATTGATCATTTCCTATCACTGCACATGTTGGCATCTTTCTGCTTGTCTTATTGAGATATTTGTAATATTTCACTGAGGTGTGAAAGAAATCTTTTTATCCTCCTGTTACCCATCAAAAAAACAAACAACAAAAAACTGCTTGTGCGACATCAAAATCTGGAGTTGTGTTTTATCTGTCAAGAAGTGCTTCCATTATTGAGACGTGTAAGGGAAACGCTGCACTGAACTGCTGTCAGATCATCTGTCTTTTTATAATCATTCCTACAGGATTACAGCAGCTCTCCACTGGGCCGTTTACAATGTCTGGCTTGGAAAATTCAACCTCAGATGTACACAGTCTCCCTCTAATAACAATACCGTTATCTTTTCGTGTAAACTACAAAAACATAAATTTGTGAAAATGGTGACGTCATGTGCATGCATATTACGTGTTCAGTCTGTAGGCGCATAGTGTTTCTTTACAAAGTGACATCGCCAACTACTGGCCTGGCAGCATAATACAGTGTTTTTAATCATTTTTGCAGATCCATGTGAACGAGGATTGTTTTGACAATGTCGTCTGTACATGAAAAAAAAAAAAAAAACCTTTCTGTTTTTAGTACATAGTTGTTGTGTAAAGTTACCCTTAAAGGGATAGTTCACCTAAAATTTTAACTTCTATCATCATTTATTCACCCTCATATCATTCCTAACTCTCAATTCCCAGCTCTCAAATCTTAAAATCCTCCTTTTAATGTTACACATGAAGAAAGAAAATCATATGGGGTTTGGAACAACATGAAGGTGAGTAAATGATGACAGATTTTTATTTTTAAAATGCTTTGTGGCAAACAGAGACATTCATCACTGTTTATTATCATAGAACATGCTATACATCTCATGAACGGCTTCAAAACAAATCCTAAGCAGATTGTGAACCCCAGAAGAGCAGATACCTCTGAGACCTGCTGTTATTTCTGCGTTCAAACAGCATGAGATCGTGAGTGTATGTTTTACTCCCTAATTAGGGAACTGGATGACAGTGTGTTCTAACAGGATGTAGCTTGGTGACACAATGAAGACAGTAAGAGATAAAAAGAACATCACTGACACAGACTGTAAACGGGGGACGGATCTTAAAGGGATCAGAGATTTGTAGACGGCTTCTGGAGACCAGCGCACAGTCAAACTCTCAGCGGGAGCTACAGCTCTGCCTCATTATTGGGTGTAATCAGCCTGTAGTGAGGTGCCAGTGAATATTGGTGGAAGGCTGAATGAAGATAATCAGTTGTGGACTGTAATTGTTTTGTTGGTGGAAAATGTTGTTAGAGGTCAGAAAGCTGAACTGAAATTTCCATTGGGTGCATCTCTGGATGTTTCTTGGTCTTAATGGTTTCTGTACTTCTTTAAATCTTTATCTAGCATCACAAATGGAGTCCAGCTACACTGTAAACTCGAATAATTTGGGCTAACTCAAAAAAATTGAGGTAATCGGTTAGATCACCTGGTGAAATACTAAAGATCAGTCAGCAAATGTGTGGTCTCGCGGTCCGGTCGAATCATCTATTGTGTGCGTTCAGAGGATTATAATGCAAAAAATCAGTTGAAACTGTCATTATGTCTGTGGTCTCCCACAGTTTTAAAATCGGTTAAGATTCGAAAATCGTCTAGTGTGCCATTCTTCATTGACAGCCATTTAAAGTCATCTAATATAATCAGTTGTTGTCGTAAACTGAAACTATTTAAAATAGCTTATATTTTATAATAAAATAAAATGTAGATATTACATGACAAAAATTGCCTTTTCAAGTAACTGAAATAAAATAAGTTTAAGTACTACTATAATGACTAAAAACTAAATCTAAATGTCTTAACATTTTTATTTTTAAAATGTTTTTATCTCCTAAAACTAAATAAAAATAAATTAAAGCTACATAGAAATATTTAAAAACAATAAAAAACTAAACTATAAACATGACAACATAAAAGCACATTAGAAAATTGCTAAAACTTAAACTAAAATTAAAATGTAAAAAAAAAATATATATATATATATATTGTATTGTAAAAATATAAAAATATAACTATTAGGTTCTCCAAGAACATAAACCACACAATAAATCTGGGTGCATAAACTGGCCAACTGCTCACAAAAGCATCCTTTCATCCTCAAATCACTTTCCTGATATAATGAACACGTTTGAAGTGTTAAAATAGCTGTAAATCAAACACTGACCTCACAATCTCTCTTATTGAGAACACACAGAGCACATGTCACTCCAGAGTGAATCCCATTTATCAAGATGACACTTTCTGTAATGGAAGTGTGATCAGATCATTCCAATGACAATAAACATCTGCTTCACAAAGCCACACAATGTCAGACCATCCAGTCAGATTAAACCAGAGGCTGTAGACAGTCATTAATCTCTAAAGAGGTAATTCAACCGTATTTTATAGACTGTGACATGGAAAGACTAATCCCAGTACACTTCTGCAAATAAATACCACCTTTAAAGGCTTAGTTCATCCAAAAATGAAAATTCTGTCATCATTTACTCACCCTTATGTTGTTCCAAACCCGTAAGACTTTCGTTCATCTTCGGAACACAAATGAAGATCTTTTTAATAAAATCTACGCAACTGCGCTTTGATGCTTCAAAAAGTTCTTAAAGAGATCGTAAAACTAATCCATATGAATTAAGAGGTTTAGTCTTAAGTTTTTGAAGAGACACGTTCGCTTTATATGATAAACAGTTTGAATTTAGGCAGTTTCTTCCTGTCTTGTGACAAGACTAAAGTCAGGCTATGCTACTCTCTGAAGCATCCAGCATGTTTTTTCCAGCCTGTGAGAATCCCGCAGTGAGACGTAAAGAGCGCTGAGGTGTTTAAATGGTCTAAAATTGCTTTTATTCGCTTTGGCAGGCATGTGTCAGAGTGCAGCGTGCTGCGAGTCAACATGTCTAAAAACATAAACGGGCAAAACAAAGGTCCTACCTGCCCAACAGACATCAGCAGGAAACACAATATTAGAGCTGACACTGATGGATGAAGCTCTCGGTCCTTAAAAAGAGAGAATGTTTGTGATTGTTTTAGTCCCAGGACAGACAGTGACCCTGAGATTTGAAATGGACCTTTACAGATGAGAAATCATGCAGTTATTCCTATCTCCACTCTTTCATCAAACCTTTGTGCACCTTTAACTAAAACGAAGAACCATCTCAGCCTTAGCAGTTTCTGAATTAATTCTGTTGAAGTGTACTCATTTGTGTAATGAGAGTACACTGTAAAACTCAATACGTTCAAAATACATTAAGGAAACATATTACCTCAAAAGATTTAAATAAACAAACAATTTTTTTAAGTTAGTAGAACAAGAACTTAAAATTTTTGTGACAAGTGGGGCGGGGCCAAGAGCTTTGGAAGCGGAGCAAGCCAGTGTGGCGCACAGGTGTCTCTCACGTCACCGCCAACCCTTTCACTCCCACAGTTCTCAGCCTCGCTCCACTCAACATAATGTTAATTACATACAGTTCATTTACATAAACATCACATTCAGATCTTGGTTAAATGTTAGACAGAAAATAACACATGCTATTATAACTATCAAAGAGATTGTCATTATATATCTGCATGTATATAATCAAACAACATACAGTTTGTGGTCTTAAAAGTTTTGCAGCCCATCCTCAACCTAACCACAGGCTCTACTCTTCACCATATATATGTGTATATATATGTGTGTGTGTGTGTGTGTGTGCACTTGCATTCCAACCATCCTTTCTATCCCTGTTAAATAAGATTCATAACTTAATTAAAGTGAATAGCACTGGGTGGAGAACTTTATAAGTTTAAATTCTATAATAAACCACTTTTGGGCAGCAACAATAGAGAGTGAAAGTTGACTTTTGCTCAGCGACAAACAAAGTAAAGCGTACTTGTGTAGGTGTTAGTGAACAGCACGTATCATTTACTGAGCTCATACATTAGCAGCTCTTCTCTGACACATAGCTTAGTTGGGCGGAAAAAGTGTCGTTATACCTGAAAGCTCATGATTTAATTGTTGGCAGCTTGTGGAATATATTAAAGCGTGGACGTTCAGACAGCTTTCCACCCACATGGAGGAGAGGTCACTGCAATTCTGTCTTGCTGAAACCTGTTAAAATGGGCTGTTTTCTGGACCTGAAAATGAATGCTGGTACTTAATGCTTGTTAATAATATTAGTCTCACTGATACTGCTATGTCATAGGGTGAATGACACTTGTCAAAGGAAAGTGAAATAAGATACACATGGTATGCTCTTACTGCACATTAACCAAATCACGATTCTTTTCACATGAAACAGTATAGCAGCAGACATTTATCACTATATTCGAGTGTTTAAAGATTATCTGTCTATCTATCTATATAATGATATTAGTGTTTATGTTGGTATATTATGTCATGAAGACATTAGAGTCCATTCCAAATGAACACATTCTGTCAAGTGAACTTCTACAAATATCCCTTGCTGAGTGTGTAGAGAGCAGTTAACACTGCAGAGGGACACTGAGGATTGTAACACAGAGCTACAGAAAACAAACTTCTAGGGCTTATTGATGACAAACAACTTATTTCATCAAAGAGATAAACAACAAAACCCTTTCCTGTCTTCTGAGGCATCTCTGCTCTCTTTAGATTTCATCTAAGCAGAGTTTAAATTAAGCATTGTATCTGTTCAAATCCAGTTCTATGATTAATACAGCATCACTGCATGTTCCTTATCAAAAAAAAAATTCACCAAGATGAAAAGCTCTGTGTCTTCAAACTGCACCAGACTCTTGTAGGTTTAGTGAGGCTGATTTTTCAGGAGGCTATCCCATGACAGTTTGCACAGAAGGAGGGAGAGAACATGCCCAAGGAAATACTAATGATCTTTTTTGGCCATCCGCCTCCTGAGGAATGCGGTAAATCCAGAAGAACATTGTTATAAGATCAGAAATAGTCTGCACAATGCTCTATAAATAATGGTTTGATTTGTTATTCACCTCTCCCTTTCTGTATATCTCTCCCCATTTACCTTTCTCTCTTTTTGTCCTCTTATGATGAAAACCATCACTTTCCCACTTTAAATAGCAAAGCATTGTGGGCAATAAAACAAAAAATAATAAAAACCACTGACATTCTGTATGTCAGTGTATATATATATATATATAATTTAATAATATTAAAAACATTTCTAAATTTTACATTATATTATATTATCGTTTTTATATATATATATATATATATATATATATATATATATAATATACACACAGTATATTAATACATTAAATTATAGTTTGCAGCATTGCAGGAAAATGGAGTAGATTGTATATCTTTGGATTTTGGATTTATTATTATTCGTTATAAGTTAAATTGATGTTTTTAATAAAGTACATATCTTGTCTATTGCTTTGAATTTTGCATGCTCAAAGTCTAGTGTGACCACTTTTCCATACACAAACACAGTATGTGAATAAATAATTACTAATTTATCCATAACAGCTCACGTAAAGCTTAAAAAAACTGAAAATTCAAAAAAAATCTAGGTTTCTTGTGATCAATAGTTTCTCTGTATAGGAGGAAAGAAGAGTTATACACAGACGATTTCTTTATTTATATTTCTAACACAGAGACATATGTGCGAATACTCAGAGGATTGTGAAATGAAATCTCACAGGCAGCCTCACTAAGATGCTTTCATTCTGCACAAAACTCTTCAGAAAACACTTGATCAGAGTGACAGGAGAGAGAGAGAGAGAAAGCATAATTCATGCTATTTGAAAGAACAAAGGCCTGCGAGGAAATGACAGCTTGTCAGAGAAAAATAAAGCCACGGAAGAGAAGAAACAACAACACAAGGCATAAAAGCAAACAAACAGAGGTAAAGTAAACAGACTTTGGTTTATCTGTGCACTCGCATATGCCTTTTTTATTTCTTACATTTCTTGGAGTAAATTAACATGCAGTCTATGGGCTGTCAGTAAGGAGAGATGGATGTGTACAGTGATTATGAACAGTGTTTTCTATCATATATAGGATTACATTGCATAAATATTCATACCCTTTTCTGGGACACTTGAAATTTAGCTCAGGAGCATTCCAATTTCACTGGATCATCTTTGAGATGTTTCTACACTTCGATTGGAGACAACCTGTGGCAAATTTAATTGAATGGACATGATTTGGAAAGGTACACGCCTCTTAATATAAGGTCTAACAGCTAAAAATGCATATCAGAGCAAAACCCAAGCCATGAGGTCAAAGGAACTGCCTGTAGAGCTCAGAGACAGGATTGACACAGATCTGGGGAAGAAAACAAAATTTTTTATCTGCTTTGAAGGTTCACTGAAGCATGTAGCCTCCATAATTCTTAATGGAAGAAGTTCTGGCCAAACCAAGCAATTGATGGAGAAGGGTCTTGGTTAGAGTGCTGACCAAGAAGCAAATGGTCACTCTGGTTGAGGTCCATGATCATATGTTGAGATGGGAGAGACTTAGAAGGACAAACATCACTGCAGCACTCCACTGATCTGGGCTTTATGGCTGAGTGGCAAGACTCAAGCCTCTCCTCAGTGAAGACACATGAAAACCCACTTGGAATTGGCAAAAATCGCCTAAAGGACTCTCAGACTGTAAGAAACAAGATTCTCTGGTCTGATGAAATTCAGTTCTAAGCATCATGTATGGAGGAAACCAAGTACTGCACAATACCATCCCAAAAGTAAAGCATGGTGGTGGCAGCATCATGCTGTGGGGGTGTTTTTCAGCGGCAGGGACTGGGGGACTCGGCTGGGTAAAAGGAAACTCAGTGCAGCAAAATATAGAGATGTGCTTAATGAAAACCTGGTCCAGAGCATTCAGAACCTCAGACTGGACATGAAGGTCCACCTTCTAAAGGCAGTGCAAGAGTGGCTTATGGACAACTCTGTGAATGTCCTTGTGTGGCCTACAAGGTATGCATATTAGTTAAAATAGTTTCACAGTCATATAGAGGTTAATGTAAACATAATTCAGATACATATGCATTCATACATGAATGTATCTGTAAACTTTGATCTGTGATCAGTCAGTCGAAAAGCAGACTCTCTGATCAGCTGGGATTTACATCTGGAGATATGAAATACAATGTCAGAAGAGAAGTCTGTGGTAAATTCTGGTATTATGTTCTCTTTCTTTCTGTCTTTCTCTCTCTTCTGAGACAACAGTCCTGATAGACATCTGTGATTGACAGGCAGGTTTTATTGCAAAGAAAAGGTCAAGGTTGCTAAAAACTTAGAGAAAGGGGGGCTGATTAGATGCTCTGTGATGAGCTCAGAAGTCTCCCAGAAGCCTTTGCTCAATATCTGCCCATCTCCCATCAACCCAGAGTATAACATAAGGAAAGAAAATTTCTGAAGTTAATCCTTACATACAAGCCTAGGTACATAATTATATTTTATGCATAATTATATATATATATATATATATATATATATATATATATATATATATATATATATATATATATATATATATATATAAATAATTTTGTTTTTCTCTCTAGAAAGAAGGAATGTTCTGCACATTCTGGGACAGGTTTTTCTTGAATGAGAAATAGCTTTATAAAAATATAAAATAATGTCTTAATGAAAATGTCAAAATGCAATATGGTTTCTGTAAGGTTTAGGGCTTGGGATAGGGAATATAAAACATTATTAGATTAGTATAAAGACAATAGAAGTAAATGGAGTCCCTGTGCACCATAATTTTAGAGTACATTAGGGTTATAGTAAAGAAAAATAGCAAAATTATATCTCCTTAATGTATCAACTGGCATTTTTCTCAGGTTTTCTTCCTGAACAAAGACCGTAAAAACCTCATATGAGTTAGAGAAGAAATCGAAAAAAAAAGTGTTGCAATCAAAAATCTGAAAATGTATAAACATTTAAATCAAATGATCTGAGTGATCCATATTAATTTTACATTCTCTATGCAAACAAATTTATTTTAGTTATCCTAAGGAATTTTATGAGAAACATCTGAGACAGCAAGTCATGGATTGACAGAAAGAAAGGAAGAGAGAGAAAGGCGTGATGCTAATGGTGTAGACTGTATTCCCCTTGTGTCTTGTTAACTTCTCAAGTTTTGCACGGTTTATTTCGAAGCTCCCGCTGGGTGCCGCTTCTCCAGAAAATTACCATGGAAACAACTTTTAGATACGTCCCACTGGATATTTTCAATTTATGCAATGAATGATGAGTAATGAATATACAGGTTTTTCCCAGGCTGTCTGTCTAGGTCAACACAGAGGATTTTTTTAAGTGTATGAATATGTAACAGGGTGAGAGATACTGCTCGCCTCTGACTGGAAAAACACAGACACGGGGCAACAGAGCAGCAAGATGTGCGGTGTATGAAACTGACTTCTTAACACCATGGATTGTTTCACAAGCAACCACAGGCTTCTAAAGATCTCTCAGAATGTCTGGATTTGACCTGAGTGTAGCTTTCAGAATGTACATTTCACAACAATCCCTGAACTTGGAAAATCAAGAAAACTTTGTTTCAGATGGACTCGAGTGAAGTAAATATGCTTTCAAGCATGAAAACACATGTTCTTGTTTAACTTATGAGTACCATGAAAAACTGAAGCAAGCAAGTTGATTTGGCCTTGTTGTGTATGATATTCAAGGCCTGTGATCTTGATCTTGTACTTTCCTCTGAAAAACAAATGCACAAGCAAGCTATTTGCATACATGATCTATCTTTCTGCTAAATATCAGTACTGTATAGTACATAAAATACATATACAAACACAAAATCACACACTGACTGAAAATCAGACTGTTCCAAAAAGTTAGGTGGCAAAAAGTTTTCTCTTTTAGTATAGCTACTTTGTCTACTATTACTATGAAGACATTCTTGCTCCACAAGTTAGTTAAAATCAATATACTTATAGCAACTAACCTGAACAATAACACATCTGGTATAATAGCACAAACATTTTAAGATAACTCAATAGCTACCTTGAGAAATGAGGTTTATCTGCAACAAGGTAATTGAAAACATTTATTCAATAAAAAAATCGTACATATTGTGCCTTCGAAGGCTGCAACGGTCAGACCGAGCATTGTTAAATGGGACAGTCTAGCCTATGGAGGTTTGTTTTTGTCGCCTAGCAACTGTGACAGTTGCCGAAACGAAGAACGCATTTCAAGGAGCCTTCGAATTGGGACAGCATTTGTCGTGCCACAGTGACTCAATCAGGCTTTGAAGGATGCAGCCTCTAAATTGAGATGCACCTATCGACAACTTGGGGAAATTGGGGAAGGTCTTGTTTTTTAAGTTTCTTTACTGTTCACACACTGGCAATAAAAAAGAGATTAATACATGAAAATTATTACATATAGCCCCTTTAAAATATCCAAAAACCACTAGAACATTGTTATGTATTTTATTGACTTATGTACTTACATTATCACAAATGTTTCCAAGAATGTTTAAATCCAGAGAAATAAGCTATTTTAACCAGGAAACGGACTGTGTCCATGCATCGCCTATCAATGGCATCATACCCACGTTACCCTCGAAACCATGGAAACACCGAAGACGCTTTAACATGTGTGTTTTATTAGACAGGTGAGCAACTGTTTGGATACATTCATCAATAGAAATCTAATTATTGTTATAAAGCTCAACACAGTCTTATTGTTTAAATCTCGTTTTCTTGATTTACAGTGAGTACCATGTTTACCAATGTATCTGGTATGATAAAATAGCGCTGCGTTACCCCACATATGCTTGACCGAAAGAAGCGAATGCGGTGTGTGTCCAAAGGCCTTGTTCCGCTCCAACGCCTTTCAGCCCCACACTGCTTCATATTTCAGTAATGTTAATAAATCTTTAATACATTAGCTCATCCATGAATATGATTTCTGCCCGAGTCACGTCGGATTCTTAGACATGAAGACGACACCTCCCATGATTCCGCCAAATCAAGGTGTCATCAGGTTATGCCTTTGTTTTAAATAAGTGACCTCTGTTGGCAAAAAATTATATATTGTGCCTTTTAAAGTCTGAATCCTTTGAAGGATGCAGCCTCCGAATTGGGACACAGCTTATGAAAGCTTGTTGGGAAAATCAAAAGGATGTGACGTTTACGCACGCTCCCGAGAGCCTCTCTTCCGTTCTTTGACACATGAAACGAATGCTTATACAATGTTCAGGATAATGTCGAAAGAGCTATTCAAGTTTCAAATTCAAATTTTATTTGTCACATATACATACATACAAAGTACGACATGCAGTGAAATGTTTTTTACGACTAAGTTAAAAGAGGTAAATAAATAAAGTATTTTTTATTTATTTATGCAGCCTTGAAGCGAGCGTAAAAGATGTTCAGCTCATCTGCCAGAGAAGCATCCGCATTCCCCATTCTAGGAGATGGTGTTCTATAGTCTGTGATGTTACTTAGTCCCTGCCACAGGCTCCTAGAGCTACCGTGTTGAAACTGTGACTCTAGTTTCCTCCCGTAGCGCCGCTCTGCGCACACTGTAAGACGCAGCCTTGTGCTCCTCCATGTCCCTGCTGGCAAGCCCCGTGTTGTAGGCAGCGGAGCGGGATCTCAAAGCATCGCGGATGGTTTTATTCACCCACGGCTTCTGGTTGGGAAATGTTCTGATGGTGGTTTTCTGCACCGTATCATCCGCTAGTTTCCCAATGAATCCCACAACCGCTTCCGTAAACATGTTGACGTCATCAGAGCTTGCCTGAACATGTCCCAGTCTGCCTCATCTAAAGCGTCCTGCAGAGCAGCCACCGATTGGTTAGTCCAGCGCGTGACCTCCCTCTGAACCAGGGCTTCCTATTTTAGCCTTTGTTTGTATACAGGCATGAGGAAGATAGTGGCATGGTCTGATTTCCCAAACAGTGGACGTGATTGTGCCTTGTAGCTGTTCTTGAATGGTGTATAGCAGTGGTCCAGTATCCTCTCGCCCCTGGTAAGGCAGGTGATGTGCTGCTGAAAGTTCAGTAGTGTGCGCTTGAGGTTGGCACTGTTAAAGTCTCCCACCACAATGAGCGCAGCGTCCCGATGCTGTGTTTGATGTAGCATTAGTGTAATGTAAATCCCATAAATCCCATACTGCAGTGCTGACTATGACCGAGCCAAATTCCCGAGGTAAATAAAAGGGCCGACATTTTATGGTCAATAGTTCCAGATTTGGTGTGCAGGAGCGTAAAAGTGGAACGATACTTGCACTGTCACACCAGCGGTTGTTCACCATCAGACACACTCCACCTCCCCTTAACTTCCCCGACTCCATTGTTCTGTCCATGTGGTAAACTGAGAAAAACTTGGCCGGCTGGATTGCGTGGTCCGGTACCGCTGGGTTCAGCCATGTCTCGGTGAAGCAGAGAAGGTTGCAGTCCCGAATGTCCCTCTGGAACTTGACCCTTGCCCTGAGGTCGTCGAGCTTGTTTTTCAGAGACTGGACTTTGGCTAACAGGATACTAGGTAAGGGAACGCAGTGTGCACGTACCCTCAGCCTATTCCTGAAGCCGGCTCGTTTCCCACGCGGACAACGATACAAGTCGAGTCCTTTGTTCCTTCTCAGGCTTCCGCTCGACCAGCATGGGTCCGGGTTTAGAAAGACCATCTTGTTTAAATAAAACGGTTTCAATGTAAATAAAAATATAAAATAAACAAAGAAAACAACGAAAGACAAAACGTAGCCGGAGCAGTCGTGACGGCAGCCGACCTCATCTTAGTTGAGTAAAGCGGCAGTCTGTAGTGTATTGTTCTGTAGTGTAATGTCAATGTGTAATGCAAAGAAAAGGGATTAATTCAAATTACATTCTTACATAGTCTCAAATACTTTATAATCAAACTATTAGTGTAATTTTAATTACCTCATCTGTTGACATTATATATCCAAATCTGCAAATATATCCACATCGCTATGATCAGGTACTTTCTTAACTGCTGCTTTCTCACCGCTGTCAACTTCTTCTTACCACTAAGCTAAGAACGAAAAAAACTTCACCATAAGTATATTGGTTCTTGAATCACGTTCAGTCTCTTGTATGTTACATGTGCATGAGCGATAAGTTGCTGGCTGCAGTTCACTGACCGGCCACCAGTGTCACTAATAACAAGGGTTTCTGAATTCTACATACAGCCAAACCAAAATTTATGCAGACACCTTGAACATTTTATTCATTAATACAGTTTATTCACTATAGTTTAAAAAATGGTGATAAAATATGTCAAGATCTCAGAGTTAAACTGTCAGAAAAAAAAATCTTAATTATGTCAGATAACACTTAAGCAAAACATGGTCAGGTCAAAGTATCTGAATAATTTTTGGTTCCAACTTTTTGGGTATAATATGTCACAGTTTACTTTATTTTGCTATCCTCACTTACATAAATGAACTATAGTGTCCTGCACCCACTAGTAAAAATATATCAAAAATATAAAAAATGTCTGGATAATTTTTAGTTTGACTGTATAGCCCCTTTAAAATGGTGGATAAATGTTAAATAGAAATATACATATTTCACTCAATAAAATATTTTTGTATGCTATTAGTATCACCTCATAGTAAACAGCAAATGCAAACAGAAACTAATGAAATCAGCTGTTAGTCTCTTTTATGCTTCACATAAAGACTTATAGCCTATGAAGAATGTTCCAAATTAGACTTTATTACAGCAAGACAACTCACTAGGTTTTTAATAGATCTACAGTATATTTCTTCCTGTCTGTCTCTCTCCGAGTCTTTTTCCTGGCGTCGTAGTGTGAGGAACCCCAGCTGTGATTGGCAGTTCTGACTGTGGCTCCGTTCTCTAATCAGCTTCTCTTGTGTGTATAATCAGTCAGACCTAGGAGAAGTGTGAACAGACCCAGGACCGCAGTCCCCTGTAGGAGTCCTAATGCATTAAGCTTACACCTCTAATGACCAATTCAACCTCTGACAGAGCAGACCAGGAGCCACTTTAGCTATTTGATCTCATTTGTGTTAGCGGTTATACAAGATGAATGAACTGTGTGAACTCTAAACTGTCAATCGAATTGTCATCCATGTTTCTTGCAAGTTTACGGAATTTAAGGTTTGCTCACACCAAGAGCTAAATGAAACCAGACATTTTCATGTATGTTTAGTGGAAGTTGAAATTTTAAAATGCTGCAAAGCTCTAATTTAGACAAATTAAATATATGCTCTGCTAATTCATATGTATGTTGTTAAAGAGGACATTTGCCTGATTTGTTAATAAAAAAATTATATATATATACACTGAACAAAATTATAAACGCAACACTTTTGTTTTTGCCCCCATTTTTCATGAGCTGAACTCATGATCTAAGACTGTATGTACACAAAAGGCCTATTTCTCTCAAATATTGTACACAAATCTGTCTAAATCTGTGTTAGTGAGCACTTCTCCTTTGCCGAGATAATCCATCCACCTTACAGGTGTGGCATATCAAGATGCTGCTTAGACAGCATGATTATTGCACAGGTGTGCCTTAGGCTGGCCACAATAAAAGGCCACTCTAAAATGTGCAGTTTTATGTACAATGCCACAGATGTCGCAAGTTTTGAGGGAGCGTGCAATTGGCATGCTGACCGTCTCAGGGAAGCTCATCTGAATGCTTGTCGGACCTGACTGCAGTTCGTCGTCGTAACCGACTTGAGTGGGCAAATGCTCACATTCGATGGCGTCTGGCACTTCGGAGAGGTGTTCTCTTAACAGATGAATCCCGGTTTTCACTGTACAGGGCAGATGGCAGACAGCATGTATGGTGTCGTGTGGGTGAGCGGTTTACTGATGTCAACGTTGTGGATCGAGTGGCCCATGGTGGAGGCGGTGGGGTTATGGTATGGTCAGGCGAACACAGGTGCATTTTATTGATGGCATTTTGAATGCACAGAGATACTGTGATGAGATCCTGAGGCCCATTGTTGTGCCATTCATCCACGACCATCACCTCATGTTGCAGCATGATAATGCACGGCCCCATGTTGCAAGGATCTGTACACAATTCCTGGAAGCTGAAAACATCCCAGTTCTTGCATGGCCAACATACTCACCGGACATGTCACCCATTGAGCATGTTTGGGATGCTCTGGATCGGCGTATACAGCAGTGTGTTCCAGTTCCTGCCAATATCCAGCAATGTCGCACAGCCATTGAAGAGGAGTGGACCAACATTCCACAGGCCACAATCAACAACCTGATCAACTCTATGCGAAGGAGAGGTGTTGCACTGCGTGAGGCAAATGGTGGTCACACCAGATACTGACTGGTTTTCGGACCCCCCGGGACCCCCCCAATAGAGTAAAACTGCACATTTTAGAGTGGCCTTTTATTGTGGCCAGCCCAAGGCACACCTGTGCAATAATTATGCTGTCTAATCAGCATCTTGATATGCCACACCTGTGAGGTGGATGGATTATCTTGGCAAAGGAGAAGTGATCACTAACACAGATTTAGACAGATTTGTGAACAATATTTGAGAGAAATAGGCCTTTTGTGTACATAGAAAAAGTCTTAGATCTTTGAATTCTGGGGGCAAAAACAAAAGTGTTGCGTTTATAATTTTTTTTTCAGTGTATATATATATATATATATATATATATACAGTGTTTGGAGCATAAGAAATTTAAATTTATAACAAAAATATATTATTTATTAAGATTAATTTCATAAATTTAATTTTAAAAAATCTCATTCATTTCACATGCATCAAACACTATAATAACATGAAAAAAAAAAAAATTCCAAAAATTCTGCTTTATAAACAATGTCCAGAAACACATAATGTGTTTCTACAACAAACTACAACAACAAAACATTAAACATGAAATATGAACTCTCTTCATATTTCATGTTTAATGTTTTGTTGTTGTAGTATTGACAGCCTGTGTTGCAAATGAATGTTTGTTTGTGGGACTGTCTGTTTAAAAAACACTAGACTGTCTCTTCTAAAAAAACAGATTTTTGTTTCGGATGAGAGAGGACGGGCTGGTGCGAACAGTTCTGTCGGCATGCCAGATCCAGAGATACGTCTCCCGTAGCAACAGAAGAGCTTCAAAGTCCAACCGTGGCTTCGTCACCTTGTCAAATCACCACAAAGGTAAACAGCACAACACCTAAACAACTTCACAAACAGCAGCTACAGCTGAATTACACACAGCTTTAGCAGAGTTCCTCATTAACTGGACTAATTGCTGCAATTAAATGGGCGTAATTACTTTTAACACAGATATCTCTTAACATCTTAAATGCCTCTTAAGATTTTGACTGATAAGTTTATTGTATTCAGTGTCAGAACCTTCAGAGCCAAAGGGAGGGTGTCAAACCTGAGAGATGAGGACAGAAAAAATCAGTATAGCATGATCATAAAGGGACTTTATCATAAAGGCTCAGACTCACAACTTTGTCTAGATATCTACATAGTACAACCAACAGTCCGTTTACTGATCTGACACATATTGCACACAAAAAAGCAAGCTCTGTCCTGATTGGCTAGCTTAAGCAGTCTCCAGGAGTCAGGGTCTATTGGTTTTTACCGGTCCAACTGGCTTACATATTCCTCAGATCTGAAAGTAATTCAAGTTTGAGGCACTTAAACTGATAACAAGAAAATATGCAATCACTGTTTCTGCCTATGAAGGAGGAGCGCAGGGAGAAAAGCCTCAAACTGAAGAACAACAGTGCATTTATTACAGCATGACAGATCGTCTCTGATGCAGAATTCAAATGCTCTGGGCATCGATCACAGCAGCCATTTCAAGTACAGTGACATCTGAACGCTGCAACAAAGAGACGCCATAAAACCTCCATTTGTCCTAAAGACTTTGAGAGCCCAGTGTCCTCTGCTCTGATCCTGCCAAAACACAGAGCCTCTTATTTGACAAATGAGCTCAAGGGATCTTTAGACACCTTTCCCTGTCACTTTATTTAAAGACACTGGGCAGTTGTGTTACCTGCCATAATCTCTCAGCATGAACGAAACACCAAAAATAGTTCATATACAGAATATTACAGCATAGATATCTGCTTAGAATATTAACAAACACTCAGTAATATCACAAAGTGATCATATTAAAATGAGATATAAGCATAAATGCAATTAAATGTTCAAATAATTACACAAACTCCAGACACTTGACCCCCCAATTTCAAATCACTTAAAGTGCCTCTATTATGCTTTTTCAAATATTACCTTTCATGCAGTGTGTAATATAGCTGAATGAAAAAGGTCTGCAAAGTTTTAAAGACCAAAGTGAAATAATAACAAATAAAGTTATTGTCTCCTAAAAGAAAGAATCGGTTCTGAACTGCTGAAACCCCTTGCAAAAAAGTTTATTCAAGTGTGCTATTAGTATACTGATTTTACACTAAAAATAAGAAAGTATACTGTCAGTCTACTTTTCATAAATATACTTAAAAATACACTCAAGTATACAGGACTTCACAGAGATCAAATTTCTTCAAATAAAAAACAAGCATTTCAAAATGCAGTACTTCTTCCTTTTAATGAAGAAGGCAAGAATAGACTATTATAGCCTTCATAAAAAACATCCTTAGTTTAAGACGTACCCTATTCTGCATTCTGAATCAGAGGCAGAGGAAACCATCAGGATACTAAATAATGAAATGTCACACATAACAAGAGGGGGATTAGGAGGCCAACGGACTTGTGGCATTTTAAAAGTCAAAATGTCAACTTGTAATCTTCCACTTAAATATACCAATTTTATGGTTGTGTGGCTGCAGGTGCCTGGCATGTAAAGAGCATCAGCTTTGCGCTTTCAAGAGGATCAGCAAGTATTGATGCCCAGGAAGTCGATGTCGCCGCCCTTTAGGCTGAAATAAAAACACTTCAAATCAATACAAGAACCATCACAGTGTGCTGATTCTTTAAAGGGTTTTAAATGCCTTTTTGACACAAAAGGAAATGTGTGTGGCATACCTTAAGGGTTTTGCATGGTCACACAGATAAAACGCTACAATAAATAGTTCCAGACACATTATACTTTCTGTACTCTATAATCTGCTGCATTTCTTTATGAGAACAGGCCATCTCAGAACGGCCTGCCATTGCAAGTTGTATGCCACAAAGCAATGCAACCAACTTAACCTCCCATTTATATTTGATAGATGAACCGGATTTTGCTTAGGATGGCTACGTTAACCCCTACTGGTAGATTACTGCTCTTTTCTGTGTAAATTAGAAACATATAAAGAAGTACATAAACCATCAACAGAGGGAAAAAAGTACTCTTCAGAAAAGCCCAAAAGACTAAGATCTTTCCGTTTTTGTGAGACACAGCAAAGGGATGGTTAGCACCACCTGCACAGTTCAGACAGCATGAAGATATTAGGCTATGTTCAGACTGCAGTTTTCAAATCACATCTTTTCAGGAAGACTGTCCACAGTATTAATTGCAAGTGATCAAATATGATGTGTGTGTCCAGACATAATCAACCTTGTAGATTACTTACAAATTGTAATTGTTACTGATTCCAAATCACATGACAAAAATTGTAGTTAGAAATGTAATCCGTTACATTACACATTTTAGGTAATATAATACTACTTTTAGATTACTTTTGACCTACAATAACTCGTTTATTACACTGATTTGAGTAGGATAATCTTGACACTGACAACATGCTGACAGACAAGGCAGAGGATACTTTTGATATGAAACAAAATCTCAGCTTTCAAATTTTGTCATTTTTTTTCTAACAATAAATACCGTTTTGTGGCTCTTTAATATGTTGTGACAGATCACTGTAGCGTCGGTCATTCTTTCTACTAGTTATAGCACAAAATAAACATGAATGAACATCAGAAAGTATGTTGTTTCAACCATGGAAAGACATCAATACACACCAATTTTCAAGTTAAAGTCCACTGACGTTAATCTGCTAACTAACCTGGGGTGTGTTTCCCAAAAGCATTGTTAGCCAACTAACATCGCAAGTTCCGTCATTACTAACATAGTTCAACGATGTGTTGTTTTCCGAAACCATAGTTCAAACAAACATTCGCAAACTGCATCGCAGACTTGTGTGGTTGGAAGACAGCTCTCGAGCTGTGGTTAGAAGCATAGTTTCTTGTTTTTAGGACATATAGACTTAAAAAATCATTATCTTGAGCAAAATAAGCAAGAAGACAAAGTACAATGTATATCTTTTTCGAATATAAACAAACATCATTTACATATTTTAGTTTGTCAAGAGATTTTAAGCACTGTTTTTGAAGAGTGCGCATGTACGTATGTGCTTTAGTACGAAATAAAGCAAAATAACTGAGAAAAAGTAGTCCTCAGATGAAATGTCTTTATAGCAGAAAATCTAGCATTAATTCGATCTCAAACGGATTCATTTAAAGAAGTTATTACTCCACCACCTGCGTGACATCATTAACCAACGTGGCTGAATGACAGGTTTGTGACAATACGATTTAATTTCACGATTACATTTAAAAATGTAATATAATCTAATAACAAGTACTTTAATTTTTTTTTTTTTTTTTTTACATAATCCAGATTACATGTAATCAGTTACTACCCAACACTGCCAACCTGTCTGCTTGAATTGCTTTGATAACAACGTAGGCGTACCCATGTGACAAGGCTTTCAAAATGGATGCAGGAAAAATGGCGCCCTGCAGAACTCTTCTGTCGCACAGAAAAATGCCGAAATCTTTGTGGACATACCATTTGAACACTGTATGAATACTTCCGTACCGTATACTACTGAATTAGATTTCATATCTTATCTGATTTCATGTATTTTTTTGCTGTCTATACTTTCAAAAACCCATCTGGATATAATCTTGATATGCAAAAATTCAGATTTTTACTGGCAGTCTGAACATGGCCTTAGAGAGCGTTCTGCCATAATGACTCTCATTTTCAAGCCATAAACTGACAAAGCACCAGACTAATTATGTCAACTAGCAGCTTCTGAATAGCCCTTGATCAAGCTAATCACCAGCAATCCAAAAAACAGGTGTTGAACATTTTCAAACCCTCCCCTGAAATCAGGGGTATGAAAGGCAGAAATTGAAACCCTCAGACTGTTTTCATGCTTCTGTTTTTGAATAGCCAGAATACGAAACGACGAGTCTCGCAAAGAATTATGAAAGGATCTGATAAGAAAGCTGCAGCAAAATGAATTCAGAAATAGACCTTTGAAAAGACCTAGTGCACACTTCAAAATGACTTCACATATTCTGCCTGCATAGAAATACATTTTCCTCCAGCTGCCTAAATGACTCATTCACTCTCAAATACTTATGAAACTTCCATTCACAGCTCAAAAAGTCACAATGACATTAACTATTTAGCACCTAAAATGTATTTTCAAATCATGAAACCATTATAATTAAATTTATAATTTGTAATAACATTAAAAAGCACACTAATGGAGGAATCTATGATATGCAAAGTATAAAAACATGCACAGCTCACTGTAGTAACAGCTCACTGTCTTATAGCAGACTTAATGTGATAAATGTCAAAATGTGCAACAAGATTCACCATGGTTAAAAAAACACACAAAAATGTCCTATAATGAGGAGAAAACCCACATACAAGACCAAGCAGAAAATTACATTATGTAACGTGCATGCCTGCAAGTCACCGGAAGTTTCATTTAAATGCTACATTTGTAAACAGAAATGTCAGTTTCTTTTAAAATGATTTTAATGGTAGTGGATGTAGATGTTTCTGCACTTTACAACAAAAAGCAAAGCGGCACTATAAAAGAGGCAATGATATTTTATCTGAGTAATTAGATCAACCACCTCAGTTTTTTTATTTATTTTTTTTATGTTGAAATACTATCACAGTCATCTGCTTTAATTCAATGAGTTTTAAAAGCCTGCATAAATTATAATGTATACATTTAAAAGTGCATATTTTATTAATGTTAAAATCCATTTGTGCAATTCCAACTGTCTCATTAAAATCTCATTGCAGAATTTGTACTTATAAAGCAAGCATGAGCCCATAGGATAGTACAGGAGGTATGCATCTCATTATCACAACACAACATATGGCTTCTAAACATGCTGTCTCTGAATTAAATATAAACAGCAACAATACACTGACTTATGAAGCAGCTTTATTCTAAAAACCTCTGTGCCATCTGCAGTCTATCCATACCTGTTAAAATGACCTGAATAAGCTGAGATAGAGTCTGTTACGAGTAAAAACAACACAACTCTGCTGGTTTCATAAACAGGTCTGTTCAGAACGGTGGCAATCTAATCTTCAGGATTAGTGTCATTATCTTCTGCTGCAGGGACCCACAGCACAATCACTTTGTCCCGTTGTAACACTGCACCAATATTTGACTTGTGAAATGGTGCAAATTGAGGCTACTGATTCGATATATTTCATTTTTTGAGGCGAAAAATGTTATGGTCCGTCTATGGAGCAACGAGCGTCAATTGTCTAAAATAGGCTACTTTTTAAACATTTTTTTTTTTTTAAACAATTTTTTTTAAATAGCCTAATGATGTGATAATGAAAGTACTAGTTATGTTTTGTTAACATTCCGTCCGATACTACAGTCGCGTCGATCGACGTGCTCGAGCAGCGTACTGTTTCTATGGTTACTGCTACAGACGAACGCGACTTATGTGCGCAAATGTCTATTTGTGTGTAAAAAACAAAAAACAACAAAAAAAAAACCGTGTAATGTAACTTTTGTGGTTGTTTAAACCCATAATTTTTTACAAAATATAATAATATGCCCCCTTATACTTACTGGACCACCCTAACATTTTGTTTTGACTTACTTTTGGGGGTTCAAGTTATTCGCAGACGAACGCTCAGGGTGTTGTGTCGCATATCGCGTTAGCGTCAGGAACGCCTTTTAAAAAAGTAACTTAAAGTTAGGCATCTTGAGACCCAATTATGTTGCCCTGCGTCTGTTTTTATTTATTTATTTTGAACGCAACATCACGTCAATGTGAACGGCTCCTGACTTTCTTTCAAC
Organism: Elopichthys bambusa; assembly: GCA_037101425.1. Lineage (NCBI taxonomy): Eukaryota > Metazoa > Chordata > Actinopteri > Cypriniformes > Xenocyprididae > Elopichthys > Elopichthys bambusa. Next base: position 39,572,434 of record CM074433.1, read on the forward strand.
ACTCTACAGATGAAGTTTATTTATGGCAGTTTCGTGCAGTCCTGCGATATTTCTGTTGAAGTAGTATATCACGTGATCAACAAACCTCTTAAATTGTCTCTCTCTCTCTCTATATACATATATGCGTAATTTGTAATTAGCATTGGTGTGGCGCTTACTAAGAAATCCTTTGCTAAAGCCCCAGATAGCAGGTACAATCCCAGTTAATCATGTGCCCAAGATGAATATCTAACTCTATTAATTACATACAGCAGCATTCGTAGATTTAAGTACTTAAAAATAAATACTAACCTTGACAACGCGTGTGGATCACTGAAAGACTCAGAATGAGCAGCAGAAAGAGCCAGTTCGTTCGGAACTCGATCCTTACGCACATACTGAAACGACTCCTCAGAACACACTATAATTTGTCCTTGTGTTAAACAATCCAGGGAGAATGACTCGAATGTCAAATAAAAATGTCCGTAAGCGGTCTACTTCCCGGTGACTCGCGCAGAGAGAGAGCTCGACTCACGGGCTGTCGTTATAAGCGGATTGCGCGTTGGAGGTTCAGGACTGCGGACAGCTCCAATAAACCTCAGCGCGCCTGGACACTTTGGACAGCAGCCTGGCGTTCATCCAGTAGCATTGGGCTTATTTAGAGCAGCAGCTTTTGTGTGTGGAGAGGCAGAGGAGAATTACATCAGATGCATATCGTCCTAATGTAATGAGAACAAGTTCTAATATACAATTAACCCTGGGGAATACAGACATTTGAAAGGTTGAGGGGAAGGACAGTAAGTGAATGGGCTTTAGTGGGTAAAATAATAGCAATATTAAAGAAAAACTTTGTTGGGTTTTACATTTCAGATCAGGTAAAACATTATAGGTTTGTGACGGCCTATCACATTAATTCCTGAAGATTTGATCACAGAGTTAAGTTACAAAACTTAGGTGGACAACATTTAACAGCTTTAATAACTTTTTTCTTACAACTCTGAACATTTTAATACTATAAAATGTGCAAAAAATGATAAAAATAAATGTTTCATACAGACTAAAGTGCAAAAGAAATATAAAAAACAATACATCAGTCAATGTATTGGGCATGTTTTAGTCCAGATTAAAATGGAAACACGTTAAAGTGTAAACAAATGTTTGAAAAATAAATCTTTAAGTATTTTAGTAGGTGTTGTGTAACAATATAAAACAACCAGATATACTTCAATTAATTATATTTGTGACCCAGTCATAAGGGTACATTTTTTGAAATTGATTTATCTGAAAGCTGAATAAATAAGCTTTCCATTGATGTATGGTTTGTTATAGGACAATATTTGGCTGAGGTACAACTATTTGAAAATCTGAGGGTGCAAAAAAATCAAAATATTGAGAAAATCATCTTTAAAGTTGTCCTTAGCAATGCAAATCCACTCACAAAAATACATTTTTGACATATTTATGGTAGAACATTTTCAAAATATTGTCATGGAACATGATCTTAATATCCTAATGATTTTTGGCATTAAAAAAAAATTGATAATTTTGACCCGTATTGTTGGCTATTGCTACAAATATACCTGTGCAACTGACTGGTTTTGTGGTCCAGGGTCACATTTTTGGTGAAAAGTGAATTAGTGATGTTTAAGGATACACTAATATATAAATGGCATCATAGCTAATAGACATGGACTAAAAATTACAAGATTATAGAGTTCTTTAGTACCAGAGTGAAGTTGTAAAATGAGTAAAGTTAGTTCTGACTTAATTCTGAGAAAATCATTCATTTGCAGATGCCAATTGGTTTGATATTTTGTTAGTCAGGGTTAAATGTATAAATCTCACATCTGAAGCTACTGTACATCTCCTTAAACAAAAACGGCAATAAAAACAGAAGTAGCAACTGTAGCAGAGACATTAGGGGCCAGTTACATAAACATAGCCATTATGTTAAGACTGTGTCTTAAGAACTGACCAACTAGCAGTTAGTCACGGGTAATCAATCAGTCTTACTTTTCCGTATCAAATTAGAGCAATCTACGTTTTTATGTAACTGACTTTAAAAAAAAAAGTTTTGAGCAGTCTTAAAAAAAAAAAAAAAAAAAAATTGATGGCTAACTAGTCTTGGCAGTTTATGCAATAAGCCCCGGGCTCTTTTTTACATCCTGTACTGTATATTTGGCCTGAACGTTTTTTTTAATTTTTTTTTTAATGCTTGCATCTCATTGCTTACACCCTCAGCCAGAGATTTCAGCTGTGCAGCACTTCTGTCTGCTTAGCTAATGAAAATCACGGCCGTGAAATAGACTGACCAATGTGTTGAGGTAATGAAGCGATCATCATCATCTTCATGGGCACTAAATTCATTTCAGATGGGTCGCTGACTAAACAGCCATTTAGATATTATTACTGAGAAGTTAATGTATAGCCTCCCATGTCAGGAGAAAAAATTTACTTTGCCTGGCCATAAACAAACTGCATATACGTATGCATAAAAAATTGTTAAAGAAAAATTACATATTCTTTTATTTTTAATTATATATAGTAATATACAATATTTTTTTATTATTTTTGAATAATATATTTATATGTAATGATTATACAGTCAAACCAAAATTTATTCAGACACCTTGAACATTTCATTCATTAATACAGTTTATTCACTATAGTTTAAAAAAATGGTAATAAAATATGACAAGATCCCAGAGTTAAACTGTGTCAGAAAAAAAAAAAATCTTAATTATGTCAGATAACACTTAAGCAAACATAGTCAGGTCAAAGTATCTGAATAATTTTTGGTTCCACATTTTTATTAATTTTACTGGTAGTCCACTGTATGAAGAATTTTTGGGTATAATATGTCACAGTTTACTTTATTTTACTATCCTTACTTACATAAATTAACTATAGTGTCCTGCACCCACTAGTAAAAATATATCAAAAATATAATAATTTTTGGTTTGACTGTATATTGATTATGTTATATGTTTCATTGAGGCATTTCTTAATGATATCTGTAATCTGTATTGTTTAAGCGTCACTTTCAAAGACTACTACTATAAGATTATGAAAGGTAAAAATTCATATCCTAAATATAGAGTATATGTGTATCAGCCTGAGGGTTTGAAAACTGCTGTGAAAAGTGTGATTCAGGCACCAAGCCTTTCACAGCTGCCAGATATTTTTGTCTCAGTCTGCTGATGTCACGGCCTCCCTCTGTTCTGCTAAATGAGCCTTTCTCCCTGAAAACATTTCCACTTAGGACTGGACAGCTCTGCCTGTACTGATGAAGTCATTCTGTCAACATGTGCAGAAACAATGTCTTTCGTACCTAAGCACCCTGCATCCGATTTCGACTGTATGCAGTGAGGAGGTCTATAAAACCTGAGCATTGCCATTCATCTCAAGAGCAGCTGATGTTTCTGAAACAGCTTCTTTATAATAGCTGCAATAACAGCATGAATGAGATCATCTGATTTGAAAGAATAAAAAGAAATCCTTCCAAGGTTTCTTCAATATCACGTACAACATGTGTGTGGTTTCTTCCACCTACTCACAGCCACCCCACAATTCCTGTGACCTTCATATATCCATGTGAGATGACTTGAGACCTAGTGTGCAGTATCACAGACCATAAAGCTGAACGCCTTCCACATTCAGACCCCACAATACGAAACGTGAGATTGTATCAACATGAGATTATATATCAGAGTTTTATGCTTTTACACAAAGGATTTCACCTCAGGAGGAAACAGGTACAGTCTGACCCTCAGGTTTAAATCGTGATTTTAAAAAGTTTCTCTTTCACATTTGAGAACACTCGTACACCTGTGAACACTTCTAAGACCAAGTAAATTATTCATCAGGCAAGAACAAACATTACTCTGTTTGTATGTCGGGGTGGTAATATTAATATTCATGAGGCTGGGACCAAAGCTCAGACTGCTAATAAGTCATTTTAACAGAAAATGAGTATTTGAAATGACATTTCAAGCAGTGACGGCAGTGTCCTGTGGCTATACTACATCTATAACTATTTTAAACATAATTTTAATGCATTTTATTACCACACACAGTATTAATTAGGAGAAAACATGGAATATACATCACCGTTAAAACGTTTGGGGTCAGTAATTTTTTTTTTGTTGTTGAAAGAAATAAATACTTTTATTCAGCAAGAATACGTTAAATTTATCAAAAGTGAAGACATACATAATGTTACAAAATATTTCAAATTTAAATCAACTTTCCCATCGAAGTCAATCCCATGTCACGCCTGACAGGCGGAGTGCCTATGACAGCCACCAGAGGGTACTCCTTCCATCTGTTTTATCTCACCATGAACTACATTTCCCATAACATATTGCCTGGACTAATCATGTTCTGATTTCTTCCACCTGTGTCTCATTACCTTTTAAGCAGTAAGGTCCCACATATGGGATTTTTATTTCTGTGCCCCTGAGAGTAAGGTCCCACATATGGGATTTAGAACATTCACTGATGTCACATAACTGCCAGATTCAAACTGTGCTTTCGCGCTTTGGCTGTGAGACGGATGTGCTCAGCGCTTGTCATATATCATGCAGTGTTTTCAGCCACATGTTTTTTTTTATTTATTTTTTACGTTTCAGACATTTAAATACATATATGCACCAGTAAAACAACCCACATGAAAAATACTATAGTAATTTATAGTAGGCTAAATACTATAGTGTTTTTGAACCATACTATAGTAAAGTACTTTAATTAATTTGCTGTAGTAATTCTGTAGTTGCTGTGGTAATATAACAACTATAGTAATATAAAAAAACGTATTACTTTACTCAATACTGTACTGTTTTTTTTTAACAACTATAGGGTATATTATACTACAGTACACTACAGTTTACTGTAGTAAAAACTAAAGTATACTACAGTATTTATTACAGTTTATCAGTTCACTATAGTTAATACTACAGTATGCTGTAGCATTCATTAACAAAGTTTTGTAAATACTATAAAACAGTATACTACAATTTACTATAGCATGGTTCAAAACACTATAGTATTTACTATAAATTACTATAGTATTTTTTCATGTTGGAATACATTTAGAGTTTGTAAAATACACAAGCAGCAATAACAATCCATTTAAATTTGCCGACATTTATTCATATCAGACACACATAATGGGCCTAAGTGACTATAAAGTTTACTCTATTATTCTTCCAGTTCACCAGCCACTTACTTGCATGTATTTCTGGAGAAACTGATGAATTCATGTGCTGTAAATCCGACTGACAGGACTCGGCGCAAACTAAAATGGCGGCGCCCATCTCGCGTTATAGATCAAGATAAACATAATTTATAAAGGTTTTTAAACTACAAAACACACTCATTTACTCATATTTGAGCATCGGAATATCGGATAGTTTATGACATGGTAAGCAAGTTTGTGAATATTTTAAATATAAAAGGAAAAACAAAATAATAGCGATCCATCTGTCATACAGTGTTATTGTGGCTGAGGTGTGTTACGTGACACGAATGACGCGTTGCCATGGGGGCAAACGTTCTAAAATAATGGTCACTCTGGGGGGTCAGCTAGAATATTTTAAACTCACACTTGAAAGGGTTAACTCTGCCTATATAAGCCTTGTGTATTCACTCTTTCATTGCAAAATCTTGTATGTTGTTACACTGCATTTCTAAGCGTTATCCTTTGTCTTGGTTTTTTGATTCTCTAGGCCTACCTGTATTCAGGATTACCCTTTTTGCCTGTGTTTTCTGCCCTGTTTTATAAGAACTGTTTGCCTGTACATTTGACCCTTTGCTTTCGTATGAGAATTATGATTCTGGATTGTCCCAATAAAGCTGTATTTGGATCTTCAACCTAAGTCTCGGAGCAGATCGTGACACGTTCACTAATGCAGGGAGCAGGTAATAGAGTACCAAACAAAAGTTCACATAATTCCTTCAAACACAACACTAAGACTACATTAACAACATCAGCTCAAGTTTCCCAGCGTCTTCTATGACAGTTGTGTGGAAGGTTGAAATGTTACACAAGGCTGTACAACCAAACAGTCAGCAAATATCACAGCTTTAACAAAGAGTCCCCGAGCTCACTGATTATATCGCTGACTGCTGTTTGATCCAGCATTATTCATTTTCTTTTGTCAACCTGATTGTACAGAGACTGGCGCACAAACGTGTAGAGTGCTCAGATATCTGATCAAACACAACAAACCTTTTTTAATCAGTCACTACCCTGAACTCAAACTTTAACAAAATCTCTAAAGGGCAACAGTAGGGTTGGGAAATTAAAATCACATTCATTTTCTCATTGGCTGTTAGATAACATATAAAAGATTAAAGACAGACTTCCCAGGTTGTTACACAATGTTCTGTTATTCTAAATCATTCTGCATTGTGGTACAAGAGCTTAGTAGTTAACGCCTACTCCTAAAAAGCATTGCAAATTATGTAACTGATTTAATCTCCCATTCAGTCAACTTAAGATACTTGAATATTTTGCAGTAAACCTAAAAAAAAAAAAAATGTATAGAGAAAGGTAATGATTAATAGTCAATAGTTTCATAATACTAATTCAATGGCATAATTTATAAATGCTTGTGCAGAAAAATTTGAATTAAGAAAAAAGTGAGAGGCCACTGTTGCTCTGTATTACCTAAAACCTAGGTGGGCTATAAAACCTGGAGCTAGAAAGCTAATAGCAGTCGCTCAGCTGCCAAATGACCACCCGCAAGAAAAATATATGACCTTCCCTCAAACAGGTACCAGGCCTTATAAAGGTCAGAGGTCATTCTGACTGTGTAGACGTGCATTAGTGAAATAAGTCTCTGGAGTCCCTAACTGATTTATTCCAGTAATTTATGGCACAGCACTGATAATTCACTTACCAAGAGAGAATTATGCTCTATTAAACCACCGCTGACCTTCACACAGTCAGAAATCTCACACCCACAGTATTACACTGCAGGATCGCTGGACTGGAGGAAATTTCTGTTGAATAGGGCTATAAATGTTTCATTTAGGCTCCAGGTTTTATTATTTAAGAATGTGTCTATAGGAACCATCTTAACAGCTTTTTCATTAGCTGATCTTTATGGGAAAGGGTTGGCAGATTGCCTGCAGGGTTGGACTGGACCTGGCTGATGCATTTTGTCAGCAGTTTGAACAGGTTGCAGAGAGTCAAGGTTTATTGTCTCTGTGTTCTGCACGGTAGATCTACAATAACATTGCGACAGACGCAAAGACCACATCAATGTTTCTGTGTTCCTGTCACATCTGGAGCTGTGACATAATGTTGCTTCCATGCGTTTAGTTAGTAAACTTACATTTAGATGTAACACATCAAATTGCCACGCAGCTACAATCTCAACGGCTCCGTTTCAAAACATTGTGAGTAGCATTGCTTTCTAACGTCCGTTTCACACTGCAAGCTTAAGCCGCGCGAGAGCGTAACTAGCTGCGGTTTTCACACTGGAAGCGTTTGTACAGCGTCACAGCAGTGGCTCGAAGCTACATATAAAGTGAGCATTTCTTTACAAAGACAGCTATACATTTGTTTTTATAAGCTGGTCATTTATAAACTTGATAGTCTTAAAGTTTGTTAACATGGGGAGGTGTACAGCATTCGCATATAAACGTAAATATAAATAAATAAATAAATAAAAGCGTCATGTCATCCATTGCTGCACATGAATGAGGTAAGCTTTGTGTTTTACATCATCTGCCGCGTGCACATGTTTACAAGACAGCAAACTCGTCGAAAAAAAGTCAGCAAACTCGGGTTTAATTTGGGAATGCTGCAGCCTATATCTCTCTCTGTGTAATAACTAAAATAATATCTCATTTTCTGGCTAGTTTACTTTAGTTTTTTTATAATACACCATACCCAAACTGAATAATTAAAAACAAGTTTAAGAGGGGTAAATCTTCTATTAATATTTTAATTTTCTATATCTGTCATACTCAAATTCTTGTTAAAACACATTAGACATGCTTATTCTGTGCATTTTGAACACTTTTTATGTCAAATTATATTTATTTTGTCCATCAAAAGTGTGCTTTCGCTTTAATTGAGCGTCAGCAGCGCAGCAAAAATAGACTCGGCGCCGAAACCGCTACGCTCCTGCTTGACGCTTACGTGCTGCTCCTGCTGCCGGTGTGAATGCATCCGTTGGTTAACATGCACGCTGCTTACGCTTGCAGTGTGAAACCGGCGTAATCCTAACCTGATAATGGATTTTTTTCACATCTCCAGGGTTTGCAAAAGCAGAAGTTGTACTAGTTGGGTAAACTTCCAATGCTCCGATAGAAGCAAAAGAAAAAAAATCCATGATAGCATTCCTGTAACTTTCCAACAGGATAAAAAAAAATATTGAGAGGTTGATTATGGTGGACAGAAGAGATAAAGATGTCAAATTTGTCGCCACTCCCTCATCTATCATATTAGAAAAATTAACAGCATTAACTAGTTTTCTGAAATGTAATGCCAAGGTAATATAACACAAAGTATATATGGTGTTATAAATGTGCAATAAAAAAATTAAATATTAAAAACTTTGCTATATAACTGTGGAAACAGTCCATCAAAAGGGTCCATGGACATTTGAAATCTTATAATCTTAAAATGCCCAGTAAGAAAAAAATAAAAGTTTATTACAATGTACAAAACAATCGGCATACAAGACTAACATTACAACAATATCATAGTAATAATATTCTGAAGTCATCTGAGGTCCTTTTTTCACTACAACCAATATCTTAAAGGAGTCCTTGATATCCCTTTTTTAACTTTAGTTAGTGTGTAATGTTGCTGTTTGCAATCTGCAAAGTTACGACGCTCAAAGTTCAATGCAAAGGGAGATATTTTCTTTTACAGAAATTGCTTTTTAAGGACTACAACAAACGGCTGGTAGAGACTACAACAAGATTCTTCCCAGGTTGGTCCCTGGATTTACACAAAAGATTAACATGACGGCACATGCTAGTCGATGAGTTGAATCAACTCCATAGCAACTACATAAATTTATCCACTAACCATTCAGAAATGTCCAGATATATTCTAAAAGTTCTTCCTGAGTCTCTCCATTAGTGTCCAACTCCGGTCTGAACAATGTAAGACTGAACACCGTTACTGACAATCCTCATTTTGGCTGCGTGAGATTCTCCAGCTTTGTTGTTGTTGAGCAACCAAAGTGAGAGCTGTTAAAACTCCGCCCTGTTTTGGAAAGCAGGTCGGGAGCAGCAGCTCATTTGCATTTAAAGGGACACACAAAAACGGCGTGTTTTTGCTCACAACCAAATATGAGAAAATTTGACAAGCTATAATAAATGATATGTGTGGTATTTTGAGCTGAAACTTCACAGACACATTCTGGGGACACCAGAGACTTATATTACATCTTGTGAAAGGGGCATAATAGGTCCCCTTTAAACACAAGACTGCACTAGGACAATGGCATCACCGTTTTCTTTTTTACATCGGAAATGAATCAACACTGAACTTACTTTCAGGACAATGACACTATTTTCTTCTAGAGATGCTTTACAGCCAAAACAAGCATTATTTTCCTGTTATCACTGTAAAGCTTCTTTGAAACAATCTGTATTGTAAAAAGCTCTATATAAAGGTGACATGACTTAACATGAAAGTAGTGTCACATCAGGTGAGCACACTGATATATAGCTTTGCCATGGGTGACCGACAAACATCTCACTGACTCACTTAAATCTTCCTGCGGATGTCAGAATTTATTATAGTGGAGAATTTCTGTAGACTGCATGGTGCTGAAATCGCCTGGTAATCTATGGATGGATCATTTGTCTATATACCCTACAGAATTCATTCCATCTGCTCTGCTAATGAACTCTGGAATTAAATGGCTAATTAATTTGCGCTTTTAAGCAGTTTAAAGTTCTGAAACATACATCTTTGGGGGGATCCCTATAATGATCTCAACACTGGAGAGACCATTAATACATGAATAATAAAAATGGAATATTTTTAGTTAAGAATAATTCTTTCACATATTGCAAATATTTTATGTCTCCCAACCCTGCAGTTGTAAACAAAGCAAGCTGTTAAAAAATGATTAGCCGCTTTGTATCATGATTCCTGATGTTCCAACGTTCTTCTCAACGGGAACATCAGTCAACAGACAACACACACTCCCCGCATTTCAACTAGGCTATACACAGCGAGAAGATCAGAGCGTATTTATTAGGGGAATAATAAAGTAAATTTATATTGACTTTCTCTGACAATGGACACATTAAAAGACCATTAGCTAAAGCAGAAGAAATCCATCCACAACCCAGAGAGGGTTATGTTGATTGGCTTCGGGATTGCCGTGATCAGCAGAGAGAAACAGACAGGTGTTAAATCACGGGATTCTAGTAGAAGTTTAAACTCACTGAGACTTGGGAATTTTTATATGTGATATTAAAAGATCTATGAAACAATCTAGCATCTGTCAGAACAACATAATACTCATTATACAACAGTTAAAGGGATAGTTCACCAAAAAATGAAAATTCTGTCATGATTTACTCACCCCCAAGTTGTTCCAAACCTGTATGAATTTCTTTCTTCTGCTGAACACAAAAGAATATATTTTGACGAATGTCGGTAATCAAACAGTTGAAGGACCCATTGACTTCCATTTTTTTTTTTCCCATACTATGGAAGTCAGTGGGGCTCATCAACTGTTTGGTCCCCAACATTCTCCAAAATATCTTCTGTCAAATTAAGAAACTGACATCTGACTATTATTCGTTACATTGGAATTTAAAATATGCATTATTTTACAATTACTAAAAAATGAAATCAAAGCACCATAAGCTTCTTCCAGCTGGAATTTTTTTTAATACTCATCAAGAGACAAAAAAAGGGAGGCTTTAAACCACCGTGTCCTGCAGGTTTAACTTTAACTTGAAGAGCATCATATCAGTGAACAGGGATCAGAACAGAGACGACAGATACTGTGAATGAGCCCAAACACAAAGCAGTGGGAAATCCCAGCATGCCTCTCCTGTGCGTTCCCACAACACTGTTTATCTAAGGCACCCCCAGGGATTAAATGCTATTCTTGTGTTTCCACACTGTGTTCCTTCTACTCTTCTAGACAGATGTTCTTTGAAACCTTTGAAAATAAGCTACATTTTCTTAATACAAAATAGTAACCCAACAAATTTGTACTGTTGTCATAAGGTTGAGGATAGTTTTACATGATTAAAATGTATTTACTATTTTACACACACATACACACACACACACACGTTTGTTTCACTATATTAGTTCACTATATTATTACTACATTGCATTGACTTTATATCAGGTAAATGATATTTTCTATCGCCTAACCCAACCCCTACCCCTAGACCTAAAATGTGGAAAACACTAGGGCTGCATCCAAAATTGCATACTTCCCTATATGGTAGGTGAATAACAGCATGTGACAAAAGTATGTCCGAATTCACAGTACTCATAAAGAGTAGGCAAAAAGTACCCGGATCAAGGTTGCCAGCTTGAACAAAACCCACCCTATTGCTACTCAAAACTAGCCCAAAACTAAAAATAATTCTGTAAAAATAGGGCACAATGTACTGTTAATTTAACAGATTTTATTTTTCACAGGTGTTTTACCTGTATTTGGAATTTTGCACTTAATTGAGTTGTATTTTAGGGTTAACAGAAATGTCCGTAAAATTACTGGATAATGTCAAGGTAATGAACTGCCAGTACTTTTTCTGTTTTTACAGTTTAGCCCAATCGTGTTCCAGCGGGGAATATTCCACGTTTTTGGTGGGGTTCCCCTAGTAAGATTCACATTCCAGGGCTAAATATGTTATTTGGGGACTTGGCAACACTGACCTGGATGACCTACTACTTCCGGGGAGATTCTGAAGTGTGCATACGATGGACACTTTGAGGCCACAGGAGAGGATTTGTGAATGGCAGTGAAACAACGTAACTGATGCTGTGTCACATGACAATGACAACATGGCAGATGTACTACGTCCAAATTACATTCATACTTTTTAGAACACTTTTTTTTAGTGATCAAGAATTACTTACTCAAGTACATACTCAAGAGAGTATGTGATTTGAGAATGCAGCCTAGATTTAATCTACTAAATGTAAGCAGCTAAACCTTTATCTCAGCCTCAGCTGCCTACAAACTGCATGTAGTCCATTCATTAACTGTCTGTTGTAGTTCACACAAAAAATGGCAAGAGCTGGCTGAATCATCGGTCTCTGTAGTACTTATAAATCTGTACCCTAACTGACACTCTTTAGTCTTATCTGTCATAAATCAAGTTCACAGCCAAGAAAATGGATCAACATCTTTTATTTACAATAAAACAAATGCAAAACTCTTTCTTGCATATATATATATTGCTCTTATATATAATTTTGCTTTTACTGCATTAGCCACTGCACAGACAAACAGTCTCTTGTTTGCATGTATTTTCATAATAAAAGTCTTATTTAATGCATAGAAAAACGGGAGGACACACACTTCACATGCACACACCACACATACCCACAGACACAACTTTAGAAATTTTTAGACTCCCATCAATAATCAATTTTGGCAGAGCTAAATTATATAGTACTAAATTATTATATTAACTTAAATGTCATTTAAGGCCCAAACATGATGCACCCCAAGTGAAAATAAACTCATCATGAAGACGTTTAAGATGAAAATGCTGCCATTAAGAAAACCAGTGCTAAATTAACTTACTCTGGTTAACAGAAGCTCATCAGCTCGTAAAGAAACAAAGGAGAGAAAGATAAACACCCTATTTCACTAACTGCAAACTACAATAAAGCTCTGCTAAACAGTTCACTCAAGCAAATTCAAGGCAAAATATGTCATGAAGCAGTCACTCTAACCCACTCTTATACACCCAGTTCAAGTCTCTACTAATGAGCTGATGACCTGAATCTGGTGTATTTTATTAGGGAGACATACAAAATGTGCAGTGTTGTGGGTGCCAGGACCAGGGTTGAGAACCACTGCTCTAACCATACAAAATAAACACACATTAAATAAAGATTCTCATTCCTTTCCACAATATATTACTTCATTTTCTTTGAGTGGTTGTTGATAGAGTCGTGAGATCTAAATAAATACATGTGCCACACAGCTGCAGATAAAATACTGTCAAACACATGGTATATGGACACCAGCGGTGATGAACTGGCCGAAGTAAGTTAGTACTAGGGTAGATGAGAGGTAAACAGAGGCGTTTTTCAGTGCATGTGAGCAGCAGATCAAATCTATGTGGTGCTTTCGGGTGGTTGGCTGTCACCATTGCTGTCTTTAAGGATAGTTCCAGTTTGTGTAGTGTCTTTCTCTGGTTCAGTGTTGTCTTCATTGTGTTGCACTGAGTGCGGTCTGTAGAGAGGGGGGCTGGAGGAAAAAAAGACAAAAGTTTTTTTAGAAACAGGAAATAAGCAGAAGATATAGAGAAGGTTACAGCCACACACAGTGCAGACCTGTTCCTTGCGAGAGGTCAGATGTGCTCAATGCCATGCACAGATCGATAGAAGGACAAAGGTCATGAGTGAATGTCCCTGACTGGTCACAAATGCACATCTACAGTAGTTCCCAAAATGTCACTCTGTTTGTGATAATGTCCTGCTGAATTATCAGTTTAAACTCTTGCAGTATCTCTAAATCTTTGTGTACTTTAATTGTGGCTCGCTTTTTTCCCCGGAACATCTTTTGTTGGTTCTGGAACAAAAATCCTGTCAAACCAAAAAAAGTCCTAACCATATCTCTTTACTTATCCTTTCCTGTTAAGTACCCAACATATCCCTAACCATTACCCCTAAAAAAATGTTTTTTTGCCTTTATTATGACAGGACAGGAAGTGAAGTTGGAGAGAGAGGGATTGGGAAAGGTCCACAAGCCAGAACTTGGGACGCCCGAAGTGCAACTGTGCTATATGTTATTAGGCTATTGGCTACCCCTAACATTAATTTTACCCCTAAAATTAAAATGTTGATAATGATATGGTTCATAAGGTTCTGCAAGCTCCAAAATCATCCCTAAGCCTAACCTAACGCAAAGTTCTGATTGATAGAATGTTGTTCCAGAACTAAGGAGGAACATGTCCTACTTGGCTAAATCAAGGTAAGCATTTGAGTTTTAGTACTCTACTGTATGTGGGCACACTTTGAATCTGGCTGTGACATTGTTAAAACCTAAAAACCATGCTTAAGCTACATTGTCAGGGCATGCTTTTCCGTCCAGTGGCACAAAGGTCATTAGATTTCATTTCTTGACTGAGGTTATTCAAACACTGAGGTTATTGAACACTGTTTAGAGTTTAACACACAGCAGAACACATGCGTTTGGAAAGAAGCTTCCTGAGATCATCAATTCTTAGTCTGGCCCATCCAAAGTCACCTGATAATGATCCTTATTCACTGTCAGGCTTGTAAATATACTTCATTACCAGGCTGTCCACCTTCTTCTTCTGTTTCTTAACTTCTTTTTTGCTGGGGGGTCGTTCTTCATCACTTTCCAGACCCCCATCGGAGGTTTTCTTACCCGGGGTCCTCTTCACGCTGTTCGAGCTGCGATACGAAACGGTTGATGCAGAGCTTGAAGATGATGACTCGGACTCAGACTCTGATTTGGATGATCCAGATTCTTTCTTCCTTGAGCTTCTGGATCCTCTCTTTTCTTTCTGTCTGGAACGCCGCCGATTGTGACCCTCATTCGAGGAGCTGTCGGACTCAGAGCGCCTACTCTTCTTCTTGTTCTTTTTCTTGCTGCTCTTGGAGCTGAAGGAACTTAACGAGCTTCCAGAACGTCCAGAATCTACAGCAGAACCTGAAGCGGAGCGTCTTAAACTGGACCCACTGTGGCCCAGACCTTCATCGTCCTTGTCTTGCAGCAAACTCTTGATGCTCTTCCGGTCTTCTTCCTCTCCTGCACCACCACCTTTCTCTTCTTCATCTTCATCTGAGTCTTCTAAGCTACGACGTTTAAATTTGATTGGCTTGAAGCTCAGGACTTCATTGATGGCTTTTTCTAGCTCAGGGTCCAGGTAGTTGCGGTGGCTCACAGGTTTAACATCAGAGGCATCCAGTGGGTACTCGGAGGAGCGTAGTTGGGCAGGAGTAGACAGACTACGGCCCACTGAGCGTGGACTGTATGCAGCCACACTCACAGAATCAACATCATCATCTTCATCAACATCATCATTATTCAAACGAACTCCGAACTCACTAAGTCGGGTGCTGTGGGCCAGGGAGATTCGAGAGCCGACGCTGGTGCTCCCAGGACTCCGACTTCTAGATCGTTGCCTCAGACTGGTACTCGTTGACCCGTAATCGCTGCGGCTGTCATCTATCCAAGAAGTACTACGTCTTAAGCTGAAGCTGCTCACACCAGACCGAGCATCATCATCTTGGTCCATCCCGCGGCGGGTGGAAGCTCGACTGGGAGCCACTGAGGACACCGTGGACTCCTTGTCAAATTCTGGACTGCTCTTGGTCCAGCGACGGTCTAGGCCTTTCCTGGCCCTGCTGGCAGCCTCTGAGTAAGCCTGGGAGATCACTGAACCCCGGTCATCCAGGTCATCACCAGTCTGAGGCCTGTCGGTGGATTTGCTTTTAGCTTTGCGTAACGACAATCGGTCAGGCATATCCGGTTGCTCCCGAAGTGCACTGAAGAGGGAACTCTCATCCCCTGCACCTCCGTTCCAATCCTTCTGATGGGAGCGTTTCCTGTAGCTGAGCGAGCTCATCACAGACACTGGACGGCTTTCGTCTGAGTCTTTTCTTACTTCCTCCTTCCCCTCTTTTCCCTCTTTCACTTCTTTTATATCTTTCACATCAGCATTAGCGGCATTGGGGTGTCTGAGACGGACAGAAAACACATTAAAAATGGCAGAATTGCAGATGATCAATGAATGAAACAGGATGATACCCGTGACAGAGATAAACATGAATTCAAGGAACGAAAGAGATTTGAGAGGTAATTTAGGAGCATCTTTTACACCAACCCCAGGAATAAACTTAAAAGGATTAAACTCCTAATGGCAGTTATGTAACAGCTCCATACTAATACTACTGAGGAAAAGAACAGTAACAGCAGTTCCTGGTGAGACAGACATGAATCCAACACCATCAAATGCTGTCTTGAGCTTATTAGTACTTCTCGCAGATGGAGAGGACATATGCAAGTCTTGGCTGGTTCTCTGGTAAACCACATCAGTAGCGTCCCCAATGTTCTTATCCTGTAAATTTAGCTACAAAAGCCGCCTATACTCTTTTAAATGATTGTTCAATCAGCTCTGCACAGAAAACTTTAAGGCCGGGATCATTCTGGTCAGAATAGGGGCAGTAACCAGACTGGTAACCCGAAGGTTGCAGGTTCGATTTTCAATACTGGCAGAAAATGACTGAGGTACCCTTGAGCAATCGCTCTCTGGGCACCACAGCAAAATGGCTGCTGAAGTGTTAAATGCAGAGGACAAATTCCAAGTATGGGTTACCATACTTGGCCTTCACATGTCACTTTCACTTTCAAAACTAATTTAAGTTTTGGTTGTGGTTTCATTTCTCCAACTCTGAGGCCTCGTAAAAAGATCTCAAACCTTGAAACGAAACTCTGATATGCAACTAAAGGGGTTCCATACTGACCTGGTGGTCTTCTGGGTGCCCTCATCAGAGAGCGTCTTAGTGGATCCTTTGCTTTTGGAGAGCAATGACTTCACCCCATCCACGCGGTCCTCCACCTCAGAGTCCATATCTGATTCATCTCCACTGCCAACAAGAGAAGCTCAATCAGATATAGCAGCTGACATAAAGGTCATTTCGGCTGGTCAAGACAAGAAGGTTATGATACTTCAGTTAGTTGTTAGTGCCACAACAAGTGGTTTCAATAAAATAAATCTGGGAGAAGAGGATTTCAATCCATCCCACAATAACTGCCACTATTTTGGAAGATGGGAGAGTAAGAGAAACCATTCACATCATACTTTGAATTGAGATCTCTTACTGCATTCTCTCTGTGGAGATCTGTGAACGCAGTGGCACACAGTGAACGCAGTGGCTCTACTTTTAAGAATATACACAAAAGCTTATACAAGCATAAATTGCCCAAATAGACAATCAGGGATGCTATGAGTGCAGTGGATTTAGGCTGCAGCTGTTTGTGGAGAATTTCAACTTACTGTCACACACAATTTAAAGCTTAAGCACACACACAGCTCACATTCTGATGCTAATCGACTGTGACAATCTGCTTCTATTGGTTGCGTATCGCAGTTCCACCTGATTATAGCAAATCAACCGAATGCAGCGGATTCCCCCCTTCCCGAATCCAAGCAGTTAAACTTGCACAACAACACACATAAACACATCACAATGTGCTAAACACAGTTAAGTAGCAAGATGCACTAGGAATTCAAAGAGCACCTGGGAAACTTTATGCTGAATCATAATTTGTGAAGTGAAAATTTAACGCATTCATTTAGATTTTCAAACACACACAAAATGAAAACTCGAAGGGTTCAGTGGGATTATTTTAACAACAGTTTCTTTGTGTTTTTCAGTATATACAGAAGTCTAATGTACAGGATTCCAACATCTTCTGACAAATTACCAATTTACCTGACGTTTAATGCCATTTCCATGACTTTGCCAATTGGATAATTATTTATATAAAGACAAAGATTGCACTCACAAAGAGAGATTTCTAGATGATTAATTATTTCAGAGCTGAGCATAACTAGAAAAAAAATCTATTCACTATACAATGATTTCCATATATATATATATGGAATATATACATGAATGTGTGTTTATTTATATATGTACATAATAATTATACACAGAACAAACACACATATATTACGTATACCTTATTTTGGACACGGTAATCAGGATTATTGCTGAACAGCCCTAATATATATATAATTTCCATGTTTTCCATGACTCTGATGAAAAGATGGCTGGTGTTATGGGTAAAATCAGATGAGCAATAATGATAGTGTTAAACATGTACAACACATGCTCATGAAGACAGGAACATGCTGCTGTATTATCAAATGACTTATTGGACTAATGATTCCATTTCAGCTGAAAATAATACTTGCCATGTAAGACTTCATATGTACTGCAGATTAATACAACAACATTTTCACATGCTCTTACAATGAATGTAATTACAAACACAAACCAACAACAGATGAGAAACAAAGACCATTTAGTATCCTCACGTTTTATTCTTTCTTTTCTGATACTTTGTCACCATGTCTTGTAAACTGCCAAAAATAAAAATTAAAAAAAGAGGAGAAAAGGGAAAATGAGTAAATTGTTGATCCATTACCAAAAAATTGGAGACAGGAAACAAAAGAAGAAAAAGAAAAGAAAAAGAACTGGAAAAAGTGATCGTAACATGCAGTGGTCATCCTGATCAGCTTCAGAGAAATGTTGGCAAGGGAACAGCGATACTGACAGGAGAATAATCCTCATACCTGTTGATGATGTCGTCATCATCATCCGTCTCCATTTCATCTTCCATAGCGGCCTGCAGGTCACCAATCCGCTTAAAGGCCAACTTCAGATCTGCTTGTAAGCTCTGATTGGCTGCTTCCAGACTTTCAATATCCATTTCCTGTCAAAAGTCCAACCAATCAAAGTTATGAAAAATTACCACGGTTTTGTAGAAAACATTTTATAGTTTCATTGAAGGCGGCATTGTGGCAGATTCTCTTCATTATAGGCGCTATAGTGATACTAAGGCAATCTCCATCCAGCTGGGGCGCTCCTGAACTCACCAGCTCATGTTTTTTGCGGCTGGCTTCTGTTTCTTTCTTAGACAGTTCAGTCATCTCCTCCTTTATGTCCCGGATCTGCCGCTGCATACGCTTGTTCTGGTCCTTCTCCCGGTTTTCGCTGACAACACGCTGGTCTCGTTCCTCAGTCATCTTCTCCAGGTTCTCCTTCAGCCGCGTTACAAGAGACTAGAGGACGAACATAAGCCAAAGATAAGAGCTCATAAAAAGAAATGAACTGTGTATGAATTGATTGCATTGTTAATTTGCATGTGCTGTGGACGTTGTTTTAGCACCTAATTCACTAACAGAATTATGCATGGAATAATTTGTTGTGCTTTGTTATGAGTGAAAACTAAAACTAAACTGAAATTAAATAAAAATATTAAAACTAAAAGAAAATTTACAACTAAAATGCAGAAACTATAGCCCTGGTTCAGGGTCTTGCTATGAATGAACTGAATTTGTCAAACCGTAAACATGACTCACCTCCAGACGTTTGGTCTGGGTCCTTTCATATTCTAGTTTGGTCTCCAGTTCACGGATTTTGGCTTCCTGGCGGCTGACCAGCGATTTCTCCACCATAGACTGTTCCTGAAATTCAAGCTGTGACTGCAGGGAGTGAAGCTGCCGAAAAGAATAAAAACACACACTGAGGTCACGTTTAAGACCACATGTGACCGACCCACCACAGTTCTTTCACTGCATGGGCCACTAATCATCTATAAATCCACTATATACTAAAGGACATAGTAAATAAGGGAATAGGGGTCAATTTCAGGCACAACAACTGTATTTGCCAAAAAATGAAGAGAGCATCTGTGTATTTGGGGATTTTTTTTTTTTTTTTTTTTTTTTTGATACCTTGTCCTGGATCTCTTGTTTTTCCTTCATGGCCTCCTCCACCTGGGTCTGCAGGTCACTGATCTGTGCCAGATCTCTTGTAGACTAAAACATATGTAACACAAAGAGTTCATTTTAACTCTTAATCTGTGATATGGTGTCTTAAATGTTTTATAGGCCGATATGTTGATATATCTATGTCTCTTACGTTCTCCAAGGCTGCATTTATTTGATAAAAAATACTGTAAAAACAGTAATATTGTGAATTATTACTACGTTTTAAAATAACAAATTTTCTATATTTATTGTAATTTATTCCTTTGATGGCAAAGCTGAATTTTCAGCATCATTACTCAAGTCTTCAGTCACATCATTCTTCAGAAATCATTCTAATATGCTGATTTGAAACATTTCTGATTATTATCAATTTTGAAAAAAGTTGTGCTGCTTAATATTTTTGTGGAAACCGTGATAGATTGTTTTTTTTTTTTGTTTTTTTTTTCAGGAATCTTTGATGATAGAAAGTTCAAAAGAACAGCGTTGATTTGAAAAATAGAAATCTTTTTGTACCATTACAAATGTCTTTACTGTCACTTTTGATCAACTTAATGCATTCCTACTGAATAAAAGTATTACATATACATATATATATATATATATATACTACCAGATTTTTAATTGTTTCATCTGCTCACCAAGGCTGCATTTATTTAATTAAAAATACAGTAAAAACAGTAATATTGTAAAAATATTACAATTTAAAATAACTTTTCTGTTTGAATATATTTTAGAAAGTAATTTATTTCTGTGATGCAAAGCTGGATTTCCAGCATCGTCTTCAATGTCTTATGATCCTTCAGAAATCATTCTAATATGCTGATCTTCTGCTCAAGAAACATTTATTGTGTACAATTGTACAAAATATTTGTGTACAATATTTTTTTTTCAGGATTCTTTGATGAATAGAAAGAACAGCATTTATTTAAAAATATAATCTTTTGTAACATTATAAATGTTTTTACTGTCACTTTTGATCGATTTAATGCATCCTTGCTGAATAAAAGTATTAATTTCTTTAATTTCTTTTCAAATAAATACAAATTCTTACTGACCCCAAACTTTTGAACGATAGTGTATAATGTTAAAAAAGCTTTGTATTTCAGATAATTGCTGTTCTTTTGAACTTTCTATTCACAAAGGAATCCTGAAACAAAAGTACACAGCTGTTTTCAACATTGATAATAATCATAAATGTTTCCTGAGCATCAAATCAGCATATTAGAATGATTTCTGAAAGGATCATGTGACACTGAAGACTGGACTGAAGACTTTTGACTGGTAGTGTATATATATACTGTATATATACAGGATGTGAGGTCACCTGAGCCACTGCAGCTTTGTGTTTCTTCATGAGTTCATTCATGTCCTCCTGATCCTCCTCAAAGCGAGACTGCAGGTCATTCTTCTCTCTCTGCAAACGACTTATCTGCTCCTCCAACTGAGGTAGACAGAACAGACAGGGGTGGATAAGTACCTTGAATAGTTTTATTCACAGGTTTTCAAGGATGAGAAAACACAACCTGTCAATGTTGGAAATTGTCTGAATTGACAGCTTCTACCATGTGACAGATAAATAAATACCGCACCAAAATACAGGAGAGTCTGATTGGACACACAGCTTTTGACATCAACAACAAATTATGTTTTTTCAGCCCTTTTAAAAATGACCAAACCTATGTATTTAGCTATATCTAACAGTTGTATTTTATTATTATTTGTGTTTTTCCCTGCTGTCTATAACCCTTTCAGAGCAAAACAATCTTTTTGACCAAAAAAACATTACTTTTAATAACAGAATGCTTGCTGAAATACAGCCACAGCAGCACTGTGACGTTTTAACAACTATGCTTCTGTCATTTTAGAGTAAGAACGAGAGTGGGACTAAAACACTGTCATTACACACACAGTAATTGCATACTTCTGGTTAAGGCAGTGACAAGGAGATTATACCCTTAAACTCTCTTATTTGACATCATCTGCTCTTCCTCATAAAAAATAAATCAAATGTACACCCCAAGCCCCAACTGAACCATTTAATTCTGAGTAACATATGGGGTTCTTGAAAGAGCCTGTAGTGTGATTAGGGAGGAAGTGAGTGCTCTCAAATGTAGAAAGATTTAGAAAGAGTAATCAGAGAAGAATAAAGCTGCACTGATTTTCATTTCATCTCCACCCTTTTTTCTGTCCTCAGCGAGGTGAAATGTAAAGCGACAAAACCACAGCCAATCAGAACATATTTGATATTTAAATTTCCATGTGGAGCAGGATATGGACCAATGAGATTTTACTGTGGGCGGGGCCAGATGGCAAGACACTGCAGGAATAAAAACCAAGCAACTATAAAAATGTCTTGTTGCCTGTCACAGTCAGTCTGTTAGGACAAAAACTCAGATTAACATTAACAACACTTTATCATGTGCTTGGTTAGGACACCATGATTCTTTATCAGAGGTTAAAGTTTTTTCCACTGGAATACATTTTTTCTAAATGTTTTATCCATCAGCCTGAGCAGGAAAATAACTACATGCTCTTTATTTGTCTCTACCCAGCAGTTTGAGTGAATCATGATATATTTATTCTGCTCTATTCAATTCAAAAGATGACACATTGCTCAAAACAAACATATTGCCTGACAAAAGCTCTGACATATCTGTTGGACAAAATTTTAGTTTTCTAATGTAGGAAAACATGTTTTGAATGGCACAATCTCTCCCTGTGATGGAGAAACTGTGATGAATTTGTGGTCTATAATGACTAACCAATCAATTTCATGGAGGGCTATGAAATTGGGCTATATGTAAGAATTGTCAGGTATTAATTGCTTTTTGTATTGCCAATGTGTGAACATCTTGCAATGAAACTTAAAAAAACAAGACCTTCCCTGACTTCCAAGGTTGTCTATGAAAGCCTATAGACTGATTTTTATGTGAAGGATTTGGGCTGGTTTCGCTGGGAAAATCCAAAGGATGACGACTACGCATGCTCGCGAGAGCCTCTTTTCCGTTCAATGACACATTAAATGAATGCTTAATGCTCAGGATAATGCCGAAAGAGCTATTCTGTAGTGTAATGTCAATTTGTCGATCAAAGAAAAGGGATTCATTCAAACTATAGTCTTACAATGTCAGATCTATATAGTCTATAGTCTCAAACATACTTTCCGATTCAAACTATCATAACTGTAATTTTAATTACCTCATCTATCGACATGATGCTGGTGAATTGCAGAGCTGGTGCAAACATATCCACATCACTATGATCAGATGCTTTCTTAACTGCTGTTTTCTCACCGCTGTCATTTTTGTTTTGTGTTTTTTATGTTATTGAGAGGAAAGAGCGGAGCACACATTTACATGATTATCTAACCATCACTCTCAGCATTGCGTATGGCATATGGATGTCCGTTAACTGTATGTCGCTGCAAAGGTATTTCCAACTTTTTTTTATTTCTAAGCAAAGAACTAAAAAGAACTCAGAGGCTGCAGTTCACTTAAAGGCCACCGGTGTCGCTAATAACGAGCGTTTCTGAATTCTACACTGTAAAAATTGATTTTACGGTAAAAGACTGTAAGAATGCTATGGTGAAAAACAGTTAATTGGTTTACAGAAAGTTTCTAGTTTGTAAAATTTCATGTGTGTTACAATGATAGTGTTTAGTGTTTGTGTGAATGACACTGTGTGCACCTTCTATATATTAGTATTGTCCTTCTCAGCTTGTGGAAAAGCTGCTTGTGATCTATCATGTGACTCTCATAACCACTGTGTTTAGTGGTTGTCCGTGTATTACAAAGGTTCAAAACAGATATTAGTACTTCAGTAGGTTGGTAAATTAACATTATATCAGTTAATGAAATTTTTTACCATAAATTTAACAGAATTAAGTTATGAACCGTAATTATAACAATATAAAGCTTTCAATTATATTGTTTTGAACTGTAAAATAGACAGTAAACTAAGTGCTGTCCCATAAAACCTAAAATATTGCTACCGTGTTTTTTTACTGTAAAGTTCTGGCAACCACAGCTGCTGTTTTTTTTTACCGTAAATTTTACGTGGATTTTTTTTTTTTTACAGTGTACATATAGCCCCTTTAACTGCTCAATAACTGGAGGAACTAAATGAAACTTGTGAAACATCTGAAAATGTGGTTGAAAAGGTAATAAATGTTGTATATGAAGACTGTTTAAACAAAATGAACAAAAAAACGAACAAAATCAAACAGTAAACAACTAAACTAAAGAATCAAACAACAAATGAACAGCCCAAACAATCAAAAAGTAAACAAACAGCTTATACAACTAAATGACAAAACAAAGAACAAACAATAAACAAACAATCATGCAGTAAATAAACAGGTCAAACAATAAATCCTTACTGTACGAATAAACGAACTGTATGATTGAATAAACGGATGATTAAGTGATGAAATCTTGTCCTGTTTATGAACAATGAACTGTTTTCAAATAAAACAGAATTCAACTCACAGACATCTTGGCTTTGGTGATGTCGTCCATCTGGATATGAAGGTCTTCAATTTCCAACTCCATGGACTTGCGTGCTTTAACTGAGGCTGCGCAGGCAAACTCGGACTCCTCCAACTAAACCAGATACAACATACGCAATCATTCGCTCACATGACCAAATTATCCCTATTCGATCTATCAATCCAGTGAAGGATATAAATTGTAATTTCTACAGCTCTGATTGTGATTCTACCTTATTTTTGAGTGCGGCGATCTCTCTCTTACTGGGCACGTTAGTCTTCAGGTGGTCCAGCATAATCTGAGCATCAGCTAAAAGAACTTTTGTGCGCTTCAGGTCCTTCCTGAGACGTTTCTCTGTCTCTACATCCTTCTGGCCAACCTGTTATATGGTGTAATACTGTGTTATTCTTTGTTGAGTGTAGTGTTGTATGCTGTCTGCAATATTTGTGTTGTGTTGCGTTTGTACCTGTTCCTGTGCCGTCATCAGTTTGGACTCCAGGTCTCTCTTTTCTCTCAGAACTCTCTGTTTATCGTCATATTCCTCCTCTAACTGCACCTCCATCTGCTTCAGCTACACACACATTGCAAACTAGCCATTAGGAAACATGGAGTTCTCAAATTGAGTTGATTATAGTGTTCAGATCCTGTGTGTTCACCTTCTTACTGCAGGACAGTCTGATCTCCTCCACCTCCTCATCTTTACTGTCAAGCTCTTTAGAGTGTGTTTGTTTCAATCTCTCCATCTCCATTTCCAAACGGAGTTTAGCCTAAATCACACACACATAGAGATTAGATGAGGTTCATTTGATATTATCCTCTGCAAAACAAGTTGCACTTTTCTAAGCTATAAAGAAATTATGCGCTGAACAATGTTATTTTTGTATTATTTATGTACTATTTAGGGCTGTCAAATCGATTAATCGCAATTAATTGCATCTTGCATAAAAGTTTGTGTTTACATAATATATGTGTATCTATATATCATTACATTTATATTTATTATAAATATGTCTGTGTGTGTCAAACTGTCAATATAATAATATATATATACACAATATATAATAATATACACGCATATATTATGTAAACAAACGTATGTTAGATGCGATTAATTGCGATCAATCGATTTGACAGCACTAATACTATTATATTATTTATTAATATCTTAAAACTAGCTTTTCTGTTTTTTTAAATATTTCTATTTTACTTTTTTTGGAGTCGCTATCCACCTTTTAATTGGCCATTTTTTAGCTTGTACCTGCTCCAGCATCTGAATGGTTCCAGCCTGTTCATCAAGCTCCTCCTCTTGATCTTTGACCTTTGCTTCCAGGTCACGCAGTTGCTTCTTAACCTTTGCAAGTGAAGCCTCGTCTTTGGACTCCTGAGAGGAGAGATCCTGGAGCTCGGATTCCAGCTGCTCTACCTTCACACTGACCGTACACAGCTCTGTGTCCTTCTCCTATTTTAAAATTATAAATCATTAGCTGATGCTTTTATCCAAAGCAACTTGCCATAAAATTATTACAGAAACCTAAAGGTAAGCGATTTGCTTAAGGACACTAGAGAGAGCGGCACACACTTTTCAATCTTAGTTCTCACCTGTAGCTGTTGTCTGATTGTAAACATCTCGCCTGTCATCATATCTCTTTCTCGGGCCAGTTTCTCCCGCAGGTTCCTCTCCTTCTGTAGTTCCTCTTGAACCTGGTTCTTCTCCACATCAAACCTGCCAGAAATTCAGAAGATAGACAAGCATTGAGCAATGTAATTTTAACCACAGTATGATGGGAAAAACATGATAGTCTGCTCATATCTACAATGGGCATAAACTATCAAACAGAGCTTCAGCCGGTAGGCATCAGAGCAAACATTTCCTCTTCTGCTTCTGATCTTGTGGATTTTTAGATTTGAGTAGTTTGAGCATTTTTTTTTCTTTTCCAATTCTACAGATGCTGGAAATTCTGAGCAAAATGAAGTCTATGCACCAAGGTTACTCATAAATTGTCATGCATGTTAAGGTTTAGTTTCAGCTCCAAGTCTGATCTGCCAGGCTTTAGTTACGAGTAACATCAGCCAAATACTAAACAAAAAAAAAACAAAACAAAAAAAATCAAGCAGTCCAGCAATACATAAAAAAACAGCAATCAGACAGTAACCAAACAGCTTAAACAACTAAACAACAAACAAAAAGACAGCGAGGAGGCTAAATGACAAACAAAAAACAGTAATCAAACAGAAAATAACAGCTTTAAACAAAACAACAAACAAAAGAGTGATTAGACATTACACAAACTGCTTAAAAAACTAAATAACAAAAAGACAGTAATCAGCCAGTAAATTATTAGCTTTAACTAAACAACAAACAAAAGACAGAAATCAGACCATAAATTAAAAGCTTCAACTAAACAACAAACAAAAGTCAGAAAAACAGCTTAAACAACTAAACGACAAACAAAAGTAATTAAGACAGTAAAAACTGTTTAAATAACTAAACAACAAACGAAAGACAGTAATCAGTAATCAACTAATGATTTAGTTATCGAACAGCTTAAACAATCATTTGTTTAACATAAACTGCTAACTGTTTGAATAAACAAACTGTATGATTAAAGAAATGTATGATTAAACTATAAGTAAACAAACAGCCCAAACATTAAAAGTATAGCCCAACTACTCAGGAAGTAAATAAACCGCTGAATCAATTAAATGGTAAACAAAAAATAAACAGACAGCTCAAACTTTCAAATGATAAAAAAACAGCTCAAACAATCAAACAGTAAAAAAAATGGCAGAAACAACCACAGAGTAAACAATAATCAAACCAAAATCTCTGTAATCAAACCCCAGCAGGTGACCAGGCAGGAGACTGAAAACACAAACTGAGAGAGTTTGGACAACAGCTTATAAATCATACTAAATGAAGTGTTTTGAAAATCTAAAAATGCAGAAATGTTTCTGTGATGGGTAGATTTAGGGGTAGGGTTAGTGTATGGGGATAGAATATACGGTCTGTACTGTATAATAATCATTATGTCTATGGGAAGATATGGAAACCAGTATGAGTGTGTATGTGTGTGACTGGCTCTTACTTCCTCTGTTTTCTCTCCAGCTCATGGTTGCGTCCCTCTTGATTTTCCAGGTGCAGTTTGGTGTCTTGCAGTTCAGCTGCCAGCCGCTGACATTTCTTCTTCAGCTGCTGGACAGATCTCTGGGACTCCTCCTGGTCAGCCTGTAAGTCCGCTAACTACACACAGAGAGACAGGAAAGTGAAGTTTATAAAAGTCTGAAGATTCTGAAGTGTTAATGGTTTCCATCGTCAAGAGTAGTATTGTAACAGAGTTTGAATTCAGATATATTTCACACTGTGTGTAGTCTGTTTGGCAAACCTTGTGTGTGTGCACCGTGTGTGTGTGTGTGTGTGTGTGTGTGTATTTACTGTGCTATACTAACTTTTCTCTCCAGATGTCTCTTGTTCTGTTGTTCTGTCTCCAGCTTGTCATCCATCTCCTGCTGAAGTTTTTTCTTTGTGAATTCTGTGTCTCTGATAGCACGTTCATATTTTAACCTCCATTCACCTCCTGATGTGCACAAACACACAGAGACAGAAAAAGTTTCCCTGAGTTGTGTTGTTTTGTTGAGCTTGGTTTTGTGTGTGTGTGTGTGTGTGTGTGTGTGTGTTGAGCAGTTTTTGACCAAACTGGTCCTCTTTCGGTCCCAGCAGCCAAGGAAACTACTCCTACTCTCCTACTCTCAAAAAAATGGATATGTTATTATCAAAATTAAGCATTTCTGATTGGTCATCTGGATTGTTGTTTTGTGTTTTACCAGAATCGTCATCGTTGTCCATCTCGCCGTTGAGTTCTGATGCTCGGAGGAGTCTGGCCTCCATGATCTCCATCTCCATGGACTCCATCTGTTTCTTCACATTGTCAAACTTCACCTAAGTTTCAGAAAAAGCGGCCCACTCATAAAACAGACTCCTACCACAACTTCCTCAGATTATAAAAGAAAGTTTATCAACTATAAGTTGATATAGTAAAGCTCTCCAACAGTCCTTCACCACAACTTCCAGTTAATCCATGACACAAACTACTCATAATCTAAAGCAGTTCTACAGTAAAGCTACACTTATAAAAAAGTACTTAGTTACACTTCTGCTAATGAAGGTGGTTTGTGTTGTTTTGTGTTGTCGAGAAGACGCTGTTTTCAGCACTGCAAATCCACTTTGCATATATATTACATATTGATACGGTAAAACCGACGCCATTGTTACTGTTTGTATCACTGTGCACCGAGGACGCTTCCGGAGCTGAAGTTTAGATATTATAATAGGCGTTTTGTTTCTGACACACTGTAAGCGGTAGACCAATCAGAGCGGAGTAGGCTCGCAGAAAGGAGGGGCTTAGAGAGACTGAATCTTCAAACAAACCGTTTTCAGACTCTTTGAAAAATGAGGTGATATGTAATGTACATTATTTAAGTAAATCTATTGCAGGAGACCTCCAAAATAAAATTAGATTATTATTATTTCAATAAATCAATTATTTTACCCCAAAAAATAAATAAATAAAATAAAACATAAAAGGTTGTCTTTTTTTTTTTTTTTTCCTGGTTAAATTTAAATCTTTACAATTTCTATGATTTAAATCCAAATTCTTAATGGTCTGAATAAACCAATTTATTAATATGAATCAGACTTCCCAACACTACATGTAAGAGACATTTTAGATGAATGTGTTTGATTATTTGGAAGTAAAACTGCACATAAAAAAATATAATGATGCAGTGTTTTATAAATTATACCACTGGAAAAAGCTCATTATTGGAAAACTACGCTATTCACTAAGCTACATTTACAGTTAACTTAGTAGTATCAGTCCTCCTGAAGCATGGAGTACATGTACCTGCATATCCTTCATGTCCTTCTCCAGACGCAATCTCTCGCTTGTCTCTGTCTCCAGCAGCTGGGATGTAGACTCAGCAGAATTCCTCTCATCTGAAAGCTCTGCCGTCAACTCCGTAATCTACATAAACACACATATGCGTTTGTTTCTTTAATATGGTGGAGGCTTTCCATTGACTTCTATTCAGATATTATCTCCTCAACTTAAACTTAATAGTCACAGAAACCTTGCTGCATTTTTACATTTTATTTAAAACAACACTTACTACATTTATTGTCTGTCCTTGTGGGGAAATTTAGCCTACCTAACTCAAAAATAATCCCCTTTGCTTTCTCAATTTCTCTCTGGTTTTCTCAATACAGGATAGTAAAATGAGGCCCTGCTTTGTCTGTTGAAGTCATATAAGATGCTTGCATGTCTTACTCTGCTCTCCAAACGATCCGAGGTCAGCCGAAGCTCGTTTCTTTCCTTTTCCACCTTCTCCAGCTTCAACTTCAGATACATGATCTCCTCCTATGAGTCAAAATGCCAGCAAAATCTCAAGCACAAAACAATATTGAATATTTAGTTAAGAACAAAACAATCTTTGGCCTGAGGTTTGTTAGGCTAATATTGTATGATCTGATGTTTTTTTGTTGTTGTTGTTTTTTTGATCAGGCAAGATCTTTCTGCTTTCAGGTGAGTTCAGGAAGGGGCCAAACAACAATGTTGCAACTGCTTTGAGCTCAGATTGAGATGACAGCTTCAGGAACCAAAGAGATACCTCAGCTCTAATGCTGATGCAACATTTGTGCTCTACTGTAAGTTGAAAGAAGCTTTACATAGTGAGCAATGAAAAAAGAGTAATATGAAAAAGACTCACGTCTTTTCCTCGAATCTGTTCTTCGGTGAGCTGAACCTCTACAAGAGGTCGTACTGTGGTGAAAAGCTTCCACCAAGGCCAGTCCTTCACGCCATGATTCTTCTTAATGTTCTTCTGGACGCAACGGATGGCCAAATCCTGGATCTGAAAGATAGAGAGGGGTTTTTATTTATTTAAAGGGACTGTTCACCCAAAAATTTAAATTCTGTCTACATTTACTTGCCCTCATGTTGTTTATATTATAGCACAATCTTCTAATCTTTAAGTCTTCATTCGTTTTCATTACATAAAGTGTCCTATTGACTGACATGAGTGTGAGTGAGTGTGAATGATATGAGGATGACCCAGGTGAAAAAAAAAAAAGTACATTTCTGTAATGTACTTAAAGTGCTCTTTTTTCGTGCACTAATTTTGTACTTAATATACTAAAAATTCTTCTTTAGTACTTCTTAAGATAATCTAAGTGTACTCAACTGTGCTATTTTGAGACACCATGAAATATAATGTGTTTTTAATATACTAGCTCTGTATTTAGTTACCACTTTTAGTACACTTGAACCCATAGTGTGCTACAAGTGGTAACTAAATACATTTATTTAGTCACCTTCATAAATGATAACCTGCTTAATACTATATATTAGTAAGTTGTCAATGAACAGACCATTATATTTACAACATCAACCAGTAAAAATATGTTCTGGAGTAATGGATTTGCCACCACAGGAATAAATACAATTTTAAAATATATTAAAATAGAAATATTTTTAAAATTGTAATAATATTTCACAATTACTGTTTTTTACTGTAAAAACAGTAAAACGAGAGCAAAAGAGATTTCTTGTTCAAAAAAATCTTACCCACACCAAACCTTTGATTTTTTGTTGGAGAAATAAATGTTGAGATTCAGATTGATCGACATTGCAATTTCAGCACAGGACTGAAGCAAAACAGAAAATTGACTTTACCTTCCTCTTTTTGAAGGCCTGCCGAGACAGAAAGCCCCTGCAGGCGGCCTGGAACAGCGTGATGTTCTGTCTGGTGTGTTCATCCCTCTGTGCCTCTAGTTTAGCCACTGTTCCAGCCCTGAAGAACACCTAACAAACACACACACCCCAACATAATTGTGACAACAGCAAAGACAGCATGTTAAAAGTGCATATTATAATGGTCCTAAAATGCCAGAGTAGAATCAAAGAGATGCGAATAAACTCATATGGAGTTATATATATTTTCAAATAGATGCAGCTTTTAATCTGTAAACATTCATAAGTACATTGATGTTTTTTGTAATTAATTATGTCTTAGAGATGAATTAGAATTTAAACTGAAAAAAAAAAAAAAAGATGGATACATTTTTTTAACAGCAAGAGAGAGACAGCTTTTTTATACACTTCAGTATCATTTTCCTCTACTTATTCAAATAAATTAATATTCAATTATCAGTATAGTACACTCAAAAATGAAAATTGCCATCATTTACTCACCCTCATGTCGTTCCAAAAGAAGAAAAATACATACATACAAGTACAGAAGAAAGAAATGCATACAGGTTTGGAACAACATGATGGTGAGTAAATGATGACAGAATTTCATTTTTAAAACATCTGTCTGATCTGATGCATGAAATTTGATCACAAGACATGCAGAGAAGCATGTTGATGCCAGGTGTAAACATCTCATCTGAGATCGATGTTGAACAAGATATAAACAAGGCCTGAGGATTTAAAGGGAGCAAAAATAAAAAAAATCTTAAAATCACTAATTGTCATTACATTCATGCAACTGCAGTACTTCATCTAGTGCCATATCCAATAACAGAACATCTGACCAACAATCTGAACAAACCAAGTAAATCAATGTCCATTTAATGCATATTTGGTTTATTTTTCATTGCCAATAATCATAAGAGCACAAGTCGAGCCAAACTGACAGGAGATGTTTGGATGCTCGAATCCTTCGTGAAGGGCTCCTGACATTGTAATCAATTTCTGAGCGCAGTTCAGCCTTTGCAAACCTTTACGCCAATTGCAGCTGCCACAAAATAATGACTAACTATTCCAACTTATAATACGGTCCAATAAATCTCCATTCTTCTGGGAACGCGCCAGGCGGGGCTTGTTTACACACGACACTTTTTTTAGGGGTCTTTTTGGCTTGCCGTGATTTTCCAGCTGATGGGATTAAACTGTTGAGCGCCAGCGTCTGTTCACACTGATTAGGACGCCATGAAGAACTAGGAAAGACACAAACAAACAAAGCAGCTCATGCTGAGATGAGAGTTTCTTGCGTCCAGCCAACGGACCACGCAGTAGCGGACAAAAAAAAACGCACAGTCGTAATATCACTCGCCACTTATGATTCAAAATTTGACTCACCTGCATCCTTTGATGCTTCTAAAGTGATAAATTGAACAGAAATGTGTGTGTTTGTGTGTACTCACCCTGCTCAGACCCATGTGATAGCTGCTCTTCTCCAATTCCAATGACTCCAAAAGCTCCTCTACTGCCTGCAACGACACACACACTGTGTCATGTCTAGTTCACACAGTGTACATTACAAAAAAACTGCTGACCCCTGTGTAGGCCTACAGGACACACTCTCACTGGTTATTCTCTGCCGTACAGTCCCCAAACTGTCCAGACGACCATCAGCCCTCACCATGACACTGACACTGTCTCTCTCATGCGGAAAGGTCTTGAGAACTCGATCCATCTGAAAGGGCCCATCTAGATTACAGCACTAAAGGGGGCTCTGGCCCCTGACAACTAAAGGGACATTGTTTGAATTGGTTCACAAAAAACTCTCCTCTGAGACACGGTTCTACCTCCCTCTGTCTTTTTCTTTTCGTTGTCTCTCTAGATCTCCAATTTTGCATCGTTTGTACTTTCTCTGAGAAACACCACTGACCTTCTCTGCTGTGTTACTAAAAGAGGTTAGGCATCTTTCTGTACTCTTTTTTTTTTTTTTAAACTCTAAAAGCAGGTGTTATTAATATTTCAGACTGGGCATTAAAAATTTGTTTTGTTTTGTTTTTTGCAAAAAATATATTGAGTTCCCATGACAATGTAATGATTTAGCTGTTCATTCTTTACAGGTTTGTACAAGTCAAGAACACATGCTTCTTTCTGCCTTAGAGTAAAAAAACTAAACTATATCTCACAGTATGACTTCATATTTCACAATATGACTGTATCTCACAATTGCGACTAAATTTCTCATAATTATGATTTTATAGCTCACAATTGCTACAATACAATCAATATACATTATATCTCAAAATATGACTTTTTTCCTCACAATTGCAACTTCATTTCTCATAATAGAGACTTCTTTTCTTGTAATTGCGACTTCATTTCTTGTAATTGTGACTTAATTTTTTCATAATTGCGGCTCCATTTTTCATAATTACGACTTTATTTCTCGTAATTGCGACCATTTTTTCGTAATTGGGACTTAATTTCTCGTAATTGTGACTTCATTTCTTGTAATTGCAGCTCCTTTTTTCATAATTGCGGCTCCTTTTTTCGTAATTAAGACTTCATTTCTCATAATTACGACTTCATTTCTCGTAATTGCGACCATTTTTTCGTAATTGGGACTTAATTTCTCGTAATTGCGACTTCATTTCTTGTAATTGTGACTTCATTTCTTGTAATTGCGGCTCCTTTTTTCATAATTGCGGCTCCATTTTTCGTAATTAAGACTTCATTTCTCATAATTACGACTTCATTTCTCGTAATTGCGACCATTTTTTCATAATTAGGACTTAATTTCTCGTAATTGCGACTTCATTTTTTCATAATTGTGGCTCCATTTTTCGTAATTAAGACTTCATTTCTCATAATTGCAACAATTTTTTCGTAATTGGGACTTAATTTCTCGCAATTGCGACTTCATTTCTTGTAATTGAGACTTAATTTTTTCGTAATTGCCACTTCATTTCTCATAATTGCAACTAGATCTCACAATTTGATGTTATTTCCCCCAATATGACCTTATGTATCACAATATAACTTTATACAGTATCTCACAATTGTAACTATATATCACTATATGATGTTATATATGACTTAATATTTTACAGTATGATTTTATATTTCACCAAATAATTATTTCACAATTTTATATTTCAACTTTATTGTAACTGCAGTTTTCTATGTTACAATGTTTCCACTAAGGAAAAAGTTGTTAGAACATGCTTCAATAGTTTGATTTGAATATTCAGGTTCATTTTTAAACTATGCATTATGCTGCATTTTCTAATGAAGTTTCCATTCAACTCATGAATATTTTTTTTATTTTGCAAAGCCCATTTGGCACTTGGCAAATGTTAATTCTGGGCCCTGTATGCCGTTTACATGCCCAGTGCCACTGTGCAAAGGTTTTGTATAAAACTCTCCTTTCCCCTCGGCTAATCACAGGGCCAAAACAAGATTAGGAGGCCCCTGGACAGAGACATTTTTCTAGCTGATAATTACAGTACATTTGGGCATTTAGTAAGCACTAAAGCCCAGTGCAATTACTACATTTTTCCTGTCTGCTCTGCGTATTGATTCAAGTCAGAGACCCAGCTGGGGTTTCTTGATTAAGCTGTCACAATAACCCTGATTACCCAGAGTTCATTTCTCTCTCAGATTTACGAAACAAAAGAGCGAGAGAGCCCAAAACTTCATTTTGGTAAATTGTAAAGCTTTTGTACTATTATTTCCATGCTCATTATTCTCTTAAATAGCTACTCACTCGTTTCTCATCCTTCACAATGTAGTTTCTGCCCAGTTTCTTGGTCAGGTGAGGGGCCAAAACGTCAAACCGTCTTCTGAACTCAGAAAAGACCATGTGGTCAGGGTAACCTGCACAAAGCATGCGGATATTCAGCAGGAAATAACAGAGAGGACTTGATTTTATCTATTTGATTGGATCTTTCAATCTCTCTTCTCACCTTGTCTGTAAATCCTCAAACTGTCCAGCAGTTTGAAGCCACGGATCTGGGCCCTGAGCAAAGCCACATCCATCTGCATGAGTCCAGGGTCGCAACTCTCCTCTGAGGATCCTGCGGCCCTCAGAACTTCCGCTCGGGGTAACAGACAGTGGACAAAGTGAACCCTGGATCTGCGGACAGTATCCAACAGTGCGTCCTGATAGAAAGAGGAATATATAATGTGTCGTTTTTGCCATTTCTTGGAATTAATAGGGAATTTGAACAATTCAATGATGGAAAGTTGAGATTAAACCAAAGATTTTAGAAGAACAACTTTTATTCGGTGTTGGACCATCTTGAAAACTCACTACTTGGAGTTTAATCTGAAGTAGGAGAGATTTCTTCTTGACCGCCGCCATGCCTGTGGTGAAGGTCTTCCTCATGCTGGTAGCCCGACGCAGGGCGAGCTGAGAAACGCCCTCCAGTCCAGCGATTGAGCCGGTCAGAACTGCAGCACTGCTGGAGCGGCCCACAAACATCCCGCTGATGCTCTTTCTGTAGAAAAGAGAGTTTGTTCTTGAATGAAAAACATTTTAAAAGGCCCCTATTACACTCATTTACAGGTTCATAATTTTGTTTAGGAGGTCTACTAGAACACATTTACATGACTTAATGTACAAAAAATGTACATTGTTGCAGCACTTGTTTTGACCCTCTGTCCGGAACTGAGTTTTATTTATGGTTTCTTTAAAAGCTGCCTTTCTGTTGGAGCCGATGGCCTCGCGGGCAGTGCTTCGACATATAGAGCGGTTATGTTTCAGGTGACCCGAGTTCAAGTCACAGCTCATGGTCCAAAAAGTTGTTCATAAAATTGTGAGAACACAGCAAAAGGTTGTGGTTGTACTGCTGAGAAATAGTGTTAGAAATAGATTTTAATTACTGATTCTTCAGTTCCGCTGCCTTTGGATATCAATGCAATCATGTTTTTCCCCTTACTGTGAAAAAAAAAACAGCATTTCTTCAACATAGAAGAGTGATAAACTCT
This sequence comes from Elopichthys bambusa, assembly GCA_037101425.1. NCBI lineage: Eukaryota > Metazoa > Chordata > Actinopteri > Cypriniformes > Xenocyprididae > Elopichthys > Elopichthys bambusa. The sequence goes on from CM074433.1 coordinate 39,608,345, forward strand.
TCCTGGCCTTATGACTACCTTTGTTTAAGGGCAAGCCAAAATAGCCAGCACGGGGGATTATGCAAATATGTTTCATGGTGACATAAGTACAGTACTTCACGGAAATAATGGCAGGAATACAAACAAGACTTTTAAAGGGTTAAATCACCCCAAAATTTACACAACCTCAAGCCTTCCTGTATATCTTCCTTCAGCCCAACACAATCTGACTTATATTAGAAAATATTCTGGCTCCAAAAAGCGCATCCATCCATCATAACCGTAATCCAATTGACTCCAGTGGGTTAATAAAGACCTTCTGAAGCAAAGTAATGCATTTTTGTAAGAAAAATGTCCATATCTCTAACTTTATAAACCATAATCACTGGCTTCCGGCAATGGCCATACACAGTTTGAGTCCCGGGGGAAGAGTGACCTCTAACTCAACGCAATGTCGGAGGATTTCAATATAAGAGAATTAGAGCTTGAGTTTGAGTACTTTCACCTAAGCTTACGCTACTCCTACATTCTATGTTATACGTCGGGTCAGAGGAACTAGACTTGTGTACGGCCGTTACCGGAAGCCAGAGATTATAGTTTATAAAGTTTTAAATATGGATATTTTTCTTACAAAAACTTGTTGCTTTGCTTCATAAGGCATTTATTAACCTACTGGAGCTGTATGGATTACTTTTATAATGGATGGATGAGCTTTTTTGGGCTTCAAAATCTATTATCTAGAATATTTTTTAATATAACACCGATTGTGTTCAGCTGAAAGAAGAAAGTCATATACACATAGGATGGCTTGAGGTTGAGTAAATTATGGGATCATTTTAATTTAGGGGGGAACTATCTCTTTAAGGCAGGTGTTTTCTGTTGAAGTCGTGGAGTCCCTTTGTCATGGACTTTGTGCTTTGTAACTTTGCAGAAACAACTATATTACACATAAAAAAGGAAAAGTAAAAAAACAAAACGAAAACATAATAGGTACACTTTAAACAGTGTAATTTGGTTTTGACTGATTTATTGAAGTGACAAGTGCAAAGGGTTGAAGGCAGGTCTTACTTCTGGGAGTTCTGCAGCAGATTGGCTGCGTTCTGGGGGGTGGGATTTAGCCTGGCTAGGTTCAGCCAACCACGTGTGTCATATTCCACCCAATCTGTCCCATGACTGTGGCCGAGCAGGAAGTGATGTGGATTTTCACTTTTAAGCACCACTGTGTGACCTGCAGAAAAACAATACATAAATTGGTCCAGAGCAGAATGTAAGTGTGCGAGTTTGTGCATGTTTGTGTGTGTGACCTGTGCTCTCTCCCTCCGCAGGGCCATAGTAACTGAAGAGTCGTTGCAGGAGTGTTTCCTCGGACCCTCCCGGCTGCAAAACCTCCTCCTCCATCAGCCAGAACAGACCTCTGGCCTCATCTGTACGGGATAGAGTGCGTACCTGAAACACAAACATGAATATCCACTATCAAATAATCACAATAGTTTCTTTTCTACGCACACTTTTCCTTCAGATCTCTTTCACTGAGCTCTTCTGTTCTTGTACTTATAAATACTGTTAAAAATGACTGCAGTATATCACCATGACTGGCCAAACAATTACTTTTAATATACAGTGGGTACGGAAAGTATTCAGACCCCTTTCAATTTTTCACTCTTTGTTATATTGCAGCCATTTGCTAAAATCATTTAAGTTCATTTTTTTTCCTCATTAATGTACACACAGCACCCCATATTGACAGAAAAACACAGAATTGTTGACATTTTTGCAGATTTATTAAAAAAGAAAAACTGAAATATCACATGGTCCTAAGTATTCAGACCCTTTGCTCAGTATTTAGTAGAAGCACCCTTTTGATCTAATACAGCCATGAGTCTTTTGGGAAAGATGCAACAAGTTTTTCACACCTGGATTTGGGGATCCTCTGCCATTCCTCCTTGCAGATCCTCTCCAGTTTTGTCAGGTTGGATGGTAAACGTTGGTGGACAACCATTTTTAGGTGTCTCCAGAGATGCTCAATTGTGTTTAAGTCAGGGCTCTGGCTGGGCCATTCAAGAACAGTCACGGAGTTGTTGTGAAGCCACTCCTTCGTTATTTTAGCTGTGTGCTTAGGGTCATTGTCTTGTTGGAAGGTAAACCTTTGGCCCAGTCTGAGGTCCTGAGCACTCTGGAGAAGGTTTTCGTCCAGGATATCCCTGTACTTGGCTGAATTCATCTTTCCCTCGATTGCAACCAGTCGTCCTGTCCCTGCAGCTGAAAAACACCCCCACAGCATGATGCTGCCACCACCATGCTTCACTGTTGGGACTGTATTGGACAGGTGATGAGCAGTGCCTGGTTTTCTCCACACATACCGCTTAGAATTAAGGCCAAAAAGTTCTATCTTGGTCTCATCAGACCAGAGAATCTTATTTCTCAGCATCTTGGAGTCCTTCAGGTGTTTTTTAGCAAACTCCATGCGGGCTTTCATGTGTCTTGCACTGAGGAGAGGCTTCCGTCGGGCCACTCTGCCATAAAGCCCCGACTGGTGGAGGGCTGCAGTGATGGTTGACTTTCTACAACTTTCTCCCATCTCCCGACTGCATCTCTGGAGCTCAGCCACAGTGATCTTTGGGTTCTTCTTTACCTCTCTAACCAAGGCTCTTCTCCCCCGATAGCTCAGTTTGGCCGGACGGCCAGCTCTAGGAAGGGTTCTGGTCATCCCAAACATCTTCCATTTAAGGATTATGGAGGCCACTGTGCTCTTAGGAACCTTAAGTGCAGCAGAAATTTGTTTTGTAACCTTGGCCAGATCTGTGCCTTGCCACAGTTCTGTCTCTGAGCTCTTCAGGCAGTTCCTTTGACCTCATGATTCTCATTTGCTCTGACATGCACTGTGAGCTGTAAGGTCTTATATAGACAGGTGTGTGGCTTTCCTAATCAAGTCCAATTAGTATAATCAAACACAGCTGGACTCAAATGAAGGTAGAGAACCATCTCAAGGATGATCAGAAGAAATGGACAGCACCTGAGTTAAATATATGAGTGTCACAGCAAAGGGTCTGAATACTTAGGACCATGTGATATTTCAGTTTTTCTTTTTTAATAAATCTGCAAAAATGTCAACAATTCTGTGTTTTTCTGTCAATATGGGGTGCTGTGTGTACATTAATGAGGAAAAAAATGAACTTAAATGATTTTAGCAAATGGCTGCAATATAACAAAGAGTGAAAAATTGAAGGGGTCTGAATACTTTCCGTACCCACTGTAGGATTACATTTGCCCTGCATTAACAGCCTGTCATTTCTAGTCTCAATCTTCAAAATCTAAATGTTTTTGATTAAACACAAACGCAGAGATGGAAGTAATATTAAAGGGTTAGTTGAAAATGAAATTTCTGTCATTAATTGCTCACCCTCATGTCATTCATGTCTTTTTAATGATGTCTTTACTACTGGACCTCGAATGAAGGTAATGATGTTGCTTTCTATGAGAGATTAAAAAATATATATATCTTCATTTGTGTTCAGAAGATGAACGAAGGTCTTACGGGTTTGGAGCGACATGAGGATGAGTAATTAATGACAGAAATTTCATTTTTGGGTGAACTAACCCTTAAAATCCACAGAGCTCTTTTTAATATAAAATCACACAAACTTTAAACATCAGGTGAATAATTGGCAGGTTTGACTCATTCAGGAAGTGTGTCTCACCAGGACCTGACTGGAGGACTGATCAATCACAGCCACTGAGCGAGAAGGGCTGGGCTCCAGGTCATCCAGTGTGATCTCAATGTTTTCCTATGGACACACAGGACATATGGATGGACCTTGAATCATAATGCTTTGATTTAATTATATGACATGCAAATTAATGAAACTAATTAAACTGCAAATAAATGCATATGCCAATGTCTGTGGTGAAAAATGAAAATAATGACGTTATATTACTGTGGAAGAATAAAACATTGAATAGACATAGCAAAAAAGTGGCCTTAAAAGTAAATATAAACTACTGTTCAAAAGTCTGGGATCATTAAGATCTTTTTTGTTAAAGAAATTAATGCTTTTATTCATCAAGGATACCTTAAATTCATTTAACAAAAATAATAAGCAGCACAAGTGTTTTAAACATTGATAATAATAATACGAAATGTTTCTTGAGCAACAAATCAGCATATTAGAATGATTTCTGTAGGATCATGTGACACTAAAAACTAGTAATGATGCTGAAAATTAAGCTTTGCCATCACAAAAATAAATTACATTTTAAAATATATTAAAATAGAAAACAGTTCTTTTAAATTCTAATAATATTTCACAATTGTACTGATTTTGTGTCAAACTGGGCTGAGAGACTTGTTATTGGCTCAGGATTATGTGTTTTTGCGCACCTCTTTGTAACGCTCCAGTTCCCTTACAAATGTTCGCTCCTGAAAAAGCATCTGTAGACGTTCCTGAGCGTAATTGTGGCAAAGCTCGTCAAATGTGGCACCGCGCTGATTCTTCGCCTGACGAGGGTTCTGGAACCCTGGTGTGTCCACAATCAGCAGAGAACAGAGAGAATGCTGACTGGACTTCAGCGCTCTGAAAGTAGAAAAATATATCTGAGTGAATCTCTTACCCTACTAAATAAGTTCATACTGCACTAGGTAATCACTGATTACCTGTTAATAAGAGAGACGATGAGTGTAAAAAGCTCATTGTATAAACCAGATGCCATTGACTCCAAACACTCAGCTGCTGTTGCTTTAGGCACTGAAAGCACAAAAAAACTCTTTTTAAACTGAAAATAGGGAAGCATTCATGACATACTTAAAAATGTTAACAAAAAAAAGATACCCGAGCTGTCTGTATCATCTGTACTCTGCCGGGCGCTTGCTGAACGGGGTAGGGTGCCCTTTCCATGCAGTTTAAAGATGGCGGATGACAACTCCTCCAGTGTGCAGCCCAGGAGATACGCTGCTTTTTGTGCCCACTCGTGTCTGGCAAACTGCTTTCGGCCCGCTGAGGGGTCAGAAAGCCACATTTGTAAAAGAGAAACACAAAATATCCATCACATTCTGTTGAACTACAAAAGATTTTCCAGCTACTGAGAAAGCTTTTTGGTCAAGTGTCCAAAGAGCAAGGAGAAACTTTCATCTCCTTGATTGATGATCAAAGAGAACAAACATTTTCATTCTGGCATTCGACATCAGAGAGCAGAAACAAGCACACGGGCAGATGAAAGATGGGCACAGTTCTATTAAGATGCTAAATAAATAAAATAAAATAAAAATAATAAAACCACCTGCCTTCAGTTTAAAAACAGAAACAAAAAGAGAGAGTCTTGCATTTACCTGCATCTGTTTCTGTTATGATGGGGGCAGCATGCAACATCAATATGCAATAAAAACACATGATTATTTACAATAAATAATACACAAACTGTTGTACACACAATGATGATGACTGACAAATGTTTGTAGACATCAAACAAACACAAAAGTCTAAAGAGCTAAATATTTTCTTAGTCACATGACTGAAAAGACTCTACTGACTCTTAGTGGACAGATGTTAAAATACACTCTGTGCAATCCGGCATGCTGTATTCTACAGTCTTCCCATGAATTCAGATATTAGTGTTGGTTTAAACACTGGAGGAGCTGGTAGCTTTACCTTTGGTGGCCCCAGCAGCACCAAGATGATATATGGCCCCTAAAATCAGCCACACTGTTTTCTGTTCTTCAGCAGAGATGCCCAGGACTTTCATGGCAGCCTGCAGCTTAGTGAACTGCTGAGTGGCTTTCTGCTTGTCCTCGGGCTACAGAAAAGATGACATTTGATACAATGTGTACAGATAAAAGAGATAAAGTGTGTGTCTAGTTCTGCCTTATGATTGCATGTGTGGCATTTCTTACCTTCGAGTGAGGGAAGAGCCCAAACGCGCTGTTCTCAGCAAAGTGATTGAAATGGAGTTCAGTCCTAAAAGGCACAAAGTTTAGCTTTAATCTACACATGTTCCTACTATGGATGAATCTCAGTTCGCACACTATTCTTACTATTTATTGTGCCAGAATATGGTTAAAGATGGCTGGATTGATTTATGCAAGAAGTATGCACACTTTTTGTGTTTTCATAATAGTCTCTTACTCACTTTAGAGATGCATCTACTCCTGCCATCAGATAGTAAAACACATTGAAGCTTGATTCTGCTTCTGGTCGCCTGGTCACTCTGAACTTTTCCAGCAACATGGTCTGTATACGAGACATACAGTAAAGAAAATGAAAGATAATTCCCCCAGTGTCTTTAGAAATACTGAATAATCATCCTCTCGTTGTACCCTACCTGAACGGATGCAGAGGCCACCTGTCCTGCCTGGTCGAAGTCAAGAGAGACTATGTGTGAGAAGCGACTGCCGTTTCCATTCATAGCTGTAGTGCAGTTCCCAAAAGCCTCTAGAACCGAATAGACCGCCTGCCATTTCTCAGCTGTGGGGAGGGCACAGTTCATAATGCTCAATAAAAATCATAGAAACAAATGTATCTTGATTTATTTCCCTCTGTAAAAACTAAATACACACACTTTTTTGACAAAAACTTTGAGTAAAACAATTAAAAAATAGTTTTCAGCAATTGAAATAAGGCTGAAATAAAATAAAAAATAAACTGAAGTACAAAAAGTACTAAAACTAAAACCGAAATAAAAAATAAAGATATATAAAAATGTATAAAAGAAAAATACTAAAAATGACAAAAGCACATCACAAAATTACTAAAACTTAAACAATATGTTTATATAAATATATTTTAATGTATTTTTATTTATTTTTTTATTTTTATTTTTAATATATAGTTTAATATGGAAGCTTGTTTCCACCATGGAATAAAAAAATAAAAAGGATAATTGCAATACTTTTAATCTTTTAATACTTTTAATCTCACAGTTCTGACTTTTTTTCTTTTTTAATTGCATCATATAGGAATTACGAGATATAAACTTGCAATTTTGACTTTTTTGAAAATGTTTTGATTTTTCTTTTTGGATGTTTTTGCCTTTATTGTGACAGGACAGTAAGTTGACAGGAATCGAAGTTTGAGAGAGAGGGGGGGACAGGATCAGGAAAAGTCCTCAAGCCACGACTGGAACACGGGACGCCAGAGGCGTAACTGCACAATATGTCGGCACGCTGCCCACGAGGCTATTGGCGGCGACAATGCAATTTTGACTTTATAACTCACAATTGCGAGTTTATATTATGCAATTTTGACATTATAACTTGCAACTGCAAGTTTATATCTCGCAATTCTAAGAAAAAAGTCAGAATTCTGAGATATAAAGTCGCAATTACCTTTTTTTTTTATTTTGTGGTGGAAACAAGCTTTGAGGTACAAGAAACACAAACAATTCAAATAGAAAAATAAAATGAGCCATGCTGCTTCATATTCACACTAGCAGTGTACAACAAGCAGTGCTTTTTGACATCCCCATCTTCTTCCTCACCCGAGTACACCTTTCCACTGCCAGCTGCGACAGTGACCAGGTACTGCAGCAGGTGCTGGCAGCTGGTGGTCTTTCCGCTGCCGCTCCTGCCTAGCAGTGCGATGGTCTGATCCTGACGTGTTGTCAGCAGCTGATGATATGCCGACTGAGCAACAGCGAAGATGTGAGGGGCTGTTTCCTCTCTCCGGCAGCCCTTAAACATCTGCATCACCTGATATAAAGAGACCATGTCGCTCCATCTCTTTTGACCATAACTCTGAGGTGACTATGACTTTTTGTGAAGTTCATACCTTCTCTGAGTACATGGCAGGGCTGCTGAGAGGATTGATTACCAGCAGGTTTGGCCCAGCATAGCTGTGAATGAGGTTTCCACCATAGCGCTGACGCAAGGTGTGAAGAATGCTGGACTCATTGAGGTACAGAAGAGACGAGAGATCCTCCACTCGATCATATGATAGAGGATTCGCCTGAGATAGATAGATAGATAGATAGATAAATAGATAGATGAGAGTATATAAACAGGCTTATGTTTCACATGGGTTACATCTATATGGTTAGTGACTCCGCCTACCTTCTCCACGTCATCCTCATCCACTTCCAGTAACGTCCCGTCATGCTCCAGTCTGACCTTCACTTTCCCCTCTGGGAGAGAGCCCACCTCCGTCTTGAGCTGTGTAGCTATCCAGAAAAAATGTGTTACTGGATTCAGATCATAATAGGAGTGTTTAATGAACTCTATGACTTCACTAACCCAAAGAAAAGCCATCTTTATGGACAAGCCAGACTTTCTCAGTGTTGTACCAAGCCTTCTCCACAGCAAGCTGCTCCTCCGTCTTCACCTGCAGAGGAGAGCGAGACAGATAGTCAGAACACACACACCAGTCACAGAAGGTGAAACACTATAGCTGTCCAGTAACATTGTGATGGATTGATTGTGAGTCAGTTCAGCTTTTCAGTCTGTTGTAAACTTGTAACTTTAGAAAGTGAACACTGCAAGCAAAATCTGAGATTAAATATATATAAAATATAAATTAAATTTATATGTAGTGAAGCATCTGAATATAATATAGTGAAGCATCTGCACAGGGAGGGAGACAAACACGTGTCTAGAGCCAATAAGTGGAGCTTGACATCCAGCTCCCCCTCGCCGGACATAATGGGTGGAGCTAGACAGCCAAACCACACCCAACCCTACACATAACCATATCGCTAAACATAACTCCACCCATTTGGTCCACAGAGGTGGAGCTGGACAAGGTCAAACTCCACCCATTACATCAGAGAAAAAAAATTATAAAAAGTTCTCTTCACACACCACAAAGAAAACTATAACACACAGAAATGGCTAATTAACTGAAGTATCAAATGTGCACACATCAAAGTAAAATTTAAATGGGAAAATGCTTTGGTTCAACCAGGAGCTCTGAGGTGATAAGATTCCTTTAAAGGCACTATGAGACTATTAAGCTGTACACATAAGCAGAATTTCACACAGGCAATGCAGTGGCCAGACCTTAGACAGACAGGCAGCTTCATGTGCAGCCTGCAGGATAGCCACAGGGTCCTCAGCTGCCTTGGCCTGTAAAGGGCCGGGAAAACCGGATCAAAAGATCAAAAGTCATAAACACACAGGGAAAGAGGCAGGTAATAATGCACCTTATATGCCTTATAAATTTTACTTGAACATTAGTCAAACCCCCATATTATTGTGAGCTGAAGAGAAATCAACAGGTCTTAATAAAACATTTCATATATAAGAAAGAAAGAAAGTACCGCATTATCAAGTCGGTACTGACATTTTAAAAACATGACGCTTTGAGCACTGTTGAGTAGATTCATAAACACCTCTGATTGACAAATGTGTTCAGGCACTCATCAGATATTGTAAATAGACATCAATGACGCTCTTCACAGAGTGCTTAGACAGATACACATGGGAGGCCTGCTGTCAAACGCTCTCGCTTTCAAATTCAAACACTTCCGTGTGCTTTCAAATGCTCCTGTGTGTCACAGACATATCTGATGAGCGTGTAAACACAAATGCCAATCATAGAAAGAAAGAAAGAAAGAAAGAAAAAAAAGAAAGAAAGGGCAGGGGGTGATTACAGGAGGTGATTCTGCAGTAAAGTTCTGCTCCAGATGTTTGTGTTTCTCTGGGGTGGGCATCACTGCAGACCCCTACAGATGGAATCAAATAGGATCAGTGAAGAGCCCGAGTGGCCCTGAGCAAGGCGATTATTATCAAACCACCTGTAATATTCATCTGCTTTAGATTAAATAAAATTATACTAACATTGAAACCTACAGTACAGGTCTGCTCATGCCAAGTTAGGACCAGGTCTGACACGATAGTGTAAATGTAAACAATTGTTAACAGCGGTCAAATCTGAATATCAGCAGTGAAACATAAACAACAATGATGTAGAATACATATCCACTTTCAGGCACCACACAACACTCACTGCTGAACACCATTGTATTACACAAACATCTTGGCGGTTGTGAGACACACACCTGTTGGTTGGCGACGGCAGAAATCTGAGATGGAAGTTTTTCAGCAGGAGCTGCAGAAGTTTTTGATACTCCTTTCACCTTCACAGACACAGCACTAATCAGTGTGCTTGTATGCAAGCAGACGGTCTACAATCATGCCAAAAACAAGGAAGTGGGAGTGGGAAATGGGAGTGAACAAACACTCTCATCTCTTCCACTCTCATTATCCACAACTGAGGTGCCCTTGAGCAAGGGACCTGACCCCCAATTGCTCCCAGGGCACAGCAGAAAATGGCGCACAAATCCCGAGTATATGGGACACGTCACACTTTCACTTTCAATACAATGTTAGTCTGATCTCTTCAAAGAGATGTGGGAAAAAAAGCACAAAAAAGTTGCTTCCAGCATCATCATTTGCCATGCAGGCTGAATTCAAAGTTAAAGCTGCAATTCACTTCGAAGAGTTATAGTGAGACAGCAGTCAAAGTCTTTACAGAAGGGTGAGAAAAAGCATTTGACATTATAGCAGATATGGCGAGATTCTCCAGTGAGCCTTGAAGAATTTCACGGCATTGACTTGCTGAGCAATTACATGCATTGCAAAAGCATTCAGAAACACATGCAGTCTGTACCTCCGGTTTTCGCACAGCAGCAGTCCGTGGCACAGGAATAAAGCCTGCAGGTGGAGCTAATGGGTCAACTTTGGGCTTGGGGAGAAATCCTGCCACCGGGGCAAACGGGTCTCGCTTTGGGATAGGAACAAATCCCACTGGAGGTGCCAGAGGATCAGGTTTGGGCATGGTTTGAGTGGAAGGGTTTGATTTAGGAGCTGGGATGAATCCCGCCGGCGGTGCCAGAGGATCGGGTTTGGATGTAGGTTGAGTGGAAGAATTTGGTTTAGGAATTGGGATGAAACCAGCAGGTGGAGCCAATGGGTTGGGTTTGCCAGCAAGAAGGGTTAGAGGATTCAGCTTAGGAGGTAAAAAGCCAACAGGAGGGGCAAGAGGGTCAGCTTTAGGCGACGGACTGGTTGCAGGGGCGGATGGTTGTGGTTCCTCTGAGGGTGTCTCACTTTCCCCAATCCTTTCTTTGCTTTCCTCCTGGGTTTCTTTGCGTTCGGCAGCTCTCGAGCGGGAGCGATGCTCTTTAGTCCTTGCACGGCCCATTAGGCTGGTCAACCCAACGGAGAGGGCATCTCCATCCACAGAGCTGCCAGCTTGCTGGTGACGGCTTGTTTTGGGAACAGAAGTGGCTGTCGATGGCTTTTCCTCTGATCCCGCTTTGTGCGCCAAGTTCAGTTCTCTCCTCGCTGACGTGTCCGACTCCATGCTGCCATGACGTCCATTCATGGAGCCACCACTTCTCTGGTCTACAGTCAGTGGCCGCTCTGGATTCACCACTGTTGACGGTTCACCTCTGTGTCGCTCGGCTGGGCCACTAACCGCTGTCTGAGACTGACTCATGCTGTTCTCACTGTCCGACTGTTCACACAACCCAAAACACACATGTACAGGTGACCACAAAGTAAACACCTATGAAATAACCCGCAAGCAGCAAGAACTAAAGTTAAAGGTTTACATTCCTCGTAACCAACAACAGTACTATTTCGGGTTTCACAATAGCTTAAGCAAAATTCAACAAGCAACAAACTTTTGAAGTTCCCAAAAGGTGACAAATGGGTGCCGTTCTGAATATCAGAGGGTCATCACGCTCTCCAGCCCAGCAGCAAGTACTGAAAGTTAATCTGAAAAACACTTTGATTTGCTCTCTTCCACATGGCCAGGCACTTTGCAGTTCTTTTCTCAGCACAGTGAGGCAGGTTAACAGACAAACCCCGTAATTAAGGTCACTGCTGTGCAACGTTGGCTTACAGCCCTGAAACACAACTCTACAGGATCAACCGCATAGGCTTTTTGTAGTCTCTTTTGCACACTATACACAATTCAGAACCTGGAGCATTGCAGAGACCTCACAATCACCTCAAACTATAAAATGACAGTTTAAAGTGCACATTTAGTTACAAGATACTAGTAATGAGCTCTTATGTGGAGACAGACCTTCATGTCTATCCTGAAGGTGATGATACTGGTGCTCTTCCAGCTGTGCACCTCCATGATGACTTGCAAACCTCTCACACATTTGCTTCAGGCACACACACATTCTTAGCTCAGCATCATTCTCATGCTCCTTCCCTCTCTTTCTTTCTCCAGCTGCCCCTCCCACTACAACAGTGATTGGAGGACAAAAAGGTCAGGGTATGATGTCAGCAAGCTCCTCCCACTGGAGTATAGCAGCAGTACAGTTCCAAACAAACATCCACATACAATCACTCTCATCTCCACCTGCAATAATTATCTTAACTCTTGATAATTTTCACATTTGAGCATCTGGATGAAGAGAAGAAACAGATTAACTGCTTTCATACGGTAATTATAGACAAAGTCCACAAAAGCTGTCCTAAAGGAAAAAGACCACCATTTTCCAAACAAACCCCATCTTTAGCACCTCCTGATGATATATGTGAAGTAAACACACAGAATGTGTTTTAGAGCGAACCACAGCCACAACAACAAATGCAAAGTGCTGGGAAATGTGATCTCATCTGATCTCAGAACAGACACCCATCTGAAATCCGAGTCACGCAGTAATGAAGACACTGATCAGACACTTACACTCGAGGCTTTTGCACCTGGAACATTTTCATCTTTCACCTGAAGGGAGGTAGATGGAGACAGTATTAAAGTTAAACAAGAGATCAGGCCCTCTGTCCTCAGATATTATGCTGGATATGACCTCCGATCCTGCTCTATCTCTCTCTCTCTCTCTCTCTCTCTCTCTTTATTCTCCCAGTCTACAGTTTAGGCAATAGGGATTCTCATGGAGGCGGAGGTGAGGTCAGACAGTTCATTATCCCGCTATAAGAGTGAATTCTAACGTCTGTCTTTACTTTACTAAAGGATGGTACATCTAAATTGTCACATACATGCACCTAACTAGTTAGTGAATGTGGACAAAGAAGAAATCTTAAAAGGCACAATGTATAATTCCTTTTCCACTAGTACAACTTAACTAAAAAAAAAAAAAACATTTTGTCATGGCCTTTGAAGTTTACTGAGATCCCTATTAAGTATTTTTTTAAAAACTGCTTAATATTACAATAAAATTACAAAACCGCCATAAATAAGCAGAGACATAAGATAAGAGGAAAAAAAAGATAAAAAATTGAGTTAAAAGGGTATTACTTTTGTATTATCTCTTAAAACTTTAGTATTCATTTGCAAAAACTTTTGTGATGTAAATAATATGAGATGGGAGGTAAATTTACATTTCAGTGCTTTTGCAAGCATTCACAAAGTTTCTTGGGGAATGCAATGCTTTTGCCAAAGGAACATAAAAGATTTGCAAGCAAATGCAAAGTTTCTTGGGGGAACACAAACATTTCGCCCATGAATGTAAAAGCACTGAAATATAGTTTTTACTCCTATCTCATAGTTTTTTCAGTCCCACTTAGGGGCTCTGTAAGATATAGACCAAACATCATCTAAACTGTATTTTCTAAACTAGTTCTATTTCACCTGTCCTGAGCGGGCAATAAATTAACAAATTATAAATGAACGGACAATAAATTAACAAACAGCATAAAACTGTACTTCCCTTTTTCTCCCAAAATGAGAATCGAGATGAGAAAGCCATGGATAAACAGACAGGAGAGGAGAGGAAAGGAAAGGGGAGGAAAGGAAAGGAAGGCTTTTTTGGTGAGAGGCAGAAAACAGGATCAGGAAAATGCAGGCAGTCTTCTTGGTTGAGGTTTTGGGGGTACTAGGACCCTGCGGTGAATGGGTAGAATGAACAGCTACAAGGGAAGAAAAAGGAATGAACATCAAATCTGTCAGATGGAGTAAAGTTAAAGAAGAAGCATCATTTAGGCTTACAGCATGACACTCGGTTAGTCAAACAACAAGGCAAGAGATCACTGACTCAGCATTCCATTGCTGAATTGCAGCTTTCTGAAAGTGCACCTAAAAATGAAAATTCTGTCATTGTTTACTCATTCTCATGATGTTCAAAACAATATAATGAATGTGAATGATGACTGGGGCTGTCAATCTCCAAAATTACAAATGGTTAATGTCTAGACTCACTCGTACTATATTTCAAGCCTTCTAGAAAAAAAAGAAATTTGAAATTTCAGTTATTATTTAGAACATGAGGGTGAGTAAATTATGACAGATGGACAAACAAAGATCTAAATAATGTCCATGTGAATGTGGATTAAAAAAAACATGCTGGAAGAGCACATTTGTAATGCAAAACAACCGGTCTGAAAGTGAAAGTGCAGTTTAAGGCAACAGGACTGAGCTTTCATGACACACCAGAACATTCACTATAAATAGAGCACATGTGAAGAGGCCACAATGTGAAGTGACCAGCACACACACACACACACATACACACACACACACACGGCTGTCCCGCAGGCTTTAAACCCTGATTCTTATACCTGTCAAACACAAAGCAGACACATCGGATTCCGTCTGTTATGTTAACCAGTTAGTCAGGTAGGCATCCATGGGCAGACATCTTGAGCGGAGCTCAACGTGGGGCAGCCGCAGGATGTTACGACAGAGACATCGAGCCGGAGTTCGGGCTCGGGAGGGGGGATAACAGCTGTTGCAGGACACAGAGGATATTAATAACCATGTAGACCCCAGTACCCCCTGACCACACACACAAACACACACACACACACACACACACACACACACACACACATATATATATATATATACACACATAACAAACTGAATTCAAACAGCTTAACTGTCCTTTCAGAAAATTCATCCAAACTCAATTCACAAACTTCATTAGAGACAACTCTGTTGATGAATGTTTAAATCCCACCACAAGGGGGCAACAACATGTGTGACTAAACAAAATGCTGCTGTTCCTCACAGATCCACCAGAGGGAGGCGTTGTGCACACTTCATGATGAGTTCATTTTTGTTAGCCTGACTTAATTAGCGTTAATGTGTTAAATAAACCCCTAACCCTAAGTAAGCTTTTCTGTGTAATTCATTCTACACTGTCCCATCATATCTAGGGACCATAATGTCATTAGTGAGCTCTTTTGACTTGAGCAAGTAAGCAACCACCCAAAATACCCCAGAAAAATCACAGCAACATGCTAAAAAACACTCAGAATACTTTAGCGACATCCTAGCAACCACCCAAAACATCCTAGCATTGTGATAATAAGAAGTTTTGCTTCAGAAAATGTGTGGATCTATTTAATTAGCAAGCTGTGATTAAAAAGTCTTCATCAAAAGTAAACAGTAAAAGTAGTTGTTCATGCTGGTAAAGCTTATCAGATTAACTTTATAGAGCTGCAATGAGCCACTGTGATTGGCCAGGGTTGAGAACAGGGTGATTGCTGATTGGCTGTGCTGCAACAAAATTCATTTAAAACTCAGATTAAATGATTCTGATTAAATGATTCTGCGTCAACATGCATAAATGTTCACAGAAGAAATAACATAATATACTGACTACCACACAAATACAAACCCACCAAGAGGCTTTATATTCTGGTGGGGTTGTAGACCAGACCAGGCCTGTCATATTGTGTCACATCAGCACTATCAAACCGGACACAAACAGTTCTGGAGTTGTCTATGGAGGATGCAGTGGGCTCCTTAATCTGATTAGCTTTCCCTTGTCTCTGTGTGGTCTTTCTACAAAATCCTGATGGATCAGTGAATTTCTTTGTCTTATCTGTTTTCACTGAAAG
This sequence comes from Elopichthys bambusa, assembly GCA_037101425.1. Lineage (NCBI taxonomy): Eukaryota > Metazoa > Chordata > Actinopteri > Cypriniformes > Xenocyprididae > Elopichthys > Elopichthys bambusa. Next base: position 39,624,072 of record CM074433.1, read on the forward strand.
CAATTCTTCTGCATTCATAGCTTTAAAATGGACACAATGAAAGGCTGATGTTAACTTTATCAAATATTCTTTCATTTCTCAACAATAGTAGATTAGAGTAGATATAACCAGGGGACGGGACTACATGGCATATATCACACATACACACATCAAAACTTACATTATTAGTAAGATGAAGTGTGGAGTTTAGGAGTGTCTCCAAACAAGTACACAATGTAACATGGTGGGAGGTCTAAAGACTTTTTAAGCCCCACCTAGTAGCCTATTTGTTGCTATGGTTATGAAACGTAGCACCTCCTTCCTTCAAAGCCTGATTATTCTTAGCTCTTCTTGCTAATCCAATGTTTGTTAATACCAAGTGCTAATGGAGCAGAGAACTGTGCATTTTATCTGCTTTTAAATACATATATGCTGTATTTTCATATATAATATATAGGCTATACATGAAGGATTTGATCAAATCTAGGATTAAAGCACAGCTAGCACAGAAAAGATTAGCATAGCGTAATTTGATCTCTGAGGGGAATCCAAGCCATAGATATTAGTTGAAGTAGATGGCATATTTACAATATGTTCAATTCATTCAGTAGCCAGCCACTGAAAATAAGTCTTTCTACAGATTTCTAGTGTACAAAAAAAACAGGAAAACAAAGGTTGTGATGAAACAAGGGGAGGTGGAGACATTCTTCTACAGGCTAAACTACAGGCTGATTTAAACACCTGCTCCACAAACTCATAAAATATCGCACAAAGATGCAAAAAACAGATGTTTTTCTCGTTCAGAAACATCCTGAGGGCACGAGCCCTGCGGACAGATAACAGCAGCGTGTCTGGTCTTGCTGCTTCTCTCTGCATAATGATTTCCATAACATTTATGTTATGGGAAAAGGGCCTACATGACTCATGCTAAATATAGGCATCAAAATCTTAAGTAAATGATACAATAAAACCAAAATGATTATGGATGGATTCAATTCTGTGAATAAAATCAGACATTCCCCAACCGGTTAGAGTCAAATCTGAAAAAATCAATCAATCAATCAATCAATCAACCTTCACCTAAAAAAATAAAGCTTCACAATCAAATAAGCTATGACAACATCAAATGGCATTTCACTTCCATAATGCATTAAAGTCACCATGAAATCAAAATTCTTTTTCTTTTTTTAAAATTCATGTGTCCTCGTAATCAAAATAATTTCCCCTCCCTCTTGCAGCAACATGTCTTCTCTTCTCTGATGATGTTTACTGGTGCAAGGGCGGGACAACCTGTCACTCGTATGACATCACACCACAACCATCCAATCAATTCTCAATGGACAAAATCAAGTCCCGCCCTACATTTTTTTTTTTTTTTTCTCGAGAAGCTGTTTCACTTGGATATATGTCACAATGGGGAAGAAAAGACTATCGCAACTTCTGCGTCATGCAGACTTAAAGTATAAAAGGTAATTGTTTTGATTCTATGCATTCTGCCGTATTCTGAGGGCGTGAATAACCGGCAGGTAAGTGACTAACTGGCTGCTCCCAATAACCAAGTCACATTTAACGGACTGGTAAACTGGCAGAGCTGGAATCATCCCTGTGCCAACATGCTCACAGTTAGAGCTTGAATACTGGACAGCTTCACACAGTCCTACTGCCAAATACCAGTGCAAATCAGCCCAAAAACCACAGCTGGTCGTCACATTGACCCAGCGGTCCAAACTAGGATAATTATCAGCCTGACCAAAGCCACTTCCTGGACCCCTGTGGAGGGCCAAGTCTGTCCAATGACCAGCATCAATATTAAGGCCCTCTCAATCTCACGACTGCACTGGGGCGACACTGACAGCTCAAGAAAGACTTCTGGGTCATCGGCCAGGAAACAAAGTGGAGACATAAAGAGAGATTTGACAGAGAGGACAGAGGGACAGCAGACACTGATGACAGACGAAGGACACTTCCTGTATTCAGTGCCTAATGTGCAGCCAAGTTGATCTATTACATAATCTAATCTGATAGTAGTTAATGAAGCCATTCATGGACAGATTGTTTCAGAGCAGACAGAGGACATTAATAGTCCACAGGCTGTTGAACCCTCTCAGAGCAGACGAAAAAGAGAACCATTGAGCCAAAATAAATAAATAAATAAATACAGGACAGTGTCAGTAGGGGTTATTTAAAATAGCAATGCAAAAATTTGACTGACATAGCCATGCAAATAACTAACTGTTAGACTGATCGACTGTTGGTTTGTTTATAATGCATAATTTTAAAATAAATTAAAATAGTACAGTTCAAAAGTTGAGCCTGTAAGAATATTTCATGTTTTTGAAAGAAATCTCTTATGCTCACCAAGGATGCACTTATTTGATCAAAAATACAGTAAAAATGGTAATATTGTGAAATATTATTACAGTTTAAAATAACTGTTTTCTATTCTAATATATTTTATCATTTAATTCGGTTATGGCAAAACTGAATTCTCAGCATCATTTCTCCAGTCTTCAGTGTCACATGATCCTTCAGAAATCATTGTACTATGCTTATTTGCTGCTTAAAGTACACATGAAATCAAAATTGACCTTATTTATTTTGTTAGATCAAATTGCTAGTTTTATGGTAAACAATTCATCCGTGCAAGTCAATCCACACAAAAAAAATAGTTTGGCTTTGTAATATTGAATCAAAATCTGAAAATGCTCCTCCCCTCTGCAACGGTGCCCCTTCTCTAATGACATCAGTTTGACGGCTTGGGTTGAAACCGCTTAAACCACTCCCCTCCGACCGTTAGTCTGCTATGAGCGAGAGATGGAGAGGAGGAGCGCTAAAGTACAACCCTGCCCTCTATTCAATATTCTGTTTCACTTGGAAATACGTCACAACACTGGAGAAAAGTCGTTTGCAACTTCCGGTTCAGGGGGACTTTAAGAAACATTTATTATTATTATCAATGATTATCAAAGATTCTTTCATGAACAGAAAATTTAAAAAACAGCATTTATTTGAAATCGAAATATTTGATAACATTGTAAATGTCTTTACTGTCACTTTTGATTCATTCAAAAAAAAATTCTTACTGACCACAAACTTTTGAATGGTAGTGTATCTCATCATTTAAAAGGTTTAACCATAACTACAGTAACTCTTTTACTGCAAAAAAAGCAGTTTGCCTTGATATGCATTTTAGTAGTAACTCTCAGTCAAAAAAAAAAAAAAAACCTTGAAAGCTTTATGTGTTCAGATTTCCCAACAGAATAAGCAGTCACACACAAAAGACTGAGAAGAGCATGCTGATTGATTCATTCATTCAGATGCCAATCCTTCAGCTAAGAGGACCGGAGAGGGTGTGAGGTGATAGTGTGTGTTTAAGTGTTCTTCTAAGTACAGCAATGCAGCTGAAACCTGTCTGTCTGGTAACTATCAGCACAAACAATCAAACCTGTCAAAAAAAAATCACAAGGGTTTCCTGTCACATTCACAGACACGCTATCATTGAACAAATACCAAACATTATACTGGCAAAAAGCCACACATGCTTGATGACACAAGATTATCTGCCTTCCCTGAGCATTTCAGTTATGGAGGGTATTCACTAAGAATGATTTGTGCGCTGATAATCAGGGTTGCTATTGTTATCTCCAGTGTAGGGGGTAACGCGTTACAAATAACGTGAGTTACATAATCAGATTACTTTTTTTTTTAAGTAACGTTATTAACACATTACTTTTAAATTTACAACAAAATATCTGAGGTACTTTTTCAAATAAGTTACTTTGTTTTCCCATTCATTGACTGATGCCTCTTTTGTCCCCATGTTGAGAGAAATCGGGTGTAAGTGTAGAGGCGTTGTTTACGCTGTGTAAACATGCTGGTTATTGTAGTTTTAGGCTATCAGAGTATTACGCAAACCTGCAATAATTAAATATGTCAAATAATTAAAATGTACTACATATTTTATTAACCAATGTCTTTGCTGCTGACCTTCGATGATCTAATTTAACCAAACTAATAACCAGAAATGACTTTAGATAAACATCACATTTGTGTTTCATTTTTGTTTTTTTAATGCTGAAGGAAGAGTATTGAACCAAAGCCACTTTAAGGCAAGCCTCCAAGGTTAGCAAAAAAAAAAAAATTGCGTAACGCTGTGGTATGCAGGGAAGGAGACCAGAGGTCAAAGGCTTCACTACGCTGAATAAACTGCTTTTCATTTAATGAATCTTCAGCCTATTGGGCAATCTTCAATCTTCATTTATTTTGGATTTATCTATTTTCAGAGTTTACGCCAAAAAAAAAAAAAAAAAGCTGAGAGAAGTCATGGACAATTGCATGAAAGTTAGGATTCAGTTTACGACACTTCTCATTCATTTCTGTGGTATCCGCAAACAGTGATTGAAAAATGCTGCTTCGGAAACTAATTGAAATTAATAAGTTTAAAGCTGCAGTCCATAATTTTGTCTGTTTGTCGCCATCTCTGTTTGAAACCTGCAATTGCAGTTGTTGGCATATGTGTATCATATCTTTATTCTTTATTTTATTTATTTTTTATTTTACTATCTGTGTACTGTTGTTGTCTACGTGTACTGGAAGCTTCTTCTGTCACCAAAAAAAGCATGCACCTTGTGTGTGGCAATAAAGCTCTTTCTGATTCTGATTCTGAAAAATGACAAACGTACATAAACAAAAAACTGAAAACTAATTTAAAATATTAATTAATACTATAATGGTAAATAATACTAAAATAACACTGCTAATGGTGCTGTTGTTTATAAGCTGTCTCTGCACAATTTTGGCATCCATTTCAAAGGAAATGCATATCAGGTAACAGTGTAAACAGGAAAAAATTTGTTTTTCCAAATTTTCTTTTGAAAAAGGTTAGTTGCACCAGGCAAATAGAGTTAATTTTAGTGAATAAATTATATAGATACTAATTTGCATAGAAAGGAGTGTTTGCAATGAAAATAAAGAGAATGATTAAGCTGAAGCACTATTTCAGCACATTTAACACCTGGTTAAACTGGATTACAAGTAGTTAGAAGCAGGTGAAAAAAACTTTCTTGAACTGAAATACAGCACACAATAGTCTGCAGCTGCCTACATATTCACATATTTTTCATCGATATAGATACAACAAGCAACACATTTCACCACGCAGCTCTCCACAGTGGCATAGTCTAGATTTCTGTATCACAATCTTTATATAGAATAATCGCTTCTAGGCCAATCCCAAATGTGTCATATCTTTTTCTGTACTCAGTTTAAAGTGGGCCAGTAAAATCCCCGGTGGGACTCCTGCCCTCCGCAGGCTGGGAGAGACTGGCCACTTTATCACAAAAGGTGCAGTTCATTACAGCTACTGGTTTGACATCGTTCACCCTGATAACATCATAATTTGAGATGGCTTGCATGAAGATAATGTTTTGTATCATTATTATAAGACTGAATATTTTAAGTTATTGGTATTTGGTAACAAGAACTAAGAGAAAATTTGGTCAAGATAACTTGAATGCCCCAGATTCTCAGCCTCTCCTCTGACTGATGCGCTCTATTGTCGGGGCAAATTTGCCCAGAAGGATCTAGACTGCATAAATGTCTATTCATGTAGGCAACTAGGCCCACAAGTTGGGATTTTGGGATTTTTAAAGAGGGTCCATGGAGAAATTTAACATTAATATAGTATATGTTGTTTTTAATGAAGGTTATTATAAAGTTTTGCTTTTTTTTCCCATTGGATTGGCTATAAAAGTTTTCTAATGCTCTGACATGGTGTTCTAAAATAACACTTAGACTTTGACACTGAGATTTTTCTGGTTATCCATTAGCAAAAAGCATATAAAGGGCTGAGTTCTCTCCACACACACTCCTATTCAAACACAACAACAGGTTTAGCAGGAGTGATCGCTGACTCATGTGATCCACGCCACACTCATTTGATTAGCTTGACCAAATAATTCTCTTCAAACACCTGTCTTTTCCTATTTTGGCACCATGAGAGGAAATGCTGTTTGTGTGAAGAGCTGTTCTATAGGATCAGGCCAGATGCTCTCAGCTGCACCAGGATAAACCCCTTACAGTTTAAAAGGCCAAACGTTACAGTACAGAAACACAATATTCTATAGTTTTACCTCCCCCATGTTATTCTACATCACGAATAAATCACTCGGTGCACTTTAATCTCTTCACTGAGCTCTGGTTTTGTGCTGAGCCAGATCAAATTAACATATCAGATCTTGGACGTGAGCCTAAACTAAGCAAAAACATTTTTTTCTCAATTTGTTAGGATGAATTTGCTGTCACTGTTATAAAATTACTGTTATAAAAATAATGTTAAATTAAATTATTTTTTTTATTTTAAAAAATTACAAAAAAGCTTTATAATATATATATATATATATATATATATATAAAATATATATAAAAAAGGCTTTATTTTTCTACTGAATGGAAATGTGTAGAAAATAAGTTAAACAAAACAAAATATCTTATACATTATATAGTCATTAATTACTCACCCTCATCTTGTTCCACAACTGTAAAACCTTCATTCATCTTCAGAACACAAATTAAGATATTTTTGATAAAATCTGATGGCTCAGTGAGGCAAGATAATTAACACTTTCAGATGCCCAGAAAGGTACTAAAGACATATTTAACAGTTGATGTGACTACAGTGCTTCAACCTTAATGTTATGAAGCAACGGGAATACTTTTTGTATTTGTAAAAAAAAAAAAATAATAATAATTTTTAAAAAAATAACGACTTTTATTCAACAATATCTAGTGATGGGCGATTTTTCAGAACACTTCTTCATGAAGCTTCAAAGCTTTACGAATCTTTTGTTTCAAATCAGTGGTTCGGAGCGTGTATGAAACTGCCAAAGTCACGCCCCCCAGTGGTGAACCACTGAAATTTCGAAACACTTACGACGTAACAAAGCCTTGTTTACTGAAATCACGTGACTTTGGCAGTTTTATACACAATCCAAACCGCTGATTCGACACAAAAGATTCGTAAAGCTTTGAAGCTTCATGAAGCAGTGTTTTGAAATCACCCATCACTAGATATTGTTGAATAAAGTCTTTACTTTGTTTTTGGTGCACAAAAAGTATTCTCATCGCTTCATAACATTAAGGTCAAACCACTGTAGTCACATGAACTGTTTTAAATATGTCTTAAGTACCTTTCTGGGCATTTAAAATTGTTAATTATCTTGCTGTCAATGGAGGCCTCACTGAGCCATCGAAAATATCTTAATTTGTGTTCCGAAGATGAACGAAGGTCTTATGGGTTTGGAACGACATGAGGGTGAGTAATTAATGACAGAATTATCATTTTTGGGTGAACTAACCTTTTAAATATCAAGCATCTAATAACTGGGGAAATGTAACAATCACTGTGATTTCCTAAGTGACTTTGTGCTTGTGACATTTATTGTCTGAGACAATGGCTGCTGATGTTTTGAAATATCTGAGGAATCAATTTGACAGAGGTTTACAGAAACAAATGCTGCTGACATCACATCTGCTTTCACCCTGCTTCCACCACCTGACCTTAACAGAAATTTTAAGATTGAAATATACTAAAAGGGCTGTCAGGCCAACAAAGTCGCCCACATTCTGGAACGGGGCCGTTCTCTCAGCTGTGCCAGGATACAGCAATGAAAATGTGTCAGAGAGAGCAACTGGGGAATACAGAAGAGCCAAGAGAGCAGACAAAGTAAAAAGTCTCTAATGCTGTTGCAAACAGTGAAACAAAGATCTTTATCATTCCAGAAGATAAGATGAGATCTTCGGGAATATTGTCTTATACATTTATACATTTGGCAGATGCTTTAATACAAATTGCATTCAAGCTATACACTTTATCAGTTCATGGCATGCATTTTTTAGGAATAGAATCCATGACCTTGGCATTGCTAGTGTCATGCTCTGCTGTTTGAGCTACAGGAATGCTTTCTAAAATTCAGTAAACAAATAAAAGACTCTCTCGTTCTTGGAACTTCATTTAACAGCATAACACTATGGATGTCAGAGACTTTTTTGCTATTCGTTCCACTCAGATGGGGCTCTACACAAATACAGGTGCATTATGGGTAAGACAAAACACGCATTAGACAGGTTATTAAACCCCCCGAGCTGTCTCACTGAAACTGTTGACATCATCAACAGTTCTCTGCACAACGGTCCTTTCAGATGTCAACAGAAACACTCATATTGCTCTGAATTCACATAAAGCCTCAAGGCTGTAAGCGATCTTCCATCTAAAATGTTGCTGAAACATACAGTATGTACCTTCAAACTGTATCGGTTTTCCTGAGAAATGGCAAAACGGCAAACACATACCATCCAAATTGCACTTTTAGCTAAAAAATAATATTTATCAGACTGTACTGACACAATTTCATTTGGGTTTATTGACCTATTGGATAGTGGGGAAACAACAGAAAATTATGTAAAGAAGAGCATAAGGGCAGGAACACACTAAGCTGACGCCGACGAACTAGTGGCGACGAAAGCAGACTGCGGGGTTGGCAGTGTCTGGGTCCAAAGTTGGCTTGACACACCAAACCGACGCTCGACAGCTGACAGCCAAGTAGCATGTCCGTTCTGTGCCTGCGTAGAGAAGAAATGCCTTTCCGTACCAGCAGGTGGCAGTAGCTGAACAGCCAATCAGAATGATCAGATGGCCCTACCGACCGACGAGCTCCGACGCCAATTTAACATGTCGAATCGGCCGGAAAAAAGCCAACAAGGACTAACTTTAGCCGATGATGCGGAACACACTGAGAAAACTTAGTCGGCCGATGAACAAAAACTGGCCGATGGCCTACCGTCGGCTTGGTGTGTTCCTGCCTTAATGCAAACCAGACACAAACCCGTGCCTTCCACATTGGTTTCATGGCTCATTGTGTTAGAGCAAGTCCTCATTGTGTGATTTAAAGGGTTAATTCACTCAAAAATGAAAATTATCCCATAATTTACTCCTCAAGCTATGACTTTCTTCAAACACAATCAGAGTTAGATTAAAAAGTATACTGGCTCTTCCAAGCTTTATAATGATAGTGAATAGTAACCAAGATTTTGAAGGCCAAAAAAGCACATCCATCCATCATAAAAGTAATCCATACGGCTCCAGGGGGTTAATAAAGGCCTTCTGAAGCGAAATGATGCGTTTTTGTAAGAAAAATATCTATATTTATTACTTTATAAACTATAATCACTGGCTTCAGGTAACATCCGTCTGCCCATTCACGAGAGAGTCGAGTTCCGGTGTCTATGACGTAGGATGTAGGAGTAGTGTAAGCTTAGGTGAGAGTAGATGCCTCTCGCGGTTCAAACAAATAGGGCTGGGCAATAAACTGAAGCTCCTCCAACATTTCTCCTTAAAAATTCTCATTTTAGACACCTAATTCGCGTTTTGCTCTATCCTCTGCACTTCCGCTGTCATAATTTTCATTTTTGGGTGAACCAACCCTTTAACACATCACAACCATTACACATTAGCTACAAACTTGCGTATCTCACCTCACGATACGGGCCTCTGGTGTTCCTCAACCAGCATCGGCTCAGCTCACTCAATTCCACGATGGGCTGCACCTTCAGACGTACCGTGTCTCCAGACTGCTTGATCATCTCCACGATCTCATCCCTGGTTTTACTTTCCACATTCCTCCCATTGATCTCTACCAGACGGTCACCAGGCACCAGCCCCAATGTCGGGTCCTTGTTCCCAGCGCCGGGCTCGGCAAAGTGGACCACCTTTCGGTAGGGCGACCCATCGGGCTTCTGGTCCACCATGGTGGTACGACGAAGTGAAAAGCCGAAATCGCCAGTGTTGCGGCGCTGAAGTTCCAATTCCCTTGGCGCAGGAACTTGAGGAGGCGCCAAAGCAGGCAAGCGCAAATCTGCAGGGAATGTTCGTTCCACTATCTCTGGAATCTGGACATTCTTCACAGGGATGGTTTGGTGAGGCATATATAAGGGCGATTGATTGAACACCTTGATCTCTACCTGAGGTGAGGGAATGGTGGAGTTCTGGCCTGATGGTGCAGTCGAACCTGAGGGGCTTTCCTCTTTGCTCTTCTGTGAGAAAGAAAACCGCTTTAAGATTTGTTCTACCTGGGAGTTCTGCTTCTCTTCTACTTGGGAGTTCTGCTTCGTCATGGAGTCAAACCTGGCCACCTGTTCTTTGACAGATGACCGGCGGACATCTTGCTCCACCTTAATATCATCGCTGGAGCTTGTGGGTGTTATGGTACCCTCAGTGTAGAGTTTCCTGAGGTCCACGTCTGTCAGGCTGAGCTCTGTGTTTCGGACCACCTTGATGGGAATGGGGCTGGAAATCTCCAGCTTCCCTTTCAACTCCCGTTTAGAGCTGCTCCGATGAAGATTAAAGAAACCTCTCCTCACGCTCATTTCCTCTAGACTCTTCAGCTCGGCTTGAGACATTCGCTCTTTTTTCTCCTTCTTCTCCTTTTTCTCCTTTTTTGTTCCATCCTTCTCCTTGTCTTTATCTTTCTTGATCAAGTGGAACATGGTTGAGCCTAAATGTAGAAAGCTACCAGATGTCGGTCTCTTCACACCATACAGATCAATAATGGCATTCAGTCATGACCAGCACCAGTTCCACAGCACCAAAGCACCTCAGCAACAGGTGAAGCCCACCTCTAAAACAACAGATTGACAAACAGAAGACATTTTTAAGGCTTCCTCCCTCTTGCAGCATCCTGTAGTAGTGAGTTTGTGACTGTAGTAGTCATGGGGTATAAAAGGCACATTAAACATTTTAAATATGTAAAATATATATATATATAATAGTTGTAGTTATTAATAATAATTTAAAGTTATATATATATATATATATAAAATCATTGTAGTTTTACTTTCAGTATATAGGTTTACTATATATAAAAATATATGTATTATAAAAATAATATAACAAAGTAGGCTATAATATAACGCACATGACAGACACAAAGTTCATGTCAGTCATTTCAGTAATTTATGGATTAACTCAGCTAAATAACCCACATAATTTATAAATCAAAAGAGTAAAAAAGTGTACATGTGACGGAAGACCCTTGTGTGACGTCACACACCCTCATTGGCTGCTCTTACCTTTCCTGACAGGTACAAAAATTGGTAACCGAGTCGTACAGCTTTTATTAGCGACAACAGTTATACAATTTATAAAACAATGACATAAACGTGATATAAAACACAGCACCATAAATTAGTAATGATCTTAAATCGATCATTTTCCAGATTATCCAAACAAAACTAGTAGAATGAATCACTTCCTGAAACTTCTTATCTCATCTCCCCCTGAACACTTTCTCTTCGAATTAAATTTGAAATCTCAAAACTATTAACACAATATTTATGATACGAAATCCCTTGACATCACCTGCAGAATCATGTCTGTCATGTAATGTTGAATTCAGCTCTATAAATAAACTCTCATTGATTCAGCTCTGAAAGTAAACCTACGATGCTTTTAAAATCTATTTGTGCCTTTAATATATTACTACTTGATGCATTATTTACACCACATATTCATATCTGCATGTATATCATTTATTTGATCTTGTATAAAGTGAATCACATCATATGGCTTTAAGGTGAATGTTTTGGTTCGCGTAATGCGCTTCTCTAATCCTCTTTATTCCGTATCAAAGCAAACAGACAGTCTGTTTACCTGTACAGTGAACTAAAGACAAATGCCGCTAATGATAAACAAACTTACCGTTGAAACAGTGCTGAAATTGTCTGGCGATCCCCGGTGCGCACTGAACTGCAGCACCGGTCCTGTGGAAACGCGTCTACAGCGTTTGACGGTCAGTGGGACGCGCGCACCAGCTGAGCGCGCTCCCGGCTCACTGAGATAAGAAGAGTTGAACAAATCAATGGATCCATTTCTGCCTGTCTAAAGAGACTTTTAGCTTGAGATACTTAGAATAAGTTGAAAGTTTAATGCAACAAAAATAAAATAAACAGATAAAAGATAAGGATAATAATTTGTACTATTTTAATTTGATAATTTGTATACGATTGATGCACTATTGACACATACAAAATATATTTAATAGAGATTATTATTTTTCAAAACAATCATGTACTTTACATGAATTTATGTTGAAATATTGCATTGCATTATTCCTATATTGAACCATGGCATAATGATGGTGGTTGAAACTCGTTTGCATGGCTATAGCGCCCTCCTCTGGACCAACTCTCTGACAGCACTAATCCCTCCTTCTGCATTTTATATTAATATTTATATTATTCTGTTCTTGGAGCCTGAATACATCTAGAAAGCACAATGCTTTAGTGAGTTTAGTGGCACAAATTGCAATAAAAACGAAAAAAGGTCCATTTAAGGTCAACTCATCCAAATCCATATTAAATATGTAAAATAAGTTCAGCCATTAACCAAACCATATCCAAAAGCTTCTCAACCCAATATGGATCTAAAATCAGTTTCACTATGGTATTTTGATAGAAAAGCCAAAAGAGTGATGAAAACAGACAAACCTACATAAACCAGAAAAGAGTCTGGCATTACATCATTATATAATATAAATATTACATGATGATTATATCATAATTACAGTATTGCCACAAAGATAGCGAACCAGATGTGTGTGTGTGTGTGTGTGTGTGTGTGTGTGTGTGTGTGTGTGTGTGTGTGAATCAACTTTGCCAGTTTTCGCTTTATTTAACTAATCAAACATTATCTGTTCTTACCTAACCCTAATTCTAACACCCTTCAATCCTCACGTTTTTAGACAATTTTGTGCCAAACATAAGCAGTTTAAAAGTTTCTCCCACTAAGGTCATGGAAGAAGAGTTTTTTTTAAACTGGGGTCTTTATGAGGAGTGCATTCAGGTCATCATGTTCACTGCAAGAACATACTGTACAAATCAGCTGATCCTGATGCAACCACAGTGTCATAGTTGGTAAGATATAACAGATCCTTTCTGTAAAACAGCTAGTGGGTCATTTCCTTCAAAACAGAAAATACCAGAAAATATTCCTTTATTAAAAGTAAAACATGTAATTAATATAGTTAATAAAATAATTTTTAATTAATGTTTTTTTGTAGCATTTATTGTACATTATGGATTGAAATCTTTACTGAAATTCTAATTCAGTTATTTTATCATTTAACATATAATGTTTGACAGCCACACAAAAATAACTGTTATACTTCTGGAAAAAACATCCTCATAAAGCCTGACCTTTTAATCTCTCTGTGACCTATTAGAGGGGAACCCTGCTGATAATAAAACGGGTTATTAGGTTAATTCAGTTCAGGACTCGCTCTGTATGTCGCTCCTCATTATAAAACGATCCTAAAGTAGACTGAGCTGTCTCTGCGTCTTCAGCTAATCATTCTTGTGTGTCTGCTGGGGGATTTATAGGAATACAGCATTTGGACAATGAAACTGAAACACCTGGTCTTAGACTACAATAATTTATTAGTATGGTGTAGGGCTTCCTTTTGCCGCCAAATACACCATCAATTTGTCTTGGGAATGACAGATACAAGTCCTGCACAGTGGCCAGAGGGATTTTGAGCCATTCCTCTTCCAGAACAGTGTCCAGGTCACTATATGATGCTGGTGGAGGAAAACGTTTTCTGACTTGCTTCTCCAAAACACCCCAAAGTGGCTCAATAATATTTAGATCTGATTACTGTGCAGACCATGGGAGATGTTCAGCTTCACTTTCAGGTTCATCAAACCACTCTGTCACCAATCTTGTTGTGTGTATTGGTGTGTTATCATCCTGATACACGGAACCCTCTTCGGGGTACAATATTTGAACCATTAGGTGCACATGGTCCTCCAGAATGGTTTGGTAGTCCTTGTCAGTGACGCGCCCATCTAGCACAAGTAGTGGGTCTAGGGACGGCCATGATATTGCAGTCCAAACCATCACTGATCCACACCCGTGCTTCACTCTGGGCACGCAAAAGTCCATGTGTTGAGCCTCTTTGGGGCTTCTCCACACCGTAACTCCCATGGATGTGGAAAAGTTAGTGAAGGTAGACTCATCAGAGAACAATACATGTTTCACATTATCCACAGCCCAAGATCTGCCCTGATTGCACCACTGAAACTGACATTTGGCACTGGCACGAGTGACCAAAAGTTTGGCTATAGCAGCCCGACCATGAATATTGACTCTGTGGAGCTCCTGATGAACAGTTTTGGTGGAAAAGGTGGAGACTTGAAGTTCACATTTATTTCTGCAGTGAGTTGGACAGCTTTATGTTTTTTCATGGAAGTATGCCGACATTACCCTAGATACCAAAGCTCTCGATACACCACACAGAGTTGTCTTGGTCACAGATGAGCCAGCGAGATGTGCACCAACGATTTATCCTCTTTTGGACAGTGGCCCTCCGGGACCGAAGTTGCCCATCCCTGGTATTAAACCTCCAACACTAGCCAGTGTTTCAGTCGTACTGTCCAACCCCTGAAAATCAGGTAAAATGGCACTTGCTTCATCCTGTGGGGTCTTGTTTCGGTCAATTCGGTTGAGTGAATGATTCAATGAATCATTAGGCGTGTTCGACTTACGGAACCATCTACTCTCTAATTGCTCTCGCAGTACTTTGATGACATACACTGATTGGTCTGAGCAGCGCTGCTTCAATCCCACAATGCACTGCAATAACGAGTGTACAACTGATGTACACTCAATGGCAAAGGCCATCACTGTGATGGTCAAGCCGAATGAATTCCCGCGTCTCGCCAGAAGATGGCGCACGCAGCAGCTGATCCATTCATTTTCCAGACCGCTGGTCCAATGTTGGGTACAGCTTAACAGGTAAAAAAAATCTATTTTAATTTATTATTAAATTATTTAATTAAGGGTATACATACTAGTTTCCATGACAAAGTTCAAGATAAATGTTTTCATTACTACTGGTTCTGCCAGTTTGCTAAGCTTCAAATGATTATTAAACGGTAAGCACAAACTAGGCAAAAGCGGCAGCACTTCCGGCGCACACAGTGTCCGAAATTGCTCACTCGTTTTCATTCACTCCTTTTAGAGGGACTATATTAGTAGACTAATATAGGGAATAGTGAATGAGGGTATATTGTGCTTTCGAACACAGCTAAGGACACCGAAAGAATCTATGAACAAATCTTTTGAGTGAAAAGTTTCAAAAGATTCAAGTCTCTTAGATTAATCAAAATCACTACCAACAATAGGCTGAGAAATCATGCATTAAGATGCATAACGCTATATTTTAATGTGTTAAAAAAAAAAAAAAAAAACTTTAAGACTTTAAATTTCAAGACTTTAAACAGATGCAGATAGGATAAATCCTGCAGTCAGTCTCGCGCAGTGAGTTATGACGAGTCTCGCGACAGTTCCACGCTATTCATCAACTTCAATCCTGTTTTTTGGAGCGTCCCGAGAGTCTATCGAGATGGAGATGAAAAACAGGGGTGTTTTGAAAAACACTACATTTAGAACTCCGTGACATTCGCCCCCGAAAGCATGGACAGAGTGCCTTGCACCGAAAAGTATGTATACATATATTTATATATTACCGTACTGTAGAACTGAATGGTGTTTTATTAATTAAATAAACCAGACTGCTGTTGTAATCCCCCGTCCCGCGAGTGGTACGGTCCGCGGGGTGGCGGAAGTCTCGCTCTGCCATGTTGAGCGCTTTGTTTCTGTGAGTGAGACGCGATGATGGAGCAGAGCTGGAGCTCTTTCTTATTCCAGGTGAGAAACTCTCTCTCTTAAGCACACACGCACATTCACACTCACACGCAGTCCGCGCGCCGCTCACTCATGCTGCCGGCCTGCCTGCTTCAGTCTGCTTCATGAACAGAGATATTTGAAACAGAGCAGTTGGAGCAAAACAATAGTAGATGAGTCCCGGGCGCCCAGCTGCGCTCCCTCTATAGATGTAGTAGTAGCACTCAATCTTCTGTGTTTACTCCTCTATCTCTGTAGATCTAACACCATATCCCTGTTTACTCCTCTTATCTTTATAGATGTAGCCTTCTATCAATCAGTTTTGCTACTCCATCTCTTTCTTTCTGTAGATCTTTCCTTCACTCCATCTATCTTTACTCCATCTATCCCGCTATATTTCTCTGCTATTCTGTCTCTGTCTCCATCTGTCTTTTCTTCTGTCTCTCTATCTGTTCATCCATCTCTCTATTCATTCCTTTATAGATCTTTCACTCTGTTTTCTCCTATATCTGTCACTCTCTCGTTCGTTCTTCTGTCTCTTCCTCCATCCATCTCTTCATTAACTCTCCTTCTCTATATCAGTCCATCATCTCTCATTATCAATTCCTCTATCATTTTCTGGAAAAATTACAGAAATGAATATCTGAAAAAATTATGGAAATGTCTATAGTCAATATATTTTTACATTTTAAATAAAAAATATTTTAAATATTTAATTTGGTAGGAATATTTTATTTTCGTGAGTGACTGTGTATAAAAATCTGTCTATCTATATAATCAGACACAGTATGAGCTGCTGTGGTGACTCAGATGTTGAGAACTAGTTCACATGTAAACTCACTTTATGAGGTGTTCAGTGATTGCTTTCTTAGTCACTTGTGTCCTCCAGGCTTTAGTTTAACTTTCTGCTTTTCATTATACCTTTTACAATGTGCATTGTCTGGTATTGCATCTGCCTCCTCTGTGTGATATTGTTGAAAATCATTTATCATGAGTTTTTGATGTCAGTGAGATCTCTCACTGTATGTTCTACTACTATAAATTACTGTGGGGCAACATGTCAGTGAAGAAGTTGTGTGTTTGATTACATGCTTTGTGTTCAGCACATGTTGAGCCATATGTGGGCTGCCTGGTGGATGAGTTTAGTTTTGCAGGTCTTCTTTATAATTTTTGTATTGCCTATGTAAGTGTGAAACATACTTCAATATATGACTCTTCTGAAAAGATCCTGGTAAACATGTAAATTGTAAAAACATTTTAGCTATATAATAACATAACATTTGCTCTAATAAACCTGATATTGATTTAAGATATAATATTTCCATAAGCAATGGATGTTTGGTGTCTTGTTTTGCCTTTGAAGTGCTGCAAGACTGAGTCATTTCACAGTTAGTACTTGAAAAGTGAGATTAGACAAGTTCGATCCTTCTAATGTGACACATGCCGCCACACAGTTTTGCAAAACCTGTTTCTTTCTGCAATGTCTATTTCTCTCCTCGTTGAAAAGAGGTTTTGATTCATATAAATCAGGCTGAAACCTGTGGCAGCTTTTTCCATTTGACTGGTTGGACGACTTGTGTGTTTTGTGGAGCATCATAGTAAATGTGGTTTTAGTCATGAACTTGTTGAGATCACAGAAGCTGTCCTGATAGTAAACTTGAGTTTGAGGGTGAATCACTTCAGTGGGCGTTTAGTGACAGAGCAAATCGTTCATGTGTCTCAAGATGCTCTTTTTAAAAGTAGACCTGTTTTTAAAGGCACAGTATGTAACGTTTGGCCACTAGAGGTCGCTTGATCAAAACAAAGGTGGAGCTTGATGATGCCGTGAATGAGCGTGTGAATCATGGCCGTTGTAGTCTTTAGCCCCACAGCTAATGGAAAAGGAATCCGACTGACTCAGATTTTATTAAATGTATTAAAGTTTTACTAACGTTACGGTGGTATAAAGCAGGACTGGCCGAGAGCCGTGGGAGTGGGATGAGGCCGCTGGAGTTAATACTAATGATAGACACCTGCGATGCACACCGATCTCGAGTTCGGTGGAGCTTTTATTATGCTTATGCTGCAGTCGGCCGCTTCCATTCTTTTCATTGCATATGTGGAGTAACTCAGTGCTGTTTTACATGTTTAAAACAATCATTCTAAATACATTCAAGTGTGTTGAAAGTTATGTTATAACGTTACTCTGTGCGTTAGCTTGGTGGCTGCTATGAGAGACTTGTTGCACTTTGCAGTAATCTAGATCAATATTAGTAAAACTGGAAATTGAAGGTAGCGTGCATATGACATTGTTGACAGGCTACGCAATGACTCGTCATTCGTGTCCTGGTTAAAATTGCTGATTTCTCTGGATTTAAACATTGTTTAGTAAACGTTTGGGATATTTTAAGTACACAAGTCAACAAAATATATAACATTGTTCTAGTGGTTTTTGAATATTTTAATAAAAAAATCGTACATATTGTGCCTTTAACATGACTCTTGATAAACTAGTTCACCTTACTAATCGGTTGTTGGACAGCTAGTCTGTTGTTGTGACCCTAATAACTTGGTGTAGCCTAGAGAAAGTAGAATTCCTGTAATCCATTTATCACTGTGCTGATGTAGGTTTGTGACTCATGAGTGACTGACTCATAAAACCATACCATCATATCCTTCATTTGTTGATCAGACACACAGCACAGACGAGGCCTTGTCTCCGGGGCACATCAGCACCTTGCCTTCGGTGTTCAGAATAGCTTTAGACTTTCATTCTTGCTTCTACGGAACATGAACTTTTCATGATGAATGAAAGTGCTGACGTCCGACCGTCTGGGATGTGAGCATTGCTCATCCGAGAATGTTTTTGGAGTCAGTCGACTCACCAGAGTGGAAATGTTTGCTGGGACACTCACTCTAATAGCAGGATGCAGTGTCACAGTTAAGGCTGAAGCCCTGGGTATACTGAATGCACAGCCTTGCAAAGTATACTTCACTTGACAAAGTATACTTCATGTTCAACGCATGCGCAGTTTTGAGCAATCTCTTGCCACAAGTTACAACCCATGTAAATATATTTGTATTCTTTCATGCTAGAGTTATCCAAATGAGGGTACTTTCTAACCTCTTCGCACAATCTCTCGTCTGTATAGGTCTCCATGGTCGCTGTAGCTTGCATGCGTTCCGGTCTATTCTGTTTATGCAGGTTTTCTTAGACTAGTGAATCAACGCCCCCAGTGCACGGTTGCTACCTTGTGGATAAACTAATTACTGCAAAAAAAAATGAAATGTGCATGTGCTTAATCCGGCTGTGTGCGCGTACAGTACGGGCATACTTTTCTGATGACGAAATTCGCGTCATGCGTACTGTATGTTTACCCTCGTGTACACGTAAAAAGTGAATTTATTTATACTTCTGCGTCGGACCTAGCCTCTATGACGTAGGCTATGCATCGGTTTTCATTTATACTTTTGCGTAGTTGTCTGCGTCGACATGCAATTACACATGCAGACCGCTAGTAGGCAGTGTCCACGGGCATGTTGATGGTGTAACCCACAGTATCAAGGCAAAAGCTGAAGAAGAAGCAGCTTGTTGTGTACGTTGTCAGATAAGCAGTGGTAAATAGACAGCGACTTTTGCAGCTTGTTGTTAAATATTGAAGTGTAATTATGTCACAAGCGGAAATGCATATGAGGAAATTTTTTTGACCTGAAGGAGGGGTTATAGCAGACCAATCACTGCGCTTGTGGTCCGTGTAGAATTGAACTTTCGCAAAGACCGGCCCCCCTTAGTTACTGTTGCTCTATCCGACAAGCCATGGCGGGGTCAATTGACGCATTGTTACATTTTTGGAGAGGTGTACGTCAGGCTATGCCGTAGGCTACGCATGCTACACACAGCCTAGGTGGAGGTTCGACACAGAAGTATAAAGAAGTATATAGCATTTGGGGCTGTAGTATGATGCTATATATCGTCAAATGGTTTAAATATCAACACACCAATCTGTCATATTGTTCATACGGCAATTTATCCAAAGGCGTGGTTTTAAAATCTATTCCAACATCATATAATTAGCTGTTTTACAGTAACTTCAAATGTGACTTATATTTACAGTGTATTACAGTATTACAGTCTTCTGTTTTTAATGGTGAAACATGATGTGGAACTACTTTTGCACTGATGCCAAATTTGTCATTCATCTTTTGATTGTGAAGTTTATTGGAGGAAAAAAAAAAAAAAAAAAAAAAAATATATATATATATATATATATATATATATATATATATATAATTTGAAATTTTACTAAATAGGAAAATAAGTATAATTATTTTCAATGTATTGATTTAAAGTATTTATATACATTTATTTCCTTTTCAATAAAATGTCACTATGTATTTTAAGACTTAAATACTATATATATATATATATATATATATATATATATATATATATATATATATATATATATATATATATATATATATACAAACACACACAATAATTTATTCTGTATATAAATATATATAATATACTCTATACATCATAGTTATTTTAAAAATTCAACCCCGTGAAGTTGAATATATTACATCATTATATGTAAAATATTAATGTATTATTTAAATAAATATGTATATAAAGACAAAACAGCAATATGTTATTTTTAGCGTGATATACAATTACTCATAGCATGATGTAAGATTGTGGTCATACTACCCATCCCTAGTCCCAGTAAAACGCAACCTTCATGTGTCTGTGAAAATGTGTGAATTGCAGGGAGATTATGCATTGGGATTTGTCATTTCGGGTCTAATAGTTGTAAACAGCTGGGTTGTGTGGTGTTATGAGCTGTTTGCCTTCCCACAAGCACCCTGTTCCTTTTGTACTGTTTTTTTGCCCGTTTAATCACCCTTTCTTCTTTGCTGTTTCTTTTCAAATTCAAATTTAAGAAAGCTTTACTCGAAAATGAATTACCATGTGTTTCAGCATCCAGCCTTGGCCCGTTGTGGATCTCCATTGTGCGGCCGCTGGCTTTTCAAAACTCCTTATTCTCTCGCTGAACTCGTTTTCTCTGTTATTTACGTTACACTGACCTCAGCCTTCAGAGCCAATTTGTATCAAAATTGTCAGAGTGGCGTGAAGACGCAGCAGGGCTACAGTCATTCTGCGTCACATGCTCGTGAAGTTCACACACACACACACACACACACACGCAGCGGCCTAGTCTAGACTCGCATCCCCAGACATACCCAGTAAAATGATGACTGGGATACTATAGGAAGTGAGCGAGCAGGTGTGTCTGTCTGTGTCTGTCTGTGTGTGTGTGTGTGTGTGTGTGTGTGTGTGTGTGTGTGTGTGTGTGTGTGTGTGTGTGTGTGTGTGGAGATATGCAGTTCTCCTCATGAATAGAGGAACCAAATCAGAGAAGACTCCTGCACAAAGACCCCCTGCGGATCCGTGAGGGCATCCCCGCTCCGATTTGTGTCCATCACAATAGAGCAGATGAAATAAGGAGCAGAAAGAAGCGTTCATTTTTCTTGTCCTGCGTCTGCCTGCGTCGCGGTCAGCCCTGCGAGATGGATGGATGACGCTGAATGCGAGAGGTCAGGTATTTAACCCTGCCCTCTTCATGATTGCAGGAAAGCGCGCATCTTAATTGCGGTGTCCTCTTTTCCCTGTGTCTGCAGAGACAATCTCTTGCTCATGTTATGTACATTTTATAATATACTTTGTATTATATTATTACATTAAATTACAAAAAAAATTTTAACTGCTGTGTGAGTATTTCTAACACAACAGCTGAGGGACTTATGGCAATTTTGACATCTTCCTCTAGAACAACGCAATCAATCTCTCTGTCTGCATTATATTGAAGAAAAATGTGATAACTCTTTAATTAATGTGATATTCGATATGCGATCAGATAATGCTTTGTGTGTAAAATAAATTTAAATTAGATTTACAACCGATATACATGTTTCACGTTCTTTTTGTGAGAAGAAAGCATCCTGACAACTTATGAAAGTGAACAGCAGTGTTTTACTGTAGCATTACATAACAAGTAAGTGTCATTTTAACATCATTGTAAACCAGAGGGTTTAGGGTTTCAGGTACGCCTACATTAGTTTTATTTAACAACAGAAATTGAATAATCAAATGTAAAAAGAAAAACATTGCTTAGTCTCACTCTTCACTGTATGAATTAAATATATACTGATTTTTATTAAAGCTACAAAAGTTATTCAGTCAAGAGCAGTGAGTGATTTTCTTTGTCTTCTGTTGTTCAATTAACATTAAGCACACAGATGGAAGCAGGTTTATTAGGCTGCTGTCACTTTAAGAGCTAATACACGGATACAATAAATTGTTGCATGCTTGCTTCCTTTCTCAACTGTTTACCCCACTTAAGACACATCTGACTGTGTTTACGTGATTAATCACCAAGACAGGCATTTTGACATAATTTTGTGTGTATTTGGCCATATAAACTGTGGAAGAGAACTGAATTCAGGATCACGCGTTGTCTGAGAGGCGGCTTTCTGCATTAGTACTTATTGCCAGGGATGTAACGATACGCTCATGTCATGATTCGATACTGAAAATACAGAAAATACAGAAAAATATGAATATGCTTGCACTCTGGATATATTTACAATAATGTAGGCCACTTTTTACTGGTAACATAAGAAATTGGGCATTATCAGGACCCACAAATATTCCCCCATTGCATTATTAAAATTATATTTAACATTATATATAGTAGTTCAATGTAGTACTGACACTAAAACTCTGTAAACGTATTTTTTCAAACACAGTAATTTTCATTTTGGGTGAACTATACATGATACATATTGTTGCATTTTTGTATTGCGAGATATTTTGACACCTCTACATATTGCATTTAATAGCATTTCACGCTTATGTAACAGTCGTGTGCCCAGTCTACTCTCTGCTGTCTGCATTAATAAAACTTGAACTATTTGTAGTCTTTTGGAGTATTAAAATCATGCCGTTATCTCAAAGTCATAGTAATGCTATTGTGCTTTTTTTTTTTTTTTTATCTTTTGCTTTTGGAGCAAAAGGGAAAGCAAAAATTATTTATTGTAATTTCCGTTCACCACAATAGAAGTTTATGACTATGATGACTTCCATTTCAGGGAACCTCGGAAATGTAAAAAAGGTTCCATAAGGGCAGGTCTGGAATCCCTATTAAATTTGTTTCCTAGGGGTATTCATACAGCATGGCTATAAAATTAAATTTTTCATATGTTTTTTGTTACTTTTTTTTTTTTTACTTGACAAACACCCGTCGGCACGTGCACATTTAAAAAGAATCACAGACTGAATGCAAAAACATGCAATGCTTTGAAAGACATATTTGACAATAAACATGCTAGATATAAATGTTTTCCACAAAACTATTATAGAGGTTTTGAAATTTGAGACAACTTCTCTGCACAGGTTTTAGCATTTGGGACTACACAGAGTGTCAGCATGCTAAAACTCTGTATGATGTTAAAAATATTTTTTTATAAATGAACTAGTCTGCCTCACTAATCAATTAGCTTGTAGGACAATTAATTGACCTATTCTCATTCCTGATGCCCTCAGGCTATGTGTGTGTTTCCTTGGCCTCTGAGAATTGACAGGCCTTGTTGTTTTATCAAGGAACAGGAAGACGTGCCCTCAGGGGCCGAGCCCTAATAATGGCACCTTTGACCTTTCGCTGACTTTGTTCTGGTTTAAAATCTACATACGATTTTTGCTCATTAGTTGTGTGTGGTGAGTGAGGATTTTTTTCAGCAGAGCTGGTTTGGGGCTGTTTCTCAGTTCTTGGGGGCTGTGCCTGTTTTAGATGCTCCATTGAACATCAATAGTGGGTGAACAGGGCGTTTGCCGCACTTTATTGGGTCTTTTAAGAGCCTCAGGCTGTGGTAGCGTTGAGAAGTCTGATTCATTTTAGCGAAATCAGTTCTTTAGGATTGTTCATAGATTAATTTGGGTGTTCACAAAGTCCCAGCATGGCAATTTATGTGTTTGAGACTGCTGTATATTCTTTTCCCTCTCGTTTGTCCTGACGCTTTGGCTCAGAGATCAGTGTCGTCTGGGGCAGGTGGTTGTGATGTAGGTTAGCAGCGAGTGTCTGTAAGCTTTTGCCCCTGGCCATGTAAACAAATCCCTAATGCTGCTGTGTGTGTGTGTGTAAGGGAGAGCTGAAGGAGTGCGTCCAGCCTCCCAGAAGTCTCGGTAAACAAACAAACATCCACCTCTGTTTCCAGGCCTGCAAGGTGAGTTTCCCTGTTTGGTGTTCATGTTGGCTGCATCCCAATTCACATACTTCTACTCTGAAAGTAAATAATTTGCACATAATAGGAAAGTATGCACTTCGAGTATGAAAATTCAACTTTGCCATCACATGAATAAAATTACATTTGAAAATATATTAAAATAGAAACATTTTTTTAAACAGTTTTAAAAGCACTTTAAGAGGAACTCTTTCTGATAAAAGTAAATGCAGCCTTGGTGAGCATAATGCTTTTTAAAAAAAAATGTAAGCTAATTTAATTTCAAATTTAACCCCAAACTTGAACAGTAATGTATATTATACATATAAATTTAAAACATTATTTTCACATATACAATACACTAAGAAATGGATGGATTTTCAATGTCTAAATCTGTGCATTTTGGCAAATATTGCCCTTAAAGGGATAGTTCACCCAAAAATGAAAATTACCCCATGATTTACTCACCCTCAAGCCATCCTAGGTGTACAGTTGCAAGAAAAGTATGTGAACCACTTGAAGAATCTGTGAAAATGTGAATAATTTTAACAAAATAAGAGAGATCATACAAAATACATGTTACTTTTTTATTTAGTACTGTCCTAAGTAAGATATTTTACATAAAAGATGTTTGTATATAGTCGACAAGAAAAAAACAATAGCTGAATTTATTAAAATGGCCCCGTTCAAAAGTTTGTGAACCATTGGTTCTTAATACGGTGTGTGGTTACCTGGATGATCTACGACTATTTAAAAAAAAAAAAAAAAAAAATTGTTTTTTTGATGATTGTTCATGAGTCCCTTGTTTGTTCTGAGTAGTTAAACTGCCCAATATTCTTCAGAAAAATCCTCCAGGTCCTGCAAATTCTTCAGTTTTCCAGCATCTTTTGCATATTTGAACCCTTTCCAGCAGTGACTGTGTGATTTTGAGATCTGTCTTTTCACAACGAGGACAATTGAGGGACTCAAACACAACTATTAAAAAAGGTTCAAACAATCACTGGTGCTCCAGAAGGAAACATGATGCATTAAGAGCTGGGGGGTTGAAAACTTTCTTATTTTGTTGAAATATAATTTTTTTTCATTTACTACTGCCCTCTGGAAGCAACAGAAGATACTTGCATGTTTCCCAGAAGACAAATAAAGTACAATTTACCTTGATCTTCAAATTCAGAAAGTTTTCACCCCCCGGCTCTTAATGCATCGTGTTTCCTTCTGGAACATCAGTGAATGTTTGAACCTTTTTTAATAGTTGTGTTTGAGTCCCTCAGTTGATCTCAGTGTGAAAAGATGGATCTCAAAATCATACTGTCACTGCTGGAAAGGGTTCAAATGCTTGCAGGTCTGCAGGACCTGGAGGATTTTTCTGAAGAACAGAGCTCAGTTTAACTGCTCAGGACAAACAAGGGACTCAAGAACAACCATCACACAAAAAAAAAAAAAAAAAAAAAAGAACAGTTGTAGATCATCCAGGTAACCACACACGGTATTGAGAATCAATGGTTCACAAACTTTTGAAGGGGTCCATTTTAATCAGTTCAGCTATTTATTTATTTTTCTTGTCGATTACATATATACATTTTTTATGTAAAATATCTTACTTAGGACTACTAAATAAAAAATAACATACATTTTGTAATATCTCTCATTTTGTTAAAATTATTCACATTTTCACAGATTCTGCAAGTGGTTCACATACTTTTTCTTGCAACTGTATATGACTATCTTTTCTTTCAGACGAATACAATTGGAGTTATATTAAATAATGTCCTGGCTCTTCCAAGCTTTATAATGGCAGTGAATAGACAATGAGGTTTTGAAGGCTAAAAAAGTGCACCCATCCATCATAAAATACATCCACAAGGCTCCGGGGGGTTAATAAAGACGTCCATCTGTCGGAAGCTAGTTATTTTAGTTTTTAAAGTTTTAAATATGAATATTTTTCTTACACAAATGCATCACTTTGCTTCAGAAGGTCTTTATTAACCCCCCGGAGCCATGTGGATATCTTTTATGATACAACTCCAGTTGTATTCATCTGAAAGAAGGTCATATACACCTAGGATGACTTGAGTGTGAGGAAATCATGGGGTAATTTTCTTTTTTTTTTTTTTTTGGTTAACTATCTCTTTAAGGGCAATATTTGCCAAAATGCACAGATTTAGACATGGAAAATCCATCCATTTCTTAGTGTATTGTATATGTGAAATTAAATTTATATGTATAATATACATTACTTTTCAGAAGTTTGGGGTTAAATCTATTATTAAATTAGCTTAAAAGTTTTTTTTAAGTATTTTATGCTCACCAAGGCTGCATTTACTTTTATCAGAAATAGTGTTTCTCTTAAAGTGCTTTTAAAACTGTTTAAAAAAACATGTTTTCTATTTTAATATATTTTAAAATGTAATTTAATCATGTGATGGCAAAGTTGAATTTTCATCAGCCAATACTCCAGGCTTTAGTGTCACATTATACTTAATCAGAAATCATTCTAATATGCTGATTTGGTGCGGAAGTTCATGTGTTTATTTGAAATAGAAATCGTTTGTACCACTTATTTATTCATGAAAGATTTATTAAAGAGAAAATCTTACTGACCCCAAACTTTTGAACAATAGCGTTTACATAATTTCTTTATTACAGTGCTACGATTGCTGCAGTAGTGGAATAGTTTTTTAAATTAAAAGGCATAAAAGCAGTTTTCCACTGTACATGAAGCTTGGTGTCATTTGAAACGCGTAGAGGTCTGGACTTTCAGTCACACAAATATCTAATAACATATAAGATATCTAATATCAGCCAGTATGTTGCTTTATAAATTTCTAAATATAAATGTTTCATATTCTTGTCCATCAATCAGAGCTTTCTAAGTGCTGTATCTCTCTCGTTTTCGCTGTGAAGTCCTTGTCATCTAATTCACAGGTTTAGTTTGTTTGTTCCTGACACTCTGAATCATGTCTCTTGCGTTACGGTTAATTTTGCAGTCACATGAAGAACCGGGAGCATCTCGGCAGATCGGTTTACGCCGGACAGATTTAGATTCCTCAGCGGCCCGGCGTTGTTTTTGAGTTCAGTTAATCAGAGCACACAGGCTCTGTCCTGTACCCTGCGTTAATGCCAGCATGTGCTCTATCACGACTGCAGCGTAATCTGTGTCATTAGTTTGGGGCCCAGATGACACTTTTGATAACACTGTGAATCATTCTGAATCAGGAATTCTGAATCCAGTCATTAGCCCAGCATGAATTTCTGTTTGAAGAGGGGAAACTTGACTCATTTGATTTAATGAGATGTTTCTCAATGGAGTGCCTCTTCCTCCTGCCAGCTGTCGTGTCCAGTGTGTGTTTGTATGTATGTAACGTGAGCGTGTGTGTTCATTCCTGAACTTCTGCTCATCGTTAGTCACCCCACAGGCTGCCGGAAGTGCTGATGGGAACACAGAACACACACACACACACACACACACACACACACACACACACACACACACACACACACACACACACACACAGAGCAACTCTGTGCAGGATGGACTCAGGCTGTATCATCTGTATCTGTGAGATCAGAGTTTTTCATCTCTTTTCAAACGTACTGGAGGCTCACAGTTAAATTCTCCAGAGAATTAACTTCTTTTTTTCTTATCTGAGAAAAAATAAAAGTGAAGACCGGTGTGTGAGACTGAGCTCTCTGTGCTTCTGCGTTGCGATGATGCGCTTGTGTGTGCATATATATCCTTTTATGTAATTCTAATATATTATATTGTTTTTTTTTCTCATTTAAAGATTATGCCATGTTGCATAAGTATTAAAGTTATCCATCTTTTCTCCATCTTTTCTCCTGTATGTTATACTCTTTTTCTGGCTGACTTCACTGTAAGCATGTACAGTTCTTTATGTATATTGGGAATACTTAAACCTTTATTATTTATCTCTATTATATTATTTTATTCTGCTATTTTTCATTCTGATATTTTTATGTATTTATTTGATCTCACTATTATTTTTTATTTTATTTAGTATGCTATACTATCATTTTTATTTTAATTAAGTGCAGAACACATTTCTTTATATTGATAATATCATACTAATGGTCAAAAGTACCAACTTTGTTGCCAAGTTGATACTGAAATTTTAAAAATGTGACTCTTTAAGCGCTGTTGAGCGGATTTGTAAACACCTGATTGGCTGTTGTGTTCACGCGCTCAACAGATATTGGCTACAAAGATCAACGCTTCAAAAACTTGTTGTAAATAGACATCAATGACGCTCTTCACCGAGCATTTACAGTTTCACACGGGAGCATTTAAAAGCAGGCATCTATCAGTGGACCGCTCCCTCTCCAGCTTTTAAAACGCTTCCAAATTCAAACACTTCCGTGTGCTTTCAAACGCTCCCGTGCGTTGATCTTTGTAGCCAATCACAGACATATTTGTTAAGTGTGTGAACACAGTAGCCAATCAGAGGTGTTTACGAATCCGCTTAACAGCGCTCAAATTTTTAACATTTCATTTTTAAAATTTCAGTATTGACTTGGTATTGAAGTCTGTACTTTTGACAACACAAATCACTATCAGCCATAATTTTGGCCAATACTGTAATTAATTTGTTTTTGTTAGTACATCACAGTCTTTAACCTTCCTGCCCCGGTTCTGTCTTCTCTTTCCAGCAGGCTAATGAAGCCCTTCACCACCAGCACCAGGTGGCCCCAAACAGCCTGCTGCCATTGCTGAACTCTGAGCCACAGGACCAGAAGCCTGTGATGCCCATTCCGCTGGACCACAAGCCCCCTGTCAGCGCAGCCGAGCTCCTCAAGGACAATGTAGCCAGCGGGACGGGGGGAGGAGGGGGTGGGAATGCTGGAGGGGGCGGTCCGATGCCCGTGGTCAAGAAAGAGCACAAGAGCAAGACGCCATTCATCTGCGGCTACTGCAACAAGGCCTTCCGTGACAGCTACCACCTTCGCCGCCATGAGTCCTGTCACACTGGCATCAAAATGGTGTCCAGACCCAAGAAGACTGCGCAGGCGGCTCCCACCATGGTCCCGCTCATCTCCACCATGCCCCGCGAGACCACGGGTGACCCTGCCTACATCTCGACCGTCGCTGGCATCTTTTCCACGGCGACCACTTCCACGTCCTCTGCTTCCACTGTCATGTCCCCGACGTCCATGTCCAACGTTACCCAGCACAGTGCTCCCAAAAAGCCACCCAAGCCTGTAAAAAAGAATCACGGCTGTGAAATGTGTGGGAAAGCCTTCCGGGACGTTTACCATCTGAACCGTCACAAGCTGTCACACTCGGACGAAAAGCCGTTCGAGTGTCCTATATGCCAACAGCGCTTTAAGAGGAAAGATCGCATGACGTACCATGTGCGCTCACACGACGGAGGTGTCCACAAACCCTACGTCTGTTCTGTGTGTGGAAAGGGCTTTTCGAGGTATGTGGGGCTTTTGCACTTCATGTAAATTGACTTCGATTTAAACAGGGTGTTTGATTTAGAAATTTGGGAATTAAGAGAATTATAAGGAATTTAATGATTCTGGTTCAGATTCCAATGAGCAGTTTGGGTTCTTTAATGATTCTTTTGAGGAAGCCGTTCCCCTTTTTGATGATCAAAAGTTTACGGTCTGTAAGAATTTTTTTATTTTTTAGATCTAAATTAATACTTTTATTCAGCAAGGATGCATTAAATTGATCAAAAGTGGCAGTAAAGATAATGTTACAATAGATTTCTAATTCAAATGTTCTTTTGCACTTTCTATTTTAAAAATGTGTCATGGTGTCACGGTTTCCAGCTGTTTTCACCAAATCAGCATTAGAATTCAGCTTTGCCATCACATGAATAAATTAAATTTTAAAATGCCAATTTAAACCATAAACTGTTTTGGCAGGAGACTAATTTTTGAGTCTTTTTGACCAATTCATTTAAAAGAACCAGCTCGTTAGAGTCATTTGTTTGCATATTGGGCAACTTTCTGAGATTTTTTTTGAAAGTTAATATATAATATTAATATATATTTTTTTTAATACTCATTGGATTATTTTAACCAGTATTTGAATTAAACTACAAGCTCAGAACTGAGCTAAAAAGCATCATTTTGAGTTGGGGATAGGCGATATGACCAAATTCTTACTTCATGTCATGATATAAGAAATTTTATTTCACAATAATGATATATATCATGATAGTTATTTTATCTATTATCTGTTCTTATTAAAGCTAAAACATTAATGACACAGAGCAGCATGGGTATATTAGGCTTCTGTCACTTTAAGACCAAACACCCAGATCCATTATACTGATACAGATCCAGTTTACACCCAGGTGTTTACTTTCACTTGAGACATATCTGGCTGTTTACATGAATACTCCACACAATGGTAATTTTGACCCAATTGTCTGTTTATTGAATATTCAAGTTCAATATGATGTGAATGAGAACTGAATTAGAAATCGCATGCTGAGAGACATGGCTTTTCTGTGCACGTGTTTACGCTGTGTCAGCGCGTGCACCACATTGAGTTCTTTTCACTGCTTATTGTGCTTAATAACACTTTTTAAAGGGGACCTATTATGCCCCTTTTCACAAGATGTAATATAAGTCTCTGGTGTCCCTAGAATGTGTCTGTGAAGTTTCAGCTCAAAATACCACACATATCATTTATTATAGCTTGTCAAATTTGCCCCTATTTGGGGGTGAGCAAAAGCACACCATTGTTGTGTGTCCCTTTAAATGCAAATGAGCTGTTGCTCCTGACCTGCTTTCCAGAAGAGGGTGGAGCTTTAACAGCTCTCACTTCGGTTGCTCAACAACAACAAAGCTGGAGAATCTCACGCAGCCAAAATGACGAATGTCAGTAATAGTGTTCAGCCTTACATTGTTCAAACTGGAGTCGGACACTGATGGAGAGACTCAGGAATAAGTTACAACTTTTAGAATATATCTGGACATTTCTGAATTGTTAGTGGATAAATTAATGTAGTTCCTGTGGAGTTGATTCAACTCATCGACTAGCATGTGCTGTCATGTTAATCTTTTGAGCAAATCCAGCGTTGAATCGACTCTCGTTTGTGAAGCAGTCCAGTGTAAAATGACGGCATGGCAACAACACTCTACTATAACAACTCTTCCTCTTCTCTAAAGCAGTTGTGTGTTCCCGGGGGCAGGGTTTATGTAAATTTTGGGGTTTGCGATGTTACCAACCTGGGAGGAAGCTTGTTGTAGTCCTTTCACGATTCCTTAAAAAGAAAATATCTCTCTTTGCATTGAACTTTGAGCGTTATAACTTTGCAGATGTTGTTTATGCTCAAACAGCAACATTACACACTAACTAAAGTTAAAAAAAAAGTGAAATCATAATCCTAAATTCGTGATCGCTTTTTAAGAGAAGCTACTTTCTGCGTGCGCACTTTGTCAGTGTGACAGTCAGCAGAGCACCGCATCGAGTTCCTTTTCAGGATATACTGTGCTTATAATTCTTTTTAACATCAAGCACGTCCAACTCTTTATATTCTTATTCATGCATTTCATCACTCTGAATTGTCAATAGTGCTGCTATATATTTACACACCATGATATACACAATATAGCAAAATCTCTAACAGTAGACATTTTATTTTGAATGGTAGATTTAGTAGTTCAGTATAACCGAACATCATGAAAATGATTTTTTTTAACGATTTAAAGGTAAATAACATGCTGCTTTTATATAGGTCTAAGTGGTCCCTAGTACTGTATCTGAAGTCTCTTTCCCGAAATTCAGCCTTGGTGCAGAATTTCAGCCACTACGAGCCAGTCCAACAATGAGCTTTCTTTAGGACGTGCCATTTCTGTGTCTGTAGCTTTAAATGCTAATGAGGAGGAGAGAGGTGGGGCAAGGTGGAGGGTGGGTGTGTGGCCTTAACCAGCTTGCGGCCACGGTACCATGCGCTAATGATGACAGTGGATGTATCGCAATGGCTCGTAGACACGCAGTCGTTTAAGCTTTTCAGTTTGACCCAGAATCTGATCGTGATGGAGAAGCAGCGGATGAAGAAGTTGCAACTCCTTGGTTACAGCAGGACGTCTCCGAATGGTTCGTTTAAAATATTGTGTCTGGATACGGTACTTTAGTTGGTTTGTTTATGTATGCTGTTACAGTTATTATCATGTAGCTAATGCTAGCCTACGTTGTTGGCTTTTCATGTTGCTCTGCTTTGCTTCACTTGTTTGCAAGCCATGATGTCTCTCAAGGAAAAAAAAATATTGCGCTCGCCTCGCACTGTAGTAGCTCATTTTCTCATGGGCGGGCAAGGGGAGGAACCTTTCCCCGTATGACGACATATAGGGAAGATTCCAGATTGGGACCTTTAAGGTTGATTCTGAATAAAAAATTCTTGATTCTAATCTCTACAAATAACACTGTATTTTCACTTTCAACAATAATTAAATGTATACATTAATAGCATATGTTAAAAGTAACTAATTTCCATCCTGCATAAAATGAGGCTGTTTGTGGATTCTGATGATGTCAGTGCATTTAATACTGTCTGTTGAAATATGTGTTCAAAGCTCGAGCCGAATCCACCATCTGCTGTTCTGATGATGTTAATTTCGTCTCGTTCCTATTGGCTGCCGCTGGCTGATTTATAGTTGTTGTGAATGGATCTGACTGGCTGCCTTTGTAGGGCCCAGCATGCCGAGGGTCTGCGTTAACAGAAGGAGGAGGGGGTGCTCTTATTCCTCTGTTATTCCCTCCTGTTTGTTCTGTCTTAGAGGATCAGCGCTGGGGTTTCCTTTGAGTCACTCAGGGGCCGCAGACACACGGCTGCTTTAGGGGTCTCGTCTATACCTTGTCTATAATGTCTGAATATCCAGGAAAGATTCAGAGAGGCCTCGCTATCCCTGAAATTAATCCTCGGATTATTAATCACGCACTGACACAAGTCAAAGCACAGAGATGAAAAGAGCTGTTTTTAGATCTCTGGCTGTTTCTGAGAACACCACCTGAAAACAAAATGTCCCAGTCTCCTTTGGCAGGTTGTGTCACGTTCATATTTAGTGTGTTTTTTAAACCTGATTTGAATTGTTCTCCTCCACATGTCCCTGTTAATCTGCTTTCACTGTTATTTTGTTCCAAAAGTTTGATTGCAAAAAATACTTTTGTCTAAACGTTAGAAGCAGTGATGTTTTAGTATCATCAAAATACTATTATAGTTTTTAGTTTTTATATAGTTTGAATTAGTTTATTTTCAATTTTCATTTGAAAAGTTTAAAAATAAATCTATATAGTTTTCATTAATTATTATTTCAGTTTGAGTTTATTTTAATACATCAAATTAAACTAAATGAAAATAAGAAATGCTTCCTTGGCATCCTGTATGGACTCCAGCAGAATTTGTTGCTGTGCACGTCAATTTTGGTAGAACAGGTGGCACTACGTGCTTTAGAAACACCCGTACTCTGCTTGCTTCCAGTTCCTTTACGCACACCACTTAAACTTAAAATAGTCATTCATAATGTTCGAAAAGGTTGAAGTGAATTACAAGGGTGTTCGCAGTGGGCTGTGTTTACATTGATCTTCCATCATAAAAGCATTCTGAACCAAGGTGCAAGTATATTTAGCCACTTACATGACTTACACGCACGAGCGATGTCCAGCATTCTTCTTCGTGAGCATTTGAGAGTGTGGATAAAAACTAGCTTAGAGCGCCATCTGCTGTTAAAACTAAGCTCAGAACCGATTCGAGAGAGAAAATATCAGGATCAATCCAGATTCATTTTTATCGAGTATCTATGTATTGTCTCAGCTCTACACACTAGTGTTTTCCAAAAGTTGCTCATCCACACTGAAATGTCTGAAAATGCTAAAAGCTCATAAGATGATGCACAGAAAGCAGATATAATCAAGTTCTCAGGCTGTTTTCTGGCCCGATCATTTTATTAACTTAATATCGCCATCACTCACTTTTGCGTCCAGATCATGCTCAAAATCGGGTTTAAAACGCAACTGTCATCATATTTTGCCATGCAGGACAGCAAATGTGAGTAAATTCTCAGTCATCTCTGCAGGAATGTAATACAAAGATTCTACAAAGGAGCATTTATCTTGAGCAATACTGTTAATGTAAATAGCAGCCACAACAATGCTGGTATAACTATACATATCTAAGCGTCACGTGCCTAAATGTGCGTCATCGTTTTCAAATACCTCAGTTTTCACCATACACACTACAATGTGAAAATGCTGTTTGCAAATTTATCCAGCGTTTTCAAAACGTTGTTTTCCTTGCCAAAACGCCAGGAAAAAACGGAGAGAAAAATGTGTTTTCAAACAAAAGCATATTAGCGTGGGCAAGGCCTTTGTTGATCTTGGAACAACACTCCAATCAACCGATCAGATTGCCAAGTTTAGGCTTACAGCCAGGGTTAGGTACTTCTACATCAGTGTTATTCATTTCTCTCTGATTTCAGGGATAAGTAATAGGTAGGGTTAGGTTTAGGGGTACGGAATAACAAAATAAGTTGACCCAGGAACAACATATCTATCTTGACAAAATCACGGTGACCAGGCAATCAAACTTGAATCCAAACTAAAACCTCTAGTGTGACAAACATCAGTTTGTGTTCTATTAGCTGTGATCAGTGAGTAGCGCTGGTGTAGCCACATCTGCAAGTAGGTTTTCTAGCTCACGGCACCTGATTAATCTGCAACTTAGAGATAGACTTGTCAAAATTGTCTCTCAGAGGCAAAGTACAGCACCTGAAGGCAAAAAGCTGTTTTTCCATAAGTTCACACAGACACAGCTGGTACCAAAAATCAAGAGGCTTTGTTACAGAGGCACTATGCTGTTTTCTTCATTGCCATGTATTTAATTTTTCCCTCTCCTTTCAGGCCTGACCATCTCAGCTGCCACGTAAAGCATGTTCATTCCTCAGAGAGACCTTTCAAATGCCAAGTAACGGTAAGAACCAGAACCCATTCATCCTATTTTTGCAGTTGCACCTCGTGACAATGAACCTCTAGTTGTTGGTACCCAAAGATTGTAGGTTAAACTCCATAAAGGGTTAATAATGAGGACGTTCTGTAGTAAAAACATAGCGTATGTAAGTTTGGATAATTCAAAAATTTTTGGCTGTAAATGATATAAATCTACATGTCTTATGTCCGTAATAGGCCTGTACATCAGCCTTTGCCACCAAAGACAGACTTCGGTCGCATATGATTCGGCACGAGGGGAAAGTCACGTGCAGCGTGTGCGGAAAGATGCTGAGCGCTGCCTACATCACCAGCCACTTAAAAACACACGGCCAGAGCAACTTTAACAACGCCTGTAACAAAGGTAAGTGCAACACGATTGGCTGCCCCAACAGCCAATCATCCTGTAGTCTATACAAAAACTCTCCCAGCTTCTCTGGGTGACTCATGTAGCTCTAGCACCGACATCCTTCTACTAATACTCTGTTCCATCCTTTCTTCTCTTCTCCAAGATCTTTGCTGTCCCTTCAGCTCCCAAACTCTCTTCCACATACTCAAGTGCACTAGTTTATGAGAGGTGATTTTGTCCTGCTCAGTGGGGAGACCTCTCTCTGAGAACCAGCCAGAATGACAGTCATTCTACAGTAGTGCCTACAATAAATTATACCCCATTGTGTTTTTTTTCTTTTCTTAAATTCAGTAATTCAGTTTTCATGATATAAGTTATTCTGAAAGCTTTTTTACTTGGTCCCGTCCCTGGCCTTTGACTTCACAGGTGATTTGAGAACATGTTTTATGGGCTAGAGC
Organism: Elopichthys bambusa; assembly: GCA_037101425.1. Taxonomy (NCBI): domain Eukaryota; kingdom Metazoa; phylum Chordata; class Actinopteri; order Cypriniformes; family Xenocyprididae; genus Elopichthys; species Elopichthys bambusa. Next base: position 39,659,816 of record CM074433.1, read on the forward strand.
AGAGTCAATTTTTAAAAGATAAGTTCACTCAAAATGAAATTTCTGTCATTTAAGTACTCCCACTCATGTCGTTCCAAAACTGTAAGACCTTCGTTCATCTTCGGAACACAAAATAAGATATTTTAGATGAAATCTGAGGGTTTTTAAAGACATTAAAATAGTCATAGGAGACTGAGAGGGAAGAGAAGAAATTGATGAATAAAGTTATTTTTGTTTTCTTTTTGCACACTTTTTGCGGTCTCGTCGCTTCATAACATTAAGGTTGAACTGCTGTACTCACATGGACTATTTTAACGATGTCTTTACTACCTTTCTGGACCTCAAAAGGTGCAATGATGTTGCTGCCTGTATATGGTTCAAAAACCCTCGGATTTCATCAAAAATATCTTAATTTGTGTTCGAAAATGAATGAAGGTCTTATGGGTTTGGGACAACATGAGGGTGAGTACTTAATAGTTTTGGGTGAATTAACCCTTTAAGCCCAGAGCTCTTTCTGAGATGGAGGAATGGTGCAGGTTGTTGGAAAATGTTATAAAGCACAAAGAATCCTGGGTGTGAAGTCTCTGTAAAGTGGGCATTAGGGCCATTTAAAGCAATTGTGTTCGGAATGATACTTGAACATTGCTGCTGTGATTCTTGGGCCAGAACCCCTTTCCCAGTAATGTTGTGTAATATTGCGTTTATTTTTATGATTTTTTTTTTTTTTTAAACTTTGGTTGTGCATTCCATCATATTTCATTGGTCATGGCATTTGATTTGTATGTTCAGAGATTAAATTAGTCAAGCATATCAGTGGAGGAGGCCAGTGCTTTGCTTTAGGCAGAAACTGCTCTGACTGAACCGGATCCTTTCTGAGGACGACAGGGTCAGGAAAGGGTCAAGGGTTAGATCTAATGCAAGGATGAAAAGCGGTCAGCAGTACTCTGGAAATTTGTAGTGTCATTTACTTTAATTAGTATTTAATGAGTGGAATTCCTTCAAATTCGTACTTGTGGTCTCAGTTTGTCTCAGAGCTGTTGTGCTATTTAGTGATAGGTGCCAATATGTGGGGTTTTTTTTGTATATTTTTCATGAATTAACCCGCTGATCCCCATTCCATGATCTATGTCTGTCATGTAGTTTAGTTTTTTAAACATTTCTGTCTGCTTTGAAAGTGATTTAGCTAATTTTTGTTATTTATTGTTGACTGTGATTTTCTTTTTCTTTTTTGGTAGAATGTTTATTATATATTTTAATAGCCAAAACCTCTGAATGTGCAGGTTTCAAAACAAATTAACAAACTTTATTGACAGCATCTCTGACCATGCTGTTGACTACCACAGAATGTTAATTTGTATCTCTGTTATATTAAAAAGTATATTTATTTTAATAATTTTGTCTCACCTCAAATTGTTTGCATATATATATATATATTTTTTTTTTATATTACAAAAATTAATGTGTGTGTGTGTGTATATATATATATATATATATATATATATATATATATATATATATAAAAATATATATATATATTTTCATATTACAAAAATGAATGTGTGTGTGTGTATATATATATATATATATATATATATATATATATATATATATATATATATATATATATATATATATATATATATATATATATATATTCATATTTTTGTAATATGAAAATATTATATTAATACTTTTTAATAATAAATATATATATATATATATATATATATATATATATATATATATATATATATATATAATTTGCAAACAGTAATTATTCAATTATATTTGTCTTTTGCCTCACTTAAATTTATTAATTTACAAATTATATAATTTATTATATTCATGATATATATTATATTATATTATATTATTGCCTCTATTTAAAATTGCAAATAACCATTTGTAATTCCCTCACAGTGGATATCTGGGGAGCAATTTTGGACATTTTCTATGAAGAATTTTTGTTTTTTTTGCCATACATGCTGTCGATAGTTTAACCTGTTTTGAACCTCCAACATTCACATTAAAATCTGTTTCTGTTGAATTACATAAAAAAAGGCTTGAATCTGTTTGATGATAATGAACAAATAATTATTAAACTATATTCATGTCTAAATTCACACTGAGCATAAATGCTGCAGCCCTGCATTGCTAAAAGTCCCATAATGCATCACTGCAGGCAGCTGCCTGCCCATCATAACCCTCTGTCTGTTTCTAAATAGGAGACTGGCAGTGGAACCACTCAGGGCTCCGAAAAGGTAAAAATGAAACAAAACAAAAAAAAGGTGGAAAAGCAGATACACAACACAGTAACTCCGCTGTTACCAAACGATAACAGGAATTTCAATCACATATGTCTACAGGTTCATTTAGGTCATTTGACACACCAGTCTAGACACTCAGAGAGTTTGGGAGCAGAATACACACAAACCCTCAACCAGCACGTTAACGCTTCTCCTGTCTTTTTCTCCGTGCTCTACAGACAACAGTGAAGTCTGCAACTCTTCCTCCACCACGCCGGTCTCGGCCGCAGCACCCATCACCTCTGCAATGAACCGTGGCCACACCAGCAACCCTGTTACCATAGCAGCCCAGATGAACATCTCCACCAACACGGTCAATATCACATCTCCCGTCAGCCTGCAGCACCCGGTTACCATCACCGGCCCTGTGAACATCGCCTCCGTCAACATCCCAGCCACAGCGCCCATGAACATCGCCCACCCGGTGGCCATCACAACCCCCATGCCCATGAACATCGGCGGCCCACTCAACATCGCCATGAGACCAATGGACAGCATGTCCTTCCTGTCCCAAGTCTTGCCGTCTTCTCCCTGGTAGAACCGGCCCCCGACCAGCCTTTTTGCCCTGACCTCTGTGCGACTGACACCTGTGTGGCGTGAACAAACCCATCCTTTGGCTAGGTGGCAACTCTGGTGGAAGATTTGCACTGGCTGATTCAACTCTCTCTAGCCTTTGAATACGTTTGCATTTTGCGTGCAAGGTGAGCAGCTCGGTAGCGGGGCATTTCGCAAGCTCCTCTGAGCGCTTCAAATCCCGACGGACGTTTTTAAGGACAAATGCAATAATTGATGTGCATTTCGAACACTTTTTTTTAAAACATTTTTTTAATATTATAAAAAAGCAGAGTGCCGATGGGTTCTTCAATGATGTTGAGGTGTAACCTGCTAATCAGTATTTAAGAAAATTCATTTGAAAGTGACTGTTGCTTCCATTGGGAGGGAGGATTTTTTTAAAATATTTTTTTGTATTATTTTGATTTTGCGCAGGGGTGTGAGTGAGTGCGTACGTACATGTAGCAACTTTTGAAGAGGTACAATTTTTGTTTTCTTTATTAATAGTGTTTGGCAGGACACTGTTTACGACTTTTAAGTTTCTCTGAGGGGAGGGCAGCTTCCTTTTCTTATTGTTTACGTTGCCATTGTTAGCGTTTGCATACAAAAGAAAATGTTTGGAGGAAGGAAAGAGAATCTTGCACTGAAAGCATATCCCTAGTCTAAAAAAGGCAGTATTATCTAAATATAAATATCATGATAGAATGGCCCTGTCCAAAATTGTGCACTTGATGTGGTCGCTGCGGTCTCGTTTGTGCGCATCTGTAAAGTCCATGAAGACTGTAGGGTGTCCCCTTTGTCATTTTATGGTTGAGAAAGGTGCTCAAGAGCGCCCCCTTTGCACACTGGTGCAGACTTCCAAGCATACTACTTTTTAAAAGTCTGTAGAGCATTACTTCACCAAAGTGTGGATTCGTCGGAGGACCATATGGGCCGAATGCGCCAGTTGGGACAGGGTTTATGAGCTGTAGATAACCAGCTCATTCTAAACAGGCCCACATTGATTCCCTTTAATTTGGACTTTTGTTGCTTGAGTTTGTTGTTAAAAGTATTTTAAAACCTTGTTTTTAGTATTTTTATATAATTTTTGCAAGATTCCTGTTCTTAAAAATGTTCTGCAAAAGAAATAGGCTGAAAATAGGAAATGAACAAGAATAATTCCAAATTTACTTGGAATTATTCTTGTTTATTTTTAAGTATAGTATTTTTAAGTATAGTTTTTTTTGTTTTTTACTTTATTTCAGGTTTTATTTTCTTGTTGTTTTTTTGTCTTTTGTTTTGTATGTTTTAGTTTTTATTTTGCTTTTTGTTTGTTTTTAGATTCTTTTGTTTGATCTTTTTGTTTAATGTTTTTGTATGTTTTAGGTTTTATTTTGTTTGTTTTAGTTTTGTTTAGTGTTTTTTTTTTTTTTTTTAATATATTTTAGGTTTGTTTTTGTTTTGTGGTTATTTTACCAGTTTTTTTCCACAGCGGCACCATCCTGCTCATTTTATTTGCTTCCAGCGATTAATATTAAATCTTCTCCATTGGTTTGGACTCTGTAGGTTGGTAGTATTTTGCTGTAGTGCCATTTAGCATAAAAGCATGTCTTCAGTCTGAAATAATGAAGAATGTTTACAGACTGCTTCTGGAAATTTCTACACTGTGGTGGGTGGTTACATGCCGATTTATTCGGACTAAAGAGTTTAATAATTTTGTGTTAATGAGGACACAATTAACAGTATAATTAGGAAGAGTGAGTTGCCACTCACTACATGTATCTGCTGCCAATGTGATGGAAATTTAGGTACATTATGACAGCCACTTCCTCTATATGCTTCCTGTGGATGGAGCAAATGCCAGAGAGAAGAGATTGCTGTAGTGAAAACACTAATTATTCGACTTGTATGCAATTTTTTTTGTGGGTAGTTTTCCCGCCACAGCCTGTGATGTGATGATCTGGAGTGTCTGAATGGATGCCGTCCACCCCAGCACTGAGTCTCAGGAAGGGGATGCTTTATCTTGATCAGACACAATGAATCCCTGATCCGTGTGTGTGTTTGCGTGCGTGTGTGAGCTGTTTGATTCTCCCGTCACACTAGAACAAACAAAAGCATGTTTCCATAGTTTAGTTTGTGGGAGAGTCAGAATGAGCGTTTATGCATTTCTTTAGCAGATGCATTATAATTGCCTCTTTTATTTGCCAAATTCAAACCAATTATGAAATCCAATGAAGTGAAGATTTTTGAATTGAGTCTAATGTTGTTTTGATTCAGTTGATGAACTGGATGATTTTTGGAGCCCCTGTGAAAGCGGTTGAATGTATATGTTTGTACAGAAGTGTTTAGCTCGGAGGATCTTAGAGTACAGATAGACATGTGAGCGAAGAAAAGCAAAATAACCTTTTATAAAACTTTTGTATTAGTACATTAACAATGGTAATTTTGTATATATGAAGACTAGGCTTTCTGAGTAGCAGAAAGAAAACATTCCTACATTTTTTTTAAATGTAAGTTTGTCAGAAATAATTATGTAAACATGCGCAATGTTTTATGTGCCTTTTATTTGGGTTGTCTAAATAAAAAACTGTAAAACATGATTGCTGTATGTGCGTTTAAGATCTACCAGCATTTATTGTCAATCATTCTGAATTTTATTACGTAAATTTTCCAATAAAGGGAAAAGGGGAGACATGCCATCAACAATTCAACAATCGGATCCATGAAAAAAAGAAGAAAACACATGTACCTTGTTTTACAGGGTTCATGCAGTCATGGAAAACCAAGAGGTAGCGTTGAGTTTGACATTTTTACACAAAGTTACACAAGGAATTCTGAGTTTAGCCAATGTGAATGCAGAAGACCAGCAGCGGACGCTCTTGGCTCAGCCAATGGGCCAGATATTTTGGCTCCACACATGTGTCAATTCTGCACCAGGCATTGTACAGCACATATAGGAAACAGTTTTCTCAATCCATGATCTTCACCCCCCCCCCCCCCCCCCCCCAAAAAAAAGAAACCTCTTTCATCTCTAATTCATGGCTCTCCATCTGGCCTTGTTCAAATGTTACCCTCCCCCCACACTAGTTCCTTAATCTTACATGCTTTTTTTTCTTCGCGGAATCTCATATTGGTCGTTAGGACTAATTTCCATGTGCATTGGCTCTATTGGTGCGCGTTCACGGCCTCACGCTTGCCGCATCATTTGATCAGGCGTGACGCGCCCCTGGGATCCCAATACAATCAGCCCTGGGTTTAATCTCGTGTCCATGAGCAGGTGCTTCGGGTTCAAGGTCTTTTGTTTCACCCCTCACTGTCGCCTCACAACGGGGATAAAAGACAATGAGACCCATTGAAAGAACAATTGCGCTTTTTTTCGGGGCGCCGCTGTTCACCATCTGCCCGTGTCTGTAAGTACAGGCAGCTGTATTAGTATTTGAAGAGCATTTCTCTTCGTTCATTCATATTCATGAAAACATCTCATTTGGATGTTTCAGCAACATCCAGCACCTATATAAGTCAATAAGACTGTGGGCCCTCTTTGGGAATGGAGCCAAAATATTTATTAAAAATAAATGAAATAAAATAAAATACCACTCTAAAACTTGATTGGATAAGCCGCGTTCGAAACCGTCATTAAATAGCCAATAAACGCTCAGCTACGTTGCTTGGTAACTAAGCGTTATGCTAACGACCTATTACTTGGGTCGTCAAAAATACAGTTAAACCATAAAAATGTAAAATATTATTACAATTTTAAATAACTTTTTTCTATTTTAATTAAAATGTAATTTATTCATGCGATGACAGCTGTTACTCCAGTCTTGAGTGTCACATGTTCCTTCAGAAATCATATGTTGATCTGGTGCTCAAGAATCATTTCTTATTATTATCAATGTTGAAAACAGTTGTGCTGCTTAATATTTTTGTGAAAACCTTGATACCTGTTTTCAGGATTCTTTGATGAATAGAAAGTTCATAAAATGGCATTTATTTGAAATGTCATTTATTCTTGCTGAATAAAAAATATTAAAGGGTTAGTTCACCCAAAAATTAAATTTCTGTCATCACCCTCATGTCGTCCCACACCCGTGAGACCTTCGTTCATCTTCAGAACACAAATTAAGATATTTTTGATAAAATCAGAGAGGTTTTTTATCTCACATAAAAAGCAACGTAATTACCGTCATTCAGGGTCCAGAAAAGTAGTTAAAACATCGATAAAATAGTCAAGTCAGACAGGGGAGAGAAGATATTGTTAAATAAAGTCATTATTTTTTTTTTTTTTTTTTTTTCACAAAAAGTATTCTGGCTTCATACCATTAAGGTTGATCCACTGCAGTCACGTTGACTATTTTAACGATGTTTTTACTACTTTTCTGGACTTTGAATGATGGTAATTACGTTGCTTTCTGTGGGGGATAAAAATAAAATAAAAAACCTCTCGGATTTGATCAAATATCTTCATTTGTGTTCCGAAGATCAACGAAGGTCTTACGGGTTTGGAACGACATGAGGGTGAGTAATTAATGACAGAATTTTCATTTTTGGATGAACTAACCTTTTAATTTCTTTTTAAATATAGCCTATAATTTAGATTTTTAGATATGAGTATTAAAATAGAATTAAAATAACTTTATATTTAATTAATTGAAGATGATCGAAGTATGAACATAATACTTTATTACAAACTCAGGAGTTGATTATATCTTTTGTAATAAATGCTGAGATGCTTTACTCACCTGTATCCACTAGGATGCTCTTGAGCGCGGTGAAAGGAGGATAATCTGCCCACAGCTCAAGCGCTCAAGAGCCGATAAAGACCCACCATCTGACGCGCTGTGAACGCCACAGTCTGCCGTGTTATCAGTGTTTATACACAACATGGAGGAATGCAGCATCGAGTAATGTGATCAGAGCCGATCGCTTCAGCTGGTAAGATCTCATCCTCGTTCTGTACAGCTCGTGTCTCTGCCAGATAATTTGAGTATGTGTTTATTTAGGTAAATGTACAACTGGAAGCACTGTTCAGTTACAATTCTAGTCAGGCAGGCCTCAAGAATGAATCTGTCCTGCGGTTATGCTCTAATAATAACGCCATATATAGTACAGGTCTCTTAAACCAGGCAGGGTGCTGTTATGTTAATACAGTTTGGTATGACGTGATGGAGTTTGTTAAAACTCACCTGTGTCTCTGGTCCACTTATGTCTAAAATCATACATTCAAAAATAATTATGATTATGTGGTAAAGCATTTAACTGTCCAACATTTTGCTTTTTTGTTTTCTGAACGTAAAAAAAATCTTAAGTGTAAAAAAATTACATTACTTTTTCCTTACCCCTAATCCTAACCCTACCCATAATGTATCCCTAAAATCAGAGGAAAATGATAGGTGAATAAGAATGGTGTAGAAGCCTCTAACCCTTGGTGTAAGCCTAAACTTGACATTAACTAAAAAACTATTCCTCAAATCTTATTGGTTGATTGAAATGTTGTTCCAGGATCAACAAGTATGTTGATCCAGGAACATGTTCTACTTGGTGAAATCATGTTAACCCATTAGGTCAGTATATAATAATGAACAGTGTTTCTTCTGTGTGATATGTTGACATTTTCCACAGTACTACTATTGCTTTTGGTGCCATATTAGCCAATAGCAGACTGATGTTTGACCTCCCAAAGGATTCTGGGATGGGATCTATTTACTTCCAAATGTCTGACCATATGCCTCTAATATCTGACATTAGTCTCATTATATTAGAGCTTAGTTTAACAGCTTGGCTGAGATCAGAGATCCTATTAAAGGGGACCTATTATGCAAAATTCACTTTTATAAGGTGTTCGAACACAGATGTGTGTCCGCAGTGTAAACAACCAGACTATAATGGTAAAAATCCACCCACTCCTTTTTAATAATCCCCATAAATCATAAACAGTCTCTTCAAACAAGAGATTCCAGATTTCCCCCTACTCATACGTAAGATTTATAGCCGGGAAGCCCTGCTCATGATTGGTGACAGAATCTGCCCTATTAGCTTAGCTCCTCCTCTGAGTGAGCTGTATACAGTCTGCCAAGTTTATCTCCTCGCCAGAGCGTTTAACAGCAGCATTTAAGTAAGAAATGTATAACTAAATAAGTTATTTAATCAAGAGCAGTGAGTGATTTTCTGTTTTCATATTAACAACATATATAGCAGTAGGTGTTGTATATTATGCTGCTTGCACTTTAATACACAGATCTAATATACACATGTGATTTCTTTCCCTGCTGTTTACGTTCACAGACATAACCGACTGTTTGTGAACTGTGTGTTTTTGACATAACCTTGTGTGTATTTCACAGTTTAAGTGCAATAAGACACGTAAGAGAAATCAGTTTAATACTCACAGGACGCGTCATCTGACAGCCATCTATGTGTGCGCTCAGAAAACCATATATCAGAAGTTTAAACTGTTATGGCTATAAAACATTCGCAAATAATAAACTTTCATGATGGCGAAGAACTGCAATGTGATGTGAGCATGGCCGTGATTGAGATGATAATCTCTTAGTTTTTGTCAGAGTATCCGAGGAGAGTTGTACAGGCTCCGCCCTCTTCTGGAAAGTGGGGTGGGGAGCAGTAACTGATTTGCATTTAAAGATACATGCACAAAAATGGCATGTTTTTCCTTCCACTCAAAAATGGTCTTCTACAACATGGTATAATAAATGATCTGTGAGGTATTTTAAGCTCAAACTTCATAGACACATTCTGGGGACACCTGAGACTTATATTACATCTTGTAAAAAGGGGCATAATAGAAGTCTCTGTTGTTCTGGTATTTATTTGAGGTGATGTGCAACTTGATTGCTTCAGTGTTAGTTAAAATGACATTGTTAAAATAGTGGACTTTCACTTCCCACTTTGTCTGCACTGTTCCTTCCTATCCTCTCTTCTTTTTTTTTTCTCCTTATATCTCAGCAGAACCAGGTCAGAAACAAGGACAGTGTCAAAGCCCTGCTCGTGCTTTTGGTTCAGTGCACACTATGAAACTGTTCCCCTTTTCTTTGGGCTAAACTTTACAAAAGCCCTCTTCTATTAATATTTTGGAGAAAATGCATGTGTCTTTGCAATAAAACCTGCAATAGATTAAATTTGCATTCCTTTCTAATAAAATGAATTCAAACTAAATATTAAAAATATTCTAGAATTTGTTATCCTCGTGGGTTTGGGCCCATTAGTGGTAATGATAGCACAGTGTAGAGAGGTGCCAGTGAACATGCTGCTACTTTTATACATAGACAGCAGGCGTGTGTTCTGACATAAGCACTAACCCACAGACGACTCCTGTGGTGATAACAGCTCTCCTTGTCAGACACCACAATCTGTCCGTTTGGATTACACTCTCCACTTGGACGCTGAATCAGCCAGAAAAGCATCAGAATTTGGCATAGTAATACAGAAAGGGAGATTGGGATCATTTTGGCAGGGAGAACTTTCTAAATTTCATTAAAAAAAACTTTGTTTATAGCTAGTAATTAATGACGGGGCCGTTGTATGTATGCCAGATTCACACTTGCATCCTGTGCCAAATGGAGTCAAGAATGATTCCTTCATCCCTTAAAGGAATAGTTCATCCAAAAATGAAAAATCTAAAATTATTTTTTTCACCCTTATGTTGAACTGAACATGTGTGACTGATTTTCTTTCATAAACACAATATGTGAAATGTTGAAGAATTAAAAGCTTTTTCTCATGCAGCAACAGTGAATGGAAACTGAGTCTTTCAAGCTTCCAAAGCACCATAAAAGTATCATAAAAGTAGTCAAGTCTTCCTTAGTCATATGAATAATTATTTTGAGTCAAATTGGTTGATCCTATTCAATTGATTTTTAAAGTATATTGATTTGATTCCTGAATTCAACTCAATTGCTGCGTGTTAATTCGCCTACTTATACTATGCCCTAAAATATACTGTTTTTGTGAAGAAAAAGTACATACTTACAAGTGTGTAGCAGAAAAGTAGGCAAGCTCTGGGACATACTACTACTTCATCAAAATTGCATCTTTAACTGACCACTCTGATGCTTCGTTATGTGCATTCTGTCACTGTTTAAATTGCCCTGTCACAGTTAAAAACCTACACATTCAATTTAATTTAATTTCCTACCATTTCGCAGAGAAAGTTAGCATGTTGATCTAAAACAGTGGTGAGGAACGTTGATCATGGAGGGCCACTGTCCTGCAGAGTTTAGCTCCAACCCTGAAAAAAAACAAACACTCACCTGCCTGTAACTTTAGTAATCCTGAAGACCTTGATTAGTTCAGGTGTGTTTAATTAGGGTTGGAGCTAAACTCTGCAGGACAATGGCCCTCCAGGATCAACGTTCCCCACCCCTGATCTAAAAGTTCACAATGTTGTTGCTAGAGATGCAAAGGGGCAGTACAATTCCAGAAAGTTTCCAGAATTTCCTGAAAGTTTCCAAAAATTCTGGAAAGTTTCCAGAAATTTACTGTACATTTTCCGCCCCTTTGCATCCCTAGTTGTTGCGGATAAAATATAATGTTGACTATATACATTATAATATATAATGATATAATATAACTATGAATAAATGTATTTTCGTCAGGTTAGATTATTGATTGATTTGAATTGATTATTATGCTGCCTTCACGTGCTATCGAAAATTTCCCACTTCTTAAGTCATGATTACGAGCTCGGCGCACTCGAGTACTTTGTTGTTAGAAAGAACAAGAATCATGGAGGACACCAGATTTATTCTTGCCTATTTACTGGGAAAATCTTATTTAAGCCAAAGTGATATTTAGCGTCCCATTCATTGACAACCCTAAACATTCACCACGCTATCTAGATCAACAGCTTCCTGACGATTCTGGAATTTCTGTCAAATACAGGCTATTTTTACAGTGTATAAAGCATACAGTACTTTTCAAATTATTATTCATATATGTACATACATTAATGACAAGGCGAGGCGATTTAGCTGTAGAAAAAGCTCTAAATACAGCTTGAGAGGGTGTTCATGTCAAATTTTTAACTGGTCTCTTTAATTCTGATAGGCAGCATTAATCACGAGTCAAACCCCTCTCTACTTAACCGTCGGTCTCGCTTTTCCACGATGTTTGTAGTTTTTTGACACTTTTTAATTATTTTTGTAGTTTTAATTGAATCCTCGTCCAACGCGCAATGGGTTATGGGCAAGTGCACTTCGAATTCTGAAACAGATGACAATCTGGGTATTTATGGAATACTCTTTTCAACATACTACCATTTGGGATTTTGGGGAGTACTTGAATAGGTTTTCATTCTTGAATATTCAGAAAAACACATTATTTTTCACATATTGTACATTGTTGCAGCATCTCTCTTCCCAGTCTGCCAGTAACGCTCTGTTAAGTTTCTGTGCTCTGATTGGTCGAACAGCCCTGCCCCTTTTTAAAAAAAATGGCCAATAGCGTTTTGTTTATATCACAGCTTGGCCAGAGCCATTAAACTCACTAAAACCTCTGTTTCCTTTTAATATCTTACCTCCTAATCTCCTCTATATCACTTTAAAATATAGCATCCTGTGCAGAATTTAAACGGGTCCAATACCTTTCGTGGATATGATCCGCTCTGTGCTCTTGTGTCCCTAGGCCAGAGCAGACTGTGCTCGCGCTGCGGCGGTTCACGTTATACTAACGCGAAAACGGACTTCATTCGTGTCAATGGAAAGCATATTTACGCTGTCTGAATCGTTCCCTATTCTCTATATAGTAAATGTGTGAACAAATGACCGATTTCAGTCGCAGCTTCAGTGTCTGTTGATAGTGCAGGAGGGGGCGGGACTTCAGATTCTAGAGAGCATTCGATTGGACAGAAGATTTGATGAGAAACTGAAGTGCGATGTGATGTCATGAAAATCTGTGATCCATTTTCGCGAGACTGTAAGTTTTGAATGATTATATCTCCTAAATGTGAATTTTGTCATTGATTTGGAACACACCAGCTTATTCATAACATTGAGGCTAACATATTCATACTAAAAGCTAAAAAAAACAAATTGATTTCAGGGGGACTTTAAATGAGGAATATTATGACGTGTACGTTCCTGGAAGAAAACTCAAGACTACAATCGAGGCATTTCAGGGAGTTCAGACACAGTGCTTATTGAAATGGAGAATAACATTTGGAGAGGACTTTGTAACTTTGCAGACCTTTTTCATGCTAAAGCAGCAGCATTAAACATTAAAGAAAGTTGAGAATGCCTCTTTAAATGACCTGTAGCGTGAATGACTTATTGAGGGGCCGGCCGTTTTGACATAACACCACTTCTGTTGTTTATTCTGTGCTTCTTTAACAAATCACTTACTCCGAGGGTCCAACGACAGCGGGATTGATAGTCGTAGGGGTTGCCATGGAGACAAGACCAGCAGACTCTGATCACATTGACTGTTGATGATGGCCGTAATTTGAAATAACAAGTGTTCATGTGTTGCTCTAGAAGGATGATTACCCCCATTATGATGACACCTCTGCCGTGCTGAGATCTTTCACAATTATCAATCAGATTTGGCACTGTGTGGCATTCCTCTGGCTATAATCCATCTTAGTGGGTCACACAGACCCCTGCTTAACCGATATCAGCTCAGCGAGCGTATTAACTATGGATGACGTCAGCCCTCTGCTGTATGTTATTCACAAGGGCACAGCCTCCCTTCTTCAGAGACACATCACTAAGCTGATACTGTTCCTGCGCTCACTGGCGAACTGTGCCAGAGTCTGTAGCTATATTTAGCGCTGCCTGTTTGGTTTTAGGTGCAGATTAATGTGGAGAGATGGAAATGGGAGCGAGGGATATCCGAACCTCTCTAATGATGGATTTTATGGAGGAGCCCGCAGCCTGTGATGGGAGCTAAAGGTTTATCTTGCTGGCTGTAGTCGCTTCCTGGTGGATCTTTTGGTGTGAGCCTGCGTCTCCTCTGTACACAGACAGCAGGTAGGAAATAAATATATATTTGGGCATGTGAAGCGCACTGCACATGTATGATGATGATGTACGTCCAGCCATTTGTTAAGTGAGGGCAAAATGTGCCCTTTAAAGAGTTTTAAACCTATCCTGTCTTTTTTTAGAAGCCTTGTTTGTTAATGACCCTGATCCATTTAATGTCCAATGGGGACCGTCCACTGTATGACTCATGCTGCTCGTGTGTGTGTGTTTATGCTTTATGATCTAAAGTAATAAATTTTCTTAACATTAATTAAAATGTTTTAGAATCAATTCATATTACCCTGAAATAATTTGAATTTTGAGACAATATTTCATGTGTTGAATGTATTGTTTGTTCATCTTTTGTGAATTAATAAAAAAAAATAAAAATAAAAATATATATATATATTTAAATATCAAAGACAAAGACATGTCTTGGCAACTTACTGAAATAAGTTTAAGTTGAAGTACTAAAATGAAACTAAATTAATTATATAGAAATATTTTTAAAAATGAATAAAACCAAAAGCACATACCAAATTACTAAACTTAAACTAAAATTAAAATTAAAACTGAAAATATAAAAATAAAAGTAATATATTATATTATATTTTTATAATAAAATTATTTTACTCATTATAGTAATTATATTACTAATTGTAATATAAAAATAATTCAAATATTGATAATTACTTACTATAATAATCTATAAATATTTCTAAAATAATGCTGCTTATATTAAATGAGACTACAATGGAATATTTGTACTATTAAAAATACATTTTCACACTTATAATAAACTAATAAAGTCAAAAAGGTGATTAAAAATGGTGAAAATGTTGATAATGATGTCAGGTTACAGGATATACACTTTCTCTTATGCATACATATATATAAATCTTAATGTAACTTTATATCCATTTTTTCAGCTACCCTTTTACTGAATGCAATATCATGGGTTAACATTTTGCCGTTCTGATGTAGGTCTTCAGGAGTGGGCCGCTGTTCGTCCTTTGACTTGAGGGGGGCTGTGAGAGTGAGAGCAAGGCATTCTGGGAAGCCCAGCCAGTCCTGGATGTGGTTGAGTCCCAGCTATCAGCAGCAGAAGAAAAGTTTATCCAATGCTGCCCCTCTATATACTGAAGCTCACCTCCAGGGGCATCATGAGTGGATAACGGGCGTGGCCGGAGGCGGTGCATAGGTCAAGGGGTGGGGCAACTGCAGTGGATGGGCAGCTTTGAGTGGAAGGGAGGTTCTGTAAATGATGACCAGCCTTTTCCGCCGGAGTAACGCGAACAGTAACCATGGCAGCAGTACACGAGGGGGTGACGCTGCCTCGGGGGATCTCAATAACAGGAGGCCTCCACGTCAGGTCCGGCATTTGGAATTTAGCCAGGCTATGGATGACTTTAAGACGATGTTTCCCAGCATGGAGCATGAGGTTATCGAGTGTGTCTTGAGGGCCAACCATGGTGCTGTCGACTCCACCATTGACCAACTCCTGCAGATGAGCTTGGATAGCCAAGCCACAGATGACAGCTCGGATTCTGAGGACAGCATTCCTCCAGAGGTTAGTCTAGAAACTTTTATTTAGATCTGACGAGACTAAAAGTTTGGCATTTTTAGATCTTGATGCACAACAGGACCTTTCCATCTAACCTCCATTGCAGATCCTGGAGAGAACGCTGGAGCCGGATAGCTCAGATGAGGAGCCTCCACCGGTCTACGCTCCGCCCTCCTATGA
The DNA here is from genome assembly GCA_037101425.1 of Elopichthys bambusa. Classification (NCBI taxonomy): domain Eukaryota; kingdom Metazoa; phylum Chordata; class Actinopteri; order Cypriniformes; family Xenocyprididae; genus Elopichthys; species Elopichthys bambusa. The sequence continues at coordinate 39,675,349 of CM074433.1, forward strand.
CATGCACATCTATGACAGAAAACATCCCGCAGATGTTCCATCCACACCACCACCCAGGCAAGAAGAACATCTAACCGAGTTTTCTGTTGGAATAAATTACTTTGCGTTGCATTCACTTTGCTGAAATACTTATGTTGGTTTGGCTACTATTTAAGCTTTTTCTTCTTCTTCTGAGACCAAATTTCTAAAGTTAATTTTCAAGCTATATGACCACCAATCTCAGCACAGACCTTCAGGCTGTTCTGACTCAGTGTGCTGTATAGTTTCTAACTGATCCGATTTATGGAATTCCCAAATCTGACTTTCAGACAGGCCCAAATTCCCAGACTTTCCCCATGCAATATACAGTATTTAACCCTCTTGGTCAACATTTTGTTTTTACTGCGAGTGTACACAAATAATAGAAGACATTTCAGTTTTGAATGATGTATAACTCTTATCTATATGTCCAAAATCGACAGAGTCTTTTGAGTATCTTTCGCACTGGTAAGAAAAAACAAGGTGGTATCGCCAGCGTGATCGCCGACCCCAGGGAGTTAAGATGTCATATCACTAGAAAAGCCTAACCACTAGCCTATGGCAATGTGCTACAATATTTAATTTGCTAGACTGCCTAACAAAATGCTAAAACATGCTAGCAACATGCTAAATTACGCTAGCTAAATGCTAAAACATTCTATTAATGTGTTAAAACATGTTAACAATAACTAGTAACATGATGTCAATACATGCTAGCAACTTGCTAAAGTATGTTAGCAACATGCTATCAGTGCCCAGCTAGCTAGCTGGCTGTTTTTCTTACTGTATTTATATAACCATCAAACTTTAAAAGAATATTGAAACTTTCAGACAAGGCTTTGTCAATCTAACACCAAAGTTTGTCCTGACAAACTTTACTTCTCTAATTTAGTCTGCTGCTCAGTTTAGTTGTGAAAACAGTTTAAATTTACACTTTATTTAGCGAATAAACTGTTTTTATGTTCGCTGTTAGTTTGATGTTACTACATAAAAAGCATCAAAGTCTTGAAGACGTTTTACAGAGTGGTATTTACAGTAACTACGCTTGTAATCCAAACTGACATCACTAGCTGTTTTCATCCAAAGTTGCTACTTGAATTTATATGGAAAATTGGAATATCACATAAAACATTTGCAAATAAAGCACTGTATCCAACTCATGTGTTCAAGAGAACAAAATCATCACTTTCTGGGAAACTGGCACAAAGTGTCCGTAATAAAATTGAAAGGGGCAACAGGGGAAGCCACTGTCACTCTTTATTTCCCACATAAGAAATTATTTGCGCTTCAGAGTTCACAGACGAAATGCAAGAAACGCTGTCATGTTATCTTGTGTTCAGAGGCGAATGCTGTTAGTATTGGATGTTTCAGGAACATAATTGTGTGAGACAGTTTTGTGAGGTATTTATACTAAATCATTTTGATGACAGACCTTGGCTCAGGCATTTCAGAATGTCTAAAACATGGTGTGCAATGCGATTGGTCCAATTGTTAGTCCAGTTTTTTGTTGCACATAGAGGGATTTATTTGGTAATCATGTTTCCAGTTGTAATTTATGCACACATCTTCTTATTGCATAAACATGTATCCACATTTTGGCGTTTCCATGCAGCGTTTTTTGATCTATTAGTGTGTGAACTCAATAAACAACAGTCTTATAAATAATTTAAATCACAAGATGAGGATCCCATCAGGCCTTTTTAATTTCAGGTGTGTGTTTCAGAAGAAGAATTTGTATTTTTATTTTATACTCATAATTTCGCCAGGTTCGATGATTATCCCCCTCCTGGGCATCAGCAGGTTGGCAGATACAGGAACTGGAATCCACCGTTACTAGGCAACCTCCCCGATGACTTCCTGCGGATCCTGCCTCAGCAGTCAGAGAGTCTTCAGGTGGATTTATTAATGACTATCATGCAGTCTGTATTAAAGTATTAAACTAATATATCATGTTATAATATATATCATGTTTACAAGCATTTAGATCCAGATTCAAAGATATAGATTTATATCCCCCCTTGTGTTCAGATTTACCGGATTTATATACAGTGACGATATTACATACATATAATTCTTTGGTAGTATTTTAAAATTTTTTTAGGCACAATTTCATTCAAAAATACACACAAATATCATGAGTTTACAAAAACAAGCATTACATGGTGATTCAAATACCTCCATTGAAGTCTAAATTCACAGGCTTTAAGGCTAGACAAAGCAAATCAATCATCTCATGGTTGATTTTTTTTGTCATTTTGGTAAAAATGTCCTTGGTGATTTTTGTCCCCCAACAGCGTTCTCAGAGCAGCCTGTCTCAGCCTTCCTCCTCCTCCTCTTCCTCCCTGTCATCCCTGACGCAGCTCTCATCCAGCAGTGGTGCCCTGTCAGGTAGCGTTTGGTCATCCGAACAGGACAGGAAGTTGAAACAGTACTTGGAGGACGAGAGAATCGCCCTTTTCCTGCAGAATCAGGAGTTCATGAAAGAGCTACAGCGTAACAGAGACTTCCTCATAGCTCTGGAGATAGGTACTCATACACACACACACACACACACACACACACACATATATATATATATATATATATATATATATATGAGGATCTCAGTTTCATTTAGCCTTCTATTGTTCTTAAAGTCACAATGTAACGAAAGTGGCAACTTATTTTTTCTATATTGTAAGAAAGGGCCAGCTTAAAAAAAATAAATGATTGGAGAACCCTGGCATATGTTAACAGAGAGAAGTGTGGCGCTTAACCAAAAGATTGGGATATGACATTTTAATTACATAATATGACATATAAATTACAATTAAATGAAAAGTATACTTTTTTATATTTAATAAAATGCTATTTAAAAATGTTATACTTACTATAGACTAATTCTAAATTTTTAGTATTTTTTTATAAGGGTGGATTTTTAATTTTATGTGATTTTATTTTATTTATTTATTTAGTTGCTATCGGGCCATTTTTCAGATATTTTCTCCCCAGAAGCTGTAGTGTAACTTGGTCAGAAAACACACAAGAACAAATACACTTTCACACAAACACTCATTTTTCAAACATACTTCACTTAGGATGAAATAATGTTTGAATTTCTCCATGTGAGAAAAACCTCTCATTCATAGTAAAGAATTCATAAATCAATTAACATTGCAGTCAAGCATCTTTTTTGCAGTCTTTACCATTATTTGGGACCCCTCAAAGTCTTTCTTCCTCACCTTACCTGCTTTTTGGAATGATTTACAGTATGAAAATCACCATACAAATAAATGTAAAATAAATGTAATCGAGTTCTAGATTTTTAATTTTATTCCCCTTTCTATTTGCAAAAAGATTGGCAATGTTTTTCATTCTCATATTTGTAAACCATCACTCCTGTCATTCTGCTAAAATGCATTTTGAATTGACCCCAGTGGTGTGTGTGTGTGTGTGAACAGCTTTCATTCCTAAGACACTGTGTGCAGTGTTGTGTTGTTCAGTCCACTGTCTCCACTCACTCTGGAGCGACTGATCTTCACCTCCCCTCAGTGACCCTGTTGCCTGCTGTGTTTTAGATCGTCAGAGGTGCGAGAAAACACAGTGTGGTCATTCATCCGCTTGCACGGAGAACTCCACCGAAGGTAGATTCCCTTCATCTTCATCCATCAGCCACACGGCGCGAGCTGCTCTGCCACACAAACACTGACAGGAAGCTTCCTCTAAACCTGTTTGTGTCGCTACATAAAGCATAATACTCAGATAATGGCCTACATGGGTCATATTTGCCACTGTTGTAGCATTTTACTGTTTATCATGAAGTTAAATAAGTTAAAGAGGACCTATTATGCTTTTTTACATTTACAACTTTTTTTAGTGTTTTTTATATTGCTATTTGAGCTTGAAAAACGTTACAAAGCATAAAGTCACTTCAAAGGGAGTTATTCTCTATATCAGTAAGCACTGTTTCTGAACTTCCTGAAACGCCTCAATTGTAGTCTTGAGTTTTCTTCCAAGAACATACACGTCACAGTAGTCCTCATTTAACTCTTTCCCAGCCATTGACAGAATTTTCCTTAATTTTATGAGACCATGCTTGCCCGCCATTGAGGGAATTTTCCGTCTTTCTGTGTTATATATATTTATATGGTAGAGGGCGCTATTATGCTAAGAGTGTACTGAATCTCTGGATCAAACCCATTGCAAAAAAGGAGCAGAAACAAGCGATAAAAGCATTGCTTGTGCACGTTGTAGTCTTTAAAAACAAATATGCAGTTTTCTCAGCTTTTTGTTCAAAATGTTGCAAAGTGTTGATAAAAATGAACTTTGTTTAAAAGCAGAGGCTCTGTTCTTTTGATATATTACATATTCAGATATTCATACAACAAAATATTCTTGGGGCCATGAAATTTTGTGAAAATTATCAAAAATGCTGGCGGTGACTGGCAACTTAAAAAAAAAAAAAAAAAAAAAAGCTGGCAATTCCCGCACAAGGCATGTGCAAAAAAAGGGGCAAGGCCTGGCTGAGTTGCGTTAGTAGTGTGTTAAAACCATAGACCGTATAAAACCATGTACAATGTGTCTGTGACGTCACCTGTGGGTTTCTGAAGAGCATTTTTGAAGCCCAAAGTGGGCAGAGCCTGCCGTCGCCATCTTGGCAGCGCATCACTGCATGTCACTCCCGGATAACCGAAAATGGGCAAAGAGGCGGGACATGGTTGGAGCTGAGGTGATGTGACGGATAGCAGACAGTAGACAAACAGCTAGTAGTGACAGCAGCGGCAATCCACCTGTCACTCAAGTGGCCACACCCTTAATTATGCATAACTTTTAAGGCATTATAAAAAATTCACCCCCCTCACAGTTGTCATGAAGGGCAAAATTAGCTATATAGACCAAAACCACTTTTTGTACCAGGCTGTAAACAGTTTTTTCTGCTGTAAAGTTGGCCATTTTAACATGGGTTTAACATTGACTCCCTTTTGGAGCCTGTCTCTAGTGGCCAGTCGATGAATTGCAGTTTAAGTCACTTCCGTGTTGGATTCTAGAGAGAGACCGGAAGGTTGCCGCTTAGTTGAAATTCACGGTTATGGTAAAGGGCGTGACATTTCCAAAACACACTCAAAGCAGTTGACCAATCACAACACATTGGTCCAGCCGACCAATCAGAGCTCATTGCGCTTTTTGGACGGAGTGGCTTCATCAGGAACTAATCAGAGCGTTACTGACAGACTGGGAAAAAAGGGTGCTGCAACAATGTACAATATGTAAAAAATAATGGTTTTTTAATGTTTACTTCTAGTAAACCCCAAAAACAAAATCATGACTCTGTAAAAAGGCATAATATGGCCTCCTTAAAATTAGCTGTTTGGATGTTTTTGCCTTAAAAGAAATAGCTCACCCCAAAATTCTGTCATTATTTACTTCTTTACGAACATATGTTGACATCCTCATGTCTAACTCTTGGTGTAGGTGATAACTGTGGCTCGGGGTCTGAGGAGGCCTGTTCATCTGTCTCTGATGATGCCTTATTCATGGAAAAACTCAAGCACATGGGCAAATGTAAGAGAACGCAGATCTAAAGCTTAAAACTTAACCGCAAATGTATCAAATGGCTTAAGCTCTCACCCCATTCTGACCACTGTATTGTTACCTACAGCTACAAGAAAGAAGCTTTTTGAAATTGCTAGGTCATTCTCGGAGAAGACCAGAAGAAAGAAGTCCAAAAAGCGAGCTCTGCCCAAACATCAGTCATATCCTCATATGTCCAGCCCAGACAGTCACTGCCTGAAGTTTGCATCTATGTATGTTGTGTAAAGGAGGAGTTCTTATATTTTTATTTCTGAATCTTTCTTAGTCTAGCTGTTAGCTTCATGCTAATGTGTGTGTCTAAAATATGATTATTTGATCATGTAGCCTATTATGAATGCCCAAAGTTAAACTTTTAAAAGCTAAAAGTGCTAATTTTAAAATTCATCTTAGAATTAGCTATATGGCGTTGTAGTATTAAACGTGTAGTGTGTTCGTTCCTTGACTTCCTCTCAGTCTGGGCTCTGCAAACTCCACCATCAATCTCCTGGATGAAATAGAGGGACCGCTGTCAGGTAAATATTCTTTTTGTCTCAATGTATTGGCACTGCATGAATGTACTGTATAATAATTGGTGAAACCTTGTAAAGTGGATATGTGTATGTGTTTGTAAGCTGAGGGTGACAGCCAACTCAAGAGGCTTTCAGGAAGAGAGGAAGGGGAGGAATCAAAGGAAGTGATGTCATGGTAAGTGCACACATACAAATATTTGGTACAGATAATTGGTATTAAATGTATTTATATATAATAATATGTATAATATACAAAATGTAAAATATTTTTTAATGTGTTTTGAAATTCTCAGAAAATCATTTTTTTATTTTAATAGCTCTTTCTTTGGTGATCACTACACTTTAGATTTAGATAATTGCTATTAAAGTTATGACTATATTTTTTCTAAAATCAAAAGTTTTATGCTCACCAAGGCTGCAACTGTTTTTCTATTTTAATATATTTTAAAATGTAATTAATTCCATTACTCCAGTCTTCAGTGTCACATAATCCTTCAGAAATCATTCTAACATGCTGATTTGGTGCTCAAAATAACATTTATTATATATATTATATGCTCATTAATATGTTTTTGTGGAAACCGTGATTATTTTTTTCAGGATTCCTTAATGTATGGAAAGTGATATATTTTATATATATATATATATATATATATATATATATATATATATATATATATGTATATATATATATATATATATATATATGTATATATATATATATGTATATATATATATATATATATATTTTTTTTATGATCTTTTACAGATGGATGAATAATGGCCGGAGCAGCCAATGGTCTCTGCATTTGAAAACTAAAGCATCATGAAGATCAAGATTTTACTCTGTTTCCTGCAAAGCTTAATTAAACCTGAGCCATGAAATCATCGTAGTTCTATTGTTTGTAATATTCTGGTTCAACAGTCTCTCTTGTAGTTTCTGAATGGCAAGCGGTGTAGCAGATCAGGTGGTGTTAAGAAGACTGCTGTGTTGAGTCAGTGCTCATGCTGTACTCAGAACATCCACAAGCACAAAACCTCACTGCTCAGCTTGATAAGAAAATCTGTTTATCTCAGGAGAATTTAAACGGCCTGGAGCCCATGTACAGTTCCTGTCATGTTTAGAGATTATGCTCTTTCCATTCCTTATGAATCATATTTGATAGATAAAATATTAATTTGATATCTGGGTGATTGGTTAAAAATTAGTTATCAGATTTAGTTGCAATGTTGAAATGTGTTTTCAACCAACTCACAATCTAAAATCATGCTTCAAGTCTTCTTTTCACCATTCCTGAAATGATTCATGATTTTATTCTTAGTGTAAAGTAATATCTGGTTGTGTGTATTTACACTGGGATAGTAAATATATTGTAATAATTTTCACAGTTTAGGGCTGTTAGCTCACTGTAAATTGCTATTGATTTTCAGAGGATCATTTTGTTTGTTATTAAATAAATTACATTTTGAAACCAACACATCCATGTTTGTCTTGATTATTAAACAGTTCCCAGAACATTAAAAGCTTCAGGATAAAGACGTTCATATGCACAAATTTACTCAGAGTCAAATATTTAGGATGTAAAATAGTTTTGTTTTAAAACATTCATTTTGTTTGTTGTGCTGTATTTTTTATAAGAACCAGTAGAGGACGCCACACCCTGTGCCATAAGGCTAAACATAACTGTTTTTGTGTAAAAATTAACATACTTCTTTAACCCAATGTTTAAAAAAAACATCAAGTAAAACTAAAAGTGTCTTACTGCGTAATAAACACTGATCTAGAGAGGCTATTATAACTCGTTACATGATGGATCTATAAACTCTGAGGAAGGTTTTGATTTAAAGGCGCGCGCACATTTTTTCCTCAGTAAAACGTTTTACACATAAATAAATAAATAGCAGGTCACACAAAAAATGTTTGCAATCGCGCACACACTCACATAAGAGTCATATCAGAATCTAGTCGTATCAGTATCTTAATAAAGCTGATTTGTTTTATATAAAGCGGGTCGCCTCATGGGGGCAGACGTTCCAATCACATGACAACTTGAATACTCACTTTATCTTGATAATTGCTCTTTTATTCATTCATTTTCCTTCATTTATGGAATACATGTATTGTGTCTGACTTTTCTGACTGAATTTATAATGTCAATGTCACCGGTAAATGAAAACTTTTTTTTTTTTTTGAGTGACGCATCCACAAGCTAGTTGCCAGTACCTAAAATGACTAGCCTATATGCTACTTTTTAAAAATAACAACAGTAAATGTATATATACATATGCATAGATTAGTTATAGGCCTAAAGTATAATTCATTAAGAAGACACAAGCGAGTGCTTATCCTTCTTCAAATTAATGTTGGTATATCGGTGACCTCGATGGTTTGTGACACTTTATTTTCACTGCGCCATCATAGTTGACCTAAATCATGTATAATAAATGAACATAAACAAGTTCATGCTGTGGAAATTGCTGGAACTGTCCAGTAGATGGAGCTATACACCAGTGCTCCGTACTGCTTAATGTTTGTTCATCTCAAACTGATTTTTCTTTTCAGTCACAATCTGTCATTCCTGTGATAGATTACCATTATTTTGTCAGAAACAGCCTAAATACCTGTAGGGCCGCTGAGAGAGAGAGAGTTGGCTGTGGGTGCTCACGTGTCCGAGTGTTTCTGCTCATTGTCTAGTGTCTGCAGATTGGGATTTATTTATAGCCATGCCTGTCTACCTCAAAGCCCCATAATGCACCACTCCCAGATTCTGCAACTGGTGGCCTTTTTGCTAGGTCTCGAAAATAATCTCAAATCTGATGTCACAAAACAAAAATAGAACAAAAGCACACACCTGCCCTACAGACACAAAACAGTCTGAAATCTGACTAAAAAGACGAGTCAGTCAGGTACTTATTGAAAGCCTGTGTCACGGATGATCTCTGCCATCAGATCCCCCACAATCCAATTTAATCTGCTGTATCCTAGGAAGGGATTCCTCAGTCTGACCAATAGAGTGTCAGTATCTGACGACATAGCAGTCGCCAGGTGGAAGCTGCACTTTGTCTGTGGTACTTTTGTTGGCTTTTTTTGGCTTAGTGCTCTGAAACTTTCTCACATAAATGACCTAGTCCTAGTTTAGAACTTGCTTTAATTTCAATTTTTAGGTATTCAGAATGCAGTAAGATTAGGTAAACACTACACTTGCCATGCTAGCTTTGGAAGAGGTCACGATAATAACGATTCTTCTGTCTGCATGGGACGGTCCAGTTTATACAAGAGGTTCCTGAGGTCATCAGCATGGAGCAGATGTACACCTGACACTCTAACTGGTGAGAGAAAATAACATTTGAAATGTAGACACCTTTTATTTTTTATTTTGACCTCTACTTAAACGTCTGTAACTCTTAAAGGGACAGTTCATCCAAAAATGAAATTTCTGTCATCATTTACTCACCCTCATGTCATTCCAAACCTGTATGAATTATATATATATGTCTTATACAAAATGTTTTTCGGGCCATACAATGAAAATCAATGAAGTCCAGTGTTGTTTTGGAACCCATTGTCTTTCAGTGTTGTTTGAAATAAAGCTGAAATACTATGCAATATAAAATTGTTTGGTTTCTCTAAGGAAATTAAAAATCTTGCCAGCTAAATGAAATATGTTTAATTTGAAGTACTAAAATTACTAAAGCTAAAACTGATATAAACATAAAGAAATAAAAAAATATATATTTTAAAAAATTAGAAAAGCACATAGTAAAAATAATAAAACTTACAGTAAAATTAAAATAAAAACTAAAACTATAACAATGAAAGCTAATTAAAATCATTAATAAATACTATAAATGTATATAAATAATACTAAAGCAACACTGAATTGTATGAACAAAAACAGATATTCTTCAAATTATCTTCTTTTGTGTTTTTAACAGAAGATAGAAAGTCATACAGGTTTGAAATGGCAGATGAGTAAATGATGATAAAATTTAATATTTTGGCAGAACTACCCTTTTAAAATGTGTTCTGCTCTGACTCCTTAATGATATTACTTGTGTTTGTCCTCATTTCTAAGTTGCTTTTGATAAAAATCACCTTCTAAATCAGTAAGTGTAATCCTCATACATCATAATGAATTATTTGAGTCAGTCTGCTGAATGTGAGATGAGGAAAAATGTGCATACATTGTGTGGTTTTCAAATGTATACCTGAATGGTCAAGACCTGGAAATAAGCTGTGTGGATGTGAAATTGATATAGAACTTGAATATGACATTTCTGTACATATTGTGATGTCTCTTTTTCAATGCTTTACACTCATGATATATAATTTGAGGCTTTATTTTACTCAACTGCGACTTTATTTCTCATATTTACAATTGCGATGTCTTTCTCATTGTTTGGACATTTCCTTGCACAATTTGGACTATAATGCGTCCTTGCAAACCGGACTTCAGCGGACACTTCGAATAATGTTCTGTCACTGAGATGTGTGTTGGGGAGGATGTAGAGTGTTATGCAGCACCCAGATGGAGAGATGGAGCACAGATGGAAGGATAGAGAAAGAGAGAGTGAGATGGAGGACAGATGGAAGAGGAGGTGAGGTTTTGGAGAGTGACTCAGCAGTCAGATTGAGCGTTTGATGTGAGGGAACATCACACCCTCAGTGAGATGAGAAATTCTTCTAACACCCCCCCCCCCCCCAATTATTTTAATAAATGTGATTAAACATGCTCGTGCTCATACGGAGAAACACAGTTTAGTTTGAGAAGGCAAAGGGCTGAATTTCCACTTCCAATCCCTGAGATGTGAAAGACCCTCTGTTTGAGCCGAGGACGCTCTAAGGAAAGAAAAATCACAAATGAAATCGCTGTTGTTTTTCCTAAACAGTAATTAAGTTCAATTGGAACAAATGTGGCTTTTTGTTTAAGTCTCATGCTTCACAGATGTGTCTCCTGAGGGGAAAAAAAAGCCTATAATCTTGCATGTGTCTCTTCTAGAGTTTCGGAAGAGATCTCAACAATGTCTCAAACTGTGCCCAGATTTGCCAAGATATTAAAGGTAGTGTAGGTAATTTTCGGAGAGACTAGCACTCAAAAACACATGAATGCATACGGCAGGGAGCAAACAGAGACAGTGTTAAAATTACAATAATAATTAAAGCTGCAAGCAGCGATGAAAGGGCCCTCGCACATGGGCTCACCGCCACCCGTTGGCATCAGGAAAACAGTGAACAGACATGACACGACATGCATGTAAGTGAGTGAATACAGGAGAATTATGGCTAAGTCATTTCAAAGTGCCACACTTCCTGCTGCCAACACATGGCGCTTAACTGCACTGACCATAACTGAATATTGCCATGTAGATGTCTTCAGGCTAGGACTATTATAAAACATGTGAAGTTTGGAGCAGATCGGACATTGTATGCCTGAGTTACAACAACTTCCTGTTTCGTGGCGTTAATCGCATACATTAGCACTTAGCCAAGTGTTCCATGATTTAATGTGTTTCTAGCATGTTTGGTACTTCGTGGCATATTGAAATGCGTTTCTGGGAGTGAATTAAAGTGTAAAGCATGCCATTTCCTGTTTCCAGCAGGTGGCACTATGACTAACTGAATATTAGCATATAGATGTCTTTATGCCAGGACTTTTATCACACATGTGAAGTTTGGGGCAGATCAGACATTGTATGCCTGAGTTACAACAGCTTCCTCTTTCATGGCGAAACAGTAGACTTTGTCAGGCCGCCATGACACGCCCTTCAGTGAAAACTCAAGATCTTTGCGATTTAACATCGCTAAAGCCTTAAGATTATACTGACCATATTTGATGTGGTTCTGTTTGAATCTCTATGAGGACTTAATCACAGTGTAAAACATGTCATTTCCTGTTACCTGCAGGTGGCGCTATGACTGTAACTGAATATTGGCATGTAGATGTCTTCAGGCCAAGACTGAAGTTTGGGGCAGATTGGACATTGTATACCCAAGTTACAACAACTTCCTGTTTAATGGTGAAACATCAAACTTTGTCAGGCAGCCACGGGCACGCCCTTAAGCGAAAACTCAAGATCTTCGCAATTTAACGTCGCAAAGGCCTTTAGATTAGACTGACCAAATATGACGGTGATCTGATTAAAGCTCTAGGAGGAGTTTGTTAAAGTACAACGTGTCTCGATTTCTTATGACAGCGGTGGCTGACATCTGTCTACTCTGCATAGTATGAAACGCGCTGATGACGTGTGATGTCTGCACGAGCAGGGTGCACGGAGGTATGAAAATACATATGTTGGCAGGAAGGTAGGACATCCTATTGCCCTCAAGGGCAATGATTGGATGAACACGTTATGGTCCTACGCCTTCCAGAGACTATATACATATAAATAAATAAATGCATTTAGACCACTTAAAGGGGGACTCGGTGATATTCACTGTTTGGAAGTTAGCAAATGCACAAAAGGCACTTATTTGGAGATTTTCCATCTACAGGTTTTTCCCTGACCTTATTTTCTCAGTAAAGTAAGGGTGCACGCTATTGTCCATATGAACAAAGAAAGACAAAGATTTAGCAGTCAGATATGGCCTGTTGCGGTATCTGTTTCTCTAGAGGCTTGTTTGAAAAACTTCTTTTAACTTGAGCGCCGCGTTTTAGCGCCGTGTCATGCACGAGATGCAGCGAAAGATGCGAGTGCAAAAGTCAAACAAACACGTTTCCATGGAAAAACGGCGCAGTTGAATGCAAAAACGCGTTTTCTGTGAAAACGAACTAGACACGCGTCCTGTGTGAAACTAGCTGTGAGCGTGCACCATTTCGCGGTGTCATGTTTATATTTGCACCAGTGAATTGCGGAAACTGAGTGCATTTGCACTTATTCTTCCAAACTGTCTGTAGTTGTCAGGAAAACACTATAATGACTGGAATGGCGCATTTTTCCGCCTGTCTTGTCAGCTCTGTGTATGAAGGAGCTGAGCCCCGCTTTCGCCTCGGAGAGCAGACGAGATGACAGAGGCAGCACGATCGGCAAAATGTCGGTGACATTTATTTTTGTGTAAACATAATGGGCAATATATTGCGTCACCAAAAATTATCAAGGTCATGTCCATATATCGTGCGATAAGTCAATATATATCGACTATCGCGACAGGCCTACCAACAGCGTAGTTCATATACCACTTACTGCACCGTTAAATTGGTGATTGCTATCAGGATGTGAAGAGACTTTCAACCAGTATAAAAAACATCTTTTTTTTTAACCAAATCGCCTACCCTGCCTTTAAATACCCTACGTCCCCCCTACATATTTATTGTTTTTTTTTTTAAACATCATTACACCTTTGTTTACACAAAATCAGTGATAAGTAAAGAAAATAATTCAAATGTAATATCTGTCAAAAACCTAAAATTTGATTTGTGAGTGGAAAAACATAATAATTGGCTGGATCCTATTATATTATTTTTCTTCAAAAACTATTCAGAATCAGAGTTAGCAGAGCAAAACCACATGGTAAAAATGAAAATAAATATAAAAAACAAAATATATTTATAATACATAAATATTATAGTTAATTAAAATGTATGCCTATATTAATTATATTAAATATTGTAATCAATTAAAATCTATCTATCTATCTATCTATCTATCTATCTATCTATCTGTCTATCTATCTATCTGTCTATCTATCTATCTATCTATCTATCTATCTATCTATCTATCTATCTATCTATCTATCTATCGCGCATTGGCCTACAGACATGTGCGCACGGACTTCATTTCCCAGCGCGCACTGCGTCGTCCGATGTTTCCCACAGCTGACAGACAGTGAGCAGAGTCTCACAGCAGAACGCGCATCTCGCACGACGGGCTTCAAAAGCGCACTTGGATTTGGGATTACCTTGAACCACATCTCCCTTGTGGATCCCAGTATAGACCTCATCTATTGTCCTGCTCGGACAGTCTGATGGCATGCGTCTGTAGTAGTGCATGCGGATTGTATTGTTATTTGTAGTTGCACTCATCTCTCCATCCACGCCGAGCCCGATGCAGTGGGATGGATGGTGTTAGAGTGGGGCTGATGATGGTGGAGGAGAGTGATGAACAGAGGGACAGCAGCAGCAGCGGCGGCGGTGGCGCAGCGATGGCCGCGCTACACCAGTGCGAACTGATCCAGAACATGATCGACATCTCCATCTCCAGTTTACAAGGGCTCCGGACCAAATGTGCGGCGTCCAACGATCTCACGCAGCAGGAGATCCGCACTTTAGAGGTAATAACGACGAGAGGGGCCGAAGTGCAGCGTCATGAAAGAGCGGATCCGCTCTCGCGCGCGCGCTTTATCCGTTTCTTCCTATTTTTGCACTGCAGCTGTTTATGGTGGTGCATTATAGATGCGCACGGGGCTTGGAACGAACCCCTCTTATTGTAATTTACCATAATATCCCTAACAAAAAGTACTATGGCGTTACCATGTTTGCAGCATGGTAATACAATGGAATTTAGACACTATACAAGGCTGGGATTTGAACCCCTCTCACAAAAATGACAGTACTATCATGACAATGTAGCATGGTAATAATACCATGGTTTCTGGAGTAGGCTAAGATGTAAATATCACAATGCTTGAATATGGTAATCATGTAGCAGCACAATAGCAATGTTCCATGGTAAAACCATTGGATACAGTGGTACAGCCACAGTGCTTTAAGTAGTATCTTAAAGTTTAATAGTTTAATACATTTTAGTTTAGTTTAATAAAAATTTACAGTTTTATTGTAGAAACAATAGTGCTTTTTTCGAAACACCACTGTAACAGCGTTTTGTACAGTCCATTACTAGATATATGTCAATACAATCTAAAATAACACACCACAAATACCATGGTGCATTTCTGAAAGGGAAAACATTGAGCATGGAGTTCACAGCACACTAACCCAGTGGGGGGTTATTTGACCTGGTTCTGTTGACTAGGTGAAATGTTCTTGGCATTGGGATGCTGCATAAAGCACAGCATTCCTGCAGAATCTCCATTCCAGAAGCGGTCCTGATATTTTGACAGTAAAGGCCTTCATTGGACTGTTGGCCTGTGTGTGTGATGTTTTGCCGATAACGTCTCACCCTAACTTCCTCGACATTGGCGTTTAGGTGTCATTATTGATGTGTGCTCCACCTGGAAAGTGCCCCATTGTTCCAACGGTAGGGGTAATTAATGAGGAATCAATACAGCCATGGGGGTGGATGGTGTGCAAACAGCCCCGGAGGGCCTGTAGTTTGAGTATTGGGCGAGAATGTGGCCGCATACACCAGATATATATATATATATATATTTACAAAATATTGTTTATTTACCAATATGGTACAGATATCATCTCTATATCTCTATTGAGTATGTTATTTCTCTGTTGAGTGTGTTATAACTGATTTCTTCAGTTCTGCTTCCTGCTCTAGCAGGAAGTTGAATGTTCTACCTGTGTTTCAAATCAGTCACTACTGGGCCTAAGTCTACAGGAAATGGTTGAGTCGCGCCGGGGAGACATTGCTTGGCCTGCTTCCTCTTTATGTCTATAATGCAATACTTTCTGACTGCATCTCTCTTTTCCAGGGCATTTAATACATGTTTCTGATTAGTTGCAGTAAATATTAGGTGGTCAATCTCATATTCCCAGATTTCTCAGCAGCCTACCTGTTTAACCCAGCTGAACAGGTTGATGTATTGTAAGCATGCTCTTATGAGCGTCGTTCGGAGGGACAGATGGAGCCCGTCAATACTCAGGCAGTATAACAGGCCCTGTATGCTTGTTAATTCCTGTACAGAACAACAGATTTGAAGTGGCCACATTCAGACCCCCACCACTTTTCGTACACTTCAGTGCAATCAAGAGACGCTTGAACTCGCATTAGATTCTCACTGAAAGCTCTTTATAACACCACTTCACATCTTTTTTTTAACAGCTCGCTACTCTGGCCAGGAGATAATTATTCTCGGTCTCTCCAGCTGAAGTACCACGTGGTTATGTTTGACCGAATGTTCTCACTCTCTCCTGCGTCTGCCGTTCTGCTGATCGGCACTTTTTTCCGATCCGTATTTTGCAGCAATTTTGGTTTTCTGGTTTGTGCTAGTAAGATGTGCTCCTGGATAAACATATGTTAATACAGGAACAATGTTACTATCAACCAGTTAGAATTTAGAGTTAGAGTCAGCATGAAACTGTGTTCGCAACCCTATTTTACTTCTATAATAAGACATATCTCCACATTATCTGGAATATGGGAAAAAAATGTGGGCTATACTGTGATTTTATCTATTGGGAAACATTGTTATTGTTAACTAAATCTAAAACTATTAAAAATAATTTCATTAATTGAAATAAAGTAAATGAAATTAAATATAAATATTAGATGAAAAACAAACTCGGATGCGTCAAAGTTATAATTCTCACAAATTGGATACCGAAAAAAGTTTGTTATGCCTGATATCTGATAAATGGCTGATATAAAATTTAATTTTTCTAAATAAATGAAAAATAAAAAAACACTAAAAACTAAATTAAGTCTTAAATGCTGCACCAAGTGAATTGAACCATTACAATATTATAATGCACAGTATGAAATTATTACATTTAACATTGTTATTAAACTGTGTTTTAAGTGAGCATTCAGCCCAAAGTATACTTCCCTTTTTTACGTGTACACTAGTATATGCGTACAGTTGAACACGTATACTTTGAAGTATAATAACACAGGAGGTCGACACAGACACCCTACAACGTTTCATCTTTTTCCAGTGTCTGCGCTATTTTTCTCCAGAAGTTATGACCTATAAAACTGTCTTTGTATTCTTTTAAACTAAAGTTGCGGCTATCTCATAACCCCCTCACACAAGTGCTTGTCAATGCGGGCATCTGTTGTTGCAGTCTCCGGTATTTTGTTGTTGTTGTTCTGTCTCTTTAGTATTGTTTTCTACTGTGAAACAAAAGCCTGGGCCAATGTTGCCATCTTGTGGAACAACTGATTAGTGCAAAATAAATTCAGTGCGCATGTGCGACCTGCGCGTAAAAAGTAAAGTAACAAAAATTGGGCAGCACGTGTACTAATCGTGACGATTTGCGCCATACACACTGTATGCGGACCCTCGTAAAAACCAAAGTATACTTTGAGCTTTAGATGTCTGTGAAGGTAATCTAATTGAGGGGAAATGAGCATGCACAATTTAATATTCTCTATTAATAATACTGATAAATACATTTAAAAAAAACAAAAAAAAACGGAATACTAGTTGATAAACTTTATGGTAAAAATGTATCGTACAGCCCTGTTATTTTAGAATTTTTTTTATACTTTACATTTTTTAATAATTTTTTGGAATTATTATTATTATTTTTTTTTTTTAAGATTTATTTTTTTGGCATTTTTGCCTTTATTGTGATAGCAGACAGAAAAAGATTTGCGAGCCGAGACTCGAACTTGGGTCGCCCGAAGCGCAACAGAGCTATATGTCGGCGTGTTGCCCTCGAGGCTATCGGCACCGACTTGTTTCGTGATTTTTTTTTTTTGATCACTTTTTTATTTTAATATTACTGTTTATTTCTTTTTATTTCAGTTTTAGTTCAGTATTTGTTCTTCTTTATTTCCAGTTAGTAATTTTAATGCTCCAACTTAAACTTATTTCAGGTAAAATTTCAATTTTTATTTTATTTTTTTTATTTTTTCATGTAATATTTACATATTATTTTATTTCAGCCTTATTTCAATAAAAGTGTTTATAATAGTTTTAGTTAACGATAATAACCCTGCTAGTTTGATAGTAATTGTGTTCCATTCTTAGCACTGTAAAATTAGCTAAATCACTTAAAACCATCTTTACTAATCAAATCAGTCTTTTTTCAAGACTTTGGGAATGTTACTCCTGCACCAGTTGTTTCCCCAGCTGCCGTGGGACTGCGTGTCCTCTGGAGTGAGATTCATATGTCTCCTCACATCTTCTCATTGTGCAGATTTTGATGAACTGTGATGTTTGATTTTGACAGCATGAGATCCTGTTTCAGGAAAGCAGTGACCTACTTATATGCAGAGATCTTCAATCTTTCTGTGGATAAACACATTTGTTGATGGTAAAAAAGGAGAGCTAGCTTTGCTCCAGAGGGTTTCTGTTCTGCGGACTCAAGCGGTCAGCTGTTGAAGCCCTCATCAGTCTGGGCTCCCCCCCCGCAGTGATGTTTGAGAGAGTTTTGCAGTGCATTCGTGTCGTGTGCTGTCGTGGCTGTGGCTATATTTAGATGTCTTCCTCCCTACGCGTTTTCAGGGCTGGTTGTTAAATAAGAAAATAATGACGCGAAGAGGATGAGCAAGGGAGGGGGGGTGGGGGGGGGGGGGGGGGGGGTGGAGAGGGAGAGTGCCAGCCAATCAGCTTGTGCCTGTTTGAGGGCTCCCAATAGACTGGGAATGGGAAGGGGGGTGACAGATTCAGCCAAGCAGAGCAGGTAAGAGATGTTCCATCATTACTCGTGGCTGTCTCAGTGCTACTGAGCTCTTCCCTAGATATTCTCCAGCGCATCCAAGCTGCGTCACTAAGGCCTAATGAGGAGCTGTCATCGTGGCTGGCAGCAATCACGTAATATGATGTCGATGATCAGATTGTTTAGTCTAAATAACGTTCTTTCAACGCCAGATTGTCAATCACTAATTTTTTCATTTATAAACATGTTTACTGAAGCCCTGGGTATACTTCGTTTTTTACGCGTACGTACACAGTCGAACACACAAGTATATTTGACTCGTACGCATACACACCCTCAGGGCACGGTTGCCACCTTGTGGATAAATTAATTACTGCAAAATGCGCATGTGCGACCTGCGCTTACAATGTACACGCAGTTACAAAAATCCGGCGGTGTGCATACTCTTCTGATGACAAAATTCACGTCATGAGCACTGTACGCTGACCTCCGCATACGTGTAAAAAGTGAAGTATACTTTTGGCTTAAGGCACTTTTTCAAAAAATCTTCCTCATTTCCTATTGGTTTGGAAGGGTCAGATGTGTGAGCTGCTGCATGAGTGTCTGTTGGACAGATAAAACCAAGCCTCTAGTCTTCTGTATATCATATACCCTCACCGGCCACTTTATTAGGTCCACCTTGCTAGTACCAGGTTGGACCCTCTTTTGCCTTCAGAACTGCCTTAATTCTTAATGTCAACAAGGTGCTGGTAACATTCCTCAGAAATATTGGTCAATATTGACATGATGGCATCACGCAGCTGCTGCAGATTTGTCGGCTGCACATCCATGATGTGAATCTCCCATTCCACCACATCCCAAAGGTGCTCTGTTGAGATCTGGTGACTGTGGAGGCCATTTGAGTATAGTGAAATTGTCATGTTCAAGAAACCAGAGATGATTGGAGCTTTGTGACATGGCACATTATCCTGCTGGAAGTTCCCATCAGAAGATGAGTACACTATGGTCATAAAGAGATAGACATGGTCAGCAACAATACTCAGGTTGGCTGTGGTGTTTAAACGATGCTCAATTAGTACTAAGGGGCCCAAAGTGTGCCAAGAAAATATCTCCCACACCATTACACCACCAGCAGCCTGAACTGTGGATATAAGGCAGGATGGATCCATGCTTTCATGTTGTTTATGCCAAATTCTGACCCTGCCATCTGAATGCTGCAGCAGAAATCGAGACTTATCCGACCAGCTAACAATTTTGCAATCTTCTATTGTCCAATTATATTATATTATTTTAGACACAATATTGTCTGTTTTTGCTCAATTTTGCCAATGAAAATATAAAGACAAAGCAGAACTGTTCGTCTCTGAGCAACACACAGCAACATTTCATTTCTGAATCCGCGTTTTGAACGAATCAAGTGAACAAATGATTCAATGGAACATTCATAAAGAGAACCATTTACTTCACTCCTGAATTAATTAGTTGTTTAAATGAATCGAAAGAATAAATGAATGACTTAATTTTGAATGAATGAATGACTTAAATTTTATGTTGAATCAAATAAAATATTTCTTTCTGAAGCTACTTTTTTGTAATGTCTATTTGATGCTTTACACAATAATGACTTTAAATGATCTTTTGGGGGTAATTTCTCAGCCAAATTTGATGTGCGATTAATTAGATTAATTGGATTAATTAATCACCACATCATGTAATTAATTAGATTTTAAAAATGTAATCGCTTGACAGCCCTTAAAAAAAAAAAAAAAAAAAAATATATATATATATATATATATATATATATATATATATGTATGTGTATGTAATATTTACAGAATATATTTTATAATAATATATATAATATTTTTACTTGTTTTATAATTATAAGTATTTATAAACATAATTATTATTCAGATTTCTTTAGCAGCTGGAATGGGTGAACAAGTCCATTTTATGTTTATATCTTCTAGAATGAATCCCTCATACACTTATTAATATTCCTTTATCTTATAAGATTACCGGTCAGGCAGCGTCAGCATGTACACAGACACACGACCCACACGTGACATGACACTTTGCATGTGTAAACGTCTGTGAAGCAGTGCTGGGATTAGCTGTAGGTTTTAGTAAATCTCTCGTATGTGTAGTGTGTTGGGGATTGTCTGAGGTCGGCATTAAACTCCTGTGTGTCCTGCAGGAAGTTGAGGCCGGTGGGCAGCTTGTAAGCAGAGATGAAGGGATTGGCGTTAAGTACATTACACCCAGGGAGACATGTGAAATTGCATAGAGACATGCTAATCAATGTGCATCAGGTGGTTACCTCACAGCTCGTATCTGTGGACACATTGTTTGATGTTTTTCTGCAGATCTGTCTGTGTTCTCTGAGCAGCTGGGCGTGTTCCTGCCCTTTGGCTGTCAGTCAAACCTGCTGACCTCACTGAGCCGTTGTCATGGCAGCCCTCGTCCCTGTGTTTACCCTCATCTGCAGTCAGGCAGGTGTGACGCCACCCCCCAAAATACCACCAGTGTTGCTTACCATAACATTTAAATCATTAAATTATAGTGTTTTGGTTTATTTTACATGTGAATGACACATTCAAATATGGTTCCATTTTAGTATTTTCCTAATATTGTGTTACTGTCTGAGAACAGGTTGCCCCAGATACTCCTCAGTAAGATTAAAAAACTCATCTTTTTAGTGACTATCCGATAAAAAGTATGCTATTGGTATTACCATGGTATTACTACTAGTAATGTATATTAATTAATTAATCAATATATTCACGATACCAAGGTTTTTTTTTTTTTTTTAAATATTAAATATATTTGAATTATATTGTTACTATATTTGAAATCAGTCTCTTAAATATCTCAATTGTTGCTTTTTTCTACAAAGAAATTGTAGTATGTCTGAGAATATCTAGAATATCTTTGATCCTTATAGTTATCTGTATCTATACCTATAGAAAGTTGATACTTATACATAAATATAGGAGATGATGTTTTGAAAAATGTCTAAGGTTTTTGTTTTGTCCATACAAAAGTCAATGAGGTTCAGTGTTGTTTTGGACCCCATTGACTTTCATTGTGTGGACAAAAACAGTTCTTCCAAAGATCTATTTTTGTGTTCTACTGAAGAAAGCCAAACAGGTTTGAATTTTTTTTTTGGTGAAACAGGGTGAAATATGAAAGCGCAACATCTGAACGAGAAAATTTTTATTCAGGACATAAAATGTTTCCTCACTGAGTGGGAACAGGTTACTTATTCTTCAATAAGCTAAAATGTTATCAGTTTATATGTGATGATACAACAGTCTCAGAACAAGTTGATGATGCAACAAATTTCTGAATGTTGAGAATGTTGTGAACACAGATTTGTAGATTATGTCTACAGATGACCATGTAAAGATGTCTAGCTTTCATCATGTTTTGTGTCTGTGGGAAAATCCCACTCTGAAAAAACGTTACTGACGACCCAGGAGTGTAGTTGCTAGGAAACCTGACGTCACACTTTCACCAGTGTATTGTTATCGGTGGTGTGTGTGTGCAGAGACAGCAGTGCAGGCTCAGGACCTGGTCTGGTCAACAAACAGAACCAATATGTTTAATCTGGGTCATGCATGCATGTACATGCTAGGAATAAGAGAAATTAAATTGAAGAGACTGAAATAGAGAAATAGCTTTTATCCTGCAAGACAATTGTAGTAAAGAAGATTTAGTACAAAGACATTTGGACCTTAATTGTAGCGGCTCCAAGGAGCTCTATAATACCTGGAGAAAGCTAGCCGTTAGCATTCCCATTCATCTCAATGGCAGTTTGCGCAGTTAGTACAGCATACAATTTCAAATCTGCTATCAGACATTGCTATCAGACATTGCTATCAGACATTGCTATCAGACATTGGCACAACCTGCATGTTTAGCATTGTTAGAATCTCCTGTGTTAAGATGAGGAGTTGAGATGGTGGGCTTTGTTGTTTGGTCTGAGTAAAATGGGCTGTTGGTGTGTCTCTGCAGGCTTTAAACCACTGCGGCCTTAATTTTCACACCAACAGCAAAGAATCATCCTGTTCATCTCTCTCTAGCTTTGGCCAAGCCCCAAAATCAATGTTCACAGAGACAAACCAACAAAAGAACATGAAAGTGGGTGTTTCTCTGCTTTTCTCAGAGCTGTGAGACTAGAAAACCAGGAATCATGCCAGTACTGTGGACGTTATGGTGGACACCACGATTAGTCCCAGCATCGTGACTATCATATCAACACATTCTCAGAAAATGGTCATAGCCTTCTCTTATTGTACCCTGATTACCCTTTTAACTATAGTTTAGTGATCACAGGTAACACTGCTGGACAAACCAAGTCATAGCAGCTTAAAGGGTTAGTTCACCCAAAAATCTAAATTAACCCATGATTTACTCACCCTCAAGCCATCCTAGGTGTATATGACTATCTTCTTTCAGACGAACACAATCGGAGATACATTTAAAAATATCCTGACTCTTCCAAGCTTTATAATATTCGTGAATGGGGAGTGCAAATTTGAAGCCCAAAAAATTGCATCCATCTATCATAAAAGTAATCCATACGGCTCCAGGGGGGGGGGGTTAATAAAGGATATTTGTAAGAAAAATATGCATATCTAAAACTATAGTAACTAGCTTCTGGCAGACGACCGTACGCATTGATTTGTGGCTGAAGAGTAACCTCTGACCCAACGCATGACGTATTGACGAACGTGGAACTGTGGAGGATAGAAAAAAACAAAACACCGGTCACGAATTAGAAGTCTAAAATGAGAAATTGTGAGAAAAGAGGAGCTTGAGTTTGTTGCCCAGCCCTATTTGTTTAAACCGCGAGAGGCGTCTGAGCTTACGCTACTCCTACATCCTACGTCATACATCGCATCAGAAGTTACTCTTATGGCGCAAGTCGACTTGCACAGTATGCATACGGTCATCTGCTGGAAGCTAGTTATTATAGTTAATAAAGCTTTAAATATGGATATTTTTCTTATAAAAACCCATCGCTTCGCTTTAGAAGGCCTTTATTAACCCCCTGGAGCTGTATGGATTATTTTTATGATGGATGGATGTATTTTTTTGGGCTTTAAATTCACGCCCCCCATTCACAACCATTATAAAGCTTGAGGGTGTGTAAATCATGGGTTAACTTTCATTTTTGGGTGAACTAATCTTTTAAGGTGATCAGGTGGTTTTGTAGGATGTGGTGGTTGTTTTTTTGCACTTCCAGGGTGATTTACCGGTTCTAACCACCTTAATCAACGTGGACAGCTAGAGATCATGTAAAAACCATCAGAAGCTGGTTGACCTGAATATTCTGGGTGGATGGCTCCTCATTACCATGGTTAGATCAATATAACTATGATTTCAATTAAGCAGCAATCTATGGTATTTGTTATAGAAAATAGAGGCTAATTAAATAATATATTCATCACTTTCCATATACACCACCGCTCAAAACAAAAGTTTGGGGTCAGTTTGAGGTCTTGTTTTTGAAAGAAGTCTTCTATGCTCACAAAGGCTGCATTTATTTGATCAAAAATATAGTCAAAACAGTAATATTGTGAAATATTGCTGTTTAAAATAACTGTTTTCTATTTGAATATATTGTAAAATATAATTTATTCCTGTGATGCAAAGCATCATTACTCCAGTCTTCAGTGTCACATGATCCTTCAGAAATCATTCTAATATGCTGATTTGGTGCATCAAGAAACATTTCTTATTATTATAATATCAATGTTGAAAACAATTGTGCTGCTTAATTGTGGAATCCATGATGCATCAGGATGAATAGAAAGTTCAAAGGAACAGCATTTATTTAAAATAGAAATCTTTTGTAACATTATACATGTCTTTATTGTCATTTTAGATCAATTTAAGGCATCCTTGTTGAATAAAAGTAGAATTTTTAATTTAAAAATTGATACAATTAAAATTTTCTTTGGATAAAAAATAAAACCATTACATAATGTTCTGTATCAGTTCTTATTTGGTTGTCAGACCAATTACCTAGAATGTTGGTTTCTAAAAATAACCAAGGAGGAACCCTTGCACTAACATTAGGGGAACGTTATGTTTCACTAATGTTAGCATAGGAGAATCTGCACCATAAATGCTACATCTTATGTAACTGTAGGAAGAAAAGGAAGACCAGAATAGTGGCTTAGGACTGTTGAAAATTACTAGTAGGCCTAATAACCATATTCAGAAACTACATTGCACCTTAAAAATGGCTATAAAATAGAGCTCTTTAGCTTAATGAAATGGTTCAAGTTCTTCCTGTGTGAAGTGTGCAGTATGTGAGCATCAGATGAGACCTTGTACTTTTAAACAGCTCTATTGTGAGCCTTTTTAGTTAATGCTGAAATCTGAGCGCTGTGGAAAACTCTCAGACCTCAAGCACTTGACACAAATTTTCATATTGACTGCGATGGCTAAAAGCTTTTGAATGGCAGTTGAGCTTTATTGAGTGGAGTGCTCACTGTCCTCTGTGTAATTAGCATTTAGCTGTTAGCAATAGAGCTTTAATTGCTTGTTTATCGCTTCTGACCTCTCACAAGGTGTTTTCATTTCCCTGTCCTCCTACGCGTGTGACCCATGACCCTACTGGTGTTTGTTCTGCCGTCTGCTCTGAGATGCTCGCCTTCAGTGTGTCTTTTGGTCTTCAGTCTTTTGTTGGCTTTAGCTGCGACACAGTACTCAAGGTCTTTTACTTTTTTGTTAAAGTATATGAGAGTATGTGCACAAAAGAGAGAGCATTTGCTTTTGAGAGGTTGTCATTGAAGCTCTGATTCACCTGTTGAGGTACTGCTTTCTCTCAGGGACGTGTGTGCGGGTGTGTAATGGAGATAAAGATGAAGAACTTTCAGCCAGAAATTCCTTAGTACAAAGATCTGATCATAATGCACAAGGCTTCAAACAGAGTGTAGTTTTGTAAGGAACGGTTAGAGTATTTGAGTATGTATGGATCATTTGAAGATGTGGATATCAGTTCAAGTTTGTGGGAATCCTTTTGGATATATAGCTTACATAGTAATATTTTGGGAGTTTGTGGGATCAGTGCGACTATGCCAAGATGGCAGTTTGACTATGTGGGTATCATAAAGTATACAAACATCAGTCTGTGGGGATCAATTTGAGTAGCAGGTATCAGTATGAGTATTTGGTTTCTGTTTGAGTATAATTATGGGATGAATTTGAGTATGTGGAAATCAGTTTGCATATATAGTGTATAAAGGTATCAGTTTGACTATTTTGGAATCCGTTTAAATACACCGATCAGGCATAACATTATGACCACCTTCCTAATATTGTGTTGGTCCTCTTTTTGCTGCCAAAACAGCCCTGACCCGTCGAGGCATGGACTCCACTAGACCCCTGAAGGTGTGCTGTGGTATCTGGCACCAACATGTTAGCAGCAGATCCTTCAAGTTATGTAAGTTGCGAGATGGGGCCTCCATGGATCGGACTTGTTTGTTCAGCACATCCCACAGATGCTGGATTGGATTGAGATCTGGGGAATTTGGTGGCCAAGTCAACACCTCAAACTCGATGTGCTTCCAGATCATTCCTGAACCATTTTTGCTTTGTGGCAGGCGCATTATCCTGCTGAAAGAGACCACAGCCACCAGGGAATACTGTTTCCATGAAATGGTGTACATGGTCTGCAACAATGCTTAGGTAGGTGGTACATGTTAAAGTAACATCCACGTGGATGGCAGGACCCAAGGTTTCCCAGCAGAACATTGCCCAAAGCATCACATTGCCTCTGGCGGCTTGCCTTCTTCCCATAATGCATCCTGGTGCCATGTGTTCCCCAGGTAAGCAACACACACGCACTCGGCCATCCACGTGATGTAAAGGAAAACATGATTCATCAGACCAGGCCACCTTCTTCCACTGCTCCGTGGTCCAGTTCTGATGCTCACATGCCCACTGTTGGTGCTTTTGGCGGTGGACAGGGGTCAACATGGGCACCCTGACTGGTCTGCTGCTATGCAGCCCCATACGCAACAAACTGCGATGCACTGTGTATTCTGACACCTTTCTGTCAGAACCAGCATAAACTTCTTGAGCAGTTTGAGCTACAGTAACTCGTCTGTTGGATCGGACACACAGGCCAGCCTTCGCTCCCTTGTGCATCAATGAGCCTTGGCCGCCCATGACCCTGTTGCCGGTTCACCACTGTTCATCACTTTTGATAGATACTGATCACTGCAGACCGGGAACACCCCACAAGAGCTGCAGTTTTGGAGATGCTCTGGCCCAGTCGTCTGCCCATCACAATTTGGCCCTTGTCAAACTCGCTCAAATCCTTACGCTTGCCCATTTTTCCTGCTTCTAACACATCAACTTTGAGGACAAAATTTTCACTTGCTGTCTAATATATCCCACCCACTAGCAGGTGCCGTGATGAAGAGAAATCAGTGTTATTCACTTCACATGTCAGTGGTCATAATGTTATGCCTGATCGGTGTATATACGAGTTTTTGGAATCAGTTTGACGATGTGGGTGTCATTTAAAGTATATAAGGATCACTTTATAGTGAAAAATCTTTTTTTAAAGATTTATTTTTGGCATTTTTGCCTTTATTATGATAGGACAGTAAGCAGACAGGAAGCAAAGTAGGAGAGAGAGAGGCTATCAGCGAGGCTATCGACACCAACTATAGTGATCAGTTTAAGTATGTGGGCATCATTTTTAAGTCATCATGAAATCAAAATGGACAATTCTTATTTTTTATGGAATATTGCAGTATCAAAATGATTTATCTGTGCTCATAAAATTAAAAAAAAGAAAAGAAAAAAAAGTGCCCTCATAATCTTTAATCAAAATAACTTCCCCTCCCTCTTGCAGAGGCATTTCTTCTCTTCTCTGATGACGTGTTTACTGGCACGAGGGCGGGACAACCTGTCACTCACATGAGATCGACCAATAGCAAACCACAACTCCTGATGGACAAAATTAAATCACGCCCTACAATTTTTTTCTTGTTCAAGAAGCTGTTTAATTTGGGTATACATCAGAATAGAGAAGAATAACTATACACTCAAATTGATCCTTATATACTTAAAGTCAGATAGTCTTTATCACAACTTCTGTTTAATGCTGACTTTAAGTATATAAGGATCAATTTGAGTGTATAGTTATTAGTCTGAGTACGCAGAGATCCATTAAGTATGTGGGCATCATTTTAAGTATATAAAGATGAGTTTCGGTATGTGTGGGTCAGTTTGCACATAGTGAGTGAGGGAGCAGATGTATAACATTCAATTTGAATATTGAATATTGATCAAATTTATATGGAATATATTAGTATGCAGAGGTCAGTTTGAACATATAGGCAAGTAATCAGTTGAATTATGCAGGGATCAGTTTATATATTCTATGCGTATTTGTTGGTGTATCTGGTAATGATTGAGGGATGAAGTGTGTCTGTTTAATGCATGTATAAGCGTGCTGTTCTCATTAAAGCAGTGATTGCAGGATGGGGGGCGGCGGAGGGGGAAGTGTGAAAGGATGACTCGTTTTATGGCCGTCGGCCTCGTGGTAACGGTCCTCTGTGCGTCAGTGAGCCGCTGACCTGAACTGTCACAGCAGGTGAGCCCTCCTCTCACCCTACCCTCTCGTTCTCTCTCTCTCTTTCTCCCACTATTTTCCCCTCTTCCCTTCTTTCTGTCTCACTGCGTCATCAGCGCTTCTGTTCTGCTGAGGTGTCCGTGCGGCCCATACAGGAAGCTGGATACAGGCAGAACGAGGGAATAGGTGTGGTTTTTTGAGTGCATCGGTGAATTTGAGGTGGGTCAGCATTCTGCACCGAGCTGGAAAATTCCTCCCGCGCTAGCCAGTGCAGTTTGTTTGTGCAAGATTTGGTAGTGTTCCCAACTGTGTGTATTATCCAGAACGCTCTTTACTAGGAATGTGCGCCAAGACTAATTTCCATAACGCTTAAACAGAAATTTTGCAACCGACTAGTCTGTATAAGCGATCCATTTGAAATACATAATCAAACACTCTGAATGCTCCTGAAAAATAAGTCATATACGTACATGTGCTGTTCTTGCCTTGCATTATGATCAGTGTACATTAAAGTTGGCATGAAATGGAAGTTGAGATACTCTTTTATTCTCTGTTGTGACGTATATCCAAGTGAAATGGCTTCTCGAACAAGAAAAAATGTAGGGTGGGACTTGATTTTGTATTTAATTAGTGCTTTCAAATCGATTAATTGTGATTAATCGCATGTAACAAAAGTGTAAATATATAATATAATGTGTGTGTATGTGTATATATAATATAGTTAAAAACTTTTATGTTAGATGTGATTAATCACAATTAATCGATTTGACAGCACTAATTTTAATATTATAAACAGAATTCCTCAAATAAAATTAAGTTAACATAAATCAGCACGTCAAGGTAGTGTTGTTTGTTACCACGGCGCCTATTTTCGCATCAGTTTGAATGCGCTTTTTGTGTATGAAAGTATCTGTACACATGACGCGGCAAAATCACAAGAAAAGCTTGACGTGTACTGGCAACATTATTTAAGTATATTCGTTAGTATACTGATTTAGGATCTCATGTTGTCAAGTAAGTTTCATTTTTAATGTTTCCACTTTAAATCGGTATAAAATTTAATTTACCTGTATTTCATATGGGTATTGTCCCTCATAACCATTTTTTTGCTTTTCGGTTTTCTTTAAAGTCAAAATACTCCCTCACTTCATCACGAATGACACATGCAAAGTCTAAAGTAAAATGAAATGATTTTGTGTTCTGCTCCAGATATACACTTTCCAAAATAATGTATTATTTTTTTAATTGAAACATTAGCATGACAGTAATTTGAATGTAGCCTTTGTAAAAATATAAAGCAAAACAAAAGTGCAAAAAAAAAAAAAAGAAGTAAACTACTAGTATTTCCAGTGTCGACTAGTAGCAACAGTGTCATTTAGTCAACTAGTCTCACACATCGCTAATCCTTACAGGCTGGAATGGGGAAAAATCCTGCAGCCCTAAGTCGGCGCATTCGGCAGAATATGAAACTGGGAGCAGACGGCGACGGCCGCGTTCGACGAGACGGACTGCCGTCTTAGCCTCCGTGTGAACTCTGCGTCTCGTGGAGCTGTGATGTCAGAGCGCTCCCACCGTCAGCGCAGTGTTCCGATGACACTCAGTTGCCATGCCAGCAGTGCAGTCGCCCCCATGAGGAGGGCTGCAGCTCCCTTCCATATAATAACAGTTATTTATAGCTGACAGCCCTGTTTGCTGAAGGGGAGCACAAAAAAGAGAGAGGGAGAGAAAATCCAGTCAGATTTCAAACTGCGTGCGCTCTGATGCCGTGTTATTTGCAGGTGCGACTGACGCTGAAATCTGGCTGATGAGAGACACTGCAGTAATGCATAGCTTTGGATCGATCGGTGGTGTGTTCGATTGACATCCTGACAGAACATGCATTCTTTGAGAATTCTCATCCACGTCATTAGGGCCTGTCATTAAAGGGATAGTTCACCCAAATATTATTTATTCACCCTCATGTTGTTCCAAACCTGTATGAATTTCTTTGTTCTGCTGAACACAAAGGAAGATATTTGGAAGAATGTCAGTAACCAAACAGATCTCGCCCCCCATTGACTACCATAGTATTTATTTTTCTTACTGTGGTAGTCAATGGGGGGCGAGATCTGTTTGGTTACTGACATTCTTCCAAATATCTTCCAGAACAGGTTTGGAAGTACTTGAGGGTGAGTAAATGATGACAGAGTTTTCATTTTTGGGTGAACTATCCCTTTAAATCTAAATTGACTTGATTGCATTTGTAATATTCATCATGCTCATGTAACACTTGTCTTGCCTTCAAAAATCTGAGTTCACACAGCTGTATGTGAAATTGTCCTTTGGTTGAATGTGAAACCCGCAGAGGCAATAAAGGCCTCTCTCAGGCACCGTCCCTCCTCTGACCGGCCCCTCCCTCATCTGCTTTGTGCTCTGCTGCCCCCTGCAGGTCAAGCTCATGAAGTACATCTGTAAACAGCTGCAGTGTAAGCAGAAGGTGCCAGACACAGAAAGGCCGTCGGCTCTGAACAGCTACCCACGGCTGGAGGACTGGTTACGCACCATCAACGTCAGACCTGAGCTCATAGAGGTAACGTGTGTGTGTGTGTGTGTGTTTCGAAGAGGAGGGAATAATTATGTGTCTTTTAAGCTAAATTCATATCAGGTGTTTTTAATGGTTTGCCTGTAAACATTCAGGGCTTTGGTAATGTGACCCATTTTTGACACACAAAAATGTAACAAGAATTCAAGAATGTAACAAGGTGACTCTCACAAAGACAATCAATGGTCATATTTGTCAAGATAATATTTCACACCAAAAAAAAAAAATATATATATATATTTATAGCTTAATCCATATCAGGTGCTTTCAGGTACTTTGATAATGTATATTGTGTGTTTATATAATGTTACCTATCATGTATGTTACCAAAAATTCAAATGATAAATGAAACAAGATGACTCAATTTGAAGAGCCAAGATGAAAGCCAGTCATTTTTCACCAAAATCAAATAATACATATTGATATTTAAATAAATACTGTATATATGTATAAAGTTACTGTATATTTGACTTTTTATATTTTAATTAAATGCATCTTATATTAAATATTTAGTTATAATTATTTTTAAATACTTTTGCATTACTTATTATATAATAATATTTATTTGATATATGTAAACTGTTTCATTGCCCAGATTTTTAGATTTGACAGATTATGGCCTTGTTTTCTTTTTTAAAAAAATACAAAAATATGTTTATGTACACAAAGGCCTACCTCTTTCTTACATATTAAATATAAGAACAAAAGGTTGTCCAAATAAACAATATCAGGTCTTCCAATGTGTGAGGTTGGACACTTTGAATTCTCACAAATTTGCTAATAAAAATGTAATCAGGGCATTGATAAAGTATGTGTTTTGTGTGTTTTCAAGCCTTGTAGTTTAATATCTTTGAGTAAAGCTGAGGAATTAGAAAATCGGCTGTATTTTGGCAGTTTGGCCACAGCCACATTCCCAGCAGACCTGAGATACACCAACTCTAATTACCCAACATGCTGAGTCAGCCTCTCCCTTTCTCTCTTTCTGACGCTGCTCTACTCCTACATTACATTAAAGCATCCATTCTCATGGACAACGATGAACTCTCCTCTTTTCCTACTTATTTTCTGCTCAGCGAGATCAGTTGCATATGTGCAGTATGAGACTGTGTGTCACATACATGTCAACAGGCCAGATCCATAATAAACCAAAAAAACCAAGAAAGTTGTTGAAGTTGTGGCCACGAGGTTAGGATACTGGCTTGTGTCTTTTCATAATCACCCTTATGACTCTTCTCCACAACATCATATCCTGTGCTCTCTCCATTATGATTGACATTAAACATGTCAAAAGCCCCACCAAAAACATGAGTTTGTGAGATTCATCATGCATTTACAGCATGATTGTGTGAGTAATTCTGGGCTAATATGATATTAATATCAGTAAAGTCTCAGGAGACCCTCACTTCAAATCAATCACACACACAGGTTTGTAATTAGGGACTTGGATTAATTAGTCTAGGAGGTCATGTGTCCTGGGAATTTGAAGAAGCGAAGAGCTTTATTCACGAGAATGAACTGTGAGTGCGTAGTGTATGTGACCCTAAATCTCCTGTTGAATAACCCTCTGCCTGTTAGGATTATGTCAGCATCTTGCTGATTGCTTTTTCTTCACATTGCAGAAGCATGTTTAAAAAGCTATTTTAGACCGGACTCACTGTCATTCTCTCTTTCCTCCCGCTCTCTTCAGACAGTGAACGTGAAGCTGTCATTGGATGCTCTGCTGCAGATGCCCGGCAGTCAGGTGAAGGAAACCATGAGACGGCTGGGCTCCAGTTCAGAGGAGTGCACCAGGCTGTGTGCGGCCCTCAACTGTTTAAAGAGTGCCTCTGAGTCAGGTGGGTGCTTTCCCTGAGATTCACTCACTTAAAGTCAGCATGAAACGGCTTCTCGAACAAGAAAAAATGTAGGGCGGGCTTTTATTTTGTCCATAGAAAATTATAATTGTCGATTTTGATATCATGGTGACTTTAATATCTCAATTAGGGCTGCACAATATTGGAAAAACCGCCATTGCGATATCTACTTAAAGTGCCGTAAAAGAGTTTAAAAAATGTTTGCATATGGCACATTCCCATTGTTTTCGACCAATTCAGTAAACTGTAAAATTACAAAACTAATATAAATAGATTCTTAATTTCTTCATTTTGAAATGTGAAACCATCAAGCTTTTATTTTTACATTTCTTCTGAATTGACTGTAATTCTAATACTTTTAGGGGAGTTTAAAGAAGACAGCGGCTGTTGGTTCTCCGAGCCCATGAGGCGGGACAGTGGCGGCTTAACTCCAGTGGACCAGATTCCATTACTAGGAGGGTCCCTGCGACCCCACAGCCCTTCCCCTCTGGCTCGACCCCTGACCACACCCTCCACGCCCCTCACCACCTGCCCATACCCCCGCTATATCCTGTCGCCTGGCGAGGCTCACATCTACCACGGTTATGCAGAGAGTCTGACCGATCCCAGTCCGTATTACAGCTCCCGGCCTGTCAGACTCACCGGACACACCTCAACTCCGCCCATAACCCCGCCCTCACGGAGGAGACACCGCCTCAAGCCTCCCTGCACCCCTCCTCCTCCCTCCCGCAAAGTTTTGCACCTCCTCCCCAATATCTCGCTGACCCGCAGCAAGAGTCACGAGAGTCAGCTCGGCCACCGCATTGAAGACACGCCCACTAACAAGTAGGTCATGAGGAGGTCATCAGTGTACAAACACTGACATACTACAAATATGGACATCAAATGTACTTTGTAAAAGTATTTAACACTGCAAAGCCTACTGTATCATATTTGATGTGCACATTTCTAAAGCCTCTAAAATATCAACATGATCTGAACTTTGGTTTACTTGATAATCCATACATCATTTTTAGAAAAAAAATCATGTTAAAATTTGAGCATCAAATATGATACATCAGGCTTTTGAGGAATGTTTATTTGTACATCTCTCAATCATTGTATTGCATTGCATTAAATGTTTTGCCCCCACAATAAAAACTACAGAGCTTTGATCATAAAACTACAGATTTAAAGGGATAGTTCACCCAAAAATGAAAATTCTGTCATAATTTACTCACCTTCAAGTAGTTCCAAACCTGTATGAATTTCTTTGTTCTGCTGAACACAAAGGAAGAATGTCAGTAACCAAACAGATCTCGCCCCCCATTGACTAACATAGTATTTATTTTTCTTACTGTGGTAGTAAATGGGGGGCGAGATCTGTTTTTCCAAATATCTTCCTTTGTGTTCAGCAGAACAAAGAAATTCATAGAGGTTTGGAACTAATTGAGGGTGAGAAAATTATGACATAATTTTCATTTTTGGGTGAACTATCCCTTTAAAATACCATCTTCCTAAGACATGTTATTGGGAGATATAGAGTGACATTCTAATTCATTTTATGTAAGTAGTCTTCTATACTGTTATAAAGATCTCGCTTGTTTACATTACAAGCTATCAGAATTTCATCTTTTTGGCCATATAAATATCAGCAACTGAACCAAATTGCATAATTTGACTCTGGATAAAATTGAGATGTTTTTCCACCTTGAGTCAAGTATGAGCTCCATATTCTCCTATATTATACTGTATGAGCCATAAAAATGTATGAGCCATCAAATATGATATACAACAAAAAACAATCTCATGAACTCATCCATTAAATTTTTTTTTTCCAGCCTATTATTTTATATGTCAGACTTTACAGGGTTAAACCACTTGAAATATTTTACAGTCACTGACTGTGATTTTTCATAAGTCATGCATGTTTTTGTGCAGTGACTAATAGCAATCTGTGATGATGTCATGACCACTTGGTCCAAAAATGTGACCACACAATAACGACACTCTTCTTGCCGAATGTTTCATGACATTTTGTTAGTGTTTTCCCAATGTGGGTGTTTCAACAGCTGATTCCGATATTTACATTTCAATATATTAGCCAAAAGTTTGGACACACTTGACTAAAATGTCTCATGATCTTAGAAAACTTTTGATCTAAACGCTATTGCTAAATGCTGGAAATTAGTCATTAGTATTAGACCATAAAAATTAATGATAATTAATTAAATTATGCTCATATACATTTCTTTATAAACTATTATATTAATGAATTTTAATATTATTATTGGTTGAGTTGGACTACATAGTGATGGAAATCAGCCAGCAAGTGTCCAGCTTACATGAAAACAACAATTTCTCAACAATATATCACGCTAATATAATATAATTATTTGCTAATATGGAGAGTTCATAATCTGACAACAACTGTCTCATAAATTTAGTTTCTAAATATTTGAATCATGACAAAAAAAAGGCATTTTTCAGGCTGGATCAAGCTAATGCACAAGCTTCCTATAGGACTGTTTCTATAGGAACCGGTGTCATGAGAAATAGAGTTCCCCCTCTCTCCCAGGAATCAGGTCTCCTTAGGACCCAGGTTGTAATGCCTAATCAGTCTTAAGATGTACACCCCTAATGTTTTTTCTAGGGTATGTTTGTAAAAGCACTCGGGGTCCTAAAGGAGACCTGATTCCTAGGGGGACTTGATTTCTTACCACACCGCAGCTTCTAATGGCAGCTTCAGTGATGCGATGACTTTACCAATTTACAAAGGACTTGTTCCGCACTTTCTCCCATTCATAATAATACAAGTGCACCATCTTTCTATATATATATATATATATATAAAGTCTTTTGTTATACTAGACTAATTCAGTAATCCCAAAATAGCCAGATATCAGCCGATTAATTGGTCTGACAAATATATCATTTGGTCACTACTCTTTGTGATCCCTCTGAGGTCACACTGACTTTTGTTGTTCTTAGGTGTGTGAAGAAGAACAAGCTGTTTCTGAATGTCCAAATTAATGGGAACGGTTGTGAGGACTCTCCATCACGCTCGCCCACTCTCTCTGCACGGACCCCTGGGGCGGCACCCGCCACGGCCCCGTACACTTTGCCTGGTACTCCTACACTACAGGAAGAGCACATCGGTCTGAGGAGTGAGTTCAACAGCACAATTACAGCATTTCAGACACATGAATAGTTCTTGACTGAGGAGAAGATCTTCAATTCAAATAGACCAGACTGCAGTGAAGTGCCTGCTGAATGCTGATCAGACTGAGGTCACAGTTCAACCTCTCAGAGTGAAGAGGAAGCTCTCACCTGCTCTACACACAAATACTCCTGCGATCACTGGCGGTTTTCAGGGAGAGGAGTAAATGATTCACCAGCAGCACTTTGTAAAAGCACAGCTGTTTACTAGTATTTGCTACTGAGTCTAGACCAATGTTTGTTGTACTTTGGAGGTCTAGTATATCTGGCGGTTCTGTTATGTCTAAATCGGTATTGTTTAGAGACACTCAAATTAAAGTCTCAAACTGTCTCTGTCTGTCCTGTCTCTCTCTAGATAATGTTACCGTCCACCGCAGCTCACCTCAGGCTCTGCGGAGAGACATCGGTCTGGCTGTCACTCACAGGTAACCCCGCCCCTATGGGCTTACTTCACCAATCAAAATCTTCTAGAATGGAAGTGATTATAGAATTATGTCCTGGAGACATAAACATGTTTGTTTTTATTTATAGGTTCTCTACAAAGTCTTGGCTCTCCCAGACATGTCAAGTGTGCCAGAAAAACATGATCTTTGGGGTGAAATGTAAACACTGCAGGTGAGGAAAATTAAAAAATTCAGCAAATTGTGTTTAAAAATTAAGTGAATTTTAAGGCCCATTACAATTTATTTGCATTGTGAAATTATTTTAATGATATTTCTGCATTGCAGTAATTGTAATGTAATTGTCTTTACTGCAGTGCAGTAATTAAAATCATCTTGTCTGAATGCAGTGACTTCTTTTTTTATTAAATACATTAAATATTTATATTAAATTATATTACATTTTTTTAATGCAATTAACACAGTGTCTGTTTTTTTCCATCATCCTTTAGCTAGCATTACATCCTTTAGTAGTGATACGATCATGCTATCATTAATTCAAGAGCTATTAAACCATTCAAGCGCAATGATAAGTGCAAAAAAAAACTTAAATCTGTACTGGAGCGCTGTCTGTGACAGACACACATGACTCGTGTGCACAGAAAGCCGATTCATATTGTTCTCTTTCACACTTGAACGGACAAAAACACAATTATGCCAAAATGCCCATTTTGTCAAGTATCCTCGTAAGCACAGTCTTAAATTAGTTAAATAAAGTTTTAAATGGCTGTAAAGAGTTGTGAGGACATCGGATGTGTGTCAGATTCGCGTCATGTGCGTTAAAGTGACAGCAGCCTAATAAACCTGCTGCTGTGATGTCTGTCATTATTAATCATTGTTAATCAAAGTACAAAAGACAGAGAAAATCACTCACTGCTCTTGAATGAATAATTTTTGTAGCCTTAATAAGGATAAATTTATATTTAATTTATAATTTCTGCAGTGAAGACTGAAGTGTTTGATAACTTTAATCAGTTTTTATATATTTCCTGCCTGTTAGATTAAATATTTAAAATATACTGCCTTTATGTAGTTTCTACATTAATTTGGAGATTAAATGTGAAATTATTACAATATAAAAATATATTAAAAACTTTAACGGTAGCTGCGATTAATTATTAATTACAGAAAAAATGTGCAAATAATTTTTTTTATTTTATTTTATTTTATTATTTTTTTTATTTTAAACCCGGGATATGTTTTTGACAAGTTTTGTGAGATTCACCTAAGGAAACCACATTCATAAATCAGTATTGTCTTTGTGTCCTCACAGTCATCTATGTAAATCTCACGTTCATGTGTCATGCGTCTTTTCTACTTGTAGGTTAAAGTGTCACAACAAATGCACTAAAGAAGCTCCGTCTTGTAGAATCTCCTTCTTGCCCAGTAAGTTATTTGTTGCTCAGATATAAAAATATCAATCATGACAGACATGTTTTTCTAACAATTTCATGTGCGTCTCTCAGTCACAAAGATTCGTAGGACTGAGTCTGTACCCTCAGACATCAACAACCCCGTGGACCGTCCACCCGAAGCTCCACAGTTTGGGACGCTACCGAAGGCAATAACAAAGAAGGTACTGATTCCTATGTGACATACTAGCATGTTTCTGTTTTTGTAGTATTCAGTAGGTATATTGTCCAGATTATGCACATCACATACTTTTTTTCTTAAACAGGATTCAGTATACAGTAAACTCCACAATGTGCAGCATGCTGAGTCTTATCAGTTACTCTTATAATAGAGCATTAAAAGCAGTTGGTTTCTTTCTGGCAGGATCAACCGCCAGCGCTGAATCAACTGGACTCCAGCAGTAATCCGTCCTCCACCACTTCCTCTACGCCTTCCTCTCCCGCCCCCTTCCAGCAGAGCAACCCTCCCAGTGTAACCCCGCCCCCAAACCCCTCCCCAAAGGGTCACCGTGATAACCGCTTCCACTTTCCAGGTAAGCACTTGTAAACACTGACAGCAATAAACTAATACATTAACAAATACTACATTGATTAATACATAATAGACATATGCATTAATCCTGGGTAAAAGAAAGCTGATATTCAGGACTGCATGTAACATTCTAACTCAACATAAAGCATAATGGGACTTCAACTCTAACCTCAGACTGTCTCTCTGTCTGCTTCCTGCTTGTCTTCCTCTCTTTCTGTCTTCCTCCTCTGTGGTAAAGCTGCCTGTTATTTTCAGCACCGACAGCAGTTTATCTTCCCTGGTGAGTTAACAAACAGAAAGTCTGTAATGTTCTTCAGCCCTCATAATGACATCCAGGATTCAGTGGTGTAAATTCAATAAACAGTTGCACCATCTGAGTTCAATATTTCAGCGCAGTTACTCTTCAAATGGTGATCAAATGTTTGCTATATCATAATATATAAATTCATTGGTATTTAGTATCAGTCTAATCAGTTTAATATCCAGTCTTGCACATATCCAGTATATTATATTTCCATTCTTGCAGTGTAATTTTGCTGTCAGCTGATGAAATTTATCCTTAGTGAATTTCCCCATTGTCTTTTCTTTTTATTTTAAAGGTGACCTATTATGCAAAATTCACTTTTATAAGGTGTTTGAACACAGATTTGTGTCCACAGTGTGTGTAAACAGCCAGGCTTTAATGGTAAAAATCCACCCACTCACTTTTTTTTATAATCCCCATAAATCCTAAACAGTCTCTCCAAACGCATGATTCCAGATTTCCCCCTACTCTTACGTAGGAGTAGGGAAGCTAGTGACGATCTGCCCTATTAGAATAGATACCGCCCTGAGTGAGCCACAGCAGTCTGCCATTTCTGTTTACTCTCTGTAGCAGCTGGAGATATACAATGTCTGCGCCAAAAAAGCATTACAAATGTTCTGTTATTGGATGTACCAATGAACATAGAAGTCTCCATAGACTCTCTGCATCTGAGCCACCGAGGACACCATGGTTGAATTTCAGTTATAAAGGAAATGTGCAGAAGAAAGTCGGTAAAGTGTTATATATTTACGCAAATCATTTTATGCTGGACTGCTTCACAAACGAGGGTCAGTTCAACTCTGGATTTGCACAAAAGATTAACATGACGACACATGCTAGTCGATGAGTTCAATCAACTCCACAGAAACTGCATTCATTTATCCACTAACCATTCAGAAACATCCAGATGCATTCTAAAAGTTGTAACTTATTCCTGAGTCTCTCCATCAGTGTCCGACTCCCGTTTGAACAATGTAAGGCTGAACACTATTACTGACATTCGTCATTTTGGCTGCGTGAGATTCTCCAGCTTTGTTGTTGTTGAGTATCCAAAGCGTGAGCTGTTAAAGCTCCACCCTCTTTTGGAAAGCGGTCTAAGAGCAGCAGCTCATTTGCATTTAAAGGGACACACAAAAATGGTGTGTTTTTGCCCACACCCAAATAGGGGCAAATTTTACAAGCTATAATAAATGATCTGTGGGTATTTTGAGCCGAAACTTCACAGACACATTCTGAGCACACCAGAGACTTTTATTACATCTTGTGAAAAGGGGCATAATAGGTCCACTTTAAATAAAATGTCTATTAGTAAAAGCATATTCCAGTAACTTTAAATGAATACAATTATACAAAAAGATAGATAGATGTGTAATTGGAGTAATATAATGCATCGCTTTTGCCTAATATTGTTCAAATTATTTAGCTACAATTTTAAATAGTATTATTGTTAACTAAAACTATTAAAAGTCATTTTTGTTAATTGAAATGAAGCTGAAATAAAATAAAATGATGAAGAACTTAACTTTTTGCAACTAACTGAAGTTCAAATACTAAAATGACTAAAACAAAATAATGAAAGCTAAACAGAAATATTAAACAACAAAAGAGCTTAACAAAATTAGAAAATAAAAAATAAAAAGCTATATATTATATACTATAATAATATATAAATAGTACTAAAATAAAAATGAACACTACATGCTGCTAACATTATTCTGAAAAGTTATTGGTGATCCATTAACAACACATTTGCGGGTATAAGGCCTAAATAACCTACTTATTTTCCATAATTTTGTGGATTCCCAATGAGAAACAATGAATCTCAGTAGATTTTCTGCTCCAGAATGGCTAGCATACTCTCAAATTCTTTTCATCCAGTCTGCAGTGAACTGAACTCACTTTTACAAATCTGAGCAGTGCCTAAAGTAATGTGTTTTGCATGCTGAGGTTTGATTTGGTTTTTTGCTCAAGAGTAGTTTGTGCTTGTGAGATGAGCTGCACCCTGCTGGTGATTTATGACACTGCATGTTACTTTGAGCAATAATAATATCAGTAAATTCTGTAGCCGTTCAAATAGAAATAATTTGTTTACAGTGTCAGTGTTATATATTCTTTCAAATGTGATAAGTTGATCAATATTTTCATGTTTTACATAGATGTGTGCAGTCCCAGCATCATTCATTCAGATGGACTCCCAGACACAGTGTAAGTAATGGTGAAATGTACTGCTCAGAAGCATAAATATACTGCTGCATGTTCTGCATTCAGTCATAGTGTTTTATTGTGTGCACAGTAATGAAATCGATCCGTCAGTGGAGGAGATGCATGCGGAACAAGACGAGGAAGACGACAGAGAGGTGAGACGCGTGTGGAACTGAATCGGATATGGTAATGCTCCCATCACTGCTGCGAAAACTCATAGTGGTTGGTTCCTCTTGTCTAGGAACTGGAAGAAGAGGAAGAAGAGGAAATAGAAGCAGAGGAGGAAGAAGATGTAGCAGTGGAAGAGGAAGATGAAGAGGAAGAGCTTGAGGATGAAGAGGAGGATATGGAAGAGCTGAACCCATCCTCAGAAGGAGAGTATGAAGGAGACGAGCTGGACGACCTGCCCAGCACGCGAGGAGGAACCCACTGGAAAGGTCCCATCTCCCGTAAGGCCAGCCAGACCAGCGTCTACCTGCAGGAGTGGGACATTCCCTTCGAGCAGCTGGATCTCGGTGAGCTCATTGGAAAGGGCCGCTGGGGCCGGGTTCATCGCGGCCGCTGGCATGGAGAGGTGGCCATCCGACTCCTGGAGATTGACGGAAACAACCAGGACCACCTGAAACTCTTCAAAAAGGAGGTGATGAACTACAGACAGACACGCCACGAGAACGTCGTCCTCTTCATGGGAGCTTGCATGGCCCCGCCTCATCTCGCCATCATTACCAGGTAACGTCTCAGTTGGGGCTGCTAAATCATGATTACTTTGGGCAATATTGTAATTACGATTATTTAACACGATTATGGGTCAGATTTATTAACATAAATTAACATAAGACTTAATATAAGACTGCAAGCCCATAAAAGCTCCCATGGGAGTGGAAAGTTCTACAGGTGATCTGCTTACAAAAGCCTCATTCATGAAACTTTTGTAAACATATGAGTAAATTCTGAGTAATTCGCGCATAAAATTGACCTTCCTGAAAGTTCTCCTCAGGATTCACAAATGCTTCATAAACATCATAGTCAAAGGATTAGTTCACTTTGAAATGAAAATTAGCCCAAGCTTTACTCACCCTCAAGCCATCCTAGGTGTATATGACTTTCTTCTTTCTGATGAACACAATCGGAGATATTTAAAAAAATATCCTGACGCATCCAAGCTTTATAATGGCAGTAAATGGGACTAACGAGTATGACCTAAAGAAAGTGCCTCCATCCACATCCATCCATCATAAACGTACTCCACACGGCTCCGGGGGGTTAATAAAAGCCTTCTGAAGCGAAGTGATGCATTTGTGTAAAAAAACATCTAAAAAACAGTAAAATATCTAGCCTCCGCCAGACCAGCTTCCCTATTCAAATTACGAAAAAAACGAAACTGGCTTCGAGTCAGTTAAGCTTTTTCCATAAGTTGAATAGGGAAGGCATAGGACGAAGCGTAAGCTAATACTGACAGTGGTGTTTAAATGTCAAAAGAGGGTTTTCACTGCCGCAAGCACTTTAGTAAATCTGTTCCTATGAGTGGGCGATATGACCAAAACCTTATATGAGTAATTTATTTCATGGTAGCAAACAAGTGTGCTGAAAGCCCTGAAAAGTGATGCTAAAGCATTTTGATCGCCCCCTGGTGGCTGACTGCAGTATAGGTCTTAAACTCTGCCCTCTCTATGTAATCAAAATGGGATGCGAGCCAAACTAAAAATTTTTAGGTAGTTCTTATCAAACAGACGTATGTTCAAGTGTTCATTTTTCCAATAAGTTTGGTTTTAGTTAGTTATTTGATGCTATAAAAACTGGGCGTAATGTCATGATTGACAGCTGTTTTTGCGACTGAGTAACGGTGTAATCGGCAACAAGCATTATTGGGATATTTTGGCTTCATTTTTCTACAGTAGAAGGAATCGGAGACGTGCTGTCCCATCTTTTTTTACAGTCTATGGTAGTGATATTTATCAAGTATATTTTGCTGAGAATTGTTGCTATGATATTAAAATTTCATAATTCTCGATACCAATTTCAATACCCCAGCAGAATACTAGGCTAACTAATGTAAATAAGTCCTCAGACAATTAATGAAGGCAAATAAACAGTAATAGATGAAATAAACAGTGCTTTAAGTTTTTTCATGCAAGTCTATATCTAACTGTATAGTATCTCGATTATCGTGTTTTCATAATCGTTGGAAACCAAAATTGAAACAAAAATTTGATTAATTGCATAGCCATAGTCTATATAGGTGGCAAATCAATCGACATCTTTGACAAGCATGTCTTTAATTTCCCCACAGCTTCTGCAAAGGCCGGACATTGTATTCCGTCGTGAGGGACACAAAAAACACACTGGACATCAATAAGACTCGGCAGATTGCGCAGGAGATTGTGAAGGTAGCGTTTGCATGGATATTGTTGGATGTGTTGTATATCTGTACGGCTTCATATGATTAAAGTCTTGCTTGTGTTTCCTGTGTTTCAGGGGATGGGCTACCTTCATGCTAAGGGCATCGTTCACAAGGACCTTAAATCGAAAAATGTCTTTCATGACACAAATAAAGTTGTCATCACTGACTTTGGCCTTTTTGGGATCTCTGGAGTGGTTCAGGAAGGCCGGTAAGTCACAGTGTTAAAGGTGCGTTGCTCTGTGAAGTTTTGCAGGCAAAATCCAGTCATTTCAGTAGGAACCTGGTGAATTTGCCACACTGACTAACACAAAGCTGCTTGGTTTGAAAGTGGCTTCTGCGTGTGAGCTATGCTACACTATAGACAACTGACCTTTTTTCCCTGCAAAATTTTGCTAATGTGACCACACCTTTGCTCTTGATCATGTGAATTGTTACCATAAATCAGTTGATTAACAGATCTGTGTTTTTAGACGTGAAAACGAGCTGAAACTTCCTCACGGGTGGATCTGTTATTTGGCTCCGGAGATCGTACGTAAAATGAGCCCTGGAAACAACGAGGACAGACTTCCGTTTTCTAATGCTGCTGATGTTTATGCCTTTGGGTAAGAATTATACTTAACTTTAGACATAAACGGCCCCCAAACAGAGCAGCGTTGACCTGTCACCTTTATCTGCACTCTTTCAGCACCATCTGGTACGAGCTGCAGGCGAGAGACTGGCCCATCACCAGTCAGCCCGTTGAGGCCACCATCTGGCAGGTGGGCAGCGGAGAGGGCATCAGGAGGGTGCTGGCAGAGATCAACTTAGGAAAAGAGGTCACGGTGAGTGCCACATTTTTAAGTTGACACATGCTCAGTGGGATAGCAGTAAAATGACACTACTCCATTCCACTTCCCATGCCAAGACTCGAACCC
The DNA here is from genome assembly GCA_037101425.1 of Elopichthys bambusa. NCBI lineage: Eukaryota > Metazoa > Chordata > Actinopteri > Cypriniformes > Xenocyprididae > Elopichthys > Elopichthys bambusa. The sequence continues at coordinate 39,719,343 of CM074433.1, forward strand.
AGGCTGCCTGGGTGAAAATAAGGTAACATAACAGCTAGACCATATGGGACAAATAATAATAATAATACCATATATTTTATATATATAATTGTACTTAATAAAAAAATCATTAAGAACTTTATTATTGTTATTATTTAAAATGATTTTTTAAAATATTATTATTATTATTCATTATTTATTTATTTATTTTAGTGTCATTCCACAGCTCAAGGGCACTTGATCAGTCATATTAATGCAATTAATCAAATTAATACAGAGAAAAAAATAGCTGGCAATACAAATTAAAGAATAGTAAATATTACAGAATAATATCAAAGAGTTTTTTTTTTTTTTTTTACTGAATGTGTCAGTAAATGCAAAATATCACTGGAAGTTAATTTATCACACTTTCATGGTTTCCTTCTTTATGAAGGATAACATCTATTTGACATTATTTTCATAGGCAAATCAAAACTTGGTTTCAAAATTTATATATTCTATAATATTTTACATATCACCCTTCAGCCCTAGCTTATTAGCTAGCTTATTCTGACAGAGATTTGTAAAGATTAGTAAATCGCATCAGAAATTATATTAAAGCACAAAACAAAATGCGTAATTTATCATTTATAATCTTGTTTCTTGTTAGCCCTTGTAAAATTATTCTGTTTGATAAATCATTTTTTTAGTTTCATTTTACATCAGCATTCTGTGAGCCACAAAGGGCACAAAATGTGGTATCTTAGAAGTTTTCCTTGTAAAAAAAACATCCAACACTTCGGATGTTAGTGCTGACTGCTCGATTTCTGTCTGTCTCACAGGAGATTCTTTCTGCCTGCTGGTCATATGACCCCTGTAATCGGCCCACATTCACACAGCTGGCTGACATGCTGGAGAAACTGCCCAAACTCAACCGCCGTCTGTCTCACCCCGGGCACTTCTGGAAGTCTGCAGAGTATGTATCCTAGAATGTGGCACACTGTAAAAAGAGGACAAACAGGTGAAACCTGCACAGTCTGCAGAAACAGGGACACACTTTATAAGTGTTGTTTGTTTGGTTACTTCCTGCCTGGGCTTCTCTTCACCAGGAGTATTTTTATCTTGTTCAGTTCATTATTCATCAGCAGCACATGTCTCAGTTGTCTCTGTTCAGATGAGCAGTATCCGCACTGGTAATTTTTCAATTGGAAAAATCAATCCATTATCATAAAATATTATTATTTAATTATTTCAATAACAATACTAATTATTATTATTATTATTATTCATAATAAAAAATAACAACAATAATAATAATCCTTCCATCCATCCTTCAAACTGCTTGTCCTATGTAGCATCGTAGGGAAAGCAGTGAAACACCCTGGCCAGTCAATAAAAATAATAATAATACTTATTATTGTTTAAATTATTGTTCCTGTTTTTTTGGTTTATTTTTTGAGATTTTGCAAGTAATGTTTGCTAATAATGATCCATTTCTAAAACTATATACTACATTATTTCTTCAGTTGCATTAAAGGTGCAGTAAGTGATTTCTGAGAAACGTTGTTGATATTTGAAATCACCAAAACAAACACGCCCCTACCCAAAAGGATCACAGCCCTATCTTCATAGCTTTGCCCCCAAATTAATGAACATGCTATGTAACTCAGCCACCTCTCCCCTCATGAGTTTTAGCTCCTTACTGCTGATTGGCTATAAGTGTTTTGGTCCTCGATCCGATCCACTTTCAACTGCGTTTCATATAATTTGCTTATTGAACCTTTAAGTAATTAATTTCCACTTAAAATAAGGTTCGCTTGATATAAATACTCCAGTCATATCTATAATCTGTTGTATTGTATATAACGGTGGTCCTGCTCATTTCGCTCATCAATGTAGCTGCCATCTTGAAAGCAGATGACTAGCCGAATACTATTTAGTTTATTTTTGTAAATTCCCCCCATGGAGCTTAATCTGGACCCCCTGGTAGTAACCAGCATACTTAGGGTGTGTTCACACTTGGCAGGTTTGGTTCGATTACAATGAATCCTGATCCAATTGCTCTGTTAATGCGGTTCATTTGAATAAGTATAAACGCTACCATCCGAACCCTGGTGCGCACCAAACGAGCGGACCGAGATCGCTGAAAAGGTGGGTCTCGGTCCGTTTCCAAACAAACTCTGTTGTGGTTCGTATGAAATATAAATGCACAGACCAAATACATGTAAACAAACCAAAAACAGGACATGATGTCACAAGATGCAACCTTAAAAAGGACAGAATGCTCAAGCATACCTGTTTTATCTCATCATAGTCACGATGTTGCCCATCATAGTTTGGTACAGGCATCAGAACCGCATCGCCTCGCAGCAGATCTTCATTTGTGTGTGTGTGACAATTGTGACACATTTACACATTTTATAAGCTCTTCACGAGTTCTAAGCTGGTCAAAATACTATTATATGTAGGCTACGCACACACAACGAGCGCATTTAGCCCAGCACACAACATTGTATTGGATGTTCGGAAAGTTCCGTCACAAAATATACATCATAAAAGCCGACCAATCAGGTTGTGAACGTATCCCTATGCCTTTAGGTTCGGTGTTAAAAATGCCACTGTAAACGCTAAGCGGACCAAGACTAAATGTTTTCTTTCTTTTTCTTTTGGTCCAAACCAAACAAACCAAGTGAACCGAACTACAAGCAAGTGTAAACACACCCTTAGTGCATATTTATGAAAATCTGTCTTACTGCTAATTTCCTCTCCTACTGTGAATTCATAACTCTAGAACTATCACTTTCTCTCTCTAATCTGCTTCTTTTTCTTTTTTTTTGTCTGTTATTTATTTCTTGTTGTTGTAGGTTGTAGCCACGTGCCTGAAACATGAAAAATGCAAAACTCAATTCCTGGCCCTGCCTTGCATGCCTGCTGAAAGCCTGACCTCTTCTGGACTTACAAACTAACATCGCCTGCTGTTCCGTCTCTATCTCTCTTTGGTTCTGTGGGTGGTGGGATGGGGGACTACCGTGACCATGCGTAAAACGAAACGCTTTGCCTTTTTTAAATTCCTATTTCTACTATTATTTTCGGAGTGTGCGACTGGTTCTCTATTCCCCTCCCGCTCCGGTTTGTGACATCACGTGACGCATTTCCTGTTGGATTCGCAGGATTCAGTGACACTGCAATGAAGATGTTCTCCTTCTCTCTCACTCTTTCTCCCTCTCTTCTCTCCCTCTCTCGTGGTCTTGGTGCCTCTTAGTCCTGTGTGACATGCGCTGATTCTGTCTCTGATTGGCTCGTCTGGTTCATGCTAAGACACCTTTAGTTGTCACTCTTCCACCATGGTGTCCGATAGTAGACATTTTGTTTCGCAAATGATAATGTTCTTGATGGAAGTTTTTTGAGCTATGAGGTTCTAACAAAATGTGGTGAGGGTTATAGAAGGGCCATTTCTGAGTACAGTATGCGAAAATGAGCCAAAGAGAAGCATGTGCATCTTCTCATCTGACTACTATCGGTCCTGATTTTCCACGACAAAGATGTTGAACGCTTGAATTAAAATGAGATTTCAATGAACCCAGCAGAACAGTGTTCCATAAGTTGTGTAAACATGAACTCTCATGTGTGTTTGTGTGTAACGTGCGTGTTTGTAACTTTGTGTACGTGGAAGGGTGTGTTTGTTTGTTTTGTGAAAGACTGGACTTTGTGGTTTAGAAATATCAATGACAATGTAAAATATTTATGTATAAATATGGTTTATTTATTGTACAGTCAATGAACAGAATTCTTTTAATATTTATATGGACATTTTATATAAATATAAATAAATATATATACTGTACATCATGACATTTTGAATAGGTACTGCTGTGCTCTCCCAGATGTAAATATTCTTTATATTTTTTCATGTAAAAAAACAAAACAAAAACATGGAAAACTTTTTTTAGAATGGGTCGATACATGTCATGTACAGTCATATTTTTGTATTGCATGTGGCTACTGTACACAGTGTCTGTTCTCATCCTTGAAAGACAATAAAATTGAGCTTGTCACGTGACTGTTTCGATCTATACACGTTAAAACCCGGGGATTTGCAGAGACTTGTGGGGAATGGTGGACAAATTGCCTCAGACTGTCATTGTTAGCACATAACCATAATGAGGACAAAAATCCTTCTCATGGAGCACAATTGTGTTTTATATACATTTATAATGATGAAAAAAAAGGAGATTTTAGACTTTCGTTGTGGACAAAGAGAGAAAGACGGGCGTTCAGAAAAATGACGGTTTGGTTTTTCTCTGTGTTTATGCCAGTACTGACCTCTAGGGGTCAGTGTTACACTGTCTCACTGCAGGGAGTTCATTCCCTAACTGGAATCGGGGTCAAGTGTACCAATGCACAGGTTCACACAACTTCACTAGCACAGTGAAGCCCTTAATAGCACATATTCTTTAAAAAAGTTGCTTAGACAATTCTTTAAAAAGCATTTTTTCCTCTTTCAAGACTAACTAACCATATTCAGAGTTTGAGGGAATGGTAACAGTTTAAGACAGTTCTGCCATTGATGAAAAAATCTGAATACTGGAGTGATTGAACTTCCTCAATATCTGAAAGATATATAACCCTGCAGTTTTATATGCTGATGAATAAATAAAATAAAATATTGTTTTTATTTAATAATAAATATGCCTATCATTAAAGAACAGTGAAGTTTGCATGTTTATATCGGGGAATTTAATTGTCAGTGAGTAAATGAACTGTCAAAAACACTGTGAACCCAGCAGCTTGCTGCCAGCAGTCCATATTCTTGTGAATACCATGACTAGGTCTGGAGACTCTTGAGAAACTGTCCATTCACTGTGAGGTTTGAGCTCCAGGGCTCTTCACAAAGGTTTGCTTTGTGTCTCGAGGCAGCTTCTAATTTCTCTGTGTCTGAGAGCGTTCACTGTTCTGCATCGACCATGCTGTTTCCGGCATCTCTTTGAGTTTTACTCACACAGCGCCTCACACTGCCTGCAACAAGCTGCTCTTTCTTCTGCTCTGTCTCTCTCTCTCTCTGCGTTTCCCCAGATTCATGAATCTGTTTCCTTTACAGCATGTGACTGGAAAGTGGCTAGAATAGAGACTTGAAGTGTATGCTTTTACACAAACTAAACTATCTTTTAGTTTCCAAGGTTAGACCTATAAAGTGATTTTATTTAACATCAAATAAGAAATTACATACACAAACCTCATGTGTTACATTATTATTTGTTTAGGCCTACTTATTTTGTATGTTTTGGATTAGGTCATATAAAAACATCGCTCAGAAAGTGTAACATGAGGGGTTGTTATATATAGATCTAAAAACTATATGAATATGTATTTAAATAATCATTAAAAATAATTCTCAAAGTCATTTTCTGGTTTGTGATTGTGCTCTCACTCTCTCTATGAATATTAGCTTTATCGGAATGACTATTGTTTTCAACACTGGCAAAGCATTAAACAACAATATTGTATAATATTAATAGAATATTTGAAGAATTAAGAATTAATATATATATATATATATAAATGAAAAACAAATACAAAATCTCTCTCTCTCTCTCTCTCTCTCTCTCTCTCTCTGCTGGCGCATGCGCACGCGTGTTCTCATCTCTCATCTGCACCGCCGCTGCTGTGCTGCTGCTGCTTCGCTGGATCGGAGGATTTAAACTTCCGGCACTGTCATGGCGGCATGCTGCTGTTTCTGACACCGACCAGACCGAATACCGAGCCGCCCCTCGTTCGGCCCTCAGCGCGGCACGGATCGAGGAGCGCAGGGGTCGCGGACCGTGGAAAAGGCGTCCTCTCCTCCTCCACTTCATCATCATCATCTTCATCATCATCAGCGGCGGAGGTGCAGGCGTGAGCGGCCATGGCGGCGCAGAAGCCCGTGGAGTGGGTCCAGGCCGTCATCACCCGATTCGACGAGCAGGTCAGAGCTCACCTAAACTTCTCTGAACGCTTCGTCTGCACGGATGCGCAGTTACGCAGCTGCCGCCGCAGCGCATCCGTGCAGCAGCTCATTCTGATGCTGTCATGTTTATGTCCCATAACAACGTTAAAGGCACGGGACGGGACTAACCTAGTTGGACATGTTGCTCAGCATCATTTACTAAACCTGGAACCACATTCTTGTCAACCCTAAACCTAAACAACCACTACTAATCTTAAATCTGAGGGTAAGGGTTCATCTTGGAAATCATTCCTTTCAACCAATCACTGACCTCTGATTTTAGGGTTAAAGTTGCGCCTGTCAACCAGTTATTATTAAAAAAACAAACAAACAAAAAAACACAAAAAATCAGAGCAATGATTGGAAGAACATTCTTATTGACCAATCACTGCCCTTAAACTATGTGACCCTCCCCCCCCCCCCCCCAAGACAAAATTTGACCACAACAATATATCTTTTGCATTTTATTGTACTCTGCCTCTAAGGGTATGTTTACTTGACAACAATGTACTAAAAACAGAAAAGGTTTTCCTTTGTGTTGTTTGCGTACAGACGACAATGTTTTCAAAACGAGGACTGATCCATGAAAACGATTAAAAATGCTGTATTATGCTGCCAGGCCAGTAGTTGGCGATGTCACTTTGTAATGAAGTACTATGCGACTATAGACTAAACATGTAATACGCATGCGTATGATGTCACCATTTTCACAAATTCACATTTTTGTAGTTTACGATGACTGCTTTCGAAATCGCGTACTATATAGTAAGCGAAAAACAGTATGTGACAAAGAAGTATGTCCGAATTCACAGTACTCATAAAAAAGTAGGTAAAAAAAATGACCTACTTCTTCCGGCGAGATTCTGAAGTGTGCATATGATAGACACTTCACTATCCCATGAGGCCACGGGAGATGATTTATGAATGGCAGTGAAGCGACGTAACTGGTGCTGGTAGGTCACATGGTAATGACAACATGGTGAATGTAGTGCGTCCGGATTGCATTCATAATACAACCTCATACTCTATAGAACATACTTTTTTTTATTAAAAATAAGTACCTACACATGAGAGTATGTGATTTCAGATGCAGCCAAGGAGACAATAAAGGTATAGTTTTCAAAAACTTGCACTTTCAAAAGCATTTTCAGCCCCCAAAACGCAGTTGTCGTGTAAATGAACGGCCGAAAAAAACGCATATAAACTTTTCTGTTTTTAATTGAAAATGGTGTGTGTAAACAGCCCCTAGGTGGTAAGAAGAATAACAATAAAATATGTATCAATGTCGGTATAAAACTGAAGTTGAGATAGCATTTTCTTCCCTATTCTGACATATATATCTGAAGGTAAATGCTTCTACAAACAAGTTTGCTATTGGTCGATCTCATGTGAGGGAAAGGTTGTCCTGCCCTTTTGGTTTCATGGTGACTTTAATCTAATAGAGGAAGAAAATAAGAAGGGTAAAAAGGAGACCGTACACATGATGATGAAAAATATTAAGAAATTTTGTCAAACATTTATTAGCTTTCTTATTAATAGTCATTGAGATTGTACCTAAATACATATTCAATTCTTGCTTAAAACTTTGGACAAAGCTTCACAAAAAGAGCAGGAGGTAAATTTTGATTTAGATATTCAGACAGTTTCTTGGGATCCCAACTGCTTTGTACTGCTGTGCCAGTTTAATTGAAGAAAGATGTGTTGTTTATGAATTATTAGTTGATTTTTTTGTTGTTGTTGTTGTTTATTTTATAATATTAATATTTTATTATATATATTTCTATCAATGTAGAAGGCTAGCCTATAATATTATATATCTTTGGTATCTTTGAACATTTAGTAGATTTTTAATCTAGATATTGTTCAATTTTAAACATATTTTGTCCAAACATCTGATATACATCTTAAAAACAGTGTAATCACATGCATACTAAATAATAATTGTCACAAAAACATGTGAATAAGGTTAATTCATAAGTCAGGGGCCATTTTAATGCTGAACAAACACTACAAAATCTTCCAGATAAAAATGCCTGTATGAAACAGTGGACATGCATAGAGGGTAAAATTATGGCTAAGATGGTTTGACACAAATGTTGCTCCAGGAACATGTCCAGTTTTGTTGCTCCAGGAACATGTCATAACATCATATGAGATGAAGGTTAGCGTTCATACTTCCACTTAATATTTTTTGTGTTCCACAAGTGAACCAACCTCATAGCTGACCCTTGATTGATCCACACAGCTTCACTTTCTTATTTAAGAGCTGCATCATCGGTTGAAAATCTCTTCAGAGTTATTAGGTTACTTCAGATGGTTTCAGTGAGGTATGTTGTGTGGTGTTCAGCATGATATATAGAGTAGTATCTTACGCAATGATGACTCTCCCTATTTAGTGCGGATTCTACTGGTTTAAACCTGCAGTTGTACTTATGAAACCGTTTATAAGTTAGAAATGTATCCCATTGTTTACCACAGACAAATGAAAACCTGTGAATGGTTATACTATTGTTTTCTTTTCATCTTATTTGAGTAGTTTGGCCTCTGTGTATGTTTTAACTGCAGAAACGTGTTAAATGTCCAGAAGTTTTGATTAAATTCAACCAGACATCAAATAAACATTGACAGACTTAACAGGCCACCATCTTTGACACAGAAAGATTATTTACTCACCCTCATGTCGTTTCAAACCTGTATATCTTACATTCTTCTATGGAACACAAAAGGGCAATGACGTTGCGTAACTGGCAAGTGGCAACACATGAAAAATATTTCAGTTTAGAAGGTACAAGTTACTATTTCTGCCCCTCGGTGGTTGATAAAGGTACTGCAACAACAAACTTTTAAAAACGGTCTTTCCACATCGAGTCTTTAGCCAAATTAGCCTTATTACTGTTGGTGCTAAATACCAGATTTGGTGGCGTACAGTATGTACACACTGATCAGCGTCTTTGAGGGTCTCAGAGGGCATCCAGCCAACAGGTGGAGACAGAGGGGCCTTGTTGAAGGGGTCAAGGGTGGCTTGTGGGCTGTGTTGGGATCATTTCATTTTGATTGAAGTTTAGCGGAGATTAGGGGTGTTTCGTGATGATAAGCTTGGCCTAAACTCTGGATAATCCCAAAATGGGATTCTGTGCCACTGATTGGTTTTTAGCAATTTTTTGACTTGCTCTTTGAAATGGAGATGTTGTTTTCATATTGATTAAAGAAATAGTTTACCACACAATTTTTGAAGAATATCCAGGCTACTCTTTTTACATATACTGGAGGTCAGAATTTTTGAATAATTATGTTTTAATTATTAATTTATAATTTAATAATTTAATTAAGGAAGTCTGTTCTGCTCACCAAGGTTGCATTTATTTGATCAAAAATACAGATATACAGAAATGTACAGAAGTACAAATAAAAACAGTAATATTGCAAAATATTATTGCAATTTAAAATACCTGTTTTCTATTTTAATATATTTTAAAATTTTAATTTATTCCTGTAATGGAAAAGCTGAATTTTCAGCATCATTACTTTAGTCTTCAGTGTCACATGATCCTTCAGAAATCATTCTAATATGCTGATTTAGATCAATTATTATTGCTGCTCAATTATTAATATTGGGTCTTATCATTATGTTGAAAACAGTTTTTGCTGCTTAATCTTTTTGTGGAAGCTTTTCAGGATTCTTTGATGAATAGAAAGTTCAAAAGAACAGCATTTATTTGAAATATAAATTGTTTATAAGATTATTAACGTCTTTAATTTCACTTGTATCAATTTATGACATTCTTGTAACTAAAAGTATTAATTTCTATTTTGCCTTCACAGGAATAAATGACATTTTTAAATATGTTAAAATAGAAAACAGTTATTTTAAATAATAATAATAATTCTCAGTATTACTGAGTTTACTGTATCTTAATTATTCCAAAAAAATTTACCACCAGTGTATAATAAAAATTAATGGTGACTGGACTGTCAAGCTTCAAAATGACAAAAGAGGACAATTTAAAACACTATAAAAGTGGTTCATATGACACAAGCAGTATATTCGAAATCTTCTGTAGCCATTGAAAGCTTTTTGTGTGATTAAAAGACCATGAATTAAACTCGCTATTCACTCTGATATCTCTCATCCAGTTTGTGGAGCTTCTGAACACAATTCCGAATTATATATTTGTTCCTGAACACAGCCTAACTGTGCATATTTGTTTGTTTTTAGCTTCCTGTGAAAGTCGGCCTGCAGAACACACACACTAAAATCAGCACAGAACACAATAAGGAATGTCTGATCAACATCTCCAGGTACAAATTCTCCCTGGTCATCAGTGGACTCACCAACATACTGAAGAACGTCAACAACATGGTGAGTACATAGACACAATAAACATTTACAAATTGACTTAATGTTCTAATACATCCACTACCGCTCAAAAGTTGTGCTCTTGTGCTCACTAAGGCTGCATTTATTTATTCAAACATACAGTAAAACAGTAATATTGTGAAATTTTATTACAAGTTAAAAGATACCGTGATGCATTTCTTTCAGGATTCTTTGATAAAGTTCAAAAGAACAGCTTTTATTTTAAAAAGAAATCTTTTGTAACATTATAAATGTTAATGCACCCTTGCAAGATAATAGTATTAATTTCTTTTTAAAAATGTACTGACCCCAACAGCCTTTATTTTCTTATGTTATTGGTCCTATATATCAACATTATTCCATGTTTTCTAACTATTTATGTTGGCTATTGGGAAAATTTTGAGTGTTTACTAGACCAGAGGTACTGTGAGCATTTGTTAGACTGTCAAAGATGGTTCTGTGAGCTGGAGTTCAATGGCAGAGAATGTTGGTCATCTCTCTCTTACAGCGAATATTTGGGGATACTGCGGAGAAGAACCTTTACCTGTCCCAGCTGATCATCATGGACACACTAGAGAAATGCCTGGCAGGGGTGAGAGACTGCTGCAGACATTTCATTGTGTCTCATCACCATGAGCTGTTACCGTATTGCTTTTTCAACGTCATTTTGAGGTTCTGAGAGGCACATATAGATGTTCATAAATCCCATAAATGGGTTCTATAATCTCTCTTTCTCTATCAGCAACCAAAGGACAGCATGCGTCTGGACGAGACGATGCTCGTGAAGCAGTTATTACCCGAGATCTGTCATTTCATCCACACGTTCCGTGAGGGAAACCAGCACGCGGCCGAGCTGAGGAACTCGGCCTGTGGGGTTCTGTTCTCTCTGAGCTGCAGTAATTTCAATGCTGTCTTCAGCCGCATCTCCACCAGGTGCATACTGTACAGCCACTCGTGACTGAATGTATTCGTAGTGGATTTGATCTCTCTGATTTCACTTGCTCTGTCTGTCTGTCTGGTTCTCCGCAGGTTGCAGGAGCTGACTGTCTGCTCTGAGGATAACATAGACGTGCATGACATTGAGCTCATCCAGTATATCAACGTGGACTGCTGTAAACTCAAACGTCTACTGCAAGGTTTGACAGACTCAAACTCAAGCTCTAATACTATAAAATAGAGCCAACAGAAAAAAAAGCTATTTTTTCCCCCTTTTTTATGTGTCAAAGAGTTAAAGTATAAATCTTTTCTCCTTGTAGAAACTGTGTTTAAATTTAAAGCCCTGAAGAAGGCAGCCCAGTTGAGTGTAATTTACAATTTAGAGAAGGTAGGTGGAATTATTATTACTATTATTATTATTAGTATTATATTATCATTAAAGGCACAATATGTTGCTTTCCATTGGCTGTGGAGCTGAAGACGACAACGTCATTCACGGCATCATCAAGTTACGCCTTTGTTTTGAATAAGCGACCTCTAGCGGCAAAAATTACATATTGTGCCTTATTTTTATTTTATTATTATATATTAAATAATTGCTTTTTATTGCCTTAATAACAATATAAATATTAAAACAGTATAAAGAGCATTATTACAATTCATGGATTATTATTATTATTATTATTAATATAGTCCAAACTGCTACTCCTAACTGCCCTGTCACCTGATACATTTCTCACATTTATAGATTTAAAGGTGCAGCAAGCGGTTTCTGAGAAACGCTGTTGAAAGTGGATCAGACCGAGCAGCAAAACACACTTGTAGCCAATCAGCATTAGGGGGCGTATCCACTCAAGATGGGGGAGGAGAGAAAGTGAGCAAGAGAAAGATTTGAAGAAAGACTATAGAAAGAGAGATTGCTGAGAGACATTACAAAAGGTCAGAGGAATATCCCTGGAGAAAAGAAGGGTTATGATCAGGCAAGAGCTTTAGGACCTATGTTAATATTAGAAAAGCTCCCTCTGGCTTTATTTTTAGCAAAGTATTATTTTGCTTCGCTTCAGCTATGATAAAGAGAAGAGACAACCACTCTTTTTTTGCGTGTTCATGCATTTTGGGGGAGGAGCAATGAAGGGAGAGGTGTTTGTTTGGGTTGATTTCAAATATTGTTTCTCAGAAACCACTTACTGCACCTTTAAATGTTTTCTTTAAGATACTTTTATATTCTGTGGTTTTTATGATTTGGTGGTGTTTTGTATGAAATTCACCCTGCAGCCACCTAGTGTCTCAGTGCATCTGCAGTGTGTGTTTAAAAAAAAAATCCAATGGATTTGTAGGCTTTCTGGAACTGGGTGGAGAATTATCCTGATGAATTCACCAGGCTGTACCAGAGGCCTCAGGCGGACATGGCTGGTGCGTCTACTGAAAACCTCACTTTAACTGTACCATATCCGTATGCTTTGGAGATGATGTATGAATCTGATGTGTGTGTCTTTTAGACTGTGCTGAGAAGCTGTTTGATCTGGTGGATAGTTTTGCCGAAAGTACAAAGAGGAAGGCAGCCGTTTGGCCTCTGCAGATCATCCTCCTCATCCTCTGTCCTGACATCACGCAAGACATGTCCAGAGACACGTCAGATGACTCTAAAGACAACAAGGCAAGCATAAACAAACATGTACTTGTGAAAATCTCCTCTTGATTTTTATTGTTCTTAAATTATAATACCCACTGATAGACAGATTAAATAGGCAACTACATTTTAAATATTGTAATATTTTGTAAAATAAATTTAAAAAGTAAAGTAAATTTAGTCACGTTTAAATTATTTTGGTTGGTTATTTATTTATTTATTTTTATCTGGCACATTTTATGCTATAGAATAGAAATGTAAATTAATGATTTATTTTAATGTTTTTATTTATGAACATATATGGCATTATATCAGCCACTGACAAAACCCATATCAGGAATTTGAGCTTCACTAATATTGAAAAATCATGTATACACACACAAGTTTGTAGTTGATTAATAGTTTGACGGCCATACTTTTTGTAATATTAATATTAGACTTGTAACTATAATTTAGATTCTTCCTAAACTGCTTGGTATGTGTATTCATGTGGTGTTGTTTTTCTCCTTGTAGAAACTGTTTTTGGAGAATCTACGGAAAGCCTTGACCGGTCACGGTGGAAGCAAACAGCTGACGGAGAGCGCAGCCATCGCCTGTGTTAAACTGTGCAAGGCGTCCACGTATATTAACTGGGAGGATCACTCTGTTATCTTCCTGCTGGTACAGTCCATCGTCATGGATCTGAAGGTATGGACAAATATGGCTGTCATGTAGAATTTGGACCTTTTTATATTTTAGTTTTTGGGTTGGTTTGGATAGTCAGGGAATGATTAACTCTGTAAAGCTTGACACATGAAATGAAGTCAGAAAAATTTAATTTTTAGAAATGGAGTAGTTTATTAAATCTTTATAACAATAAATATTAAAAAAAAATAGTTTGCATGTTTTTTCTTGAGTATTGTATTTGATACATCAGGCGGTTATGACCCATATAGTAGGATATAGAAGGATATGGAGCTCATACTCAAGGAGGAAAAAAAACCTTAATCACATACTTAATTAGGTCCAAACTGAGCAAAAATATGCAATTTGGTGCAGTTGCTCATATTTATATGGCTAAAAGTAAAATGAAATTCAAATAGCTTGTAAATCAGTGAGATATTATTTATAACCGTATAGGAGACTACTAACATAAAATGCATATAAATATCACTTTTCACTATACATTTCTCAATAATATGTCTGAGTAAGATGCCTGATGTATCATATTTGATACTCATTTTAACACAATTTTTAAAAAAAAATGTATGGATAACCAAGTAAATCTAAGTTGCTTCAGTCCAGTAAGAGTTATATTGAAATATTACTAACAATATAAAAGTTATTCTTCCGTTTACTTTATAAAAAACATTAAAGATTTCACAGTAAAAAGACGTGTTCCACGTCCTGACAAAGGAGGCCTTAGAAATTTGCATATTAAATATGATACAGTAGGCTTAAGCTATAAGAAGGGGAATAGAGTTTAGGAAATGTCGCAGGCAGGACTTAAACCTGCATCACCCATATAAACACCACAGCTCAACTTGTCAGATTACAGAAGGGACGAACCCAGAAAACTAAGTGTGGTGACTCCCAGCGGCTCAAATGTTGTCTGAATGTTTTTTGCTGATCCTGTCATCTTCATTGATGGTTGTCTCTTTGTCTCCAGGGTTTGCTGTTTAACCCAGCTAAGCCATTTTCCAGAGGTGCAGGAAGCCAGAGTGCAGACATGGACTTAATGATTGACTGCTTTGTCTCCTGTTTCCGAATCAACCCGCACAACAATCAGCAGTTTAAGGTGTGTGGACAAGTCAGGTCAAATTTAAATGAATTTATATAGCACTTTTCACAGTACGCATTGTTTCAATGCAGCATTACAGAAAATCATGATGTTAATGTTTATATAATTTCTTAAAACCTTTTTGCTTATAATTATATTTAGCAGATTAGAGCTATAATATAGTTTACATTTTGAGACTATACAAACAATCAAGCAGAGATATGCTATATAGTATATATAGTTGTATAGTAGTTGTATATTTCGCTATTAATTCATTCATTCATTTGAATTTGTTATCTGGAGATACAGAGAATAATGAAACCTGTAGGGTTTTGTTAAATTTATACACTGTCCCAAGAACATGCACCAAATCTCTTTCTTTTTCTGTAAGGTGTGTCTGGCCCCGTCTTCACCTCCTACCTTTCATTTTGTGCTGGTGAATTCTCTCCACCGAATCATCACTAATGTAAGAGCTCCTGGTGTCCTTAGTTCACCCTTATAGAGATAGGATGTCTGATTTATTCCTAGGGTGTCCAAATGTCCTCTGTGTGTCTTCTGTCATGTTCTAGTCCCCGCTGGACTGGTGGCCGAAGATCGATACCGTGTACTGTTACTCGGGAGAGCTGCGGCTCATGTTTGCTGAGACTCTGGGGAGAGCCGTGCAGGGCTGCAGCAGTCACGCCCCCCTCCGTATGACCCCGGTGAGACGCCCGCACAACTTCTCTGATATGAGATAGCCGCTACTGTCCTGCTAGCTGTCTTAGGCTGAAGTTTGGAATAGAATACTTGCACAGTTTACTGCATACAGCCTACTATTTTTAGACTTAGTATGTGAAACAGCATACAGTATGCTATATACTGTCATCTCAGAAATTAATACAGAAGTTTTTGTGAACAGTGAATCTGTTTTAGTTGAAAATTACATTTCATAATGACTCGAGAGAGAAAAATCACAAAGAAAAAATAGATGCAAATAATACATATACATTAAATAAGAAAGGGGCTGATAAATATATTAAATTAAATTTATGAATAGCATATGATATATACACAAATTAATAAAGTTAAACCACTTATTTTACATAATTTAACATTTATTACACACACACACGTATATCTTCTTATATATTCTTTATGTATATATTTGTATGTATATATGTATGTGTGTGTGTATATAATATATAATAATAATACACATAATATACACCACATAATATACATATATATAATATACAAAAGCTATATTTTCAGCATATGCTGATTTGTTGCTCAGGAAACGCTTCTTTTCATTTTCAATGTTGAAAACAGTTGTGTTGTATAATATTTTTGTGGAAACCATGATAGTTTTTTTTTTTTTTTTTTTCTTTTTCTTTTTTTCTTCCAGGTATAGAAAGTTCAGTTTAAAGATTCAGTTTAAGGCATCCTTTCTGAACTAAATGATCAATTTCTTTAAAAAAAAAAAAAAAATCGTACATCTTACTGATCCCGCACTTTATGTGCACATTTCTACTTTTTTTCTCTCTGTCTTCCCCTCAGAGTTTGACGTTTAAGGAGAAAATGAGCAGTCTGAAGTTTAAAGAGAAAACCACTGATCTAGACACCAGGAGTCATAAGTATCTGCTCTTGGCTTTGGTGAAACTCATCCATGCAGATCCCAAATTGATGCTACATGTGAGTAAGGAGGTTTACCTCTCTCTGACTTCAGTGTGATACTTATAAAGATGCTCTGCTGTACATTTAATGTCACTTTTGTGTGTTCGGGGATCAGAATCCAGGTAAACAGGGTCTGGAGGTCCACAGCAGCACGGCAGAACTCATCACAGGCCTGGTGCAGCTTGTGCCTCTTGCTAACATGGGCGATATTTCCCTGGAGGCCATGGAGGTGAGGAGATCATTGTATCTTTCTTTATCTGGTCACCAGTTTAGTTAGCCTTTGTGTGAGTTATCAGTTATAATCTCTCTATATTAGGCTCTTTTGGTTCTGCATCAGCCTGAAAGCATCGAGCTGTGGAACCCAGACGCTCCTATGGAAACTTTCTGGGACATCAGGTAGCTCCTCAGTGGACTCGACTCTACTTAATTGGTGCTGACAGAAATTAAACTCTGCCCGTCTGATTGTGTATTTGTTGTTGGTCCAGTTCTCAGGTGCTGTTCTACATCTGTAGAAAGCTGTTTGGTCATCAGCTAGTCAACAGCACTGAGATTCTGAAGTGGCTGCGAGAGATTCTCATCTGCAGAAACAAATTTCTCCTCAGGAACAAGGTAAGTCGGCACTCTCGCCTGCACAGAGGGCATCATGGGTAAAATATGTGTATACCTTCGACTACATTATCTAGATATTGTCTGGAGAAACGTTAATTTCCTTTTTCCTTTATTTAATCTTCCACTTTTATTTTGTCTTGTTTTTAAATTCTGAACTGGTTAGTGTGCAGTACAAATAAAATACTTCCGTATTCTTCAAAAAGCTTCTACTTACTTACGGAAAAAGCTTCAAAAAGCTTCTATTCTACTTACGGAAAAATGTAACTGCTGCTGCATTCGTTCCATAAGTAGCTCGCTAGATAAGACCCTTATTCCTCGTCTGGTATCGTTTAAAGCCCTTTGAAGCAGCACTGAAACCATAATTTTAACCTTCAACCATTTGGAGACCATTGATGTCCATTATAAGGAAAATAATCCTGGAATCCTTTTCATCAAAAACCTTAATTTCTTTTTGACTGAAGAAAGAAAGACATGAACATCTTTGATGACATGGGGGTGAGTAAATTATCAGGAAATTTTTATTTTAGAACTAATCCTTTAATTGACTACATGCTAACTTGTGTTAGCAAGGTTATAAAACTGGCATAGTATGTAAAATTATTATAGATAATAGTAAGCAGTATTCTAGTATGGACATAGCGTTTTATATATTAGGTTTCTTAAAGGGTTAGTTCACCCATAAATGAAAATTTTGTAATTTATTACTCACACTTATGTCGTTCCACACCCGTAAGGCCTTGGTTCATCTTCGGAAAACACATTAAGATATTTTTGATAAAAATCCGATGGCTCAATGAGACCTGCATTGCCAGCAAGATCATTTCCTTTTTCAATGCCCAGAAAGGTACTAAAAACATATTTAAAACAGTTCATGTGACTACAGTGGTTCAACCTTAATATTATAAAGCGACAAGAATAGTTTTTGTGCGCCAAAAAACAAACAAAATAATGACTTTATTCAACAATATCTAGTGAAGGGTGATTTCAAAACACTCTGCTTCATGAAGCTTCGAAGCTTTACGAATCTTTTGTTTCGAATCAGTGGTTCGGAGCATCAAAATCACAATTTCAGTAAACGAGGCTTTGTTACGTCATAAATGTTTCGAAATTTCAATAGGTCACGTGACTTTGGCAGTTTGATACATGCTCTGAACCACTGATTCGAAAAAAAGATTTGTAAAGCTTTAAAGCTTCACGAAGCAGTGTTTTAAAATGGCCCATCACTAGATATTGTTGAATAAAGTATTTGGCGCACAAAAAGTATTCTCGTCACTTTGTAACATTAAGGTTGAACCACTGTAGTCACATGAACTGTTTTAAATATGTCTTTAGTACCTTTCTGGGCATTGAAAAAGGAAATGATCTTGCTGGCAATGCAGGCCTCACTGAGCCATTGGATTTGATCAGAAATATCTTAATTTGTGTTCCGAAGATGAACGAAGGTCTTACGGGTGTGGAACGATATAATGGTGAGTAATACATGACAGAATTTTCATTTTTTGGGTGAACTAACCCTTTAACCTCTGTTGTTTTTCTCCTACAGGATCGGGCCACAGCAGGCAGCAACATCGCCATCTGCCGGCAGGCCCAGACCAAGCTGGAGGTCTGTCTCTACATGTTCCTGTGGAGTCCAGACATGGAGGCGGTTCTGGTGGCCATGTCCTGTTTCCGTTACCTGTGTGAGGAGGCAGACCATCGCTGCAATGCAGAAGACATCCCTGTGCAGTCCCTTCTGCCAAATTACAACACATTTATGGAGTTTGCGTCTGTCAGTAACATGATGATTACAGGTCTGTTTGATGATATACTAGTTTGAATGCTCGTATTCAGACACACGCCTTAGTTTTTTTGAGATTTGGTGCTGGTGTCACTAGGGGGCAGCACAGTCTATGTGATCTTTCTGATTTTTCTAGGTCGTTCGGCTCTACAGAAGAGAGTGATGGCTTTGCTGCGGAGGATTGAGCTGCCCACCCCGGGAAACACAGAGGTCAGAGGTCACACATTTACACATTTAATGCCATTGGACAGTAGTAGAGTCATTCTGGTTTGGTTGGCGATCACATTTGCATTGTTCTGAATGTGAACTATTGTATTATTTATAACGTCATTTGCATATGTAAAACTTGATTTGTTTTCCATGTGGTTGGATTTCACAGTTCAGTACTTATGTGCTTTTTCTGCGTAAATAATCAACTTTATTTTTTGGTATAATTGGAAGATAACATGAATGACAGAATTTTAACTGCTCCGTGTGGTCATTTCAGGCCTGGGAAGACACACATGCTAAATGGGAACATGCAACCAAATTAATCTTAAGCCACCCAAAAACGAAACTGGAAGATGGTCAGGTCAGATGCACCTACACTAACTAAAGCACCTACAGAAAATAAAGACATTTCTGTCCAGTAGATTAATTTGTAAAGTTAATTTGTTTTTTTCATTACCAAGAATTTTAATGTAGAATTTTAATTCACTTGAAGTCAAACTATTATTTTTTTTTTTTAGTTTTAGTTATTTATTTGTGTGTGTGTGTGTGTGATTATTCACAGGAATAAATTACATTTTAAAATATATTCAAATAGAACAGTTATTTCGAATTGTAATAATATTTCACAATATTACTGTTTTTTGTATTTTTAATCAAATAAATGCAGCCTTGGCGAGCATAAGAGACTTCAAACATTAAAAAAACTTTCGAACAGCAGTGTATATATGTATATATATATTCTACATTAAAAATTCTACATTATTTATTTATTTATGGTGATGAGATGAAATTTTGCACAAAAGTTGGATAACCTTGCTAACATAAGTTGCCATGCAGTCAATTAACTTAAAAAAATTAATTATTATAAAATTACTAATCAATCACTATAAGTGATATATATTATATAAAAACTTAAATTAATAACTTATAAAATGTAAATTAATAACTAAATAAAAACTAGCTACAACTAAATAAAAAAAAAATCAATAGTTTGAATTAAACTGAATTAAAATTAAATTTCTTAAATAATAACAAAAAATATATATATATTTCACACTCACATTAAAAAAAAAGAAACAGCTATCCCCTAAAATTTTTAAACACTACAAATTAGGAAAAGGTATTTAAAAAGATCAAATAAATGATGACTTAAAAACCATGACATAACAAAATGTTGGCTGTTTACTTTTATAAGCTCCTAAATCCTGTGTCTCATCCCTCAGGAATGGATCAATATGACTGGCTTCCTGTGTGCGTTGGGTGGCGTGTGTTTGCAGCAGAGGAACACGTCTGCCCTGGCCACCTACAGTCCTCCCATGGGCACACTGAACGATCGCAAGAGCTCCATGGTGTCAATGACCTCGTGTGAGGGGAGCCCAGAGACACCCCTGAGCAGGTTCCTGGACCGCCTTCTGTCGCTGATGGTGTGCAGTCATGAGAAGGGCCATCAGATCCGCACTAACGTAAAAGACCTGGTGGGGCTGGAGCTCAGTCCAGCGCTGTACCCCATGCTGTTCAACAAACTCAAGAACAGCATCAGCAGATTTTTTGATGCACAGGGGCCGGTGAGACATTAGCCACAGTTAATTGTGGTAATCATTTTTGAGCAGGTCGGACGTCAACAATATCAAACATCGCTGGTACTCATGTCTCTGTGCTCATATGTTTAGGTGCCAATTAATGAGACCAACACGCAGTTTGTGGAGCAGACCATTGCCATTATGAAGAATCTACTGGACAACCATACTGAAGGAAGCTCGGAGCATCTGGGCCAAGCCAGCATTGAGACCATGATGCTTAACCTGGTCAGGTAAGTCATTTGCTTGCTTGTTAGTTTCAGTTTTACTGTGAAGATCATTCTCTTAAAGGGGTGGTTGATTATGATTTCACTTTTTTAACTTTAGCTAGTGTGTAGTGTTGCTGTTTGAGCATAAACAACATCTGCAAAGTTATGAAGCTCAAAGTTCAATGCAAAGGGAGATATTTACTTTTACAGACATCACTTTTTTGGGACTACAACAAACCGCTGATAGGGACTACAACAAGCTTCTTCCCGGGTTGATGACATCACTAACCCTAAAATTTACATAAACCCTGCCCCCGAGAACAAAGGGGCAACAAAGGGGTGAGGCTGTGTTGAGCTGCTCTTAGAGAAGAGGAAGAGTTGTTATAGTAGAGTGCTGTTACCATGCTGTCATTTTATGCTGGACTGCTTCACAAAAACGAGTCGATTCAACGCTGGATTTTCACAAAAGATTAACATGACGCACATGCTAGTTGAATCAACTCCACAGCAACTACATAAATTTATCCACTAACCATTCAAAAATGTCCAGTTTTATTCTAAAAGTTGTAACTTCCTGAGTCTCTCCATCAGTGTCCGACTCCGGTTTGTAAGGCTGAATACCGTTACTGACAATCATCATTTTGGCTGCGTGAGATTCTCCAGCTTTGTTGTTGTTGAGCGAACCGAAGCGTGAGCTGTTAAAGCTCTGCCCTCTTCTGGAAAGCAGGCTGGGAGCAGCAGCTCATTTGCATTTAAAGGGACACACAAAAAAGGTGTGTTTTTGCTCACACCCAAATAGGGGCAAATTTGACAAGCTATAATAAATGATATGTGGGGTATTTTGAGCTGAAACTTCACAGACCCATTCTGGGGACACCAGAGACTTATATTACATCTTGTAAAAGGGGCGTTATAGGTCCCCTTTAACAAGTGTTTCCAGATATATTTGTCTGTCTTTACTGAGTAAAGAGGAATTAATAAAATTGTCCCAGAGCTCTACAGAACAGATTTTTGTCATACCATTTGTTTATATTTCTACTATAATTTAATTTTATGATTTTTTTTATATAATTACTTCATTCAAAAGTTTGGGGCCAGTAAGATTTTAAAAATATTTTTCTTCTGCTCATCAAGGCTGCATTTATTTGATCAAAAATACAGTAAAACGGTAATATAGTGAAATATTATTACAATTTAAAAGAAGTGTTTTTTATTTATTCCTGTCATGGCAGGAACTTTTAAATGGTACTGTTTGTGATAATATAATTATTTAAATATAATATTTATATTTACATTCATAATTTTATATTATTATTTTTTATTTATAATAATTTATTATACTTTTTAAAAACTTTATTATTCAAATGATAAGCTTTCTTTAAAAAAAAGTGAAATAATAATATCTGAAAATTATACTGTTATTATAATTATACCAGAAACATCAAGACTTAAAAAATTAATATACATTTTTGCTGGAAAATGATGGCATACAAGGCAAACCTTTACTGATTAGTTTGTAATTTGTAACCTATTTTTACTAATGCTGCCAAGATTATCACAAGTCCTCATTGTTGATTCCTATGCTTAAACTGTAAGTATTTGTGTGTCATGTTGGCAGGTATGTGCGAATTCTTGGCAACATGGTTCATGCCATCCAGATTAAAACCAAACTGTGCCAGCTGGTAGAGCTCATGATGGAGCGCAGAGATGACCTCTCTTTCTGCCAAGAGATGAAGTTCAGGTACAAATTTATTCGATTGTCAGATTATCTGGCATGTTTTATTCCTGCTCTGGAGATGCATCAGGTTTGTGTTTGTCTCAGGAATAAGATGGTGGAGTATCTAACAGACTGGGTGATGGGAACATCCAACCAAGCTGCTGATGATGATGTCAAATGCCTCACCAGGTAACGCCCTCATGAATGCAGGATTTTCTTTCAGACAGCATTATGTTAAAGTTAGTTTATCCAACAAAAAACAACTTCCACTGGACTTTTGGTTCGAGAAACTTTGATTAATAAATGTAAGTTTAGCACAAATTGAAACATGACTTTTTTCTCTCTGATCTCTGTGGTTTTGATTGACAGGGATCTGGATCAGGCGAGTATGGAAGCGGTGGTGTCTCTTCTGGCCGGGCTGCCACTCCAGCCAGAGGAGGGGGACGGTGTGGAACTGATGGAGGCCAAATCTCAGCTTTTCCTAAAGTAATACTCTCAAGTTTCATATCAAACCCTTCGCCTTATATTGTCCCTCCATGGGGTTTGTACTTCACTTTGCCCTCTGCTGTCCTCCACAGGTACTTCACTCTGTTCATGAACCTGCTGAACGACTGCAGTGAGGTGGAGGACGAGGGTCAGCAGGTGGTTGGACGCAAGCGGGGGATGTCCCGGCGACTGGCGTCTTTACGGCACTGCACCGTCTTGGCCATGTCCAACCTGCTCAATGCCAACGTGGACAGCGGTCTTATGCACTCCATTGGTGGGACAATTGAGCCACAAACCTCTCAACTAACAGTTTAAATTCATTAACTACTAAACCAATCTTATTTTATATTTCATTTCATTTTATTTTATTTATTTATCTTTTTCAATTTAGTCATTAAACCCTTTAAAACTGTCATATATGAAAATGGTAATCTTTAGTTAACGGGTTAGTTCACCCAAAAATGAAAATTGTCGTTATTTACTCACCCTCATGTCATTCCAAACCCGTAAGACTTTCGTTCATCTTTGAAACACAAATAAAGATCTTTTTGATGAAATCTGAGCGATTTGAATTAGGCTTTTATGTTCTAGGTTAATATAAAAAGCCAACATAAAATGGCTTTTTGTGACAAATCTCTAACTGCATAGAGTAAGTGCTTTCTCACACATATGATCAAACTTCATGTGTCTGCTGCTCTCTCGCAGGGCTGGGCTATCATAAGGACCTTCAGACCAGGGCTACTTTCATGGAGGTCCTCACTAAGATCCTGCAGCAGGGGACAGAGTTTGACACGCTTGCAGAGACTGCTCTGGCTGATCGATTTGAGAGGCTTGTGGAACTTGTTACAATGATGGGAGACCAGGGGGAGTTACCTATCGCCATGGCGCTGGCCAGTGTGGTGCCTTGTTCCCAGTGGGTGAGTACATTATGCAAATCTTTTTTCTTTTTTTTAGACAGTGCAAGATGAGTAATTAATTAATTCAGCTCCAGTGCAAATTATGTTCTTTACAATTCAAAATGCAACATATTTTTATTTTTTATAGACATTTTAAAAAACGTTTTACTTTTAAGAATTGTAACGTTAAAGCTTGAAAATCTCCCAGTGACTTGCAATGATAGGATGTTTGCTAGTCAAAATCAAACAATGATTATTTGCGTACTGATTTGGCACTGGTCTTTTCTTTCTTAGACCTATTTACATATTAAATAGCTTTTTTTCTTGCATCTATTTATCCATCTAAATCAGTGGTCTTCACTATTTTTTTTCATGAGAATGGACAATAATAAAAGTCAATAATAGGAGAGACACTTTTACCGCAAAGTATCAAAAGTCACATCCAGTACATGAAAAAACACAATTGCAATTTATAGTAAATACTATAGTGTTTTTGAACCATACTATAGTAAATTTTAGTATATTGTGTATATATTATAGTATTTACAACACTTTGTTAATGAATGCTACAGCATACTGTAGTATTATTAACTATAGTGAACTGATAAACTGTAATAAATACTGTAGTATACTGTAGTGTGTTGTAGTATATAATACACCATAGATGTAGAAAACTTGTACAGTACAGTATTGGGTAAAGTAATTTGTTTATATTACTATAGTTGTTATATTACCACAACAACTACAGAATTACCACACCAAATTAATTCAAGTTTACTAACGCTGGGATGAGTGGAAAGTCAATGTTGTAGCTTATTGTTGCAATCCTTGTGAGGTGGTTTCTCTGTTTCCTCTTTATAGTGTTCATGATTGAGAATTTTTTGGATTTTATAGACTATTTTAAGTGGTAAAGTGAGCAGGATATATTAAAATGTAGTGCATAGATTCAGCAGGCATGTATTTAAGATACTAAGTGGGCAGCCGGTCTCTCGGATGGTGTGTGGAGCCCTCCCTAGCTCTACAGCGCCCCACAAATTTGTGGTGAAAAATGGAACTGCAGTGCGCTTTCATAGAGAGCCACTGGGGCAGATTTCTGTCTGTCCCGCTCAATTTCACGTTAGGTCATATCACCGTATTATTTACTGCCACGCGAGCCACGAGTTAAAGCTTGGCGAGCCGTGCAATGAGTAACACTGATCTATATTATCATTCTCTTTCTCTATATATCAGTGTTTGGGTTTAACTTTATTTTATTTTATTTATTTTATTTTGTCATTTTTCATTCATTTTACCATGAATCGTGATTCTCAACCTTTTTGACTCGAAGGCCCCCCATATAGGCTAAGAGATTTATTAACAGAAACTGGTAGTATTGATATATTAAATTCTAAATTATAAAACCATTCATTTTGTGATTCCAAAAGTTTCAAGAAATATAAACAATACTTACTTTGGGTGGGAGAGAATAAATATGAATTCCAGTTTACATCTTGATTTTATGTGGGGTTCTTTTTGTTTTAGTTTTTTTAAGCATTTTAATTTAGATTATAACTTATTAATTTAAATGCTTTTAAGTCACCATGTGGCCACTTTTGAAGCTCGTTAAGGCCCCGATGTGGGCCCCGTCCCCCTGGTTGAGAAGAACTGACCTGTAACTTAACACTGTTCTTAAACTCTTGCAAGCACTTGCTTTACCTCCAGAAAATGCTAAACTTCAAGTTTTTTTTTGTGCCCCCTATCCTATCCGTGTGATTGAATATTCAGTATCTGCCAATAATGAGTCCTGATTCGATCATTTCACAGGGGCGGGGGCAGAAAAATGTAAAAAAAAAGTGTCTAAGAAAAATCTATCACTATAATTTCCAATATAATACTTACTACAGTGTATATATACATATATAATCAGGGATGCACATAAGTGGTGCACATGCGCGACTGAAATAAAAAACGCGCTGGGTAAATAAGGTCAGACCGCTCATTTGCTTACCAACATTGTTGACAGCTGTTAATGCACAATCACCGCTTTAGATCGGCAAAATGTAATACTGTATAAGATTTCCATTTGAACTGAATGCATAAATTTGCCGGTTTCAGAGCAAAACGCGAAACTGTGACATTCGCTGACGCGCTTCTCTCTGCAGTGCTAAAACCGACAGCGCATATACTTTTATTTCCTGGCATCCTGCCAAAATAAAAGCTTGCTGATTTTAGGTTTGAAAATATTGAAAATTCTATAAAAAATAAATTATTTAAAAAAAGAAAAAAATTCAAATGTAAATTTTAGCATTGTATTTTTAGTTTTATTTAATACTCCTTTTTTATTTTAAAATATAATAGTATTAACAAACTTTTTTATTTTGTTTGTTTTATTAAACCAACTAAATAAAGTGCAGTAATACTGTGTGTGTGTGTGTGTGTATATATATATATATATATATATATATATATATATATATATAATATGTATGTATGTGTATATATATATATATATATATATAATATGTATGTATGTGTATATATATATATATATATATATATATATATATATATATATATATATATATATATATATATATGTATATGTATATATATATATATATATATATATATATATATATATATAATATGTATGTATATATGTATGTATGTATAAAATGTCAAAATCTGTGAATGATTTTACTGTAAACTCACAGTCTGAGTGCTTCTTTAGTTAGTCTGGTGTTTGGTCTTTCCAGGATGAACTGGCACGTGTTCTGGTGACTCTCTTCGATTCGAGACATCTGTTGTATCAGCTTCTATGGAATATGTTCTCCAAGGAGGTGGAGTTGGCAGATTCCATGCAAACATTGTTCCGTGGCAACAGCCTGGCTAGTAAAATCATGACGTTCTGCTTTAAGGTGCCTCTATGCTTCCCTTGGCATGCATTGAAGTCAAATGATCATTCACAGAGGCAAATGATCCGGATTAGGTTTAGCTGTGAATTTCCCTCTGTGTACCTTTCAGGTGTACGGGGCCACGTATCTGCAGAAGCTATTGGAGCCGTTGCTCAGGGGAGTGATCACTGGAACTGAGTGGCAGATGCTGAGCTTTGAGGTGGATCCCACCAGGTATCTGTCCAACTGACCCTTTAATTCAGTGCTTCTCAACTGGTGTGTTGGTGCAAATTCACCTGTCATTTGATAGAACTAGGCAAATTAGGTAGAGGCATCATGGGCAGGTTGCATAACATGGTGTCATCCTCAAACCATGAGCAAAACTAGCCAAAGTAAAAGAGAATTTAACCCAAACTAATTTAAATAGAGGTTCACTTGGGACAAGGATGAACTGGTGGCGACCATAGTGTGTTTCATGTGGTTAATAAATGGCTGTCGAGAGCAAGAAATACTCAAAATTCAATTGGCATTTAGAAATCTGCATATTATCCTAGTCAGCCTGTGTCAGCATATTAATAATTATGCATATTATTTTAATGCTTGATTTTAATTAATTTTTTAATTAATTGTTCTTTGATATTTGGTACTATTTGGTATTTTTTTTGGTATTTTGGTGTTGTCGCCACTTAAAGGGATGATTTACCCAAAAATGAAAATTCTGTCATCATTTACTCACCCTCGAGTTGTTCCAGTCCCTTCCGAAACCCCAATGGGGTCCATCAACTGTTTGGTTACCCATATTCTTCAAAATATCTTCTTTTGTGTTCAGCAGAAGAAAGAAATTCTTGACGGGGAATAAATGACAGAATTTTGATTTTTTTTTTTCGTGAACCATCCCTTTAAATTGACACCGTTATAACAGTGATGTTATCCAGTAAATACAGCAGACTTGCACATGTGATGTTCAGCTTCTGTTTGGAGATGATTCGGTTGTGTTCTTCCCTCAGACTCGAGACCGGTGAGAATTTGGAGGAGAACCAGCGTAATCTGCTACGGATGACCGATCGCTTCTTTCAGGCCATAATCAACTCTTCTGGCGAGTTTCCTCCTCAGCTCCGCAGTGTCTGTCACTGTCTATTTCAGGTGAGACTGGAGAAACCAATGAGATGTTTCTTCTGTTTACAAAGAGGCCTGAAGGATGTTAAACCAGTGTGGAGTTACTCTGTATCCCCATGTTAATGTGTATGATTATATCACTAATGTCAAATATGCTTCATTTTTGCTGTGAAGACTGATTAAACAGTTTAAAGTAAACATGAAATCAAAATTTACTTTCTAAATAGATGTTTCTAGTCTTATTTGTGCACAATTTATCACAAATAAGACCAGAAAAAAATGGTCTTTATATTCTAATTAAATGTACAGTATATCTTATATAAAATGGCATGTGAAAGACAAGTTATGTTGACTTACAAATCTGAATTGTGCTGGTTTATTTCAAATACATATTTGACATGTTTCCGTTGTATGTGATGAGAAGGCCCATGCAGAATCTGCAAACCTTTTACCATTTTCTGTACTGAATGAATTTGTGTGGTTTGTAACACAATTTTAAGATCATTTTTGCCTTTAAGTGTGAAAGGATAGTTTTATGAATGATTTATAAAGAAATGAATTTGACATGTTTTTTCATAAACGAAGCCATTTCATACATTTTTGTGCAGGAAAATCTGCAAAATTAATTAAAATGGTTATGTTTGAACAGGTTAAGTACACAAGCGTTTGGGGCCAGTAAGATTTTTTTTTTAAAGTTAATACTTCTATTCAGCAAGGATGTGTTAAATTAATCAAAAGTGACAGTAAAGACATTCATAATATCAAATCAGTGCTGTTTTTTAAACTTTGTATTCATCAAAGAACCTTGACAAAAATCTAAATTTCTTTTTTTTTTTTTTTTTTTTCCGGCCCCAAATGTTTGAATGGTAGTGTATATACTTCTTGATAGCTGACAGCATTATTAAATTAGATAAAACTATTTACAATATGATTTTTATTTACACATAGTATATTTAAAATTCCAATTATGATTAGAAAAATACATTTTGCAGAATGACAGCCGTTCAAGTTGGAGATGCTCATTCCATGCGGTCCTGGTAGTAAGAGAATGTGTGTGTGTGTGCGCGTGTGTGTGCGTGTGTGTGTGTGTGTGTGTGCGTGTGTGTGTGTGTGTGTGCGTGTGTGTTTGTGCGTGTGTGTGTGTGTGTGTGTGTCTGTGTTAGCTTGTGCCGTGACTTGTTTGTGCTCATTTCTGTCCTGTAGGCTACTTGTCATTCTCTCCTGTCTAAAGCATCTGTCAAAGACAGAAAGGAAGTGAGGAAAGCAGTAAGTGTGAATGGCAGACGTACCTGCTTCCTGTTCTGATTCACTTCATTGATCTGAGACTCTTGTGCACCTCTGGCCTGCATTACTGTCATTACATCAAATCACATCTACTAATTTCCTGATTTTTGGCAAACTGAGGTTTCACTGAATGTACCTCTTAGCACCAACACCAGAAAAACAACAAACTCTGTAGCTCCAGGCATCATCTTTGCATGGGCCGTCACTCTCAGGACTGAGAGTTGGAAATTATCGGGCCGTTGAATGCAGTGGTGCGTTGTTGGTAATGCAATTTGGTAACCGACTCTGCCCCTTCTTGAATGCCAGAATGATTTTATGCTTGATCGTTCAACCTGAAACGTTAATTCTGAGTAAAACACATTTCTCTGTAGTGCCATTTTAAATGCTTTGCTTTTGCCTTTTTTCTTCTTTAACACTCTTAAAGGTCACTGGTGATGACCTCTGCCATTGTTAAACTGTTTAACAGCTTCAAACTGCTTTCTACACTTTAACTCTAAAGCCTCTGGTGCCATTTCATTCAGATAGTTCCTTCACAGAACCTCATGTTATACACTTACTCAACAGATATCATCATATGATCAACAAGACCTCCACTAAACCAGAGTTTAGTGTGATTTGACTTTAAAATTGCTCAATTAATGGGTTAGTTCACCCAAAAATAAAAATTATCCCATCGTTTACTCACCCTTAAGCCATCCTAGGTGTATATGACTTTCTTCTTTCAGCCAAACACAATTGGAGTTATATTAAAAAAATATCCTGGCTCTTCCAAGCTTTATAATGGGAGTGAATGGTACCCTAGATTTTGAAACCCAAAAAGTGCATCCATCCATCATAAAAGTAATCCATACGGCTCCAGGGGGTTAATAAAGGCCTTCTGAAGCAAAGCGCTGTGCTTTTATAAGAATCTTTATAACTTTATAAACTATAATCTCTGGCTCCGGTAACCGCCGTATACAAGTCGAGTTTTAAATATGGATATTTTTCTTACAAAAACATATCACTTTGCTTCAGAAGGCCGTATGAAGCCGTATGGATTACTTTTATGATAGATGGATGTGCTTTTTTGGGCTTGAAAAAAAATGGTACCATTCACTCCCATTATAAAGCCAGAATATTTTTTAAATATAACTTCTGTTTGGCTGACAGAAGAAAGTCCTATACACCTAGAATGGCTTGAAGGTGAGTAAATTATGGGATACATTTTGGGTGAACATAAGTTCAGTTATATGAATGTCTGAGATTTTGGTTCTGGTTTATAACTATCTTAATGAAATAGTCCCATGTTGCCCCAGCCATAATACCCTCCATATATGTTCCTATGTGTGTTTGTGTGTCTTGGTTTCAGGTGGTGAGTCAGCGTTTCCCTCAGAACAGTATTGGAGCTGTAGGTAGTGCCATGTTCCTGCGTTTCGTGAACCCGGCTATAGTCTCTCCATATGAGGCCGGGATTCTCGACAAAAAGCCTCTGCCCAGGATAGAAAGAGGCCTCAAACTCATGTCAAAGGTCAGAGTTTTTGGCATAGAGATGAGATAATGCTACTTCAAAAACAAAGGTCCATGCTGGAAAAAACAGATTATACCAGCTTTTGTTGGCCAAGCTGGTCTTTGCTGCTTTGATACTGGTCCAAAAAGATCTGTTAGGTCAAAACCAGGTCCATGATTGGGAAAGCCAACTGATCAACTGTCTAGCAAGGTTTATTTAAGCAAAAAGCCACTAAAATATTAGAAATAATGCCTAAAACCAACTTAAAGGAATAGTTTACCCAAAAATAAAAATTATTCCATCTTCCAACACAATAAGAGTTATATTAAATATCTTGGCTCTTTTTGGTTTTGAGTTTTTGAAGCTCCAAACAGCGCAACCATCCATCTTAAAAGTAATCCATACGACTCCAAGGTGTTAATAAATGCCTTCTGAAGCGAAGTGATGGTTTTTTGTAAGAAAAATATCCATATTTAAAACTTAAATTATAAAAACATAAACTATAACCACTGGCTTCCGGCAACGGTGCGTTCCTTACGCGCGTTCACGAGAGAGTCGAGTTCCTCTGACCCGACGTATGACATAGCTCCTCTTCTTTTATATCGAAATCCTACAACATTTTTCTTTAAAACTTCTCGTTTTAGACTTCTAATTCATGACCGGCGTTTTGTTTTGCTTTATCCTCTGCACTTCCGTACGTCGTATGTCGGTTGAGTAAATACGAGTGTGACTAAATTATGGGATAATTTTCATTTTTGGGTGAACTGTTCCTTTAGTAGTTGTAAAAGATTTGGATACAGAAAAATTTAGACTGTTTAATATAGACTCATTCAGTTCAGATTGATCTTATTTCATTTTTCACCTGTCTGCAGATCCTCCAAAGTATTGCCAATCACGTTTTGTTCACGAAAGAGGAGCATATGAGGCCTTTTAATGACTTTGTGAAGAGTAATTTTGATGCAGCCAGAAGGTAAGAACTCAATCAGTGGGCTTCAGGATTAGATTCCTGCCACCAGCTAGATTAACCTATGGGTTTAAACTTCTAGATTTTTCCTGGACATCGCCTCTGACTGCCCAGCGAGTGACTCGCTCAACCACAGCCTGTCCTTTATTAGTGATGGGAATGTTTTGGCCCTGCACAGGCTGCTGTGGAACAACCAAGAGAAAATCGGCCAGTATTTGTCTAGTAACAGGTGAGCAGGTCATCCATGACCCGTGTTGTCATCCAGCTCATGGGGTCAGTATCCAAGAGACTGTTATTGGAAGTGCAAATGTAGTTGGGCATTTTTTAGGATTAATTCTGAGAATCAAGTTTTTGCTCATTCAAAACTCTATATTTGACTGGACACTGATTTGTGATTTCACTTTCAACTTGTTTCTCTCTGATCTTATTGTTTTATGCTTGTTTTTTATGCTGTCTGTAAAGGACATCTCTTTTGTTGTAAAAAGTAATCATCATTTTGACTGACTAGACTGTACATTTTCGATTATGCTTTATATTTATCCATCAGTAAAATATTGTAACTTAAGCAATACAATTATTAATGATCCTCAGATTCTCAATGAAGTTTCAGCTATTCAGAGTATAATTTTCCATAATCCTCAGGGATCATAAAGCTGTTGGAAGGAGGCCCTTCGATAAGATGGCAACCCTGCTTGCTTACCTGGGTCCCCCAGAACACAAACCTGTGGCAGATACTCATTGGTCAAGCCTGAATCTCACCAGCTCCAAATTTGAAGAGTTTATGACCAGGTAAAAATTGCTTCATGGTTAAAAAAAAAAAAAAAAAAAAAAAAATCTGAGAAGTATTTCAACATCTCAACATTCATAAAGCAGATAAGACTTTTTCTATTATTATTATTATTTTTTTTTTTTTTTTTTTTTTTTTTTTTACATTTATACCTAAACCCCAGAAATGACTATCTGGCAATAGAGTAAAAAATAAATAAATAAAAAAAAAGATCTAGAAAAAAAAAAAAATTATATATATATAATATAATTTTTTTGTTGTAAATGTATCTCGTTTTAAGGATGATTAGATTTTTTTTTATTGGAAAATGAGACCTAATAATAATAATATTACTATAAATTTTTTTTTAACTCAATTATTTTTTTGTGCATTGTGCTGTTGCCCATTATAGCACATTTGATATACTGTTCAAGTGTGCAGGTTCTTTATATATTTTAGTTTCTTGCGGTGTGTCCGTAAAGGATGAATTTCAGAACTCTTTTCCTTTTTCTTTAGACACCAGGTGCATGAGAAAGAAGAGTTTAAAGCGTTGAAGACTCTTAACATCTTTTACCAGGCGGGAACCTCAAAGAACGGAAACCCTGTGTTTTACTATGTGACTCGGAGGTAAGCCTTCATAACACCTGACCTGATACAAACTGATGCAAGAGACTTGGAAAAGCACATTCTTTTGTTCAAGGTTTTATTGCTTCTGAGAACAACCAGTTAACTAATAACAGATGATTTAATCAACAAAGGGAAATCTGTGAAGATATTACAGCATTTTACAGCAATAAACTGAAAATACCCTGACTGCCTGCTAAATAATGGGTGTGAATAGTAACAATATTTTTCATATTTAAAATATAATGTTAAGCAAAAAGCTGTTTTTTACAAGCTGCACAACATCTACAAAAGCATTTCAGAAACACTCTATTAAGTCTCTGAAGAATCTTACAGGATTGTCTACCTTCAAAGCACAAGGGAGATTGATGGTCACTGTATCATGTGTAGAAAGCACAGAGCCGCGAACACAGGCAGCAGAAGTTTGAAGCCGCTAGTCATGGAGGAAGAGGAGAAACTGCTAACAGAGGTGCTGACTGTTGCATCTTTAGCATTCTGGTTTGTGCTGTTGTTGAAGCTGGAAGTAGTGTTCGTGCTGCTGGAGGAAATGGCTGAATTGGCGCCGTTCGGGTTCTGGTTAGTGCCGTTCGCATTCTGATTAGTGCCATTCCTAGAGTTGACTGATGTGAGACTGGTGAAGCTGGATGAAGTAGTATCATTCATGTTTTGGCTTGTGCTGTTGGTGTAGTTAAATGAAGTGGTACTGTTTGTCGTAGGACTGGCATCCTGAATTTGGACCAGGATACAGCCAGACATCACAACCAACAGCCCCGCACAGCTGTCCACTCTTAGACCCATTTCTCTTATCTGAGAACAACATACCAAAACACAAAAATCATGTCACTTCTTTTTTTTACTAGGTCCACAGTTGTTTAACACAAAACATCATCAAAAGATTAATTTATATTCGTAGAAGCATCAGTCAGAATTTAATGTTTGAACACTTCAGTGCAAAGAAATCATTTAAAGCTGAAATCGTTCCCCACGTACTCACCTGCAGTGTTCCACGTAAATGTTATATCTCTGCGAGTGGTGATGTGCAGTGTCCCTAAACAGATGCGGATGCTTTTAATAATGACACCTGTGCAAGAAGTCACATGATTCTTCAGAAAGGAGGGTTAGTGATGGAAAGATTATGTTGACAAAAGATTACTTTTTGTTTAACAAATGGTTTGTTTTTGTTATTCATGAGGTATCATGGTTACATCACAGAAGACTGGCTTGAGTTTTCTGTTTTTATGGCAAAAGATTTCTAAATATACTTGAGTCTTCTTTTTTTTTTTTTTTTAGTTTATTCTTACATAGCTGGGTGACCTGACAGTTTATCAGTTTCAAACTGTCAGAAGAGGTAGCCATGATAGTGAATGCATTATGGTGAGAAAAAAAAAACTGGAAAATCCTGTTAGCATTAGCTTAAGCTGTGTTTTTAGAACATGATGGGTGGTTTCTAGCTTCTCCAGACTGGTTTAAGGTGATTGTCAAGCTGTTTTACCAACTGTTTGTGACCTGAAGGAGCTGGTAGACCATCTTGATCAAGTAACCCTGCTGGTGCTGGCATTAATGCTAGGTATGGTTGTAACCAAGAGAATTATATTAAGGGATTGGAAAGCCACTGCTTCCCTATGTTTTCAGAGATGGCTTGCTGAGATGGTCTCTGTCTTAAACCTTGAAAAAATAAGCTAACTCTTTATGTGATTTATCTTCTTCCTTTGTACCTTATTTAGGCACCTAAGTCATTTGTAATGTTGTCTGACCTCCGGATATGTTGTTTATTAGTTGCGTAGTTGTTGAAACCTTATTATAATTATTACATTTTCCAAGGATGTGCATTCTCCCCTAAAAGTGATCGGGCAGACCAAATCATAAGTCGTAGAGACCTAAAACTTTGAGGGCTGGTATTACTAACACCGTCTACAACGTCACCAAGGCTCGCCCAATCAACCTGAGTAAAGTACGCTGATAACTCCTTAACTGTTAGGCGTAAGCTCAAGTGTCTTATGTCGTTGGAATCCTTGGCTCAAGACAGACAATATGCATGCTTCTGAATCGCTTGTTGTTCTTGGCGAAATTTTTGGGTATTTTGAATTTTTTTTTAAAACCTATTTTTGCGAACTGGTCCTAGGTTTTTGGCTCGACCTCAATAACTGTTAAAAAGCTTTAAAAACGATATATTTCCTATGGTAAATTGCCTGTATTTACCGTAAATTCTTTTTCACCTATGATCGAGATGGTTACAGGCTTGCTGATTAAAATATAATACCTTTTTATGCAAGTGCTTAAAGGCCTTAAAGCACTTGAACCCCGATAATTGATGCTTGCAGCTATATTACTGTTGTTCTTATAAAACGAATAAATACAATATGGAGAGGTGTTCCTGCTGGTTGTCAGTAGCTGTTGTCAGCAGTGACTGATTTATTTGTTTGAATAAAACTTTACATGGTTAAAATATAATTTATTTTTAAATGAAAAGACATTCAAATGGAATTTATAGATTTCATTATAAATTCTTAGCATTCATTTTATTTATTTATTATTTATTTTACAGATTTTATTGTACAGTGCAGAGCTAACAATCACAAAGAACAAGATGCTTTTTGTCCATGTTTATTATTTTAGTTTTATTGCAGTAATATCACTCATGCATTTAAATTAATAGAATCGTTTTTAAACAAATTGGATTGTCAGTTAATCTGAGTAACGTTAATCTGATTTAACCTATGAAATGCTTCTGCATCCATTCCATGTAAACTTGTATGTCCAGTAATCCTGCTTGTTGCTGCTCTACATCAGCAGATGGAGGTTATACTGTGAGACTGTTCTGTTTTGGAAGTTCATTTTAAGTTTTCATGATATGTTGAACATAAAAGTTAAATGAAAATGTAATGAAATGAAAATTCAGTTTAGAAGAAGGACCATGTGATTCAGGTGACCCTCAGAGCTGTTGTGTCATGGCCATCAGGAGGAGCAGACAGCAGACTGATGTGTAGGGTGAGCCGGCACTGCGTCCTGAGCTTGTGTTTCTGCTGAGATTCTGATTGGGTCTCTTCACGCTCCGTGTGCGGAGAGTGGTGGTCCTGCGGGTGGTGGAGATGGTGGTGAAGAAGTCGACTGGTGTGATTGGGCCTTCTGTAGTTGAATGAATATTTGAATCGGAAACCTCTGAAGTCGAGGTAAGGAGAATTCCCTTTCTGAAAGACTCCTGTTCCTTGGTGCTTCTAGATCCTGTTTGGTCATCCCAGGTGTTTAGGAGTGACGTCCCTGTCAAGAAGTGTGTGGTTACCGCTTGTACATATGGATGGCTTGGCTCCTCAGTTCCAAAGACATATGGGGAAAGCGTGTAGGCGCCAAAGTGCCAGCCTCCTGTCCTGGACAGGTGAGCTTCTCCGCAGGTGTGCCAGGTGTGGCAGGGGCAGCCCAACACTCTGGCGGAAGTGTGTTTGGTCCACACCAACAGGTGGCTGATGTTGGCCGTTTCTTCACAAGCCCATGGGTTGTCCCCTAGAGTGATGAGCTTCAGACTTTGCAGATGCTCGAATGCCCCTTCGTTGACTGTAGTAAAACGGTTTGCATGCAGGTAGAACTGAGCTAGCCTGTGTAGTCGGACCAGTGACCCTGGTAGAATCTGGACCAAAGTGTTGTGGGATAGATCCACCACCTCCAGGTTATGGGGCATGTTGGTAGGTACCGTCCAGAACTTGTTGTGACTGAGGTTGAGAGCCTTCAGGTTGGGGAGCGTGTTGTTGATGAAGACCACGCGCTCCAGCTTATTGACGGACAGGTCCAGAACTCTGAGGTTCCACTGGTATGCTGTGTCATCCTTGTTAAGTACACGTAGGCGGTTTCCTGAGACATTGATTTCCCACAGCGCCCGTGGCAGTGAGGCTGGGAAATGAAGTAGACGGTTATAGGAGATGTCCAGGACCCGCAGATGTGTGAAGGAGCTTAGGTGGTGGTCCAGGTCAGATAGCCGATTGTGGGTCAGGTTGAGGGATTGAATGTTTCTCTGTAGGCCATTCGGCAGATGCCTAAACCCCCTCCAGGAACAGTCAACTGTCCGATGGCTCTCGCTACAGGAGCAAACAGCGGGACATTCTGCATGTACGTATGTGCACGTAAACAACAGTAAGAGCAGGCAGGGCTTCACAGAACACGGAAGCATCTTCATGGTGTTCCTGTGGACAACGGCAAGAGGTTTGTTTGCTGAATGCTAATGTAATTGGTGTTTATAATATTATACTAGTGTCCATGACTTGCAGTAATGTGTGTTTTTGTGTGTGTATGTGTGTCTGTTTTAGTGAGCCTAAGGGTATGTTTACACAACAACAATATGGTTAAAACAGAGAAGATTTTACTTTAAGTTTTTTTCGCATACAGACGACACCATTGTTAAAAAGATCCCCATTCACACGAATCTGTGAAAATGACTAAAAACATGGTTTCTTCTGGCAGGCCATTAGATGGCGATGAAACACTATAGACGGAACATGTAATGCGCATGTGCATGACGTGATCAGATTTGCGTTTTTGTTGTTTACATGGAGATGACAATGGTATCGTTTTCAAAAATGTGCACTTTAAAACCTGTTTTCAAAAGTTTGCGTTTTCAGGCCACCAAAATGCCATTGTCGTGTAAATGAACGGCCAAAACGCATAAAGAGTTTTCCGTTTTTAGTTGTGTTGTGTAAACGGCCCCTAAAATTTATAGGATCTAATTATAGAGACCAATGACTGAGTCTAAATAATAATGATTATAAACAGGGCTTGACATTAACTTTTTTGCTCACCAGCCACTGTGGCTAGCGGTTTTCAAAAGTTATTTTCATTGTCCACAATTTTTGACATGGATAACATGGAGAAAAACTGCCATATAGATATTTTTAATATTATCTCAGAATTTGGCAGCAGGTATATTAGGCTGCTGTCACTTTAAGATCCATTATAAGCTACAGTTACATATGCATTTTCTTTCTCAACTTTTTATGTTCACTTAAAACATAACTGACTGTGTGAGCACAAAATCTGCGGGAATGAGTAAAATTATGCACAATACGTACAATCCCATGCCGAGATTCAAGTCCTGTAACACCAACAATATTCATCTGGAGCAAATGAGTGAGGGGAGGCGGGTTTGTGTGTCAACTCGCTGTCGGAGAGATGAGAGTGAGAAAGTGCAGCTGGTATTGTATATCTATTCTGCGGAAAATGAGTATTGGAAATGTTTCAGATATTTCAGTATCGAAAAAAATGATATTTTGATCATTTCACTTATTTCACTTAAGTTAATTATTTCAGATGCCTTTTTAAAAGATCACAATTGGAAAAATTTATTATATATGAAATTTAACCCGCCAAAGTGGCTAGTAGGAGTGACTGCTTTATATGCCACTGCTGAAATCCACCCACATTTGGTGTGTTGGCGGGTGTTAATGTCAAGTCCTGATTATAAAAGTCTAAGCTTTAGTGAATCTGAGTATTTTGAGTCCTTTGTGTCTGATTATAGCAAGTGATAGCAATCTAATGATAATGCAGATAACAATGAGTCTGATGACTGAATTAGTCTGGATCTGGTTATATTAAGTGACTGACTGCGTCTGATGACAGTCATTCAGATTAATGTAAGTGATGATGACTATATTCAGTAATGCATTATTGACTATATTCAATAATGCAGTTAGTAAGTTTGTGACTATAGTGAGTCTGATGACTGTGTGTCTGGTGCTATGTAATGACGGTGAGTCCAAACTTCTGCAAATCTATTGAATATGGAGTGACTGATTGGGTCTGATGGGTAATTATGATTGATGTGAGTGATGGCAATGAGTCTGACTACATTGAGTAGTGCAATTTGTATCTGATTACAGTTCGTTAACAGTGATTAACAATGTTTAGTCAGATTAATGTGAGTGAGAGCAGTGACTCTGATTATTGTTAGTGATGATAATGAATTTTTTATTATAGTTAGTGATGGCCGCGAGTCTTATATAATTTTATTTGGCTGTGAGTCTTATTCATTATCATTATAATCTCTGGTTTTTCATTTGTAATGTGTATGAACGTGTTCTGCCTTTTTGTTTGCAGTTGTAAGGCTAGTCATTGCATGAATTCTGATACACATGCAGCAGAGATGTTGAAGGTCTTCATGCAGTGTCTCTGCAGATCTGTCCGCACCTACTTCTGCACGATTCTCTTAAGCACATGCTTAGAATAAAACGGCATTTATATAATAATGTGCTTGCATGCTTGTTCATATCATGTACCTGTAAATAACTGATCGTGAGTCTAATCTTTCCTCAGGTAAACAGTGCTGCATTGTGAATTACTTACCTTCTTCTTCTCATCACTCTGTGCTCCTTTTTCCTGTCCTCTTTCTGTCTTTCAGTTTCTCTCCATCCCTCACCTCTTTCTTTGTGCTTGGTCTCTAGATCAGAATGATTCTGATTTCTAATTGTCTATTCTTTCTATGCTTTATGCTGCAGTAAAGTCCAAATCCTGTCTTTCTCTGTGCAGGTCCCTTTCTGGGATCACTAAGATAGTGGAGAGGAAGAGGGAGGGAGGGAGGGGAGATGTAGTAGAGTCTGTGCCCTGGTACAGAAAGAGAGAGAGAGAGAGGGAGAGAGAGGAAGTGCTGACATATCTGTTTCCTCTTTAGGATTCCCTCATTCAGCATCCATTTCCTCTGCTTTCTCTTTTCTTTTCTGTGCTCTCTCTCTTCCCCTCCCTCTCCTTCCTGCTTTCTTTTTTTCTTTTTTGAGTCATTAAGCAACACTTAACCTGTAATTCAGATCTGAAGATGTTTTTGTTTGAGTTATAGAATCCTGGGATGGAGTCTGATGAAAAATACTAATTTCAGCTAGAATAAACTCTACTGAACTTTAATATTAACACAATTTCAACACAAATTTTCCTGCAATTTCCACAAAGTTTTGCTTTTATGAAATCTGATATAAGGTTAAATCTGTTATATAAGGTTAATCTGATTATGCTGTCAGCTGTCATATACATTCAACACCTTTTACCGCATTTAAACATAGGTTTTCCCACAAAATCTGCACATAAAATTCATAATTTAAAACCCTGATATTGGAACAGTTCTTAGTTAAGTGTAGTACAATTCTCAGCACGCTTTTCGGTAGTTGATTTAAAAGTTCCTCACTATCATGTATTCGCCTTGGCGTGTGTGTGTGTTTGTGTGTGTGTTTTGAACAAAAGAGCGCTGGTACAGAACCTTTTCAGTGCCACTCTCCTCTTCTATCCCTTTTTCTTCTTCAATCACTTCATTCTTTCCGAGCCTGCTAATGCTGCCCAGTAATGCCACATCCTCTGCCTACTAATGTAGCTTTGCTCGGTGTGTGACTGTGTGAGTGAATGTTGTTGTATGTGTTTGTGTGTATAATGCATAAATGGCATAGTAAGACTATTTAGCTCAATCCATCTGTGCTCAGCTGTAATTTTACATGTGCTGTCTAGATTCTTCGCTTAGTTCATTGATCTGTTTATCTAACACTGTTTTAGTGGACCACAGTGTTGTTGCTGTTTTGTGTGTTAGCCAGGCAGATTTGGACATGAAAACAAAGCTAGCCGGAGGTGAGAGAAGGTTGTTATTGCCATATTAAAGGGATAGTTCACCCAAAATTGAAAATTATCCCATGATTTATTCACCCTCAAGCCATCCTAGGTGTATATGATCTTCTTTCAAACAAACAGAATCGGAGAATATAAAACATTCAATCCTGGCTCTTCCAAGTTTTAAAGCCCCCAAAAATGCATCCATTCATCATCGCCTTCTGTAAGAAAGCGATGGGGAAAAATATCCATATTTAAAACTTTATAACTTGCGGCAGAATCTTAACCCCTGGCCTGACGCATGACATAATGACAAACGCGGAAGCGCACAGGATAGAGCAAAACAAAACACTGGTCATGAATTAGAAGTCTAAAACAAAAAATTTTAAAGAGAAATTTTGGAGGATTTTGATATGAGAGAAGAGGAGCTTGAGTTTGTTGCCCAGCCATATTTGTTTGAACCACGAGAGGCGTCTAAGCTTACGATACTCCTACATCCTGCATCCTGCATCATACATCACGTCAGGTTACTCATTTGGTGCAAGTCGCCTTGCACAGTATGCGTATGGTCACCTGGTGGAAACTAGTTATTTTCCTTCATAGTTTTCTTACAAAAACCCATCACTTCAGAAGGCCTTTATTGACCCACTGGAGCCGTATGGATTATATTTATGATGGATGGATGCATTTATTTTGGACTTCAAAACACGCCAGTTCAGAACTATCCCTTTTACATGTAATCAACTTTCCATTGAATGTAAATAAAGTCCATTAGCATTTTCAACAAGAGTTTTTGTTTGTTTTAATGAATCAGGTTATTATTGCTTAAAATACAGGTGAAAAAATACCTTTTTATTAAAATAATTTAATACAAGCACTGAATGTAC
The DNA here is from genome assembly GCA_037101425.1 of Elopichthys bambusa. Classification (NCBI taxonomy): domain Eukaryota; kingdom Metazoa; phylum Chordata; class Actinopteri; order Cypriniformes; family Xenocyprididae; genus Elopichthys; species Elopichthys bambusa. The sequence continues at coordinate 39,760,663 of CM074433.1, forward strand.
AAGCACACAATCTCTATATCAGGGCTGCCCAAACTGTGGCCCGCAGCTTGTCTATTAAAATCTATTATATGTGGCCCGCCATGCATAATTTACAAATCGTGCAGTTTTACAATGTCAACACAAGGTGGCAGTACTATATTTCAGGCCAGGGAAACATTAATGCGTGACTCACAAGCTCACAAATGTGTTTACTTGATGAGTGTCTCGATCACACGACCAATAAACAGCCAGTCAGAAGTGTTCGGCGTAGAGGTCTCAGGTACAAATGTGATTTAATTCAGTTTAAAGGCAGTTGAAACAGCGCTGACTTAATCAACAACACTATCGTGCAAATAAGGAGAAACATTGAGCTGATCCAGTTAGAATACTTTTCAACTAACAATTCAACAACATTTATCATGTATTTACTGTGGTAACACTAAGGGTGCGTTCACACTTGTAGTTCGGTTCGTTTGGTTTGTTTGGTCCGGACCAAAGAAGAAAAAAAAAACATTTAGTCTTGGTCCGATTAGCGTTCAGATTGGCAATTTTATTACCGAACCAAAAGATACCGAATCTAAAGGCATAGGGATACATTCACAACCTGATTGGTCGGATTTTATGACGTATTGCCAATTCTGAGACTGAACTTACCAAACATCCAAAACAATGCTGTGTGCTGATGTAAATGCGCTCGTTGTGTGTGCGTAGCCTGCATATGATAGTATTTTGGCCAGTTGGGAACCCGTGAAGAGCTTATAAAATGTATAAAGGAGTCAAAACAGCGGCGGGAATCTGTCTGTCACACACACAAACGATCTGCTGCGTGGGAGAAGCGCGTCTGATGCCTGTGATGTACAAATGTACAACGATGACGAGAAAAACTGTTATGCGTGAGGATTCTGTCATTTTAGGGTATCATCTTCCTGTTTGTGGTTCGTGTTGCGTTCATATATCATTCGAACCGCACCAGAGTTCGTTTGGAAGCGGACCTAGACGGTATTGCACCACTTGTTTGGTGCGCACCAGGGTTCGGATGGCAGCGTTCACATATGTTCAAATGAACCGTACTAACAGAGCAATCGCACCAGGATTCGTTTAAATCGAACCAAAACATGACAAGTGTGAACACACTACGTGTAACCATGGTATTTTGTCAGAAATGTAGGTTAATATCTCATTTTATTTCATTTTTAATGTAGACGTATTAAATGAGTAATAAAGGCCAAATTACAGACAATTTTTTTGTCATAAACTTGCAGTTTTGTGCATTCGTATGTATATGTATTTTAATACCATAATACCAGAAATGTATTTTAATACCATAAAGCCATTCTAGATATAGAAACTATTTTTACTTTTTACCTGTAGAGAGGTGCGTTGTATGGTTTTACCTGCGGTGATCTAGAGTACTTTTTAATTTAAATAAGAATAGAGTTCTAACTCCGTAATAATATTTACATTTTTACGCTTTAAAAACAAGGTTGTTAAAAGTTTTACAGATATTGTTTGTGTATTAAATTTACATCTGTGTCCTATCTCAAGCTACTCTGCTGTCAGCTCAAGCTTTTGTCAAATCGGTCATGTTTTCAAGAAACAAAACATGTAAAAAAAAAAAAAAAAAAAAAAAATATATATATATATAATATAGAAAAGGAACCGGCCCCCAGATGTGTCCACAACATCGAATCTGGCCCCCTTTTAAAAAAGTTTGGACACCCCTGCTCTATATAATATAATCTCTTATTTGTTCATGTAAGTCATGTAAAGTTAAGTGTTTGCATACACTGAGGAGTCTGTAGAATTTGTTAATTCACAATTTGTTTAGTTAAAAAAGTTGAGGGTAAGTATTTGAGAGTATGCCTTATGTTCGCTGACATCCTTGTGTTTATTGAAGGTCTTTGTGTTGTTGCTTGAGGGCGATTCTCTCATGAACATCACTATTTTCCTGCTTACTCTTTTGGGTGTTTCCTCTCCTCATCTCTATTGCAGTATGTGTACTGCTGCTCTGCAAGACAGAATGATATGTTCCACACAGGAGAGGGGGACCTGCCACCCACATGTTGTGCCTCCAGCGCTGGGCCTGCCATCTTCTCCATACTACCCAAAGCAAGATTACCATCATCAGCAAAAGGGAGCACCCAAAAGTGAAGAGTAATCCAAAATTTCTTCTGTGGGTTTCCGTGTCGTCTTTTATTGCTGTATCAGCTGATTTGTGTGTTGGTAAAATAAATTTCTTTGGATTCCGTGAGACCTTTTGTGTTTTTGACATGTGCAATTTTGTTGTAGCTGTACGTGTCGTCTTACTCATTTTGCGCCCAGTCGTGCTTTGTGTTGGTTTGCCTACCTCGGTTAACAGATCATTATCATTATTGGGGTACTTTTGCTTCGCCACTGTATCTGCTGTAGGTTCTTGATTTGTCAAGTCTGATCGAGGCTCTGTTGTTTCAGTGGGGAGTAAATTGGATTGTTTTGTTGATATCCAGGATGGAATTTCCTGAGTTATTAATGTCAGAAATCCACGTCTCATGACTGATGTTGTATGAATATGTTTTTCTGAAGGTTTTGGATTTGGAGCGAATGTCACAGTGAGGTTCTTTGTGGGGATTGGAATAGTTTGAGACGTTCTCACTTTATCTGTAGGAGCTCGAGTTGATGTGTTCTTTGCTAACAGGACACTTGTATGGGATATTATCGTACCAAGAATTGGAAATTTTTTTGTTGTGCTCTGTGATTGTGTTTTTGGATTCATCTGATAGGTTGTGAATGGTGCAGCAGATGAGGTAGAAACCTGTAGACTAATGTCCTTTGACACAGAAGTGTCCCCTGGTCCTTTTGAGTCAACTAAATGATCCTCTGTCAGGTTAAGAACAGGTGACGTGGAAGCTGTTTTGCTGCTTACTGATAAATCACTTGTTAAAATTCGCGTTTTTGTTGTCATAAAGTGTTTCATTAAACCGTCATTAGAAGTATTAATTGCGTTTTGTTCAGTGGTTTGATTTCTAGGTTCTTCTGCCGGTGTGGGTTTGTGGTGTTCTGGATCTGACGTGAACCCATTGAGATGTGAAATAGGGGTCTCTACTGTTAGCAGAAGTGAAGTTGATTGTTTGATTAGTTGTGAATCTCCTGATTGAGTTGTTTTCTGTGAGTCTGGTGGCTTACTCATTTTGCGCCCAGTCGTGCTTTGTGTTGGTTTGCCCACCTCGGTTAACAGATCATTATCATTATTGGGGTACTTTTGCTTCGCCACTGTATCTGCTGTAGGTTCTTGATTTGTCAAGTCTGATCGAGGCTCTGTTGTTTCAGTGGGGTGTAAATTGGATTGTTTTGTTGATATCCAGGATGGAATTTCCTGAGTTATTAATGTCAGAAATCCACGTCTCATGACTGATGTTGTATGAATATGTTTTTCTGAAGGTTTTGGATTTGGAGCGAATGTCACAGTGAGGTTCTTTGTGGGGATTGGAATAGTTTGAGACGGTCTCACTTTATCTGTAGGAGCTCGAGTTGATGTGTTCTTTGCTAACAGGACACTTGTATGGGATATTATCGTACCAAGAATTGGAAATTTGTTTGTTGTGCTCTGTGATTGTGTTTTTGGATTCATCTGATAGGTTGTGAATGGTGCAGCAGATGAGGTAGAAACCTGTAGACTAATGTCCTTCGACACAGAAGTGTCCCCTGGTCCTTTTGAGTCAACTAAATGATCCTCTGTCAGGTTAAGAACAGGTGACGTGGAAGCTGTTTTGCTGCTTACTGATAAATCACTTGTTAATATGCGCGTTTTTGTTGTCATAAAGTGTTTCATTAAACCGTCATTAGAAGTATTAATTGCGTTTTGTTCAGTGGTTTGATTTCTAGGTTCTTCTGCCGGTGTGGGTTTGTGGTGTTCTGGATCTGACGTGAACCCATTGAGATGTGAAATAGGGGTCTCTACTGTTAGCAGAAGTGAAGTTGATTGTTTGATTAGTTGTGAATCTCCTGATTGAGTTGTTTTCTGTGAGTCTGGTGGTGATGGTTCAGTGGGGAACGATGCCATATCTGTAGAGTCATTTGTACCAGTAATACCAGTGGAATGAGTGCTTTGTTCCTTTGTGGGAGCTGAAGATGGTTTGTCCTTTGCTTTGAAGACAATCTCTGTGTTTTTCGGCCCTTCTGATGATATAGATTCCAGTTTGTCTGGTCTCATTGATGTTCTGTTGGTGTTTGTATCATTGGAAACATCATTCAAAAGTCTCCATAAAATAAACATACCATACGCCTTTTCTGGTAAACTTAATGCATTTGGTAGGTGTAAGTCCTGCCTTCTCACTCGTGGTCTTTTCGCACCATCTCCACCCTTCCACTCAAATATGTCTGTATTGGTGTGCTCAGAGTTTGTGGTCGAAGAGATGCTCAGTGAAAGCAAAATGGCCAACAGATAAATGAACAAACAAGGTCTGAGTTGCTCCATGTTTAATATTTGATATTTTAGCACTGTAGAGATAGGAAAATACAGTTATATTTTAGATAATTGAAATGGTTTATATTTCATATAAAACATTGTTTCTCTGGAAGATTGCCCCTGTAATATAGTACATATACAATAAATTCACATAGTTTAAACTTGTACAACTGTGCTTTAGTTTAATTACTACTGTATGTGTGTGTAAGCTAAGTGACTGCAAAATGCCCAACAGATAAATAAAGTTTGAGCAGCTCTATATTGAATATTTTACATTTTATAATGATTACATTTCTTGTTCTTGTCATTAAAAACGTTATAATTATTATTTTTAAATACTACCTATCAGTGCGTTGACTTCATTGCTGCTTACAAAGTTTTCTAACCTGAATTATTTATTTTTTACAAATTACAAAATGTGTCTTACCATTTCAAGGCTGTTCCTGTGTCTACCAGTGCAAATCTGAGGATGCGACCTATTCATTAGCTGTCCTGGGAGGGTTGCAGCTTTTCTATTTATAACAGGCTGAGAATATATTCTGCTAGATCACGTGATCATGTGCTAAGTGTGAACAAAAAGCAGAAGTTTTGGGTGTGGCTGTAAAATGGTGTATTTTCTTACGGTTCTATGATTCTGCAAAATGAATGGTGTGGATTTAGTTTATCTTAATGTTACCAAAGTTTTGATTCAGAGGAGAAACACCAAGTCTTGTACAGTTCCAAGGTTTGAAATAAAGACAAAAAAATAGTTTTATTCAAAAACACTAAATCACAGTCAGTTTCTAAATCAGTTTTTAGTCTTATCTACAAAAAATATCTCAACATCCTCATCCAACAAGATGAGTTTACTCGAGAAGCAAAACTGGATGAATCTGATTGATTTCAGAGAATATAACTTTAATTAAGAATAATAAAATATACTCAATAGATAAATTCTCTTATTTTACATATTTTTTTTCTCAAGTATGTATTTCTCATTTAAGGATTTTTAGACTTATTAAGAAAAAGATCTATAGAAAATACAGACAACATAAATGCTTTTGGCTGTCGAAACATGGTCATACAATGTTGAGAGTGACAAAGGCTTATTTGCAGTATTTTCAGTGCATACATTTAGCTTTTTAATATCATTTTCTATTAACAACAGTCTTAGAACCGTACTTTCAGATTTCAGGCCTTCTTCTTGAGAAGATAACAGTTAAAGCTTAAGCAGGTGCAGACTTTAAATGCCAGCAGGGGGAGTTGTGTGACACCAGTTCATCAAGTGTCTGATCATGTTCACACCCCTGTGTCGGAGCTCTCTGGTGCTTTTGCATCGGGCACATGACTGTTCTCCTGGGTGACGTCTCCGTTCGGGTCTTTCACAGTACTGGGCTGCTCCGTGTCTTTGTTCTCCTCAGTCTTGATCTCCAGAACTATGTCCTCATCCTCTCTTCTCTCCTCTTGTGGTGTGGTGACTTCTGATAGCAAGACACAGGCCTCCGTTGGCTGCCCGTCCACTTGGCCTTCATCCCTGTATGGCGATTCACTCATTTCTCTTATGGCACGTAGGTCAGTGTTGTTGTGACGAAGATGGAGACTAGCAATGGTTCGTCTCAGGTGACAAACCTGGCAGGTGCATATCAGTGTGGTCAGCAGCAATGCCATACAGCCCACTGTGAGAGCAACCACAACCAGTAGCAGTATATTTTCATTTGGCAGGAAGAAAATACACTGTGCTTTAGTGGGTTTAGGAGTGGCCAGTGTGCAGGCTGATTGTTGAGAGTTTACTACAGGTGTTGTTTTTGTGTTCACTGAACTTACGATGGATGTTGGTGTGTCATTATCGACTTTTGTCATAGATGAGTTGTTTTTTTGTGCTCCAGTCTTGGGTGCTGCTTCAGTGACTGAAGAGGCTATGATGTTGATGTCTGTGGTGAAAGCATGTGCCGTTCCAAAGAGCAATGCCAAGTACACAAAACAAATGGTTCTGGGACTTATCATGGTTCTGTGAAATATAAGAGAAATGAGAAGTTTTGTTATTTTATTTTCTGTTAAATTACTTGTAAGCCATTTCATATCATTTATGTTTTTGTTTTGAATTGTTTTACCAAAATCAGTTACTGCAGGAAAATTCCTTAATATTTTATCCACTTTTTCTACCAATTAAAACATTGACTATTGGTTACATAATGGAACATCCAGTGTCAAAAACAAGTGAAGAAGACGAAGACGACGAAGAAGAAGACAACGACGAAGACGACAGCGACAAAGAAAAAAAAATATATATATATAGTTATACTTTAATTTATATACCAACATTCTGTGTGTGTGTGTGTGTGTATATATATATGTGTGTATATATGTATGTATGTATGTATGTATGTATATGTGTGTATATATATATATATATATATATATATATATATATATATATATATATATATATATATATATATATATATATATATATATATATATATATATATATATATAATATGTGTGTGTATATATATATATATATATGTATATATGTATGTGTGTATATATATGTGTGTATATATATATATATATATATATACACATATATGCTTTGAGTCAATAGTTTTATATGTGATGATAACGCACTGAAAAGTACCAAATTGTGCGGACATCATTTTTGGCCAGGCTGTCATACAAAGAAATTATGAATACATGCAAAAACAAGAGGGAACCGACAAAATAATAATAACTGATTATGTTGTAGTCGATGTATGCTTTTTCCTGTGAGCTTTTTGTTTTTCTATGAATTATTATTATTTTATTTATTTATTTATTGCATTGTAAAATAAAACCTGTAGGTGTAGTTTGCTTTTTTTTTTTTGACAAATAATTTTGTCGGATAACTACTTTAACCTTAAGTTACGGGGTTTTTTTTGTTTGTTTTTTTTTTTTTTCCATATTTAAAATATTTAAAAAATATAAAGCATTTTCCTCATATTTTGATGGTTTAATCAAACTTGTAGGGTCATTAAAAACAAATAATCCATTCTGGACATCACGTTTGGCCTCTCTTGTATAGTACTGATAAATCTTACATTTTTTTATTTATTTTTTAGACATCCAGTGTCAGAAACAAGTGTATGAATCTTAGTATGTAAGATATTGTATATAATTTTATATATATCTTAATTTATATACCATTTACAGTACCCACTCAAAAGTTTGGAAACATTAAGGTTTTTTTAAGGTTTTTGAAAGAAAAACGTTCTCTTCTGCTCACCAAGGCCGCATTTATTTGCTCAAAAATTTACATAAAAAAAAATTACAGTAATACAGTAATATTGTGAAAATATTATTACCATTTAAAATAACTTTTTTCTACGTGAACGTGTTTTTTTTATTTTTATTTTTTTATTTTTGTTTTTTTGTGGGAATTATGGCACACTGCCATTCAAAAGTTAGGGTTAAGATTATAAAGAAAAAAATGATTTCAAATTTATACTTTAATTCAGCGAAGGCACAATAAATAAACGGCTGAAAATAAATGCTGTTCTTTTGAACTTTCTAGTCATCCTGAAAAAAATCAGTTTCCACAAATATGTGAATCAGCACAACTGTTTTCAGCATTGATAATAATCAGAAATGTTTCTCTGGTAAAATCTGCATATCAGGATGGTTTCGGGAGGATCATGTGACACTGAAGACTGGAGTAATGATGCTGAAAAATCGGCTTTGATCACAGGAATAAATTACATTTTAACATATATTCACATAGAAAAGAGTACAATACTGTTACTGTTTTTACCGTATTTTTGATCAAACAATTGCAGCCTTGGTGAGCAGAAGAGACGAAAATGTTTTCAGACTTTTGAACGGTACTGTATATATTTTCATTCGTTTTTTTTTTTTTTAATAAAATGACTGAATTGAAATCATAAAACTTAAAGTAAATGGTTTCTTACCTTTTCGGTCTGTTACTGATTTATTCTGAGGTTCTGTTATCTGAAGAGTTTTGAATGACTCTCTGTGAATGTGAAATTTGAGCACTAGAGAAGTGTGTCCTATTTTTGAGAAGTGGTAATTTTAAAGCTGAGCCTGCAGGTGCACACACACTTATTAACCAGCAACAAGTTTCCTGCCTGTTCTTTCACTTCTGCTTGGGCTCTTATATTAGACATGCACATCAACCATATGTAGCTAGGGTCACTGTGGCTTTTGTCACATCTATTCAAGGCTAGTAATATGTGTAAAGCCATTTCATATTAATTCTTAATCATGAACCAGTGCATGTCATGGGCGACTTGCCTAGTCTAGTAGTTTTTGTAATTTGGTTTCTATAACATTCAAATTCAATATTATCACTCAAGGATGGCTTTGTCAAGCAAGCATCAAAGTCTTTTTCTTGTTGTTTACTAATAATAGCATTCAGTGGGTTTGCAGGCCTTTCTTTCTGTTTCGCTGACTGTCTGTTTTCATCTCCCTCACAGGTTCAAGACAGGCCAGATAAATGGGGATTTACTCATATACCATGTACTTCTCACCCTCAAACCTTACTACGCCAAACCCTACGAGCTAGTGGTGGACTTGACGCATGCTGGCCCCAGCAATCGCTTCAAGACAGACTTTCTCTCCAAATGGTTTGTTGTCTTCCCGGGATTTGCTTATGAGAACGTGGCTGCCATCTACATCTATAACTGTAACACATGGGTACGAGAATACACCAAATACCATGAGAGACTACTGACGGGCCTTAAGGGCAGCAAGAAGTTACTGTTTATTGACTCACCCGCACGGCTGGCTGAGCATGTGGAACCAGAGCAACAGAAGCTTCCAGCAGCTACTCTTGCCCTGGATGAAGACCTGAAAGTCTTTCACAATGCCCTAAAACTGGCACACAAAGACACCAAAGTGTCCATTAAGGTGTGTGAAGAAACATGAATACTTCTTACAGCTCTGTTTCACTTTTTATGTTCTATCTCAGTGTTTTTTGATTCTCTCTTTGCTCCAGGTGGGCAGTACGGCAGTGCAGGTGACCTCAGCCGAACGAACACGAGTCTTGGGTCAATCAGTCTTCCTCAACGACATCTACTACGCCTCAGAGATTGAAGAGATCTGCCTAGTGGATGAAAATCAGTTCACGCTAACCATCGCTAACCAGGGTACGCCGTTGACCTTCATGCACCAGGAGTGTGAGAGCATAGTTCACTCGATTATCCACATCCGTACGCGCTGGGAGCTCTCCCAGCCCGACTCCATCCCCCAGCACACCAAGATCAGGCCCAAAGATGTTCCGGGGACCCTTCTCAACATCGCCCTGCTGAACCTGGGCAGCTCTGACCCCAGTTTGAGGTGATGAATCATCCTCTTTAAATCAACAGTGGTCAGATATTCACCAGTGTATTCCTGGCATTTCATATCTGAATGTTTGTTTCTCTCTGTTTTGTTAAAAGGTCTGCAGCTTATAACCTCCTGTGTGCCTTAACTTGCACCTTTAATCTGAAGATTGAAGGCCAACTTCTGGAGACCTCTGGTCTTTGCATCCCTGCCAATAACACCCTCTTCATCGTGTCCATTAGCAAGACTCTAGCAGCTAATGAGCCTCACCTGACCCTGGAGTTCCTGGAGGAGTGTATCTCTGGTTTCAGCAAGTCCAGTTAGTGCCCCATTAAGCCTTTAATTAAACTCTCAGAAGACCCTAGTGACCCCCCAACTGTTTCAGACATTTTATTTGCATTCTCTGTTTTGCCTTGAAGTCCTAATAGGAAGTTCCAACTGCTACTAGAAGGCATCATTAGTCCACAAATGTTTATACTGATTGTGTATTTGCTTTATTACAGTTATGTCTACAAAAATGAATGGTTTGTCTAGAGATAAGGATATGGAGTATTTAGCTCAACAGGGTCCAGGAACTCTCAAGTAAAGAAGTCTTCTCGTAACCAATGACTTTCCTCCATATATGCAGGTATAGAACTAAAGCACCTGTGTTTGGAGTACATGACTCCCTGGCTGCTGAACCTGGTGCGCTTCTGCAAGCACAGCGATGATGCCAAGCGCCAACGAGTTACTGCAATTCTGGACAAACTCATTACTATGACGATCAATGAAAAGCAGATGTATCCATCTATTCAGGCCAAGATCTGGGGGAGCTTGGGACAGGTAACACAGCTGATCTGAAATATATTCATGTGACTAGGGGTGTGCGATATTATGATTTTTGAAGGTGAATGATTAAAATGTCTCCCCTATCTGTTTCTGAAGAAATATCATAGTATTGTGCTACAGTGCATTCTATCAGTTGCAGTTTTGGCACCAACACTTGCCTTATTTTTTTCATGTGTTTTAAAGCCTTGCTCGTTAAACGTTTTATACGCACATTGTTCTGACATACGCTTTTCTGAGCGCGTACACCCAAAACTAAAAGCCTGTCAAACAGCGTGTGAGTACTAAACTAAGTTATCTTTCACGTCTTATTGTGCTTAAACTATCAAATACACAAACATAAACACAGTCAATTATGTCTTAAGTAAACGTAAACAGTTGGGAGAAAACCGGATGCATGTCTGTATATTCGATCCGTGCATGAGATCTTAAAGTGACCGCAGCCTAATAAACCTGCTTACTGCTCTTCATTGAATAACTTCAGTAGCTTTAATAAGAATCAGTGTAGATATAACTTATACAGTGTCTATATAGTGTTTTATTTTTACATTTGTTTATTCAACTTCTTATATACTACTGGTGAATACACCTACTGTGAAAAAATAAAGCACTGTTTATTTCTCATTTTTAATAACAAAGATAAAATAATGAAATAAAGATTTTCATCTTTCGCCAACCCCTATTTTTGATCATGTCGTGATATGGTTTTTTTTGCCATGTCGCCCACCCCTACATGTGACACAGAATTATTTTTGGTTTTGCTGGGGTGGTGTTAAGGCTTATTAAGAGCTGCATGGTCAAACTATGTAAATGATTTTTTTTTTTTTTTTTTTTAAAGATTACTGCATTGGTTTGTGGTTTTCCAGTCGTATTCACTTCCTTAAGTATTTTTATCTGCACTGTTGTGTTTGCAATTAATTAGATTTTAGAGAGCATTACTCATCTCTATATTGAGTTGATGGCAGCTTCCTGTGTCTACAGATAACAGATCTACTTGATGTAGTTCTGGACAGTTTTATTAAAACCAGTGCGACGGGAGGTCTTGGATCCATCAAAGCTGAAGTAATGGCAGACACCGCAGTGGCTCTGGCCTCTGGTAACGTCAAACTGGTGTCTAGCAAGGTGATGTTCACACACATATGCACACACTTTGTAAAAGTGAATATAAATGGTAGCTGAAAAGTTCAGCTTTTATAAGTGCAAAGTTCCTTAACATTACATTTAGACCAGAAGAAACTTGAACAGGCCAAGGACCAAATTTTGAGAATGTTTCTGAACATGTAACATGCTTTGTGTTGCAGTTTTACATGATGTGATGCTATAAAAAGAGCACAGTGAGACTCAAAGATGTAGTTTGGTTGGTTTCCTTTTCTCTCGTTTTTGTTCTTGCTCTTTTTAACCACTCTGATCTACCTCTCTCTATTTCTCTCTCTTTGTCTTGAGAGATAATTGATGGTGCTTAGGTCATGGACTTAAGGTTGGTTCATTGAGCTCAGCTGGGTTCTGTGAACCAGACAGACGTAATATTTTAATGTTTCATTTAAATAACTGCTTCATTCTCAGGCAGAACAATTTCCTGAATTCATGGGAAACAGGAAAAGTGTTTTTGTTTCTTAATTTAAGTATATTTATTCCTGTATATATTGAGCTTTCTGGTGTTGTTTAGTATTATTTATATGCTATTATAGTATTTATATCATTTGAATTGGCTTTTATTTTTATATTTTCAGTTTTCATTTCAATTTTAGTTAGTTTCTAATGTTTCTATTTAAAGTGTTAGTTCACCAAAAATGAAATTTCTGTCATTAATTACTCACCCTCATGTCGTTCCAAACCCGTAAGACCTTCATTCATCTTTGGAACACAAATTAAGATATTTTTGATGAAATCCGAGGGTTTTTGAACCACACATAGGCAGCAACGTTATTACCACTTTCAAGGCCCAGAAAGGTAGTAACGACATAGTTAAAATGGTCCACGTGACAACAGTGGTTCACACTTAATATTATAAAGCGACGAGAATACTTTTTGTGCACAAAAAACAAAACAAAAATAATGACTTTGTTCAACAATTTCTTCTCTTCCTTGTTAGTCTCCTACGCTGTTGACGTAGTAAACGCAGTGCAGTGCTTCCGGGTTCTATGTCAAAACACCGACCCATTATTGAAAATTTTAACAATGTCTTTACTACCTCTCTGGGCCTTGAAATGTGCAATGACTTTGCTGCCTATGTGTGGTTCAGAAACCCTCGGATTTCATTAAAAATATCTTAATTTGTGTTCTGAAGATGAACAAAGGTCTTACAGGTTTGGAGCGACATGAGGGTGAGTAATTAATGACAGACTTTTCATTTTTGGGTGAACTAACCCTTAAAGTTTATTTCAGTTTTAGTTGTGTTTTTAAGTTAACTGTTTTTTTTATTTTGGCTTTATTTCATTTACTGAAACCTATTTTTAATAGTTTTAGTTTACAATAACAACAATTCTCTCATCTAAATTTAACATGGTTTTTATGGAGATTGAATTTTGCCATCCTACTTACCAACAGGTGATCATTCGGATGTGTAAAATCATCGATAAGACGTGCCTATCACCCACACCAACATTGGAACAGCACCTGATGTGGGATGACATCGCCATCCTGGCCAGGTACATGCTCATGCTGTCCTTCAACAACTCTCTGGATGTCGCCGCTCACCTGCCCTACCTTTTCCATGTTGTGACCCTGCTGGTGGCCACAGGGCCTCTGTCGCTTCGGGCATCCACGCATGGCCTGGTTATCAACATCATCCACTCCCTCTGCACATGCTCCCAGCTGTGCTTCAGCGGTAAGAGGATGACTGTGCCCTAGAGAGATGTTTTCATGCATCAGTGACTTGATTACTGAAGTGTCTTGTTTTTCTGCTGTGCAGAGGAGACCAAGCAGGTGTTGCGTCTTAGTCTGACAGAGTTCTCCCTGCCAAAGTTCTACTTGCTGTTTGGCATCAGCAAGGTCAAATCGGCTGCGGTCATTGCCTTTCGTTCCAGCTACAGGGATCGTTCATTCTCTCCGGGCTCCTATGAGAGAGAGACCTTTGCTTTGTCATCCCTGGAGACTGTTACCGAGGCATTGCTGGAGATCATGGAGGTACGTTATACCTTGTAACTCGATGCGGTGCGCATCTGTAAAGCAGCATCTCTTCTAAGTAGATAAGTAGATTAGTGAAGATGAAAAGACTTTCGGGCACTTTGTTTTCTATCTCTCATTGCGCTGGGTAGCCTCACCCAAAGTGAACCCCTGTTCATATATTTATATACACTTCCCGGCCAAAAAAAAAGTTCCTGTTTGGACTTAAATAGGCAAATGCCAGTCTATGACTGGATCATTATTGCAGTGATTATAATATTTCTAGCACGTTTTTTTAACCATAATTGATGGAGTGTGTAGCCTTTCATTTCTTAAACATCCATGTAGGAAGACAGATCATGACCATATTCCAGGATGACAACGCTGTAAGGCTGATGCCGGACTGTCTGGACCAAGAGAGGGCTACTCTTTGAGAAAACAAAGGAAATTAACATTTGAATTCTCTCTTGCAAAATTAGCATTCCCATCCGAGATGCAATCACAGCTCGATCACACCTAAGCATTGCCTTAATCTACATTTCCTTTCCTTCACCCCCTCTTCTCCCATGTCTTCTCTCTACATGCGGAGATGACCTGAAATTTACCCAAAATCTATATGGTTTAATGTGAACAATTGTCACACAATGCTATACATGTTTGGTATCATTTGAAATGTCTCTCAGTGTGACTAGTACAAAGGTCTCATTCCCACAAAAGTAAACCAGAAGGTAATAAAGGTTTTAAGAGTTTAGAGAAGAGAGACTGGGACCCTGATTAATGCAGATTCCCATTGTGAACTCATATGTTTTCATTTTAAAGAAGTTTCTGTCTTGTTCTGAGTATTTAAAGAGATATTGCAGGAGGCTCAAGGCGCGATTCTGTAGCCAGGTCGGCCCTTAATGCTGTGTCCTTTGGACACTCAGCATTATGTATCTATTATCTTTGAATTGAATTGATTATGTAATTGGCATGATACATTTACCTGACTAATAAATTGTTACATTTGATTTTATTCTGACTTAGTCTGAAATTATGGACTCTAGTAGATTACGTTAAGTGCATAACACCACAAATCTACGCTCAGGTTAGTAACGGACTAAAGCTCAGTTTGTGGAGCATCGGGGCACGCCAACTGAAGTTTTAGAGCTCTGACTAACACATTGGCATTAGTCATGTGTACTTAGACTGTAGAGGCTAATAATGGGTTTTCCATTCAGAACAACAGAGTATTGTTAGACCAATTTGAATAGGGTGAGCCTCAACCTCTGATTATTGTAATATTATTCAAACTAAGTTTATTGGGGAAACCACGGCATGATTATATAAAGTTAACATTAGAGGAAGTTAAATTGGTCAGTTTGGTTCTATGGTAATTGTCATGACCTCTGGTTAGATATAATCTTTAATTGTGTACAGATCTATGAGGACTGAATAACATACTTTTGGAAATAATCAAGCATGGTGCGGCGTCTGAAAGTATCAGTCATTTGCCTCTGTCTAATGACCAAGACTGACGAGTTTGTGATTAAGAGATCGTATTCCCGGCTGATGCGAGACTCAAAAAGTTATAGGAATCCAAATGAACGAGTGTCATTTCAATAAAGAGTTAAATAGAATAATCAAATGTGTTGCTAAAATATTATACAAATGACCAATAATCAGTTGCCATTCTAATCTAAATTTGAGGTCATAATAAAATGGAATCAGATAATTGTTTAATTAGAATTAAACTACTTTGCCACGCTGAAAAACAGAATGTGCAAGAAACCTTCCCCGCCCTACGGGAAACCGTTGTTGGGCTGATTGGGCAGGCCTTACAAAGCCAAGATTCATCAGGCTCAAATTGTGAAAAAGAATGGTTGAGAGGGAGCATGAAGAATCATTTTCACACATGAATTGGCCCCTCTGAGTCCAGACCTTAAATTCAGTGAAAGTCTTTGGGATGTGCTGGAGTAGACTTTACAGAGTGCTCACCTCTTGCATTGTCAATACAAGATTTTGACCAAAAATTGATGCATCTCTTAACATCAACAACATTTATTTCCATCAAGATGTGCATCTGCCCGTTTCATTTCTCTATATATTTCTGTGTTAACTGTAAAGCATTACATACTGGTTAAAAGTGTGTCATTTCCCTTTGTGTTTAAGGCATGTATGAGGGACATTCCAGGCTGTAAATGGCTGGACCAGTGGACCGATCTGGCACAGAAGTATGCAAACTGTGCTATCTACAGATGAATTATGAAATAATTTATTAATTAAGTTTACTGATATGTGATTCATGATGAACATGTATGTGTGTGCTTAATGTGCAGGTTTGCTTTTCAATATAATCCATCCTTGCAGCCGCGGGCTCTTGTGGTATTTGGCTGCATCAGTAAACGGGTCACACACACCCAAATGAAACAAATTATACGGATCCTGAGCAAGGCCAGCCCTCTCCTCAGCATCGACCGGGTCAGAACTTGTCTAAACTGTCTGTCCTGCTTTAAAGCAGGAACATGGGCTAGCCATGAAAATGAGTCAAGTTCCAATCCATTAACTGTATTGTGTTCTGTTTTTGCTCTGTTCTGGAAAGTATTAGATCATCTTGGTTGATAATGTTGCTAATGATAATCTAGCTTTTGCAGTGATGTTTTCTGTCATTTAAGAAGAACTGTTTTTTCTCAGGGTTTGGAGAGCTGCCTGAAGAGTCCTGATAACTGTAATAGCCAGGTGCTGATCGAAGCTACTGTCATTGCCCTCACTAAACTACAGCCTCTGCTCAACAAGGTATTAAATTACAGTGTTCTAAAAATGTGTGTGTGTGAGAGAGAGCACATGTGTGACTTCTGTAACTGTGGGTGTCGTCCAGGACTCACCGATGCACAAAGCACTCTTCTGGGTGGCTGTGGCTGTGCTGCAGTTAGATGAGGTGAATCTGTACTCTGCCGGAACCGCTCTGCTGGAACAGAACCTACACACACTCGATAGTCTGCGAGTCTTCAACGACAAGGTTCTAATATAACACTCTCACATGTTAAATTGCAGCACATATACAAACATACACTGCCATTCAAAAGTCTTCAGTGTCACATGATCCTTCAGAAATCATTCTAATAAGCTGATTTGCTGCTCAACAAACATTTATTATTATTATTATCAGTGTTGAAAACAGTTGATAACACAAAAACACTTTTTTTTTCAGGATTCTTTAATGAAGAGAAAGTTCAAAAGAACAGCATTTATCTGAAATAGAAAGCTTTTGTAACATACACTACTACTACTAATACACTTAATAATAATAAATGTTTCTCGAGCAGCAAATCAGCTTATTAGACTGATTTCTGAAGGATCATGTGACACTGAAGACTGGAGTAATGATGCTGAAAATTCAGCTTTGCCATTACAGGAATAAATTACATTTTAAAATATATTCAAATAGAAAACAATTATTTTAAATTGTTATAATTTTTCACAATATTACTTTTTTTTTTTTTTAAGAGACTTCATTTGAAAAACAATAAATCTTACCAATCCCAAACTTTTGAACGGCAGTATATGTAGGCCGACACTATCTCAAAAACCACCTATTATTACCCACCTTCGGTGACAGAATAAATGAATCATGCATGCAAATAGGGTAGTTCTACAGTGGCACTGGTAACTTTGGAAAAACAATTTCAAACAACATTTTGTTGATTTCTGATAAAAACAACTAAAAAAAAGAATATTTGAACTTTAAAAATGTAAATGAACTTGTGAAAGCAAAAAGGATTTATCCTGTCTATCTCTCAGAGTCCTGAGGAAGTGTTTATGGAGATCCGTCAGCCTTTGGAATGGCACTGCAAACAAATGGACCATTTTGTTGGTCTCAACTTCAACTCCAACTTTAATTTTGCTTTGGTCGGGCACCTGTTGAAAGGTAAATAATGGGTGTTATGCAAAAATATTCAAACATTTTGTGTGTTGGTTGAGAAACTATCACATTTCTGTTTTGTTTTGGCAGGGTTCCGACACCCCTCCCCCACCACAGTGGCACGGACCATCCGTATCCTGCACATGCTGTTGGCCTTGGTAGGAAAACACTTGAACTGTGATAAGTTTGAGGTGAACACACAGAGCGTGGCATATCTGGCAGGCAAGGAAACCACTGCTAATCTCCTACTTCCTTCTCTGGGTTATGTCTTCACATTGGTTATTTAGGGTTCAGTATAGCGAGTAATGTTTGCGTATGTGCACTTGTATAGCTCTCCTTCCTGTGTCAGAAGAAGTGCGTAGCCGGTGCAGCCTGAAACACAGGAAGTTGTTGCTACTCTCTGATGTTACAATGGAGAATGTTCACATGGATACGTACTCTGTACATCATGAGGATCCCAACTGCAGGTACCACCTAGAAAGAAGATCAGGGTAACTTCACTCCTTCACCTTTTGTGAAATGCAAACTTTTTGCATCCCAGTTCATAAATCATGATCTTTGTCATGCAGAACGCTGCGGGAAAGCCAGCTGTGGGCATCCCCAAAGGTCTCAGAGCGATACTTGGTAGCCCAGTACCCCATAGTGGGGCAGATCAGCCCACGAACACGCAAATCCATGAGCCTGGACATGGGGCAACCCTCCCAGGTCAACACCAAGAAGCTTCTGGGTAATTTATTATGAAAATGAGGTCATATATATGTGTATATATAAACCTTAATGCTTTTAACTATTAGATTAGTTTGTTTTAGGTGTTTTAATGTTCTTAAATTTTTTCCCTTAGGCACCAGAAAAAGCTTTGACCACCTGATATCAGACAGCAAAGCACCGAAGAGGCCTGAAATGGAATCGGGTATCACAACGCCGCCCAAGATGAGGAGAGTGGCTGAAAATGAATATGAAATTGGTGAGGGTCACAAAGACGTGAAATGATTCTCAATGTTTGCATCCATTAATTTTTGTTTCCTGTTGAAAGAAACCCCAAGAATCTCCCATCACCATCTGCGGAAGGTCTCTGTGTCTGAGTCCAATGTGCTGCTTAATGAGGAAGTTCTCACAGATCCCAAAATCCAGGCACTGCTTCTGACTGTGCTGGTAATATCCTTCTTTCTCAGAATAAATAAGGAACTTATAAGTTCCTCATTAACAGACCAGTTTGCATTTATAATTTAAATATTTGTTACCTTTTCTGTCACTTTCTGTTCCTCTGAAGAATTATGTGTCACTTCCTGCCCCCCTACCCCACCATTTGCTTTAAACATCTGTTCATCCTCTGAATTTTGACTCATCTGTATTATTGAATGATTTTTCAGGCCACTCAGGTGAAAAACACATCGGATGAGTTTGAGCAGAGAGTCCTGTATGAGTTTCTAGCTGAGGCCAGTGTTGTCTTTCCAAAGGTCTTTCCTGTTGTGTAAGTCCAAATGCTCCTGCTCTTCAGTACAAATGACATTGAATGATAAAATGAGACTCTCATTGTTGTGTTTTGCTTTTTATTTCAGTCACAATCTCCTGGATTCAAAGATTAATACTTTGTTGTCACTGTGTCAGGACCCAAATCTTCTGAACCCAGTCCATGGAATTTTGCAGAGTGTAGTTTATCATGAAGAGTCGCCACCTCAATACCAAACATCCTACTTGCAAAGTAAAGCAGCTCACATCTCTCATATACATGCACACGTCCAAAACTTGTTTCATGTTTAATCTGATGATTGAACAGGATTGAGATGATACTCACAGTTTGACCAATGCAGGATCAGTGGATGTGAGAGTTTGATCTGTAAATGTCACAGTCTGATGGGTAGATAAGGGACTCTTACCTATGATTACATCCTATAATCAATGAATGAGTGGGTGAGGTAGGTACTCAGAGTCTAGAGAGTGAGTACTCAAATTTTGTAACATTTTTACTTACCTCCACAGCTTTTGGGTTCAATGGACTCTGGAGGTTTGCTGGTCCTTTCTCTAAAGTAAGTGACACTAAATTTGTTCTCAAAATGGAACAGAGAAAAACACTGATCATGATCTGTATCTGTGTATATATATCTGCATAAACTTGAGTTGCACACTGTTTTCTGCAGCAAACTCAGTTCCCAGACTATGCAGAGCTGATAGTCAAGTTTCTGGATGCATTGATTGACACCTATTTGCCCGGCATCGATGAGGAAACAAGCGAGGAGGGTCTGCGAACACCCACCTCTCCATACCCTCCACCTGTTCAGAGCCAGCTCAGCATCACTGCCAACCTCAACCTTTCGAATTCAATGACCTCACTGGCCACCTCCCAGCATGCACCAGGTCAGTACTGAAGTACAAATACAAGTCAAATTTCGTGCTACCTTCAGCTGTAGACAAAACTCAGACAGGCAGTCACATGCTCAGATACGAGATGCCCCTTTTCCACCTACACGGTTCTGTTGCGGGTTCCCGGCCTGTGTCCATTCTTGAACCATTAGATGGATCATGGTTATATTCGCGGATACTGCGGATAATCTGCGGGTCGGGCAGGCCAAGTAATAAAAAAATAACATTAAAATGAATTGTGGGTGGATGAGAGAAAAATTATTAATGTGTTGATTTTAATAAAGACCCTGAACTCTCATTTCACGGCAAGACACAACGCAAGTGCGTCACTCTTTTACTTTCGTTTTCAACTGAACGTATTTCTCTTCAGGGAGGGGCGGTGCTAAGAGCAGTCGTGGTTTCCGAAGCTCATGATAGTCGTTCCCAAAAGTTTGACTAAAGTGAGTAATTCCAACTGTTTATGTCAAGATGTCTACACAAAAACTGATTAAACCTGCCAAATTGAAATTAGACCCCAAAGGGAAAGATCTGATGCCTAATATTGAAAAGAAAGATGAGGCTAGAGAAATGGTGCATGACTACGCGATGGAGGTGCTAAATAAAAGAGAACGCAGTGATGGCTCCCTTCATTCAACGCCATGTAAAACTCTGGCGGAAAAAAGGGCTAAGCCAACAGCTGACAGAGAGAAGAATGAAATCTCTAACGGAACCTTTTTGGAGGCAATTTTAAATCTGGAAAAGAGGGTGGATGAGAAATTGGCAGATTTGAGTGAGCAATCCAAGCAAAGCAGCGCCATGATTGCAAGTTTAACGAAGGCGATTCAGTTCAACACGAAAGAGGTGAATGAGTGCAAGAAAAGAGTAAAGGACTTGGAGATACAAAATTAACATCTGCGCAAGGAGAACTATGATCTTAAGGAGAGGGTGAGAGAACAAGAAAGATATAGAATGAGCTGGTGTCTCCGTATCAAAGGCATAGAAGAGGAAAAAAAAAAACGAAGATATCAGATCACGTCATCTAAATACTCAGTAAAATTGCACCTGAAATGGACGCAAAGATGGATGAGGCTGTTGACATTGTCCATAGGCTGGGAAGAAGGATGGACAATAAAAACAGGAATGTTATCGTGTTGTTCACTCAAAGGCGGGTTAAGGATGAAATCTGGCATCGAACCAAAACTTCTCCTATCTGTGAGGCGGACGGAATTCAATTCGCAGAGATGCTTCCAAGGGAGGATTTGGAAGACCGATGAAAGCTCTGGCCTCAAATCGAACAAGCAAGGAGGGCAGGAAAACTTGCTTTTTTTCACGGTCCATGCGGTTTCATAGAAGGAAGACGGATCGAAGTTGACGGATGAAGCGATACGTTTCTAGTTGTCAGGTAGTTGGAAACTTTTCAATTGGGCACTGGAGCTCTATCTAAAGGCTACGGTTCACATAGAGACTCAGTTTGAGTTACTAGTGGTAGTTCAATTTGTGTTTTTACTTACTAGTTCTCTTTGTTCTAACGTCAATGATTAAAGACAAAATTATTTTTGGTTCACTGAATGTTAGGGGCTTAAAGGACATTGTTAAAAGAAAAGCTGTTTTTTTATTTTGTAAAGGGCAAAAAGCTAACTGTTTCTACAAGAGACTCATTCTTCAGATTTGGATGCAACTTTCTGGACTAATCATTGGGGTGACAAGATCCTTTTCAGTCATGGTTCAAATCGTTCTGGAGGAGTGGCAATATGCTTCAATAAATGTCCTGGGGAAGTCATCACTTAAAGCTGACGAAAGCGGTCATTGGTTGATGATGGTACTGAAAATTATTCTTTTTTTTTTTTTTTTTTCATTTTGATTAATATTTATGGCTTTAACAATGCAGCTCAAAATCAAAAAATTAGTTGAAAATATTTCAAAGATGATTTCAGAAACTAAAGTGCTGTACCCATCTGATAATGTTTTAGTTGGAGTGTACTGGAATATGGTTCCAGATGAATGGAAAGGTAGATGGCCTCCTAGACTTAACAAAGGGCGGCTCAATATTAGTGTTGAATTGTAGAAGAATTTTTGCTTTATAGATCTTGTTTTAGAACCCAAATCTAAGCAATTTAGAAACAAAGGTTACTGGAAGTTCAGTGCCTTTCTTTTACATAATGAAGAATTTTGCAGTAATATCAAAGAATTAATAAGGGCTATAGAGAGAGATGATTCTTTTGATTGTAATATAAGTAAATGGGAATTTCTAAAATTTAAAATTAGGGAATTTTCTATAAGTTTCTCTTAAGAAACTAAACAAAGAAAAAAGGGAGTATGAAAGGAATTTAATTTGTGAAATAAGTCAGTGCTGTAACAAACTTGTTTTAAATAATTATGAAAATGATAGGGTGATGGAGCTTCAAAGTAAACTAGATAATTTGTATCTTGAGAGGGCACAGGGTGCTTTTATAAGATCACGCGCCAAGTGGATTGAGGAAGGCGAAAAGAACTCTTCATATTTTAATAATTTAGAAAAAAATAGACAACAAGGAAACTCTATCAGTAGCTTAATGATCCAAGAAGAGGAATGCAACGATTTTAGAAGAATTGAAAAAGAAATGTTCCAGTTCTATTCAAAACCATATTCTTCAGATTTCTCCTCAGATGAGTCAGATCTGTTTTTTGCTAAAATCCGAAACAATATTCCATGTATTGAGAGCTCATATAAAGTTTTATGTAATTTAGATCTTAAGATTGAAGAATTGGATTCAGTGGTGGAGAGGATGCCTTTAAATAAATCCCCAGGGACAGACAGGCTCTCTAATAATTTTTTTTTACATTTTTGGGGGGGATTTAAGAAATGTATTATTTAATTCCCTATTAGAATGTATTGGAAAAAAAAGAATTAATAGAAAGTTTGAAGCAAGGCTTGATTACATTGATTCCCAAAAGAAAAGATTTTTAGCAAAGATAAAAGATTTTTAGACAATTTGAGGCCTATCACTTTGCTTAACACCGATTATAAAAAATGTTCTGGGGCTATCGCTGCTAGGCAAAAAAAGGGTATTTCCACTATAATTAGTGAAACACAGTCAGGGTTTCTGGGAGGAAGGTCAATCCATAATAATATTAGGTTGGTGCTAGACTTAATTGACTATAGTGATATGGTTCGAGGGAGTGGGTTTCTTATTTTTCTAGATTTTTACGAAGCATTTTATGTCGTTGAACATCCATTTATTTTGAAAACTTTACAGCATTGGAGTAAGATTTATAAATTTAATTGAAATGTTATATAATGGAATAAATAGCTCTGTAACTCTTGGTCATGGAACCTGCACAAGATTCCCAATTAAAAGGGGGATTCATCAGGGATATGGTAGCTCACCATTGCTATTTATAATGGTTGCAGAGCTTTTATCTATATTGATTAAAAATAATGGTATTGAAGGTTTAACGGTGTTGGATAGGCAAATAATTATAAGTCAGTTTGCTGATGACACAACGTTGTTTCTAAAAAATGAACACCAAATTCCACTAGCCTTACATGCTGTCAACCAGTTCTCTAAAGCCTCTGGGTTACATTTGAATCTAAAAAAAAATGTGAAATGTTAACATTACATGACTTCCCTCTTTACAGTCATTATTTAATATACAAATCAAGAGGGAAGTTAAATATTTGGGGATTATTATTTCTAAAGATAGAGAAATAATGGAGAATAAAAATGTGTTGAATGACATAGATAAATGTAAATCTATACTAAATAGATGGCTGCAGAGGGATCTTTCAATCTTTGAAAGAGTTCTTTTGTCTAAAATGGATAGTTTGTCTAGATTAATCTACCCAGCCTTCTCCTTTCCCATATCGACATGAATGATTAAATTAATAAATTTCAAATTTATTTGGAGGAATAAATGTCACTACATAAGAAAGGATGATATGATTAAAAAAAGACAGCGGTGTGAATGCGATTGATTTTGACATTATGAATGGGGTTTTGAAATTGAAGTGGTTAAAATCAAGTGCTGCTCTATTGGAAATTATTGTTTAAACATAACTTCACACCTCACAACACTCCAGTTTGGAATAACAGATATATAAGGTTTGGTAGAAAATCTGTATATTTTGAGGAATGGAAATCCAAAGGGATTTGGGCGGTCGCCCATTTCTTAGATGATAATGGAAAGCTGTTACTGTATAGAGAATTTTGTGAGAAATTCCAACTGCAGTGTTCTGTTAATATTTACAATAGAATGATTAGAGCTATTCCAATTGTTGTAAGATTAATGGTTAAAGAAGACATTTTGCACTCCAAAGTCTCCCCAGAATTGAGGCAGCTCTCCTTAGAAGGTTGTGATTTTTGTGGCAAAAAATGCACAGAGTCATTAGAAAATTAATTTTACATGCTTATTATCCAAACCCTATTAAAGGGGATGACATGCTTAAGGATTTTGATACTTCCGAAATTTAAAAAAAAAAATAAGGAAAAATTATCTTTCTTTTCCCCTCCCTCCTAAAGCTAAGGAGGTGAACTTCAGAATTTTAAATGCGATTTATCCTACCAATGAATTTTTAAGATTGAAATTTAATTTTGATGTGAATAATTGTGTTTTTTGTGAAACAAATATTGAAAATGTAGAGCATGTGTTCTTTTGTTGTGATATGCTGCAACCTTTTTGGAGAGATATGCAGAACTGGTTACGGTCTGGGGAGGTTGAACTCCCTCCCCTTACTGTAAAGATAATTAGGTTTGGTATTTGTCTGGAAAACAAAGTTTGATTTTGTTTTTAATTTTTTGTTATGTCTTGGAAAGTTTTTCATTCATAAGTGCAGGTGGTTTAAATCTAAATCTAACTAACCAGTGGATGAATGAGGTGAAACTCTTGTGCAAATCTTTCAAACTGGTTAAAAACAAGAAAGCCCTCAAGTTTATTTCTGTTAGACACGTATACATTAATTTAAAAAGCCCCTTTTGATTTATTTAATTTATTTATTTTTTATGTCAGTTTGTTGTATTGTGATCTGTTTGTTACTGGCTATGCTCAACCTATGGCTGATATGTTTTATTCAGTGATTGGATTATGTACCTTGTTTGTTTGTCTGTTTGAAAGTGGTTACAATATAAAAAAAAATTTAAAAAAAATTGGTTTTCTTCAGGGAAAACCAATCAAGGAAAACGTGCCTAGAGCACCTCCTAGTGGTCATTATATAAAAGACAAAGGAAAAACCCTTCATGAGATATTGCTTTATAACTTAACAGCTTTAACTCAAAATATATACAAGTGACAATTTAAGTTTGAAGGGAGTAAAGCCTGTGTTTTGGTGCTTTGTAGTTTATATTTAAACCCTAATTTTGTACCCTTATACAGTGTTGTAACCAGGTGCAATGCAACAAGTTTCAAGCCAAGTTTCTGGCCACGCATACTGGTCTACCTAGTGTCAGTTGTGGTTGGTTTGGAAGAGATGAACCTAAAGAGACAATAAATATTTTAATTATGAATCTCATTTATGCCATCTTGCGTAACTTTTTTTATGTTTAGTTTCCTTTTCAGGCAGTCACACTTCTGTTTTTGGGGGGTTAGTATGGTTATGCAAATCTTTTTTGTGAAGAACATATGTGCTATAAATGTAATGTCTGTCCCATATTAGATAGTACACACTCCTAATGTGTGTAAGCAACAGCTTTGCCACCCTTTGTGTGTGCTTTTTATAACTTTTGTATCATCTGAGCATATATCTAATTGAATATCTAGTTGGTCTGTATGACTGAAAGGTCATCACTTAATATAACCTCAGGAACAGAAGTCTGAATGACTCTAAAATATAGGCTCAGGGCTTGACATTAACACCCGCCAACCTACCAGATGCGGGTGGATTTCAGCAGTGGTGTGTAACGCTGTTACTCCTACTAGCCACATTGGTGGGTTAAATTTAAAAAAATGTAATTGTAGTCTTTTAAAAAGGCATCTGAAATAATAAAGTGCAATGTAGTATTGTCAAAAATAATGATTTTTCGATACACGTCGATACTGACATATCTGAAATACTTCCAATACTCAGATTCTGCAGAATAGGTACACAATACCAGCTGCGGTATCTAGCTCTCTCATCTCTCCGACAGTGAGTTGACACACAAACCCGCCTCCCTTCACTCACTAATTTAATTTGCTCCAGATGAATATTGTTGGTGTTACAGGGCTTGAATTTCGGAGTGGGATTGTGTGTATTGCGCATACTTTTACTCATTCCCGCAGATTTTGTGCTCACACCCAAAGTGTGCGCACATAAAGTCGCCACTCACTAATAAATTGATTTATTTTTCGCTGCTTATTGCGCTTAGACAGTCAGATACACGCAAAGTAATGTCGAAACGCCTGTCCTGGTGAGTATTCACGGAAACACAGTCAGTTGAGTGAATGTGTAGCAGGATAATGGATCCCTGTGTCAGGTCTTAAAAAAAAAAACAGCAGCCTAATATACCTGCTGAGTGGCTAGTAACTTGGGAAAACAACTAGCCACAGTGGCTGGTGAGCAAAAAAGTTAATGTAATAAAAAGGCTATGTATTTTCACACTTCAGAAAATAATTTGTATGTTTGTAGCTCTGTATAATCACACATGTATGGTTTTGCTTCAAACAGGAATCGATAAAGAGAAGGTGGACCTGTCCCCCACCACGGGTCTGGCATCCAGCGGACGCACACGACACGGCTCGGCCAGCCAGGTCCAGAAACAACGCAGCACCGGAAGTTTTAAAAGACCTAGCATCAAAAAGATTGTATGAGAATTGCAGCACAGCAGGGTTTAGCCCCTGCTGGACCTCTGACATACATTCTCTGCATTTTATGCAGTTTCTCTTCACTCCTGCGTAAACCCAGCGTTTACAGTAATCTTTAGGTTCTTCTAAAACTGTTCAGCCGTGTTTGCCAGGATCAAAATAAACTGAACGCCTCTGTTTAAACCAGTCACTGTTTGACACAGAATGGGAGAAAGTCTAATATTTTTTTTTGTTTTGTTTATGCATAATAGAACATTAAAACTTTTCTTCTTTTTTTTTTTGATGGAATCACAGACAATGCCTGAAGGTCCTGAGTATATTATGTTTAAAAGCACTAATTTCCATCTTAAATGTAACAGATGAAAGTATTAACCAAGTGCCATTCCTCTGTTCAGTTGTATTTTGATCTTATTTACTTACTATGTTACTTTTTTTGTGGTCGTTTTATTTGGGGCAGGAATGATTTTGCTTCCTGGAGAGTCAGCACTAATAAGGAAACATTTGCGAGCTGTCCCCTAAAACAAAAATGTACAATCGTTTGTGTAGTATTTATTCAAGAATTTACCCTTTGTACCCTTTTGGATTTTATAGTACAAGAAAAACATTAAGTTGCCGATCCATCCTGTGAAATCTCAGTGTGGACTGCCTTTCCAAAACTCTACTTAAACTTTGCCAAATTAATTTGTGTGAGTTTCTGAATTCTCATTGGCCTGATCTGTCTGAAATGTATTTGCTGTTATTTCTCAATCAATGACAACTCTTGTGGTGGTGATAATCTGTCATATTTGGATTAGAGGGGACAGTTTGAAGATAAAATGTAATTTCAGTTTTACAGGAAAAATAACAATCAACTGAAGAAGCATTCAGATATAAAGAACTGAGAGAGACCACCAAGATCTCATTGAGTTACTCTATGGTATAGCAACTTTAACAAAGAGAGATTCAAGAACTTGCTGTTTTGGGGACAATTCTCAAGCTCTTTTCAAAGTTTACTTGCACCTTATTTCTTAATGTTTTCTATCTTTTGGTCGGCGAACTGTAACATTCTGGGTTCCGCAAGACTGTCCAGTTTTGAGTTTGTGTAATTGCAACAGATTTTCTTTACTGGTTGTGTAAATGTTATGCCATGTGTACTGATGTTTGTGTTTTATTTTTCTCTCAAATTAAATCCAAGCTTGAAATCTAACTTTTATCCTTACCCCATATACAATGGTGCCATTTTGACTCTTGGACATGTTGAAATGTGTGTATTGGGGGCAATTTTATTTTTTCTGTTCTTCTAATCATGAGTTGCTTTCACATTGGTACGTCTTAATGTCAGAAAGGTCAAGTGTTGAATGTGAGTTTAGTAATGGCAGAGACTGATGGATGTTTCAAACACTAGAGTGACGGGGTTTTGGTTTTTTTTTTTTTGGTTTTTTTTTTCAGCACTTGAGGTTATGCAAAATTTTACATAAGTGTTCTCTTTAGTTTCTTTTTTTATGCTGAGAGCTTCACCTCTGTAAATATTTTTTTGTGTAAAAATAGAAAAAGTATATTTACTACACTGTAAATACAAGTGACTATGACATTGTATTATTTTGCTTTTTGTAAAGCAGTTAATTACTGAATATGTACAACATAAAAATATGAATTGTTGTCTATCAATCATGTTCACTGCATAATGTCAATTAACATGGAGGAAATATTGAGGGTTGCACTGAAGATCGAAATCTTTGTGTCCTGGACCCTCTTTATAATACATTATCATCTGATTTCATATTTACAGATGCAACACTAATAAAGTCAATTTCTGTTGATCATTGTGTATGTTTTTTTGGCTTGGAACTGTTTTTTGTTTTGCTGGTAAAAAGCTCATTTATAAATAGATCATATTTGAAGACTTCACTGAAGAATCCTGACATGAGTAGTAAGTGGAGCTATACATTAATTTTATTCACACACAAATCAAAAGTGTAAAACAATATAATTAAATACTTGTAATCTCTGTAAAATTTTAAAAATCTGGACAGGGTCTTTTTTATAGTAAAGATAAAAGACGTGTGCAGATATAAAAGGGTTAGTTCACCCAAAAATGAAAATATTAATTACTAACCCTCATGTCGTTCCACACCCGTAAGACCTTCGTTCATCTTGAGAACACAAATGAAGATATTTTTGATGAAATTCATGGCTCAGTGAGGCCTCTATTGCCAGCAAGTTAATTTACACTTTCAGTCCCCAATGTTCTAAAAAAATATTTAAAACAGTTCATGTGAGTACAGTGGTTCTACCTTAATAGTATAAAGCGACGAGAATACTTTTTGTGTATGTAAAAAAACAAATAACTACTTTTCAACAATATCTAGTGATGGGCGATTTCAAAACACTGCTTGAAGCTTTTGGTTTGGATCGAGTGTCAAACTGCCAAAAAAATCACGTGACTTTGGCGCTCCGAACCACTGATTCTAAACAAAAGATTAGTTGATGAACGGTTTTAAAAATGTTTTTACTACCTTTCTGGGCACTGAAAGTGTAAATTAACTTGCTGGCAATAGAGGCCTCACTGAGCCATTAGATTTCATCAAAAATATATTCATTTGTGTTCCAAAGATGAACGAAGGTCTTGGGGGTGTAGAACTATATGATGGTAAGTAATACATTTTTGGGTGAACTAACCCTTTAAAAGGGTTGTGCACCACCTTAGTGTGACAACTTATACACATACATATGGATAAAACAGTTACATACCCTAGTTTTCCTTCTGCTTACATATGAAATTAAAATGTAAATAAAACAGCATATAAAAAAGGTTACCTTCGTTTTTAATGATGCAGCCTTGGGCGCTTCAATTCCGACATGGTTTCCCGCCTATCAACTTCACTCTGATTGGTTATTTGAATCGTAGTGTAATTTCTTTTTTCTTTTTTTTAATGTCCTAACTACTGTGAATGTTATATTATGCATTTGCCGTTTTTTTTGTCAAGTTTTTAATTTTGTTGGCTAAATTTGGCATTAGTTAATCAACTCCCTCAGCTATTGATAGCTGTCCCGAACACACGTGCGCTCCCGTGACGTCATTTGCACGTTTACACACCAGCACTGCTGAGCTTCACGGTGAGCAAACACCGGCTTCTTTTAATATATGTGGAATGAAGATCTCATTTTTGTTGATTTATTTACATGTGATTTAAATGCATCAATTGGTTTTTAACATGCCTTAAAAAAGTTCTTCTCTATTCATGTTTGCTCTGAATTTGATGTGTGGGTGTGAGAAATTGTTGACACATTAATTTTTTTGCAACCCATAAGCGTCTTCTCATTGTTTCAATGGCTGATATCAGTGACTGAGTAAAAAGGTTCATTTAGGGATTTGAAGGTTCTAGTTTTATCTTGATTTTGTGATTTCTGTACTGTATTTAAATGGCACCTAGTTAGTGCTATATTGAAATTAATTATCTTTTGGTTCTTCTCTTATTGTTAATATCTCTTATTAACATTTTCACTTTAAAAAGAAATGTAACAAATTGTGTTTGATCATCTTTCTTGCATTTATTTGTTATTTGGGTTGTAATTGTTGGTTTTCTTTTTTGGCACCTTTACACTACAAACACATTGTCATGTAATGTATTGATAATCATATACAAGCAGGAAATAAGATGTGTGGTGAATGTCATGGTGACAGCTGTATTTAAGAGGGCCTCATGTGTTTATGTGTTGCTGCGATATTTGAGCTGGTAATGAGATTGCTCTGGTCTTCTATTGCAGAAGTGTTGGTGTCAAGACTCACTCCCCCCTCGGAGCTCAGACGTCTCTCTTTACAGTCTAGTGCCACCTAAGACTAGGGATGATCTTATTAGATGTAGTTGACTTCTCTCTCTCTCTCCCTCCCTCTCTCTCTTTCTCAGTGGGATCAGTGGAAAGAGGATGCTGCTGTCGTTTAGGCCGCTGGTCTCTATCTCTGTGTTGACTCTGCTGGGCTGGTGCTGGTACAGCTTTAGGAGGAGGAGGAGGAGGACAACAGCTCCTCTCTGGATCGAAGAGGTGTGTTTTTCAGACAGAAGTAGACCTGTTCACTCCTCCCCTGCTGACTCCAGTATTTTGGGGGAAAGGTCAGTAGCAAAGCGTTCATGACTTGTATCCTGTTTTTTTTTTTTTTTTTTGAAGGTTAGCCACAGTTTTAAGCGATGATATCTTGTAATATTAATTCTTCTCTACAAATATGTGTTATTTGAGCTGTAAATTACACTAAATTACACCCCCAGGAGGTCACAAGTGGTGCAATGTCTGCAAATGTTTTTTTTTTTTTTTTTTTTTTTTTACAAAATATATTTTTAGGGAATGTGTTCCCTTAAAGGTCCAGTGTGTAATATTTAGGAGGATCTATTAACAGAAATGCAATATAATATACATAACTATGTTTTCTGTGGTATACAAAGACCTTACATAATGAACCATTAAGTTTTTATTACCTTAGAATGAGCCATTTCTATCTACATACACCACAGGTTCCCTTACATGGAAGTCGCCATTTTGCGCCGCCATGTTTCTGCAGTAGCCCTAAACAGACAAACTGCTCATTGCTTGACTGGCTACTCTCTGCTGTCTCAGGCGACGACATCTTTGTCCTGTGTCGGCCACCGTAGCTTCTCTGTGTGTTTTGAAAGGGAGGGGTGAGCGGTAAACTGAGCTGTTGGTTGCATTTCACAACTTCACCGCTAGATGCCGCTAAAATTTACACACTGATAATTAATGATATATTTAAAGGGTTAGCTCACCCAAAAATTAATTTCTGAATTAATTACTGATCCTAATGTCATTCAACACCCATAAGACCTTTGTTCATCTTCTGAACACAAATGAAGATATTTTTGTTGAAATCCGAGAGGTGTTTTTATCCCTCATAGAAAGCAAAGTAATTACCACATTCAAGGTTCAGAAAAGTAGTAAAGACATGGTTAAAATAGTCCCTGTTATTACAGTGGTTCAACCTTAACATTATGAAGCTACAAGAATACATTTTGTGTGCAAAAACAAAACAAAAATTAACGACATTATTCAATAATTTCTTCTCTATCCATCCCAAACCCCACCCCACACCATGCCTTTTTAGACTAGGACTAGGCCTAAGCCTTGTCTGTGAAACCAGGGGATATAGCATTTAATTTTGTCTTTAATATTTCACATTTAATATTGTTTTCACACAGTGTGGTTTTTATTCATGAAAATATATAGCTGCCTTTTTATTGCAAAAAGGAGGCTTGTAAAGAGATTGTAAAGAAATAAACCTCTGGTCTAAATCATCATTTTAGCAGTATGACTAATGTTTCCATTGTTGAATAATGGAAAATCTTGGTTTGTGCCAAGTTATCCTAAAATGTATCTTGACCTGTCAAAGTAAGTCACCTTCAGAGAATGGACAGATTCGCTTTTTCCAGAGTGAAGACAGACACTGGACTGTTTCTGTTTTTCTTCTCTTACAGTGACCTGAAGATGGACCACAACATCTTGGGATCCTCTGAAATGAGCAAGTTCACAGAATCTTCACCAGTTCTGGACATGCACAACCTTACCTGCACCTCTCCCGTAACAGGCCTCACCAAGGGAGTTCGACCCGAGCCAGAAGGAGAAGTATCTGTTCGTTTCCCTGAGACTCTCCAATCTGGGAAAGAAAAGGACAGCATTGCTGGTGAAGGTCATCCAGAAGTTTGTGAAGATGACTGTGGGCTTGAGTCTGATCTGGTTTGTCTCTCTTCAAACTGCCTTTCCAATGACTCTCACCCTTCAACGGGGCAACAGCCAGGTTCTGTCCACTTGGATAACAGCCCGTCAGATTCCTCCATGGATAGAGGCCTGAACCCAGAGAACATGGAAAAGATCAGTTCTGTTCTGGTCCAACAGATCTTAGAAGCAGCGGCCGAGGACTGGAAAAACCAGGAAGCCAGTGATCCACATGAGCTTGCTGGTGTTTCAAGACCTCCGGAGGGTGAATTTCAGTCTGCTGCTCAAGAACCATCTCAGCAGCAAATCATCAGCAGTGACGACAGCAGCAGAGTATCTCTTCAGGATGCAGTCTCATTCAGGGAAAAACTACTCAGCCTTTTAGGAGCTTCTGTTGGAGATGATTCTGGATGTGGTTCTTGCTTCTCGGAGGATGCATCCGGTGCAGAGGGGCTGACCAGCGAGCTGTCTGAGGAGGGCCAAGGCTTTTTAATGACCCCCACAGAAGAGGACACAGTCAGCATTGAGAGCAAAATGATTCCCAGCATCCACAGAGTGGCAGAGGGAGAAGAGGAGGCCTGGAGAGGTACGTGAAACATTTACTTTCAAACTCATGAAATTCTGCTCCTGTTTGATCTTTGCGAAATGAATTAACTGGCTTTTAAAATGTTAATATCTTTTTGAAATTTTAAAATCTCTTAATTAAGCATCAAAAATGGTTTTCAATATAATAATAATACATTTTTCTTGAGCACCTAATAGAATGATTTCTGAAGGATCATGTGACACTGAAGACTGAAGTAAATTCAGCTTTGCCAACACAGGAATAAATTGTTTTAATATATATTGAAAACAGTTTTTTAAATTGTAGTAATGTTTCACAGTCGTACTGTTTTTATTTTATTTTTGATCAAATTAATGCACATTGGTAAACATAAGACTTCTTTCAAAAACATAAAATCCAAATTTGATTCCAAATTTTTGACCAACTTTTTGATATAGACTATATAACATTATTTGCCTGTTACAGCTATCTGTCTGAAAAAATATATACAGTAATATAAAATAAATATTTTTAAGTCAGACAGATGCCTTAATCCCAAAGCAGTAAGTTAGTGTGTGACATTCATATGGATCTCATCTCCAGGTTCGGGTGTTAAAAATTTAAGCTGCGTTAGTGCTGATACTCAGGTGAGCAGCTTGGCTCCACTTCCGGCCCAGCCCATCATTCTCTGGGACATAGAGGTGCCAGCGGTGAGCCCCACCTACAGACAAACCCATATACTGATATTAATTGAACATATAAACTTCTGTATGAATGTGTTCAGAGATGCACCACAGCAGAAAAGATACCTGATCTTCAAGTACTAGACTCACTAAATTAGAGCTCAAGTTACAGGACATATGAAGGCCTCTATACTGTGACTGCGTCCGAAATCGTATACTCTATTGAGTAGGTACTTATTTTGAATAAGTAATTACTTCACGACCACTAAAAAAGTATGTGTGTGTATAGTATGAATGTAATCCGGACCAAGGTCCCTTTCAAGGAAAGTCTATTCACTCGGTGGCCATATTTGCAATGCCTCCAGACAGCTATTTTGGGCATCCAAGACCAAGTCCTATATCTATTTGAATGGGGGAATCCTGAAATCTCAAAAGCTGCTTGGCGAACTCACAATTAAATAACATGGTTCAAATCAGCAACAAAATCTGACATGAACCATCCCATAAATGTTGTTTCTTATGCTCAAAAAGCGCTAAAAAAGCATATTTTTCAGGCTAGACGAGCCAATGTGCACGTGCAGTCCTAAGCGCAGTCTCTAGTTTCTATGGGAACCGGAGCTTCTAACACCAGCTGCAGTGACGCAATGACTTTACTAATCAGCGATTGGCTCTTTTACTTACAAGGCGGAACATATTCTTCTATATTGTGCGTTGCAGTTTCTCTTATTCACAACTGAACCCTCTTTCTATAGGCTTATTTATAATTACGTTCAGTTGGTTTTATTATGCACTAATTTTTCTTTCACATTATATAGTAAGCTATATGGGAATTTTAAATTAATATCATTCCTATATTGGAATAATATAGGATAATCTTTAACTGACAGTCTGGGGAAACCCAATTTCAAGGGAGGACCCGATTTGTCATGACACCGGACGTACTACTTCCGCCATGCTGTCATTATCACGTGACCAATCAGCGTCAGTTGCGTCGTTTCACTGCCATTCACAAATCTTCTCCCGTGGCCTTAGGGGATAGTAAGGTGTCCATCGTATGCACACTTCAGAATCTCACCGGAAGTATTAGGTCATCTGGGTACTTTTTTGCCTACTCTTTTATGAGTACGGTGAATTCAGACATACTTTTTTTTGTCACATACACGCCTACTATATAATAGAGAAGTATGTGATTTCGGATACAGCCCATGTCAGCCCATTTCTTTAAAATGTTGTGATATCTCCCTAAATTAATAGTTAAAGAGTTTATGAAGTCCATACTCTCTGGCAGTCTTTGAACAAATGACATGCACCTGCTACTTCTGGCCAACAGATGTCAGTCAGTGAAAAGCTTTTGAATGGCTGGTTAGGAGTAGGTGGTCAGGATAGTGTTCATTTTTTAGAAGCAAGGAAATAAATTGATATAAATTGATTATATTTATAGAATATTGTGTAAAAATATAAATATATATTTATATATACACACACATTATAGATAATGTAAATAATGCAGCAGGAAAATGTGTGTATATAATGTATTTTAAATATGCATAATGTATTTACCACTAGTAGAGTTACTAGTGATCAGCCTGCATATACATATGCAGTAATTATGCAGGAAGTGTAAGATTTTGGATGCAGCCTGTGTGTGTTTGTGTGTTGAGGATTGTTTAAGGAGAGTGACAGGAAGATTTGTTTTCTGTATGAGGAAGAACTGTTCTAGATTTAAAACAAGTCCTGTGTTTGTAGCATCTGGTTGGTCGATTGATCGGAAAGCAGGGGAAGTTTATGAACTTCCTTAAGCAGAGCTCTGGAGCAAAGATCTACGTCTCCACCCTGCCGTTCACTCAGGAGATTCAGATCTGCCACATCCAGGGTTAGTTTCCCCATGATGACGACTACCTCATCAATGCTAAAGCCCAGCGCTGAATTCATGTGTGTTTGTGTTCATCCAGGCTCACAGCAGCAGGTGGATGATGCTCTCTCACTCATCAGGAAGAAGTTTAAAGATCTGGATCTGAGTAATTGTGTCCCTCTACCCTGCCTGCCCATCACATCCTGGGTGAGGACCCTCAAAATCTTCACATCATTCCAAATCTCTAACTTTCTTCTGTGGAACACAAAAAGTTCATATGATTTATGTGCTATATTGTTTTTGTCAACTCATACAATACCTTCGTGTGAGGAACAGGCTGAAATTTAAGTGGAAAATTGGTGCCTAAAGACACATCACACCAAGTTTGACACCAGTAACACTGAATATCCTGACAAATTTTAATGTAAGTCTGGACGTGTGAGTAGCCATTGTGTTGGTTAGTGTGTGTTTTTCTGTCGTCTCTGTAGCTGCTGCTGCCTCAGGATGTGTTTGTGGAGGTGATCGTGTCGCAGGTGGAGGCGGGTCTTCATCTGTTCGTTCAGCAACACAAACATCCATCTTATCAGGCCCTTCCCACCCTCATTCAGCACATGCAGCTCTGCTACTCTCAGCCTGGATGTCCCAGCCTGCCCACCCCTGTCGAAGGTATATAGACCCCTACCTGCACACACAGATCTCCATGTTGAGAGTAAATGCTTTATATTCACATTGACATGTATTAATTTAGTTAGGAGCAACGCAACATCTGTCTCTACCATAGTTTAGTATGGTTTCGCTTTATTCTTTTTAGCTTCTCTTTTATTCCTTATCATTTGCCTTTTCTCTGTTTTAGTACCAGCACAGCTTTATTGGCGTGACTTTTAATTTTTTTTCCCATTTACCATATTTTAGAATGCTAGTAAAGTTAAAACACTATGAAATCTCTAGCTCCTTACCCTAACCCTACCCATCACAGTTTGAGTGCCTAACCTGAACCCGTACACTAAACCTACCCAATAACCTAATTATAACCGTATCCTTAGTGTTGACCCTCACACATCCCTTTAAAGGGGTCTCAGAAAGTGAAGACCAACCAAAATGTCCTCATTTTTCTTTCTTTGTCCTTACTCCGATGGTCTAAAACTCAAACCGGTCCTCACAAACATGGTTGTACAAGTACACACACACACGGCATCACTGATAGTATGCGTGCTGTATGTAATGAATTGTTGCTCAAACTGTGGTAAGATAATTTATAATTAGGTGTTATGAAGGCAGTTTCATCATCTCCTAATATGATTAGAATTTCTTGTTGTCATCTATTTTTGAGGAAGTCTGTCTACTTTCTGTCTGTCTCTGTCAGTGGGGGTGGTCTGTGCTGCTCCAGTAACAGGAAGTGGCTGGCAGAGAGCCCAGGTCATCCAGTACAACAGAGAGTCGGGCACGGCTCATATCAGATATGTAGATAATGGAGGTTATGACACCGTGAACAGCGCCATCCTCAGGCAGATCAGGTCAAGTGGCTCAAGTTTGGTTTGATTCTTTGTCTGTGATTGTTGATCTGAATCTGATATTTGAAGATTTTGTTTTCACAGGTCAGACTTTGTGACATTACCATTCCAGGCAGCAGAGGTTCTGTTAGACAATATCACGCCTTTGCCAGGTAAAGCTTAAGCCTGTTTATAATAAAAAATACTTTTTGGTGATGTTCTGCTGCTATGTATTATTATTTCTATTGTACATTTTGTAAAAAATAAAATCTGTCAAATGAATCAAATCATATTTATCAGCAATTTATTTGCTTTGATAGGAAAGGAAGAGTTTTCCCTGGAGGATAAAGCAGCACTGGAGGAATTAACTGCGAATATGGCCTTAATCATCAAGGTTATAACAAACAAACACATTTTTCTGTCAGTTATTTCTGTATATTCTATTATTTCCACAGTATTGCATCATTTCACTTGCCGACTTCTTTGTCAGCTGAACCCCTTTGAGATAAATATTTACTTGAAATACCCCCTGAGATTAAGTTAATATTTCAGTAATTTAACAACATTTGCAACTTCACAGTCCATTTATGGTCACATGACATACAGGTAAACAAATAAAACATTAAACATTTTATAAATTAGTTGCTTTTCAGCAAGTCGGAATTGACAGTTTGAGAAACTGCACTGGGCGATCAAAAACAGCTCAGAGGAATATTTTAAGAAGATTTTCTGTAAGAATTCTGAACATGACGGATGTTTTTGTCTATGGTCAGGTGACAAGCAGTCAAGACGGCCTTCCTCTGGTGCACATGTGGAAACAGATGGGAGATGAGGTGTGCATGGATAATTTTTCTTTTGCTAGGTTCTTAAATTTCAGCTTAACTTGTGTATGTGCTCTGTGTGTCTGCAGATGGTTCTGCTGAACAGATTACTGGCTGAACGAGGGTTTTGCACCTGGTTTGAGACACAGTGATGTCACAGCATTTCGCTTATCCTGTCTTGAACTGCACAGTAAATCACGTATTTCACTTTTTGTACATTTGTTTGTTGTATGGAGATTTTGTTGGAGACCTTATTTTTGAAACATTCTCTTTAAATGATTGATATTGTTATTTAAAAGATCATTGAATTAAGTTATTTTCCCAGAATGCATTGCAGAGTAAATTTAATATGGTAAACCAAAGTTGCTAATGTGAACAGTTGCTAATATAGTACTGTTTTATAAAATTGTCTCTTGAATGCTGATGTTTTGAAAGATTGTGTTATGCTCAGGTATTTTGATAATGAAATATGTAGTTTTTTTTGTAGTAATTTACAATTTTTTTTT
The DNA here is from genome assembly GCA_037101425.1 of Elopichthys bambusa. Classification (NCBI taxonomy): domain Eukaryota; kingdom Metazoa; phylum Chordata; class Actinopteri; order Cypriniformes; family Xenocyprididae; genus Elopichthys; species Elopichthys bambusa. The sequence goes on from CM074433.1 coordinate 39,798,901, forward strand.
TTTTTGTTCTTTTCTTGGTCTTTTGTATTTTGTTTTCTTTCTGTAAGATACGGGTGTTGTGCTCTTTGACAGTGAAGAGCATCATGAACCCCTGTTGAAATGAACTTGCTCTGTACTCACACACTGATGCTGCCAAACATCTCACTGCTGTTGGAGTAAAAGATCTGTGAATATCACAAACATGCTGTGCTTTTCTCTTCCTTGTGCTGATGCTGACTTTTGCCTTATATTTAAATCAATATACAGCGTAAAGGTTTACAAACCACTTGTAGGTTCTGAAAATGTTTTTTTATTTTATTTTTTTAGTACTGACCTGAAGAAATTTATATATATTAATATATTTATATATATATTTTATATTAAACAAGACAAAGTTAACTTTGAGGTTATGCTAAAATATTCAAGCAGAAAACACAGAGTTGCTGGGGAAAGAAGGATATTCGGCTCCATAACTTTTAATGTACGGTTTAGTTCACATTTTTAATAACAAGTGAGGCTCATTTTCAGTAGTACATAAATCTTTTTTAAGTAAGTGAGTTCCAGTCCAGAGCTATAATGTCTGTTGTTTTAAACCAGGGATATCCAAACTCGGTCCTGGAGTGCCACTGTCATGCAGAGTTTAGCTCCAACTTGGCTCAACACACCTGGGTGGAAGTTTCTAGTATGCCTAGTAAGATCTTGATTAGATGGTTCAGGTGTGTTTAATTGGGGTTGGAGCTAAACTCTGGCCCTCCAGGAGCAGAATTGGATACCAGTTTTAAACCGTGGCTGCGTCCGAAATCACATACTTTCTTGAATAGGTACTTATTTTGAATAAGTAATTACTTCACAACAGTACATTAAAAACAAAAAGTACATTCTATATAGTATGAGTGTGTGTAATATGAATGTAATCCCTACAAAACTACAAATCTTCTCCTGTAGCCTTATGGGATTATAAAGTGTCCATCGTATGCACACTTCAGAATCTTGCCGGAAGTATTAGGTCATCCCGGTGCTTTTTGCCTACTCTTTTATGAGTACTGTGAATTTGGACATACTTCTTTTGTCACATACTGTTTTTTTGCCTACTATAGAGTAGAGAAGTATGCAATTTCGGATACAGCCCATTTCTTTAAAATGTTGTAATATATCACTAATACTTCCAATAATTCCATTCTCTGGCAGTCTTTGAACAAATGACATGCACCTGCTACTTCTGGCCAACAGATGTCAGTCAGTGTAAAGCTTTTGAATGGCTGGTTAGGAGTAGGTGGTCAGGATAGTGTTCATTTTTTAGAAGCAAGGAAATAAATTGATTATATTTTTCTATGAAATATTGTGTAAAAATATAAGTGTGTATATTCACTATCTCAATAAGAATACTTCATAAAATTAAAAAAAAAAAGGATATTTTAAACAGATATGTCAGGCTTCTGAAAAGTATTTTCATTTCTATGCACTCAGTACTTGGTTGGGCCTCCTTTTGCATGAATTACTGCATCAAAGCGGCGTGGCATGGAGGCGATCAGCCTGTGGCACTGCTCAGGTGTAATGGAGGCCCAGGTTGCTTTGATAGTGGTCTTCAGGTCATCTGCATTGTTGGGTCTGGTGTCTCTCATCTTCCTCTTGACAATACTCCATAGATTCTCTATGGGTTCAGGTCAGGCGAGTTTGCTGGCCAATCAAGCACAGTAACACCATGATCATTGAACCAGCTTTTGGTACCTTTGGCAGTGTGGGCAGGTGCCAAATCCTACTGGAAAATGAAATCAGCATCTCCATAAAGCTTGTCAGCAGAAGGAAGCATGAAGTGCTCTAAAATTTCCTGGTAGATGGCTGCGTTGACTGTGGACTTCAGAAAACACAGCGGACCAACATCAGCAGATGACATGGCAGCCCAAATCATCACTGACTGTGGAAACTTCACACTGACTTCAAGCAAGTTGGATTCTGTGCCTCTCCACTCTTCCTCCTGACTTTGGGACCTTGATTTCCAAATTGAATTCAAAATTTACTTTCATCTGAAAAGAGGACTTTGGACCACTGAGCAACAGTTCAGTTCTTTTTCTCCTTAGCCCAGGTAAGACACTTCTGACGTTTTCTTCGGTTCAGAAGTGGCTTGGTACGTGGAATGTGACAGTTGTAGCCCATTTCCTGAAGACGTCTGTGTGCGGTGGCTCTTGATGCACTGACTCCAGCTTTAGTCCACTCCTTTTGAAGCTCTCCTAAGTTCTTAAATGGGCTTCACCTGACAATCTTCTTAAGCCTGTGGTCATTCCTTTCACTTGTACACCTTTTCCTACCACACTTTTTCCTTCTAGTCAACTTTCCATGAATATGCTTTGGTACAGCACTCTGCGAACAGCCAGCTCTTTCAGCAATGACCCTCTGTAGCTTACCCTCATTGTAGAGGGTCTTGATGATCTTCTTCTGGACAACTGTCAAGTCAGCAGACTTCCCCATGACTGCTGTTGGGATTACTGACCTAAACCCAGTATTTATACCCTGAGAATGGTAATTTAATAGAACTTGAAATTAAATATTCTAATAATTTGAGATACTGATTTTTTTATTTTGATGAGCAGCAAGCTGAAATCATCAAAATGAAAACAAAAAAGTCTGGAAATCTACAATATATTTAAGTTTTACTTTTTGAATTAAATTACACAATTTCTAATTTATTGAGATGCACCTGTATACACACACACACACACACGCACATATATATATATATATATATACACACACATACATACATACATACATATATATATATATATATATATATATATATATACACACACACACACACATACATACACACATACAAATATATGTATATATACACACACACATGCAAACACACACTTATGCATAATGTAAATAATGCAACAGGAATGTGTGTATATATAATGTGTTATACTCGCATAATGTATTTACCACACTAGTAGAGTTACTAGTGATCAACATGCATATACATATGCAGTAATTATGTAAATATATCTTTATATTTTTACACAATATTTATTAGAAAATTATCAATTTGTATCCTTGCTTCTAAAAATGGACACTATCCCGACTATACCTGTGGTGATCTACAGAGAAACACATCTAGCTGACTTGAATAAATGTCGCATGGCTGTGCAGCCATGTGAAAGATCCCACAGCAAAGCACTTTGTAGAGAAAAGGTGACTTCTATAGCAATAATTTGCATGAAATATCATGGGAAAGTGTGCTGAAATGGCCTGAATATTTAAAGTGAGTGGTGACATTCTTCAATAAACATGCAGAAAAGCCCTTGTATTTGGCCCTGCTCTCATATCTGCCAGCCGCAGGGGGTCTGATTGGTTTGCTCTGAGGAAACTGAATGGTACAGCTGATTCTGTTGCATGTATAGTCTCATATTCTCCAGTCTTAACTTTGAGATTTCTATTTCTCTAAGCAGAAAATCCTCTCATTTCCAGAGTGGCCTGATGAATGCGTATTATCCTAAAGAGACGCAGTGATCTGTTAGGCAGCTAACAGATGCACAGCATTAAAAAAATGAGACTTTCAGTAAGTAGAAGATCCACTCATTAATCAAACACAGATGCCGCTGTGACTGTGGGTCTCTCTCACAGATTGGACTCATATAACATGATGCAGTTCACTTTTCATGATACGGGAAACACTCTTCTCAAATATCAAAAACTCTCCACAATGTCCCCTTTACCAGCAGAAGTCATTTTAATATCAAATATCAGAGTTGAACATCAATTTAAGACTGCGTTTCGGGACTGGTGTGGGTTTGAGAAAGTTTATTAGAACATTAGCAGCATGACCTATGAATGGCCTGTGCTTATTAAGTGAGGTAAGAAATGATTGGCTGGTTCAAGAGTTCTCATTTAGCCATGCTGAGAGAAGCAATGCTCTTGTTTTCCACAGTAATCTGGTTCTGTGAAACTAGAGCTGCAGTCATTTGATAAACTTCCCATTTGAGCATTTCCATATCAATGAAGTCAGCAGATGTCACACTAACACTGATCTATCCATTCTGCATGCTCACTCAGCAAAGCGGGAAATGCTCAGAAATACATTGCCTGCATATGTGGGGGTGTCAGGTTTTTAAGAACCCTCCAGGAAAATTAACACACATACCAAATGATGTCTTAGGGCTATGTACAGGGATTAACAATATTATTAGCTCAGTTTAAAAACAATAGAAATAACTGGGAAGTCCCCAACATGATATAAAAACATACATATATTCCCAGTGTTTTATACAGTAAGCTCCTGTGTTATTTTAGTATTACTGACAGTGTTGGGGAAAGTTACTTTTAAAAGTAATGCATTACAATATTGAGTTACTTTGTAAACAAGTAACTAATTGCTTTACTTAGTTACTTTTTATGGAGAGTAATGCATTACGTTACTTTTGCGTTACTTTTTCTCACCAGGACTGGGCTTGCTTGTTCGTTTTTTTTTAATGACAACAAAAAAGTTATATTTTTTGCCAAATGTAAAGGACAAAAAAGTAATCTGATTACTTAACTCAAGGTACTTGTAATGTGTTACCCCCAACACTGATTATTGATATACTTATGTAGTTTTTGTTAATATTTTGAATTTGATTTTTTTATATTTTGTTTTCATTTTCATTTTAGTTTTAGTAGTAATTTTATTGTGTTTTGTCATTTTTATTAGTTTTAATTCGTTTTTTTTATTAGGTTTTAGCAACCCGCTGAAATAAAATTAGTCTTTTTAATATTTGATTTTTATTCAATGAATGATTATTTTATTTCAAATAATGAAAATGTTTTTTTATGGTTTTATTTTTCGTTAACATTAATATCCAAGCTCAGTAGTGAAAGGTGCCAACAGAATGAAAAAATAGAATTCCGAATAAACCTGAACGTTTATAAACCTTATTTATCTCTGTGCACTATGTACATTCACTTATTAATTTTTGTGGGGATTTATGACAATGTCAATAATAAAATGACAAACATGACATAATATGCTAGTGCCACCAAGAAAACACTAGATTTAAGTTAAATTTTGCGAACTATTGTTCTTAAGTTTAGTTTTAAATATTCATTTTCTTTTCCAGAAAGCCTCTTGGTTGTATTTATTCAGAAGGTGGCGCAAATGTAAACTTTATAGGGTTTAAAGAGCCTACTGAAGAACTGAATGTACTCTTGTGGTTCCTGTCAAACGCTGCTAACCAACAGGGGGCGTGGTTTCCTTAGATAGGTAGGCGCAGACCACCGCCGGATTGGTTGGTTGACGCTTTCAGTCACGCCCCTCCTGAGAGGGGCGGGAGCCGCGCGCTGATCCCACGTGTGACGCTAGAGCTCCCGGTTCGGTAATATTCCTTGAGCTGGGGCTGCAGTGCCCGTGTGTGTGTGTATGCGTGTGTTTGGAGTTGGTTGGGCTTTGAGCTATGGAAGCGGACGCGAGTCAAGTCACCTCTGGAAGCCCGAGTGATTCGCAACACGACCCGGGGTAAGAAGACAGGACAAGTGCGCGCGCGCGCCCTTGTGTGTGTTTGGAGTTTGATTCTGTTTTCAGCGCGAGCGAGCGCGTGTCCTTTCCTCGCGCAGTTCTGCTGATGTTTTGATTGACAGGTCATTTCTAGGGCTCTTTTCAGACGGTACACAGCTTAAGCTGTTCGTAGGTCGCTCTTTATGAGGTATTTACAAGGAAAATGGCCGTTTTGACATCTGGAGTCACTTATACCATTTTTTCTCCTTACAGTAAAATGTTTATCGGTGGCCTCAGCTGGCAAACCTCACCAGGTAAGGAGAATTTCTTCTGTTTTGGAGTTGTTTTGCTTCATATTTATCCATCGCACGCGCTGGAAGCTGTGTGTGTGTGTGTGTGTGTGTGTGTGTGTGTGTATGTGTGTCACTGCGCACAAGGTTATTGTGATTTTCAGTCATCTGACACTAAAGCGAGCGACGCGACAAAACTTGAACGCTCTCATTATAATCAACGAAGTGTGAAGCGCGCGACCTTCGTTGATTATAACGGCAGCGTTCAGGCTTAAACGCGTCGCTCACTTTAAGTGTAGGCACGGTGTAACCCTCTTGTGTCCTTGTGTTTGTGTTCAGACAGCCTTAGAGACTATTTCAGTAAATTCGGGGAGATCAGAGAATGTATGGTGATGCGCGACCCCACCACCAAACGCTCCAGGTAAACACACGTGCTTCATTTTCTCTATTTTTCGCTGTCTCTTTTCTGCTGTCGTATGATGAGTTAAGGGCAGATCAAGAAAAACGGGAAAGAAAGCTGATTCATAATGCAATTTGACATTGAGTTAGGACTGTACGACCAGACCGCTATTCCCTATTTGCCAAATTATGTTACAAAGGACAAAGTACATTTGCAAATATATGACAGAGCCAGGCAATGCACATTATATTATAGATGTGTATATAAGTCTTTTCCACATTAAATCTGAAGGGGGGAATCCATGACCTCCCTATATTGGAGAAGTGACCCTAATAAGGCCAAAAACCATATAAGCGCATTTTCGTTATTTTGAAATGCAAAAATACAAAGCATGAGAGGAATTGTTTCATAGAAAATATCTGCTATCTGCCACTGTAGAAGTAGCATCAAAACTTTTCTGTTCTGAGACTTTTTAAAATAAATAAATAAATAAAATAATTTGGTAATGAAAGTGGCTAAATATTGCAAAGAATTTTTTTAATTAGGAGATTAATGCAACCTGTTATTATTTATTTTCTTAATTATGTAGCGCTGGAGTGGTGGTTTCAAAGAGATGCAGCAGAACAACTAAATGAATTAGATGTGTTTGTAACCATATTAAAAAAAAAAATGAATGCCCTGACTGTGTATAATTCATAAATACAATTTTTATTTTTGTCAGACCGAGCTCCTAAGGAATGCTGCAACTTCCTATTAAACCCACATAGGCTAAGAACCCATTCAATGTCATAAAAAAAGGCATTAATTCACTATGCTCAGAACACAATTCATGAACTTTACCCACTTACACTGAGAAAAAATATACAGATATAAGGCACCAGGCCTATAAGGCCTCACAAGCTTGTTGCTTTAGCAAAGAAACGTGTTTGGTTATAGTTAAATGGGTGCTGAAAAATGTCTTGAACTTAATTTTGTCAGTTTCTGATGTTTACATTACAGATGAATATAAAATGTTCTTTTTCTTTTCTATTTATAATAATGGTCTTTAAATTTATATTTGGGTGGGCTTAAAGGGTCACTTGCCCTGTAAATGTGCTATAAATGACTGGCCAATATTTTCAGAGTGTATTGTATTTTGTACCTGTGTATGCAGTATATACTATGTTTATCATTAATCAAGGGCATTTGAACAATTTGAAAAGTGTAGCAGCGATATAAGGCATTGAATAGTTCTCACAAAAAGTGGAAATTTCTAAATGTGTCATAATGATTGCAACACCCCTGCCTTCACTGAGCGTATCAGCAAATATTCAAGAGCGCTTTGTATGCTGTCACAATTTTTCTGCCTCTCCTGTGAAGTTATCTCCTGACCTTCACTGTGTTGTGTGTTTTTGTTTCACAGAGGGTTTGGCTTCATCACGTTCGCAGATGTTTCCAGTGTAGATAAAGTCTTAGCTCAACCACACCACGAATTAGACTCCAAGACGGTATGTATCCCTTCATAACGTTTGGTTTTTGTAACTGTGAGAATAGAGAGTGTGTATTGAAACAGATGTCATTCAGATGAAGTTCTTTCCCACAGAGTTTTTCATTTCCTTTCCCATCTTCTGTTTATTTCCTGCTTCTTTATTAAAAAGTTCATTTTTTTTTGAGCTTGAGTGGACTGAGAGTTTTACGTACTTGCATATCAGGGCTTAACAATAAGGATAGCCTAAGGCCAGTGTAAACGAGTTTGGAATTGCCACTTACTATATCGGGCCACAGGGCTCTACAGTGTGACCATTTCAGTTGCATTTGCTATAGAAAATCATTGCATGAGACTGTAAAATTATTTTTTAGGAACACTAGTGCGACCGTCCCAATCAGGCCCGGTTCTAAGGGGGTGCTAGAGGGTGCACCCTCAGCTGAAATTGATAATAGCATATTAGTGAAACCGTTTTGGCAAACAATCCAGTGCGTATTTGTGTTTGCATTCACGAGACTGTTAAAGGTGTCTATTTATAACAAGTTTTGCAGTGTTGAGCAATGTAGCCAATTACAGACATATCTATTGATTTCATGAATGCAGTGGCCAATCAGAGGTGTTTAACTTAGTCAGAATCCATTCACTTCTCAAAATGCTGGATTTTATGTCCGGTGCTGAGTTCTGCACTCACGAACCCTCTCATTATAACAAATAAAGTGTAGACTTGATGTAAATAAGAGATTAATTGTGCAGTGTAGACAACTTAATTGATTTTTACCAGAAGTTTGTGAGATTGCGAAGAACTGAGATAAGTGACAGCTTTGTAGTGATTTTAAAGGAAGGGCTCTTTGTGCGGTTTCTAGGCTAAATATAATGCGTTCAGAATTTGGATAAAAGGCCCCTTGTTTTTAAAATTTATAGTATATGATGTAGTTAAGCATTATCACAAGAGCAAGACTACTGTTTTCCTCAAATATCAGCACGATTGCAAATGTTCTGTTGGTTTATTAAACTTTTATAACAGTTTAACAGTTTTATAACTTATAAACCCCCCCCACTCATTGCATCCAAAATCGAATAACTGCAATTGACGCTGGTAGGTCACTTGACTGTAACAATATGGCAGATGTAGTACATCCGAAATTCATTCATACTTCCAACATTCATACTATATAGAACATAGTTTTTTAATCGTTGTGAAGTAAATTCAAATTGAAATGTAGTAAAAACTCAGACTGTATGAGATTTCGGATGCAGTGAGTCACTTGCTTTGTTCCTAAATGAATCAGCCGTTTTGAACGAATCGATTGAATGAAAGATTCAGTGACAAAGACGTTGACAAGCCGCCATCTATTGGTTGTTTTAATTTCAATTTAAAACTATAATTTCAGTTATTTTAATCAATTAATATTTTTCTATTTAAACTTTATTTAAAACATTAATCTCATAACGTTGTTACTATGAATTTAAATGGATCTGTGCCACTCTTTTTTTTTTTTAATTTTTTTTTTTTTTTATAAATGTTGCTTTTCTTAGATTGCTTGCTAGACAGACATCTAGTTTAACTGAAAGAGCCCTCAGCCGCCATCTCATGCTCGCTGGATTAAGGATTCCTTGTATTTCATGGAATTAAAGAAGATTAGATACTATTTTTATAGTGGCCTAACAGTATTTTTACAAAAAATTGTCAGCCCTTTCTTGCACATGTTAAAACTCTCCAGCTGGACCCAAGCTCTGTAGTTTGACTCTGATCACTCATACCCCCAAAGGCACTTATTACATTACTGGTCTTTTGTTGCTTGGATAACATTTACTGGTTGATTAGTGTGTAACCCTTTAAAAAATATATATTTTTTGTCTTATTACTATTATTATTTTTATTAGTGTATATACATTTTATTTTAAAGGGTCTACATATAGATTTCAGAAACCCTTGTTTTTAGTGACACCAGGGGTCATTGAATTAACTGCAGCTAGAAACTTATTGCTTGTGCTTGCACACACTCCATAGTGACATGAGCAATCCTTGGTCAAAACAGTGACTGAATGTGATTCACTGACATCATGTCTGCTTTCATAGACAACCTTGGAAGTAGGGGATGGTCTAATTTAAGTTTCATTGCAAGCTGTTCACACATTGGCAATAAAATAAAAAGCGGTCAATACACGAAAATTCTTACATATATAGCCTCTTTAAAATAAAATGAATACATTGAAATGTTTGATTTTAAGACATTTTGTTTGCTTTTTTTGGTACTATGTTGTATCGCCACTCAACGTCTCTGAAGTAGTGTGCTGTGTGCATGTGATTGAGGAGTGTGCAGGGTAGAAATTCAACTGAATTTGCATTAAATCTGGTTGTTTTAACCAAGATTATGCTGCAAGATTTCCACTACATTTAAGTTCCCTGTTATAGTCTAACCTGCCATTTTGCAAATTTCCAGTTTGTTTCCTTTAATTCCTATTAATTTTTATATATACATTTCCGTTAATTCCCATGGAAAGTTTCCATCTATGAAAATTCCTGGAATTTACAACACTAATCAGCCATAAAACTGAATGCTGTGTGTTCAAATGAATTTGCCATTTGTGTAGATGGTGTTTAGACCGACATTCACTTAAGGACTGAAGATGAAATGTGTCTTTTCCTTGTTTATCTGGGAAATAACTCAAAGATAACTGTTATAACCTTATCTGATCTCATTCTGAACTGAAGGGACACCTCAGGATTTCCCCTTTCTTTCCTTTCACAGCCACCTGAGACTCACCCACATGGATTTGATGTTTGCACTCTTTGCATGTCTTCATATAGTAAACTTGCATTCTTCTATTGCTTGAATTAAAAACTTAGTTTACTCCGCTCAATTCCTGTACTCCGTTTGATTTTGAATCTGTACACTACTGAACAGTGAAGATACTGCAAAAAATGACCCCTAGAGTGTTAAAAATGTAAGCATTCATAATGGAAATATATAGTTACATCAGTCAGTGCTGGCATTCTGAAAATGACACTTCTCTGCTGTGCGTTGATTTCTTTAGTATGTTTAGTTTGTGGGGAAAAAAACAACAACTTAAATGTCAGACAAACTACGCCGAACACCTGGAGCGACTACACCACACGCTGTCTTCTATGCTCCAGAAACGTTTGCGTGTCTGATGCTGTCTGTAAATCTGACGGTAATGAATAATTACGACTGGCAGTGAGGTTTCAGGGCTGTGCTGTGTGTCGCTCGTATTCAGCTGAAATCAGATTTCTGTGAGCTTTTTATCGCAGTGGGGGGTTGTTATCTCGTCTCCTGCAATCAGTGCTGAGTTTTGTACAGTGTACAGGAACAGTAAACACTTTGAGTGATGTCTTTTTAAAGAGAAACTTTTGTTGGAGGATACATCTACCAGGCGTATTTGAAAAATCATAGGCTATAGAGTTGTCTAAACCTAGATGGCATTTTTAGGAAGAGACGCAGTGTTTTTCAGAACACAGTAAGCAGTTTTGGAAGATTTTAGTTGAAAGCTGGTTTAGGTTTTGTTTTTTGTAAGGAATGAGTTTCACTGGTCCTCTTTACACTTGTATCCGTCTCAGGTGATCCAATCACAAGTGCTTAGGAAAGTCAGATTGCTGTTTAAACCTGGTATAAACATGTTTAAAATGCAACTCTTGTGAGTGGTTTTCAAAGGTAAAAAAATAGTAAAAATAAATAAATAAAATGGACTTTTTGAAATCTTCAGGACTATATGGTTAATTTAAAGAGGACCTATAATGCCCCTTTCACAAGATGTAATATAAGTCTCTGGTGTCCCCAGAATGTGTCTGTGAAGTTACAGCTCAAAATACCCTACAGATCATTTATGTCTTGTCAAATTTGCCCCATTTGGGTGTTTGTCCCTTTAAATGCGAATCAGCTGCTGCTCCCAGCCCGCTTTCCAAAAGAAGGCAGAGATTTAACAGCTCGCGCTTTGGTTGCTCAACAACAACAACAAAGCTGGAGAATCTCTTGCAGCCAAAATGATGATTGTGAGTAACTGTTTTCAGCCTTACATTTTTCAAACCGGAGTCTGAAACTGTTAGAGAGACTCGGTAAAAAGTTAGAACTTTTAGAACGCAACTGGACGTTTCTGAATGGTTAGTGGATAAATTTATGCAGTTTGTGTTGAGTTGATTGAACTCATTGACTAGCATATGTCATCATGTTAATCTTTTGTGCAAATCCAGAGTTGAATCGAACCTTGTTTGTGAAGCAGTCTGGCGTAAATTGACGGCATGGCAATAACACTCTACAATAACAACTCTTCCTCTTCTCTAAAGCAGCCCAACATGGCCTCACCTCCTTTGTTGCATGTTCTTGGGGACAGGGATTATGTAAATTTTGGGGTTTGTGATGTCACCAACCCGGGAAGAAGCTTTGTTGTAGTCCCTACCAGCCATTTGTTGTAGCCCTTAAAAAGTGATTTCTGTAAAAGAAAATATCTCACTTTGCATTGAACTTTGAGCGTTGTAACTTTGCAGATGTTGTTTATGCTAAAACATCAACAATAAACACTAACTAAAGTTTAAAAAGTGAAATCATAATCAAGGACCCCTTTAAGCATTGAAGCTGCTCAGAGCACTTTACAAATGCAGTGTGGTAGTTTTTTGACTTCTAGCTAAAGTGGTTTTAGTAATCCAATCGCAAAATGCTTTGTGCTTGTATTTAGCGCTGACCGCTTGTGATCGGATCAGCCAAACAGGATGTTAATACCAGATGTAAACCACTATTTGTAAGCAATAAAAGGCTACTAACACATTAAACTGCTACTGCTGAGATGGGAGAAGCTCAGTAATTGCTTCATCTGGAAATACACAGGACTTTATTTACACAATGTGTGCTCGAGTCTAAATTACATATTGGCTTAATAACTGCTGTCTGCTGTTTGATTTCGATTATCACTAGGTTTTAAGATTTTTTTTTTTTTTTAGATGTCTGTGATTAGTTTGTTTGACTGAATGGCTGGCACCACAATACCAGCAGTGGTAGCAAAAATGTTTTGTACTAATAGGCCTAATTAGTGATGACCTCTAAGGACCTGACCCCATAGATGCAGTTTATTGATTTCAATGGATATCTGATCAGACAACTGGATCATTTGCAAATGCATGAAAACTCAACTCAAAAACCTACATCAGATTGTTTTGACGCCTTTGTTTATAGACCCAGTACACGCATAAATGTTGCTCAGTTTATCCGGGCATTTATCAGAATGGGATGTTTGCTCTCAGGCTGTATGGAAAAAGACTTCTAATTTCTACTGATTTGAAATTCAAAGCGTAATATTGTTTCTGCTCACACAGGCTTGTTTCTATGGAGTAATTGAGGTTGAATTGGTTAAGCCTCAGGCTAATTGCTAAAACGAATCGCTACATGAAATTCATCACAGAGAAGGTTTCCATACCCAGGTGTTACAAAATCCATCTCTCTAATTGACCTGATTTGGGGAGATAACAATCACAGCTCAGTCAAATGGAATTTTGGGAGAATAAAAGGTTTAGTTCAGTGGACACCAGTGTCATTTCAGAGAATAATTACAACATGAGAGGCACAGTGAATTGACATATCTATATTTAAAATGGCCAACATATACAAATAGACAACACACACATATAGACAAGGTTAAAAAATGACTGCTAAGATTCTATCCAGCAAGAAACAGTCTGTGTGTGTGTGTGGGATTTATTTAGAAAGGCTCTGTGTCTGTAATGATACACACTTATATGCTGCAGAGCCCTCAGGCAAACGTTCAAATCTACACTAGGAGTTTTGCTACAATCTAAAGCCTTTGCCTTGCTGAACATGGACAAGTAATTTCCTGCAAGAGCCCAATTTCGATCTGTTTATGTTTTTCCTCTTGACTACGTCTGCTTGTATGAGATTGTTTGAAACTCCTCTTTATAGGAGGCTGTATTAAGGCTGAGGCAAGACAGTGTGACACTGGAGCATGAAATAGTTTCTCTGATAATTCTTTCTGTCTGCACACCTTCAGCAGATGGAGCACAAACTGAAATTAACAGGATGACAAGCCAAAGAGTTAATGACTTTGTTCCAGTATGACCCATCCATGCTCCAAATGGTGTTGGATGAAAGAGTGTATTAAATTTAGGTTTGGATAACTGCATTCAAATATGACTTTGTTTTTCTAATCATCATTCTTTCTCTTTCTTTTTCTGTTTGTGCACAGATTGATCCTAAGGTCGCCTTTCCTCGACGCGCCCAACCCAAGGTCAGAATTTTATAACTTTTACTTGACGCTGACATTGTTTTGCTTTTGCTTAAGCATTTTTATATATATACATTTATTTATTTATTTTTTGTGGTGCAGACCTGTGCACCATAGTGTGGGATATCAATTATGTGGTCGGTCAGTGATGCGTGTATCCATCTGAAGTGATTTGCAGGGATTGGTGGGTAGTGCTCTTAGTTGTCAGCGTGTCCGTCTCTTTTGTGCTAATGCAGTTCTTCTTCTTTACTCTGTAAATTGGTCTAAAGCTCAAAGTGTCCGCCCAAGTGCCGTCCACTCTGGCAGGTTCTTTCTTTTTTGTCCCACAACAAATACTGATCAATAATGGATTTTTTTTTTCTTGGTTTTGATTGCCTCACAGATTAGTTTTTTCTGCGCTGAACGGCTCCGGTTTTAGACAAGAGGAGAGCGCTCAGATCCAGGACATGTCTTCGAAGTCTGTTGGCATGCATTTCCAAAATTTCCAGACAGTTCTTTCCCCTTCTTTATTTGCCAGTTTTGGTCCCTTAACCTTTTCTCTTGCAACATCAAGAACGGCTCAGACGTTTCCCCCCCTCCTCAGGTCCCTGGATTCCTGTTGAAACAAAGAAAATACATTTTGCTCCAAGGCAGCACTGTTATTTATTTTTTATTTTTTTGGACCCCCTAAACAATATGAACTCTCCTGCAGATGGCAGGTTATGAGAACTGAATTGTCAATTTCAAGGAGACATGGAATGGTTTCTCTCTCTTGTACCCTAGCATCCTTTTTGCAGTGTCTTTTTTTTCTTATATCACAAAGATAGATAAAGAATAATGTACTGCTGTTGTTTTTTTGTAAGTAAACGTAAAGCTGAGTGCATAAGTGCAGAAAGAACTGTGTTTATTTTAGTGTGAAGCAGAGAACATGGATTTTAAGGGATCTTAAGGCAATAGGATTAAGGCAGATCTATTGGCATTGCACTGGCTCTTTTTCTGTACATGTAAAATTGATTTTCGACCGCAAGCAGCTAATCGTTCTTGTCACACATCTTGCCTGCACTCTGCCTGAAAGCTAGTACTCGTGTTTATTTCTCAGTGTGAGGTCCATGTCTGCTGGAGCTGAGACTTTTTAAAAAAAGTTTTAACATGATTGCTGCTCTCCTGTTGTTTATGGACCTTTTATAGTTGTCCTGTGTTATTGCAGTTTGAAGTTTGAGAGGTTTGTATTTAGGTTAAGAGAAATGTTATCATCTGCACTATGTTTGGATTGAGAGTTACAGATGGGTGTGGTGACGTTAATGAGACTTAAGCAATGGAATTCTGTTTTGGGTTTGTAATTCCCTTGTGATGTCGTGAGTGATGTCATTTACACATAGCAAAGTTGGCAAACTCAAAAAATTTGAGGCAGTCAGTCAAGTTTTAGAGAATTTAGAGAAGTTTTTAAGAATTTCAAAGTTTAAGTAAGCAGAACTGGCGGATTTTTATTTAGTACTCATACATTTTAATTGTTCTTAACTTGAAATGTTAAGTACACTAATTCATACATTTAACTTAAAACTATCATGTAACCTCAGTGTAAACTTAGCTAGCTATAACAAGCTAATTCAGAAAATGCTAACTTGCTAATTTGTTAACATGTTAACAATAGCATGGTATAGCACTTGCTGAATGTGTACAGCAATATAAAGCATTTACCATATTTGCTCTCAAGCCGCATGCACCACTTGTCACAATAATGGGAACTCTCCAAAGACCCACATTTAACAGAAACTCTTCTAAATTAACATAACAAAGCATTAATCACTACTAAATCTCCCCCTTAACATTAATCTTGCACAAAAAAAACAAACAAACAAACAAACAAAAAAAACATTATATAACACTTTAGCATTTACTCTCCCTTTCGAGTGCCATGTGCAAAGCATACTGGGAAATAGAAATCCCAGCCCAGTTTCAGTTAAACTTAAGTTCATCTAAATTAAAAGAAATAAGTTCATAAAACTAAAAACAATGAAGCAGTTCACTTAACTTAAAATATATCACTTCTGTGAACTTGAAAGAAAAAAGTGCTAAATACTCATAAAAGTTAATTTGACTAATTTGTTTAAATTTTGTCCTACTTAACCCAATTAATTATTTTGATCGTTAGGGTGTAGCTGTTGTGTCTGAGAATGTCTGCGTAACATGGAAGACTGGCTGTTCTCTCTTTTCCTGCAGACATTAATGTCTCAGAAATGAGCTTGTCTTTGGTAGCCAAAGTGACCGTTGTCTCCTGAGATTTTTCCCAGCCAACATTTGTTGCCGTCGTTGTGCCACACTGTGATATCACAACAGATCATGGCGTGTCCCGACATGATTTTAATTGCCACTGGGACTGTGGCCTCTTGTGTCGTTAAAAGAGCTTTGAAAGCTTGTTATGGAAATGGCAGCTAGTCACGAGTCTCTTCAGAAGAGGTGACCAGCGTGATTAACGTTTTCCTGTCTGCCTCATTAGCATGTGCTCACTGAGAACCGCCACTCAGCTTTAAGTTGTCCCTGATTACTAGAACTCATGTAAGATAGCCATACAAGACATCGATTTTTAAGTAGTTTCATTTTAGGGTCATTCCTGCCTTTAACAAGAATGGAATAGGTCCAGAAAAGTCCAGTGTTTCTTATTGGATACTAAACATTTTAATGTAATTATATTAGGTGTTGCGAGTTTTGTTGTATAGTCATATGAACATAACTTCGAGGTCGAGACTTTTTTTTGACCAATTCATTAAAATGAACAGATAATTATTAATTATTATAAATTTTTCTTTATATTTTATCATAGTTGTACAGCTGAGCAGATACTTTAATTCTGGCTGACATGCAGTACACATGTATATTGAAATTCATATCAGAAAAATTCAGAAAAATGCCTTCCCTAGTTTTACAGACATTTTGAATGCACGAACTACGCATTCTGATTCAGACATTCCTGATTTTAATCACTTTCTATTCTTGACCATTTTTTTTTTTTTCCTCTTAATTTTGGCAATAGATGGCCTGTTAAATGAGTAATCTTGAGATGAGTCCCTGTAGTCGTCCAATTTGACTCTCATATGCTGAGATTATATTATACACTTGACAGGTGATTTTTATAAAATATAGTTTAATCACTATCTTCTCAGTTCTTTAAAAGATTAAGGCAATTATCAAGTTTGATAAAATGGTGTTTAATTTTCCAATAAAAGATGATACATTTTCAGCAGATTCTGAATCTTCAAATATTCTTGCATTGTGTCCTAACCAGAAGCAATGCAATAAGATTCCACCAACAACCAATGTGTCTGTCCATACCAGATGCGACTACAAGACACAACAAATCATAGCCAATCAAAAGTGTGTGCAGGCAGGCTGCAAGTGCATATGGCGCACTTGCTAAGAAGTAGATAAGTACATAAAATAATAAATACTAAACAATTTTAACATTATTGGAAAGACATACTGAGTGACTGATATAATCTTTGTCATAGAATACACTTGTTTGTAAACACTGAGTCAGAGCTGCATGATTCTGGATAAATTGAGAATCATAATTTTTTGTTTCCACCAGAGAGAACGATTCTCCCACAATTCTGAACAGAGCTAATCAAAATAACATTTAATTTACTAGAGGTTCTGACAAAACGTTAATTGCTGCAGTCTAATAAAGCACATAATCAGTACCTGAAATTATCATTGTCATAGTTTGTACGTTCTTGTTCCAGCCACAGAAATGGAAACCATTTTTAAATAGAATCCCCTGTCACTTGTTGTGTAAGGATGTTGCAGCTGGTTAGGGCAAAAACATGGTGAAGATACGTTTTATCGCATGTAGGGCTGTGCTGTTAAACTTGACAAACCTTAGTGCACCGGCGGTGAACGAGTGAAGCACAAAACTCTGTTTACAAAAGAAATAATAGGTTGGCAATTAAATGTTACAGTCATGTCAAGGAAACATTTGGATTCATGCCGAATGAAAGGTACGCAAGCCCATAAATTTAGGCTTTGTCGGCTTTGTAATCAGTTTTGTGATCTAGTCACCGGATTATCAGCGAATTTATTATTATATTCGCATTCTTTACTGTGGTAAAGTAGAAAAACCTTTTTGCTTGGACATCAAATTCTGTTTATCACAGTTTTTTTTGCTTGTTATTAGACTTTTGTAAGGCACATCAAGTTTATTTGTATAGTGCATTTCTCACACGCTGGTGATTTTTAGTATTGCTTTCTCTGGCAGCGCAAAATCAAACACAGCCTAAATGTCTTGCCCCTGTGGAAGATAAAATTCGCTCTTCAGACCTTAACATCAGGAGAAACATGAAGATATTAGGAAAGAGATGGTCTCTTTCCTGCTCATGTCCCACATCCCTCTCAAAGTGCAGAGCGGTAAATGACGCATCTTTCTGGGGAAATATAAACAAATGTTTTTTAAATAATGTTTAACTTTCTTATATTATTTAGCTTTATCATTATTTACTGATATTAATTTCAATGTTTTACTGGCTGTAGTGTCATTTCACTGACGGAAGTGCAAAAATAAACACGCACGTTGGTTACGAAATGGATGATATAGAGTCTTGTTAATTTTTAAAAAATTTTTAAAATATATTTTATATACCTTATTTTATATTTCAAAGTGTTATATATGACGGAATATATAATATAATATAATATACAGATATCCCTACCCCCCCCAACCACCGTACCACCGCCGGTAGTTGGTGGTAAAGATCGCATGTCGTGGCATTGCATCTGGTTAGGACATGGTGTATGAAGTTGTTCATGAACTTTTGAGTCTTCCTGTTTTTCCCCTTTAAAACCATTAAAGGCAGCAGGAAATGACAGCTGATCTCTATTTCTCTCATCAATGCTTTTACTCTCTCTATTTGAGTCATTTTTTGGTTAGGTCTGTCACAGAACGGGACTCCTGCAGCTGCAGCTGTTGCGTGCATGTTACAGTTTTTCAAGTGAAACTCTCAGTTCTGTTTCCATCTAAAAAAGGCACCCTGAAGTGTAAACACAGCCCTTCAGCAGTGCATGTGTCTAGCTCGTGTGGGTTTTAGTTAAGAAAAGAAATGCACTTTAAAAATGGCCCTGCAAAGCAGACAGGACGCCCATTGACTTTTTCACAGAAAACAAGAAACAATCCGATATCTGGCAAAGGCAGCCAGGATCATCGAGAGGGAAAAGTCAATCAATCAGCACAGAGTTGATGGGATCACGGTATCAGGACACCTCACTCTCACCTCATGGCAAAAAAGATCGTAACGGCTGCAAACAAGCGGTGGAGGGAGGGTGTAGTAGGTTCTGATGTGAAATGGCCTGTGGAAGAGTGATTGCAGATTGTAGATCTTATAGGAGAATGTAAATTTAGTGGATGAGCTCAGTTGGAGCCGTGGCCTATGGGTTAGCTTTCTGACACAAAGTACTGTGGTGCTTATGCAGGCTTATATCTCCTTCCCATCATTCCCTGCCCCTTCGTGAATATCTCTGTCAATAAAGTGGCAAAAGGCCTGTAATAAAAACAGTTTGGAGATGTGATGTGTTAAAGGGATAGTTTACCATCACCAAAAAAAAAAAGGAGAGAAAAATTGGTCACGACAGACCGAAATTACGAATTTTTTATTTTTGGGTTAACAAGTCACTGTAATGATGTTAAAGGCTCAGGGAAGGAGGAGGTGGGAACCAGCAAACTATCAACGTAACACTTTAATCACCAAATAAACAAACACAATAAAATGAAAGTAAAACGGCAGCCTTTCATGGATGACTGGCAAGTAAAATAAAAAAGCAAAACTACAACATAAGGTCCCAGGCCTGGTCCTGTCTTGTCTTCCGCTGTCGTCACTCCTCCTTTTATCCTTCCGGAGCTCCTCCGTGGGACTCGAGACTGGTGTGACGCTTATTAACACTAGCAGCACTGGCCTCACTCTGTTTCCATGGCTCTAGTCCCCTTCCCTGCTTGCCACAATCACTTTAAGAATTTATTTCTAAGCTCAACAGACTGACCAATCACTCTCTTTCTGTAGTGATTCTCACATCTGTGTTATCGTTCACCCCATCTTGAGGTTCTTTTGTTGTAGTTTGTGGGTGCACCTGTTATGGATTTTCAGTAACACTTGGCTTAAGATGGGGTTCAGGGTCTCTACTGCTTAAAACTATTCCTACTGTGCATACAAAGAGAACATGGTGTCTGCTAATCAGGCTGATCAGTCTGCCTGGACTCACTGTACTGATGAATCATGCTCAGGCCAGCACACAATCTGCAGAATTTAAGGCTGACATTCACAAAGTCCCACACTTCCCCTGGCCTCATTTTTTTGTTTGTTTGCTCAAGATACAGAATTTGCAGCCTATTTTAATCCCGCAATGTAAAATGTGAAACAGGATATTCAATAATTTTTTTTTTTTTTTTTTTTTTTTTTTTTTTTTTTGATGGGACTTGATTTTGATGGGACTGGATTGTGAAAAATGTACATTCCATACCACAATGGAGCCAGACCTAAGTGTCTAAATGAGTTTGCAAGCAATTGTGGAGGACTTTGCACTTTTGATGAGACTTTTTTACATGGAGACATGGAGGCTGAAAGTCAGGTTCACTCTTAAAGTTGAAATTAAAAATCATTGAATCTCTAAAAGCATCCATCCGTGCATCTTACATCAATGCATACGTTTCATTCTTCATAAAAAAAATAAAAAAAATTACTATGTATGTAATGTAATGTAATGTGTTGTTTCAACTTAAAGTAAGTGTTCATTCTTGATTTAAAATTATAAGTTTAGTTAACTTTAGTTTAGTTAATTTGGATGTTTATCTCAACAAATTAAGTTGTTATAACTAATTGCAGCAACTTTTTATTTTTTTTATTTTTACGGTGTACATATTATCCTTAATAAATTAATTACACAGAACTATGCAGGTTTTCATTACAGTAAATGTACACCGAAAATAAGTGCAAAAAGTCCACATATATGTAGATATGCTGTTTAACTTATCAGTAATGCATGTAGGAAGTTTTTCATATCTTACCAATATCATAAGATTCATATAAATGAGGCTGTACACTGTTGTTCTTTCTCTGTGTTCAAACGTACCTTCTGCTCTAATAAGATTGCTACAGTTCTGTGTCGCTGCTGCACCAGGACAATAAAGGCCGTTCAGATGAAAACAGGTGTGCAATGAATCTAGACGAGATAAAAGTGAAGGACAGTTGACTTTTCACTCTCATTCAGGCATGTAATAATACTGCAGTACTGTCCCACTCTGAGCTGGGTTGAGTTATTGTTGTCATTTAGGTGCCGGACAAACATTTGCATGCAATGTAAAATCAGCAAACCAGAGAGACAGAAATGATTTGCCTGTATGGTTACAGGGTTACTGTATGGTTACTCTCTCATTTTCTTCCCTCTCTCTCTGCCTGTCTGTCTCTCTTGTTTTTATTTTAGTAGTCATCTCCTCCTCTGCTGTGATCTTGCTATGGGCCTTTTCATCTGGTGTGTGTGTCAGTGTGTTGTTGTGCTATTTTAGTGGAGATGTATTTTGGAACTGTCTGTACGTGACTCATGATGTACATGACTCTGTCTGTCTTTCTCAATGTGAAGTGTTTGTGTTTGTATTTGTATTAGCACTTCTGATGCAGTCATCCTAAAGGTACAGTTCACCCCAAAACAAGTTGTCATCATTTACTCCCCCTCATGTTGTTCCAAACCTGTGTGACTTTCTTTCTTCTGCAGAACACAAAACAAGATATTTTGAAGATTGTATTTTAAAGATTGAAGATTTCTCAAAATATCTTATATTCTGCAGAAGAAATTAAGTCATACATGTTGGAGATGACATGAGGGTGGGTAAATGATGACAGAATTTAAAATTTTGGGTGAACTATCCCTTTAAGGCTATTCTGGCACAGGAACTACAGCCTTCACAAGGAAAGGCTCACCTTGGAGCTGATTTCATAGAACTGACTGTTTGTGTTCGATGGTCCACTCAGACTAGATACATGTGCTCAAAGACCCTTTTCAGAAGTCATTGTGCTCTAAGAGGTGGTATCATGCAGAGAACCAGTCTGGGGCTTTAATATCTCTGGGAAAGACTGTGGCTTGTGGTTTGAGATGTTTGAGAAACCCCAGTATGCCCCCAACACCATGGAAAGAGGAAGCGCCTCCAAACAGAGTTTTAGAGCAATTACACCCCGATCAATAGAGAGAGAGAGCAGCAATAACAGGACATTTCCACAACAGCAGGAGGGCACACTGAGAGAGCCTGATATCCGGCTGCTGGATTTGGGTTTATTAGATGGAGACGGGGGTTTAAGCCAAGATTTTGTCCAGTACACAGCTGCTCGATCAGCCCAGATAAAAGTGATGGACCATGGGACTGAACAAACAACTGGAGACTCTCTCTCTCTGTCTCTCTCTCTCTCTCTCTCTCTCTCTCTATGCTTTTGTTCTGTGCTGCTCACTGTAGATTTCTTTATTTTCTGAGGGGATTTCTGTTATTCAGAGGCTTTTATTTGTGCTAGAGAGAAAGGAATAGATTGTAGGCTGCTCTGGGCAGAGCCACCGGGTGATTGTCTTTGACAAGTCCTCTGTCAAATCAAAAGAAAAGTCATTGCTGTGTTTCCATATCTTATCGCATCTCTCAAATTAATCGAGGCCTGTTGAGAAGGACAAGTTTTACCCATTCAATTCTGTTTTACCATAGTTCTGGTTTTGTTTTGTGCCACTTTTTGTTTCAGCAAATGGTGCTGTATTTCTGCTTTCACCATAACCATAATTAAGGCCCTATCACACTAAGTCTGTGTAGCTATCTAGTGACAAGAAACTTTAATGAATGAGCTTCGGGGTGTTTTGTCAATCACTGAATTTCTGAGGTGTTAAGGTGTGGTTACTTTTACTGTATGTGGATTTTCATGGTCAAAATCAAGTCCTTTCAGTAGGAATCCACGCAATTGGGAATTTTGCTTGAGGCCAAAGGATTTTCCCATGCATATTTCACATCAGGTTCAAGTTGGACATGCAAATTCACCTCTTTGAAATAAAACTGCTTGGTTTATGAGCACTCTAAAAAGTAATTCAGGGGACCTGTTACCACAACTTAAATAAATGCATGGTTGTAAGTTGAAAAATTCAAATTTATTGTTTTAAATAAACCTTTTAAGTTGCAAACATTATTTTGTAGAGTTCTGTTGACATAATAATGTTGATCATTACATCAACTTAATATCGTCTGTAATTTAAACTCAAATTTCTGCATTAATTTTTTTTATGTACACTTTAAAAAAAAAAAAAAAAAATTAGGTTGTAGTAACTTAATAAAATTGTCTTGATAACTTTGGAAATTAGGCAGTGGATTTCTAGTTACCAGCATGGTTTGCATAGGACTGGATAAGGAGAATAAATGTTGAAATTAAGTGTTAATTTATTTGTTTTTAGTGAAGGGATAGACCGGTTAGTGTTTAATGCTATTATGTTTGACATTTAAAAGAGTTTCTGTAATGTTGAATTTTGTGGTTACCATTGTGCGGAAGAGTAGATACATGAAGGCAAACATTATATTAACTCTGTGCAATGACTGTGCTAAGTGACAAGTAATATCTTTCTTGTTCATTAAATATACATGTTAAATAAGTTATATTAGCATGTTCTATGATAGCTGTTGATTTGAGCTAGATAAGATTAATTGGTTCCAGGGCTACAGCTCTGGCAGTCAACTGAAATAGTAGTCAACTGAAAATATTTGTGTTTATGCAACAAATTGTTGGTGGAACTTAAATTCACTCAAAGTTGTCATAACTCAAATTGATACAAACTGATTGCGTTATTTAATTATTTATTTATAACATTATTTTTTTAGAGTGAGTGACTTCTGTGTGAGCCTGTGTAAACCTTTACAATTACCTGTTAAAATTATTTATGCCGTTTCTGGATTCAGTAAACATACACAGGGCTTAAAGTTTTTTGGCACCGTGCTGGATCTTCGGCGTGCGGCGTTTGGCTGTGGGGAAAAAAAAGATATCAACATTTTATTATTATTTTTTTTTAAATGTAGGACTATCACGTTCATGTTCATGAGTTCGTCTACCAATGGTATGAGAGGAACACAGCTTTCGCTCTCAACCAAACTAACATTACTAGCCAATCAGAAGTAGAATAGGGTGGGTCTTGGAAAATGTGTGGTTGAGAGATCCAGTCCTACTAACTTGGAGGGAGATAGGGGTGAAAAGCACAAGAATCGAAAATGGGCTACTTTTCCATAGACTGGAGCGAGACCATAGACGTCGAGCTGTCTTTTTCTTGGCGCTCTTTGGTGTGACAGATCGTTGTAGTGCTTCAGTTCATGCAGAGCACACGTGAACCGATCATTCTTCACTTTACTAGTTACAACACAAAATAAACACGAATGAACATCCTCAGGTATGTTGAAAGATACTGTACAACTTACCGAAATCATATGTCACATGCAATCGATTTAATCTGTGTTTCAACCATGGAAACGCATCAATAAAACAACTTGTAAAAAGTCACATTTACCATCACATTTACCTCAGAAAAGCCGTTCTTTGTCCAAAAACTCATTAGTCAGCTACAAAAATGAACTTGGGAGAGGAGCATTTTGCACTATAGGCTATTGCATATTCATTGTATTTGTACTTAACATGTGCTTCAATATTGAATGTATAAATCTGTTTTATGACAGCCACCATTTAAATGTTTAGACCTAATGTTACATAAAAAAAACAAGTAGAAACAATTGTCATTAAAAAATTATTATAACGTTATAAAAACATACTTATATGTAATTTTTATATGCAAGTAGCTTACAAATCAATTAATTTTAACCTTTAATATTATAATGATGTACACACATGAAAAAATACTATAGTAATTTAAAGTAAATACTATAGTGTTTTTGAACCATACTATAGTAAAGTACTTGAAATAATTTGTTGTGGTAATTCTATAGTTGCTGTGGTAATATAACAACTATAGTAATATAAACAAATTGCTTTACTCAATACTGTACTAAGTTTTCTACAACTAATAGGGTATATTATACTACAATACAATACACAGTTTACTGTAGTAAAAACTAAAGTATACTACAGTCTTTATTAAAGTTTATTAGTTCTATAGTTAATATTACAGAATGCTGAAATCCCCCCCCCCCCCCCCCCCCCCCCCCCCACGACTGAATTTTTTTTTTTTTGCTATAACCCATGTATACACTATGTCCATGTTTTCAGGCTACAACTGAAACTTTATTCTCTCGTGTTCTGTACCTGCTGTTAAAATCTCTCCCTCTCAAACAAAAGACAAGATTCAGTTTTCCTGTCTTGCAGAAGTGCTGCCTTAATGAAATCAGTTGGTCTAACGGATTAATTAGTCTGGCTGGACGTTTGCTCATTCAGTCCTGAGAGAATTGGAGAACTATGGCTGAATGATCGATGTGGAATCGGGTCGTCTCTAGCCCTCTGTAAACTCAGAGGTGATTCGCTCATACTTTCTCTCTGTGTGTTTAACAGGTTTAGGCTGCAAATCAATGCAAATCTCTTTGCATGAGTCTGAAACGTCTTTTTAAAAAAAAAAATGTTTTATGCTTTCTGCCATTGTAGCTGGTGTTAGATGCATTCAGGCTTTCAAATAAGATTTAACCAGTACACCATGTAGATGTTGCTTGCTTAAAGTATAGGCAGCTTCACTGACTATGTGCGCATTCTAGTTTTGTCTCATCACACCATATAGCGTATCCCCTTGAGGTTCGGCATTAGTGATTTTTATGATAGCTAATAGCTTAAAACATACAAGGATTTTTTTCTTAGTATAGTACAATACAGATGTTAATACTTCAGCATGTTAACCTTTTACATAAATAAAAGAACACTGTGGGTGTGAGAACTCACTGTGGACCGCAGCTGAGAACCTCGGGTGAACAAATCTTCTGAATGAGCTCCCAACAGTTTCTCTCCCTATGCGCGGACAGAGAGATGAGGAGTTTCATGGAGAGAGACCGTAAGACATAAAGAGCCAAGCCGAGCTCTGTGTTCCAGCAATGAGGAGAGCTGCCGATCAGAGGGTTTATTTAGTCACAGGAAACTGCTGTGTCCTCAGGTACATGTATTCTTGGGTTACACACATACAGATGGTCCTGTATCTTATGAGTTTGGCTAACAGGGCAGGGATTCATGTTTTCTTGAACGCACTCAGGTTGATCTAGTTGCACAGGAATGAAACATGCTGTCGGTAAAGACAAGCATCAGCTGCACAGTCAGGGTGGAGATAACTATTGCTTTCCCCTCCCTCTCACAGAGCCAGAGTTTTGACTAGCAGCATGTTTAAGTTCATATTGCAGCTTATTCTGGGCAAGAACTGCCCACTTAGACAGGAAAAATCTGTTTAGCTGACATGTAAAGAAATTTTTTTTTTTTTTTTTTTAACATTGTACTTAGTTACAATCAAAATTATTCAACCCCCTTAACCTGCAAGACATTTTGCTGCTTCATCAAAGGCATCAGTAAACTATTGTACAAAGTTTATTAATACACATTTGAGTGATTCTGAGAATGTAAAGTTGATGAAAAATGAAAAAAATCAAAGTGGCTCTAAACGTGTACAAAATTATTCAACCCAACAAAAGTCAAATTTTGTGCAGAATGTTTTATTCTTTATAACCTCCATTAAAGGCACTGTATTACTAAAATAATCTTTTATATTTTAATGTATTTTGAAATGTAATTTGATCAAGTCTTCAGTTTTAAATAAACCTTCAGAAATTATTCTAATATGCTGATTTGGTGCCAAGAAACATTTCTTAGAATTATCAATGTTGAAAACAGTTGTGCTGTACATTCTAATAATGCGCATATATATAATATAATATAATATATTATATTATATTATATTATATTATATTATATTATATTATATTATATTATATTATATTATATTATATTATATTATATTATATTATATTATATTATATTATATTATATTATATTATATTATATTATATTATATTATATTATATTATATTAATTATATATGTGTGTATATAAACAACAGCATTTTAAAAGAGCAATAAAACCCAAACAGGGAGATCTCTGATTCATGTGTGTGCATGAGCTGTTTGTTTGCTGCTGTTCAGGACGGATGTGAGATGCAGTCCTCTGTGAGGGGATCTATTGATTCTGCTGCCCAGTTCAGCGATAGTCATGTTCAGGCCTGTGTGTGTTTTGAATTGATTCTGGATGCCATCGCTGTTTGTTTTATGTGCTCTGTGTAAATGTGTTTGTATGTTTCTGTTGTCTATGTATTGTCTTTGCTGGCTGCATCATTTTTGCATTTTCTGTCTCTCTCTCTCTGTATGTGTCTCTAGGAGTCAGAGTCAGCAAAGCTTTATTAGCATGATTGAAATTTACAGTATTGACAAAGAGTTTAACATACTCATAATGCAGAAATAGACTATAGATTTTGTTTTACTAAATTTGATGATGGCTAGCAAAAGATGAGCATTCATATTATTTCTGCAGTTCAGTTAAGGACATCATCTGGCATTTCTTAGTGCAAACAGATCCACTGCACAGGACAAAAATTAAGCAAACTACATAAGAGAGATTGAAACTGATTGCCATAGAGTCACACAGACACTCCGTTTCAGGCATGATCCATATATGAAATTATGTAATTGTTATGCATTATGTAGTTAACTTAGCCCTAATAGAAAATAAGTGAAGTAATAATAGAAGTAGAGGTCGACCGATAGTGGATTTTAACGATAACTAGGTTGGACCACGCTGGCCGATAACTGATTAATCAACCGATAGTTTCAAAATGGATACTGAATGAAAACAAACATGACAAACAAAATAGTGCTTGAATTTATTACAAAAATTGAATTGTCATTAGCGTTAAATATGCAACTTTGTTGCATAACTAATGCATAAAAGCAACCAGTTGGATATAAACTAATGCAAATAGATGTTAGCAATCATAACATTAAATATTTGGGTCGGGCTTGTGTGTGTGTTTATCACATTGTTTTAACCGCTTGAGGTACTACTAATGTTGGCGTCCTCTCAGCCTCGACGGCAAACATACTGCTGTTCTCCACTAATGTAGCATCTAGTCAACAAATTAATTACTTTATAATAATATGAAAACACGTACAATACTGTACTGTTTACATACTGTCTGTCTGTTTTAAATCCGCATCTGAATTGTCCCGGTCTGTGCAGCGCGCAGTCTTACGTGTCAAAACAAACTCCACAAGGCATCAGTGATAGTTTTTTTTTATTTTGCCTCTAGAGGCTGCGCTCATACTGTATAATGAAAGCGGACCCTTCCCAGCCGCTCCAGCAACAGACGCAACCTGGAAAATCTATTGGTATTTTTGCCGATTATTGTTGCTGATTAATCGGTCGACCTCTAATAGAGAGAGAGAAGGTTAAAAGAAATAAAGCTATGGCTTAAAGTAATATCTGTCTATCTTTCTGATAAATAGTGCTGATGTTAGGCTGCTGTGGATGGTGGAATTACAGCAGGTCTCTTTTAATCTGGCGTGAAACTTTGCAGGTGCTGAGACGTCACTTTAGGCTAAGCCTGCGTTACGCTTGTTTCTGTGACTATCACATGTACGATTCTGTTTTTGTGCTCAGTGAAAAACAGGACAGTTTTGTTAGTGGTTAAGTCTACATCTGCACTTGTCAGCCGTGTGTGTGTGTGTGTGTGTTTGTGGCGAAGCATCTGCACAAGTAATTACACCAGCACAACGTCAAATATACTGGAGAGAGAGAGTGCCTCATCTCCATCTTTCTGTGTCTTCCACAGCTAAAACTCTTGAGATATAAGCACTTTTTAAACAAGCGCTGCAGTAAACAGGATGAAGTGTGTGTGCGAGGGAGAGTCTGTTCAGTATTTGAATGTCACTTTTTGTTTCCTCATTTTCAGACTCATTTCTGTCCGTTTTCATGGTTTATTTTGATAATTTATGTTTTTCGTCTCTGTTGGAAGGCAGAATCAGCCGTTGTGTTGTGCCTCCTCCTGTGTGATTGAGTTTTCACTCTGTCTATTTTTTTTCTCTTTTGTCTGTCTCTCTCTTTCTTTAGGGTGTCAGTCTCACTGCTGCTGTCACTGTCTGTCTCTGCCTGTCAGTCCAACCCTCAGCTCCACACTCATTCATATCTCTCTTTCTCTCTCTGTCTGTCTCTCAGGGGTTAATCATGGTGGAGATGCCACCACCATCCAAAAGAGACTCTGATAAGCTCTTGTGGAAATATAAATTATAAATGCTTTCACTGTCATTGCCCATCTCTCAGATTTAAAACTTTCCTTCCTTTTCTTTCTCTCTGTCTATGTTGCGAATTGCATACTATATTTTACTACACTGCTGTTTTTGTATGTGCTGTGGAGATTGTGTTTTTTTGCATAGTCACTAGATGTCTACTGCACATTTTGCAAATGTAGTATATACTACCATTCAAAAGTTTTAAGTTTTTTTTTTTTTTAAGAAATTAATTTTTTTTTTTTTTATTCAACAATGATTCATTAAATTGATCAAAAGTGAGAGTAAAGACTTTCAAATGCTGTTCTTTTGAGCTTTTATTCAGGATTCTTGCTTTCCACAAATATATTTAGCAGCACAACTGTTTTCAACTTTTCAACCTTTATTATTATCAGTCACGTGATTGGCTTAGACCTGGAGGGCAAAACATCCATAGAACTGCAGAACAGGCCTGTCAATTTTCCATCTGTTTCGATCTGTTTGTGCCTTAATGTACTAAAACAGTGAGATTAAAAGATTAAGTTCAGTATACACCTTATTGATGATGCATACTATATAAAGAAGAGCAGAAGAGCCCAGAATATGAACGCAACACGCTAAATGGTTAAGGGTGTGTGTTGCATTAATATTCTGGGTTCATCTGCTTGCCTGTACATGTTATGCATCATTAATAAGGTGTATATTGAATTTGATCTTCATAAATATCACTGTCTTACTACATTAGTACAAACCTGGTAAAAATGACTGGCGGGCAATAAAGGATAGCCTTGTGTTTTCTATTAAAGATGTGATGTCACATGAAAGCTGTGAATTAGAATGATTTCTGAAAGATCATGTGACACTGAAGACTGAAGTATTTTTATTTTTTTTAATTTTTTTTAAAATAAATGCAACCTTAGTGACCATAATTGACTTTTCACAAAAAAAAAAAAAATGGAATACTGTATCCTAGAATGCATTGTGCTCCACTCGACCTTTCCATTTGCTGTGAGATGAATCAAACGGAAGTAATATCATCTAAAAAAAATTATATCTTTATTGGTTGTCATAAAGACACCTTTATGCAAATTTGGCTCAAATACTGCATAACTGGGTCATGACATGAGAAATCAAATTTTCCTTGATCTTTTGGCATATAAGAGATCTTTGTATCATCAACACATCCTGCAAGTTCCATAACTTAAAACATCCTCATCATCAACAAAAAAGCATTTATATAATCAAGCAGTAAAAAAGCTTTGTTTGGATCTGAGGTGGCATGTGATGTCACAGAGGAACAATCATTTGCATACGACTGACTTTGAAGCAAGACAACAACGGCTACTTATACATCGTTGCATCGTTGCATCGTTGTCCCCAGTCAATGAGCAACGAGTGGATCTAAAGTTGTTGTTTACCATAAGATTGTGATAACAAGATTGTGATGCCATGTAGACGTTGTGCTGTTCCAGGCTGTGGGAAAACATCATCTTTGCATAAGCTGCTGAAGGGTTAGGGTTTCAACAGCTGTAATAGTAAAAATGTAGTAAAAGTATTCGAGAGGGTTCTACATGCAATACTTATTTAATTTGCAAAGATGTCAGCCAATCACAGCAGTGGGTGTTTACTCTGAAGTCTCACAGCAGACACACCTATTCAAACAGAGAGTTCAAATCAGAGCCCTAAAACCAGGGTAGAAAATAGCCATTTGTTTCTAAATTATGAAAATGTTTTTGATGTAAAAATCATATTTACATTATAAGTGCACATAAAATAACATAATATAAAAAATCCAGTTCATGACCCCTTTAAACAAAAATAGTGAGGACATCAATGTGGCAAACAACCGTTTGACATGTTTTTTATATTCCATACTGATTCTGACACTCACTTATACTGTGCACTATGCATGCACTAAGCTGTACAGTAGTATTTCATTCTGAATGTAGCCCAACTTCTTTTCTGCTATTTTAATCAATAAACAGTGGAATAATAAGCAATATAGACAAAAAAGTGAACAATAGAACCAGTGTTCACTCTTTATGATTAGAATCCATGAGCCTCACCTTAGGATTACAGAGAAGCAACAATTAAAATCTTAATGTCATCAAATGATTTAATGAATTACTGCTTATACCTGCCAATTATATATAAAAACAGATAATTATCCTGGGAAATTCGTCTGACCGCTATTTGTGTAATCAGGGATGTTTGAAGGTCATTGTTTAATTTGATGCGTTCGGTTTAATTGGTAGTATTAGTTTTGTTTGGTTCCGCCTGGGGCGCTGACTCTAGCGCTTTGATTTTGCACGTTTCCGTGAACATGGGTTGCAAAATTTGCCTTCAATAATTTATGGCTGCGTTCTGTCTTTTTGTGACCTGAGAAGGCAGTCGGTCGGTATTATAAAAGCGTTGTCTCGTTGTGGATCTGGGATCTAATGTTCTTTCTCAAGTTCTTTTGTCATTGAGAAGCCCGACCAGAACAGTACCGCTAATTCAAAGCAGCCTGGAGTCGGAGCCTACGGCTGATGGAGACACTGGAACTGCTGGGGCTGAAACACAGATGTGTCTGTCTCTCACAAACACGCTCCCGCATGTGTACAGAGGCATGACCCAATATCTTGCAATAAAGCAGCCAGACTCCCTGCTGCACTCTTCTGTGTTCGCTTGCCTTATCTCTCTCTTCAGCCGTAGTACACAGTGTAGGACAATGTTTCTAGCTGTCTCACGCCCTCGCTCTCTTGCTGTCAGTCCTGTCGCTTGCTCCTGCCCTCAGTCCTGTCGCCCTATCCTTTCCTGATTCTGGTACTGTCTTTCTCTCATCTCAGTTCTGTCTTTTTGTCTACTGATCCCAACACCGTCTCTTTCTCCCGTCCTGTCGCTCTCTGTCCTGACTCCAGGGTAGTCTCTCTTTCGCTCTGTTTCCTGATCTTACAATCAACAATTTTCAAATGTCACATTTTTACTCTGCTCGAGTGTCATGACAAAAAAACGGTGCATTTGTCTCACCAAAGCATTTACAAGCATAGCTTTGTACAATAGGAAATGGTCTCTCTCTCCTGATCTCAGTCTTGTCATTGTCTCTCTCTTTCTCCTGCTTTCAGTCCCTCTCTCTTCTGCCCTTCAGCATGCTCTCTCTCTATTTATTTCAGAGCTGTCTCTCTCTCTCTCTCCTGCTCTCAGTACTGTCTTTCTCCCTTGAGCCTTGACAGTTCCCTAAAACAACAAGAAGAACAAACCGAAGCGGTTTTCCTGAGGTTTGCCAGCTTCGCTGCTCTCCGGGCTGTAGAGGAGAGATTCCGTGGAGTGCTGTATAATCCGACCCTGTTTGGTTTTGTTTGGCTGTTATATTAAAATTAAAATCATGTCGGGGAATATAAATGGCTCTCAGCTGGATTGTAGCACCAGAGGTGACCGCTTAGGTTTGCTTTCCTTGCAGTTTTGTGTCCTAATTTATCGTCTCTCTCTTCAACACTTGCCCTGTGGTAATATAAAACAAAATGATGTGGGCTTTGTTTACTTGACTGCGCCGTCTGATTGCTGCTCTTCATTCTGTTTGAATACAAGCTGCAACAAAATAAGATCTGTGTTTGATTATGCTTATTTTTCCTCTCTCTCTCTATCACATGCTTCACATAGGTCAGAAAGGCCCATAACTGCAGTGCCTTTTGCTTCTACTTTTTTTTTTTTTTTTTTTATTGCATTAAACTGCACATTTTTATGAACAGGTGCCTGGGAGGAAGTTTTAGTCACCTGTTGTCACAAAGCCAACATTTCGATACCATTGCCGGTGAAAGTTCACAATTCTTGATACTAATTTTGATGGCACAACAAATATTAATATGCTTTTGAACACTTCTTAATTTAAAATAGAATTTTATTCATTTAAATATGAATAAATTAAAGCAATGACATTTTGCCTTGAATGACACTACTGTTCAAAGTTTTGAGTTGAGTAAGATTTTATTTTATTTTTTTGACAGAAATATATGCTTTTATTTAGGATGCATCAAATTGGTCAAAAGTGACTTATAATGTTACAAGAAATTTCCATTTCAGATAAATGCTGTTCGTTTGAACTTTCTATTCATCAAAGAAATCTGTCAATTTAATCAGAAATCTATCTATATTTCACAAAAATACTAGGCAGCACAACTGTTTTCAACATTTGATAGTTAGAAATGTTTCTTGAGCAGCAAATCAGCATATTCGAATGATTTGTGAAGGATCATGTCATATGACACTGAAATCTGGAGTAATGATGCTGCGAATTCACATTTTTTTCATATTTTTCATATAATTCATAATTAGATTTCAAATTATATTTGTTTTTACTGTATTTTCGATCAAATAAATGTAACCTGTGCTGACAAAATGAGTCGCAATGAGCAAATTTTCAAAAATGAGTTATTGATATTCTCACATTCTCTATTAAAAAAAATTAAAAATGATGTATGATTTGTTGGAATCCGACAAAAAATGACTGAGCTGAACACCTGTTTGAAGTCAGTAGAGTCCGCAAAATCAATTTGAGAAAAATCGAGCTAAAGTTTTTTTGAAGGTTCCAAAACAAAATCACCTAGCAACCATATATATATATATATATATATATATATATATATATATATATATAAAAATCTATATTCACCTTTTTTTCCCCCCATGATCCACAATTGTTTAAATAACATTATTGAAACATATTATATATATATATATATATATATATATATATATATATATATATATATATATATATATATATATATATAATAACGGATAATATTTGCGTGAATACTCGACAAGACCGATTTTTTTTTTTTTTTTTTTTTTTTTTTTTTTTTTTGAAATACTGTAATTTTGTGTATATATTGGGATCGCACGCTGAGGCGTCTTTGTGCGCGCGCTTCAGGTAAGTCAGTCAGCGCGAGTAATATCTTTTTGTTTACATCAGTATGAGTTTGAAAATCACATTTCATTGGTTTAGATTCATGCCATCGAGAATCCGCTATGAATATTCACAAAGTTGGAATGCTGATACCAGACTTGTGCTGAGAGGAAGCATCAGTAGACAAGAAGCAAGCAGAGGAATAACTGCATTTTTCATGGTCAAAGGAAAGGTACTCCTCTCAGAAAACATACAAATAAAGATACTTTTAGATGTTTAATTGCTATTTGGAGCATTGGGATCACTGGACGAGGGCTTAATGAACTCATTTTTGTGAAAACCTCAATTTCAAACAAAAAAGGAAATTTTTCACTTGTTTTGCCTGTACCTCGAAATGAGCCCATGCGCTTTCCGACTCATTTTACCAGCACAGGTCACAAATGCAGCCATGGTGACCAAAAGAGACTTAAAAAAAACACAAAATCTTACCCTAAACTTTTGAATCGTAATGTATTTGTCAATGTAAACACTGATTAAAGGATTTAATCATGCAATCAGAAGCAAAGAAATGAAGAGCAATTTTTGATTTTCTTATTTTCTTAATATTAGACAAATTACACATTTGTTGACAAACCTGTCTTTTCATTATTGGCTCACTAGACAAGCGCTTTGTCAGAGAAGTGCATTTGACTACTAACGATAGTACTATACTAATAAAGATATTTGGGCATAAAAATATTTTAAGATGGTTTGCAAAGAAATGATAATTGTAACATCAGGTATAGTCTGTTGTTGCATGGAGCAGACTGTTCTGACGGTTTGCCTGTGTGTGAGAAGAAAGAGTTGGTGGTCAGCCCAGATGGTGGCTCGCTTTCTTCTTTTCACTGGCTCTTTGCTCAGTTCTTCTCCTCTGTCTGTGATCCCTTAACAGCCAGTTGTCGTATTTGACTGGATCAAAGTGGAAGCGAGCCCTTGAAGTTGGTTAGGATGCCACACTGCTGCCCAGACGGCTAGGACAGACTGAGAATCTCTCTCATACGGATGCTCTTTAAAAAGATATCTGCTGTTTTCTGTGGAAATGGGCTTCTACAGTTGCCTTGGGGGGAGCGTGATGTTGGAAAAGAGTAAGTACGTGTATGTGTGTGTGTGTGTGTGTGTGTGATGGCTTTTCCGGACCGGTCGGATCAGAGCGCCGGAAGCTAATGGAATTCTCCACTTCAAAGCAGAGTCTGCCTTCCAATCAGTTCAACACGGCAAGATTAAAGCCGACCCACATTCATCAGTTCTGATTAGACCGGCACTGTGATCCAGATGCTTGTTCTGACGGGCCGGCTCGGGTGAGTTGTTTCAGTGCCCGCCGGAGAGGGCAGAGGTCACCTAGCCATCTCTCTTCCTGGGTTGTTCACGTCCACTCTTCTCGCATGGGATTTTCTTGGTCCAGACAAAGACTTTTTAATATGCTTGAGCTTTCCCTGTCTGTCTGTTTAGGTGGGTTAGAGTATCTTGGCCATGAATCGGTAACCAGATCAGTTTAATTACAGCCAGTTACCGGCCTTCCAGTGAAGACTGTTTCTCATTGACCTTACGCTGACCTTTACATTTAGTTTGTGCAGCTCTGACTCATGGTTTCCTTTTCTGCAGCGTGACCTACAGACAAGAGGGACTGTTTTTAGCCTTGTCTAATACTGTTATGACTGGATTGACTCCAAAAAAAAATGTTGTACTTCATTGTAGTCTTATGTTCAATAATTGTGATTACTTGTTTTCACACAGTATGTTAAAATCATGTATTTTAAAGGATTAGTTCACTTCAGAATTTAAAATTTTCTGATAATTTACTCACCCCCATGTCATCCAAGATGTTCATGTCTTTCTTTCTTCAGTCAAAAAGAAATGAAGGTTTTTGAGAAAAACATTCCAGGATTTTTCTCCATATTGTGAACTTCAACAGGGACCGATGGGTTGAAGGTCCAAATTGCAGTTTCAGTGCAGCTTCAAAGGCGAAATGATTGGTCATTTTTAAAAAATAAAATAAAAATGTAAATATTTTTTAACCACAAATGGGAAACTGAATCCAGAAAAATTTAAATGGAAAAAATGGAATTTGGGAAAAAATAAAATGGATTTCATAGGGCCCTACATTTGTGGTTAAAAGTATATAACTTTAATTTTTTTAGAAAATGACCAATCATTTAGCTAGATAAGACCTTTATTCCTTGGCTGGCATCATGTAGAGCCCTTTGAAGCTGCATTGAAACTGCAATTTGGACCTTCAACCCATTGGTCCCTGTTGAAGTTCACAATATGGAGAAAAATCCTGGAATGTTTTCCTCAAAAACCTTAATTTCTTTTTGACTGAAGAAAAAAAAGACATGAACATCTTGGATGACATGGGAGTGAGTAAATTATCAGGAAATTTTAATGAACTAATCCTTTAAGTGTTTCTGCTCTGTAGTTTCAGCCCAAACAGAACACTTTCTTTGTTCCTGTCTTTCTCCTTTGTGTTGGCGTTTCTATAAATGTGGGGCTTCTATTCTAAGACAGAGCTAATGGGAGCAGGAAGTGAGGAGTCTATTTTTAACTCATTGTGTGTATTTGACTCGGAGGGGCTGGAATGAATCAGCCGCTGTCATTTGCAGAAGAAACTTAGAATCTCACTCCATTGAGGTCCGTTTAGAGGAGATGCTTTCTTGTTTTGCATTCCATTGCTTTATTTAAAGTACTGATACTTTGATTTTATGTTCACCTTGTATTAACTGAATAAGGTGTTTTTTTCGCTCACTCCCATCTCACTGTGTGTGTTAGCAGGTGCAGAAATATGTGATGGCAGATTCACTTTATCTGTGAGATGTCGAATTATAAAGTGGCAGAGAATTTGCGTGCATTCAAGCTGTTCAGGTAGCTGTGTTCAATCTGTCGTTCTCACAGGCCAGCACTGAGAATTGCACACAGGAGCTCTAGCGTGACGTCGGTCCGCGTTGCAGCCACTGAGATCATTGAATCCACTGCTATTCTGGGGCACAATGGGAAAGCGAGGGCAGAAGTCGGCTGGGGTAATTAGCTGTGTGGGGCAGAGTGGTTTTAAATGGACCAGTTAATTATTATTTAAATGGCTTTTTTCTTACACAGTGTGACGTACCAGCTGAAAGTGTAAGTGTGTGTGTGAGAAACCATTTGTCTCCACTCAACCCGGGACCACACTTCTCTTTTACATGAAGATGTGTGACTATGTCCCAGAATAAAATCATAACATCACGGTCACAAGCAGTTAACCCTCATTATCTTTCTCTAATTCTAGGCTATAGCTCTGTTCCAAAACCTAATGAGCTGCCTTGCTGTCTGTTGCCTACACAGACAGCTGCCTTCTAAAGCAGAATCATAACTCAAATAGAACCTGTTAAATGCCCAAATTAAAATGTTTTTCATAGTTAGCAACTACACGAAATATTCACAAAACAGTTTTGAAAGTTGTGAATTTTGAAAATAGCATGCAAGACCTTTATACAGTGTCTTCTAGTGTTAAGACTCTTTAAGATGTGGTAACGTGCAGAATTTTCATAAAATTTCACAGGCAAAAAAGGTCCATTGTCAATAGTGTAGCAATGTATGAAACACTGCTCACATAAGTCACGAAACAGCTTAGCCAATTCAGCAAATTTGGGTGACCAACTTGAACACAAGTTAAATCTGTGTGGTTAAGTTTTTCAAACTCATTCAGAGCTGCATTCGTCGTATATGTGACTATATGCACCGAACGGTTTGGGATGAATACCCCTTAATTGTTATAGTTATCTTTATAGTTACCGCCCTTGTTGTGAACAGGTTTTAAGGCAGGCATCGTATGTTTTTTGTAGAAAAGACAATCCTATATATATATATATATATATATATATATATATATATATATATATATATATATATATATATATATATATATATAAAATAATAAATTTGAATTTTGAATTTTAAAATAATGAATTTTAATGGTTTTACCATTGGTTTATAATGGTTTTACTACAATTGATGACTTAAAATACTGTCTGGGTTGGATCAGAATAGAACCTAATGCATCTACAAGCCTTTTTTTATTTTAAATAGAAAATGAAATTTTTGGTCCATGTGTGAAAAAGAACTAAGCGAAGTGGAGAGATTATCCTCCTACAGATGCTGCCTTGATATCCACATTTTTTTTCCCTCTATCTGTTAAATTGGTACACATAACTCATAATGAATGAGTAAATGCTAGCTGATTTGTGTGTGAATCCCATCATTTATGTCCTGATTATGTCTCAGCTTGATTATATCATTATTTATTCACTGTATTGCCACAATACTGCCTCCTAAGCCTGAGGTGGTTGTGATTGACTGGTCTCTCAATGTGTGTTTGACGGGCTGTAGATGGTTGACAGCAGATGCAGGTGGATTGCACAACTGTGGTTGCTGACGGTGATACTGAGTGTCAGCACACAGTCAACTCAGGAGACCTCTTTCTGTGTGTGTGTCTGGGGGCTCTTTTATATAAACCTGGAAGTGTGATTAATTGTGGCATGGGGCAGGTTAGGTTAGGGCAATGACGACTTTGCCCACTGTTTGTGTTTGTGTTATTTTTAACCATCTCTGGACATTCTTTAGCTGCGGAAGAGAGAGAGAGAGGGAGAGAGTGAAGGTTAATGCCAGGAAAAAAAAAAAAAAAAAACTTAAAACAAGAACAACTGACCCTCCAGTCATCTGTTACCTGAACACAGAAAAAGGTGAAAGGAAGTTTATGCTGTGACCTGGCCTGAAATTCTGTTACGCAAATGAGCATCTGTCCTTCTAAGTTGTTAGTTCAGAGATGCTTTTGCAGCTTAAATTCAGTAAATGCTTTTTTTTGGACTAGGGAGAAAGTGTTGACTTCTCAAAGTTACAGTGGATTTCATTGTACATCAAGCTTTTTATCTCAAAAATATGCTTGCTTATGATATGACACCTTTTAAAGGGTTAGTTCACCTAAAAAAGAAAAATATCCCATGATTTACTCACTCCCAAGCCATCCTAGGTGTATATGACTATCTTCTTTCAGATGAACACAATTGGAGATATATTTAAAAATATCCTTGCTCCTCCAAGTTTTATAATAGTTGTGAAGAGGGGCGAGGTGGGGGCGCAAGTAAAAAAAAAAAAAACAACATTCATCATAAAGTCCATACAGCTCCAAGGGGTTAATAAAGGCCTTCTGAAGCGAAGAGATGGGATATTTTTGTTCGTCTGAAAGAAGATAGTTATATACACCTAGGGTGGCTTGAGGGTGAGTAAATCATGGGACAATTTTCATTTTTGGGTGAACTAACCCTTAAATGCTGAAAGGGGTAGGATGCTAAACATCAGGACCAGAGAAGGAGAAAAAGAGGATGCTAGAGAAGGAAGAGTGTTTGTCTTGTTGAGATGAGTGCTGGCTCTTGAAAACGGCAGTAAAATCACACTGTTATTTCAGTGGAAACTCTTTGCGCAAGTCTAATTCAGAGCTCAAGGCACTGCAGGCTAAATCGCTCTTTTTAGGCATGACATGCATGTGTGCGAGTTGGTGTGATTGTCGTCAGGCGGATACAAGAGTGTGTTAATGAAGATGTAAGCTCTGGTGTAGGTGTAAGACACATCACACATTGTGTGTTTAGGGTTCAGCTTGGTCACAGTTCCTCAGGGAACAGTTTGACACTCTGTCCTGAATACATATTTTCACACATTAATGATGAATGGGATTTTGTGGAGTAGGTTTACAGGTAGAAGCACAGAGGCCTTGAGTGAGAGGACAACCGCTTTAATCTGTGTGCAGGAAATTTTGTTGAGGATTCCCTGGATGAGATTTGCCACAACTGACTCTCAATGGCGTGAGTGCAGTAGTGTTTAGTAAGGATGAGTGGGGAAACGGATACGGAGCAGCCGCTCTGTGCTCTCATAACAGTCTTAACTGTAAGGGATACAAGTTGAAACGGAAGCCAGCAGTCCTAATGCTCGCCCTGATGTTTATCACTTTAATTTAAACAGGAAGTGTAAATGCGTGCCCACTGTGATGGAATTGTGCTCCAGTTACACAAAAGCACAGGAGCTATAAAAAATTAAGTGTTTATATAAATGTATATTTAACCATATTATATGTGTACTTAATGTTTATATAAATATAAATTCATATTTGCGTCTACTTTCAAATGTTTGGAGTCGGTTACGATTTTTTTAATGTTTTTGAAAAGTCTCTTATGCTCACCAAAAGCATGTATTTGATCAAAAATACAGTAAAAGCAGTAATATTGTGAAAAATTACAATTTGAAATAACTGTTTTCTGTTTTATTATTTTTGAAATGTAATTTATTTTTGTGATAGAATCCGATGATGGAAAAGCAAAAATTTCAGCAGTCATTGCTCCGATTAATCTAAGTTTGACAAGGGCCAAATTGTGATGGGCAGACGACTGGGTCAGAGCATCTCCAAAACTGCAGCTCTTGTGGGGTGTTCCCGGTCTGCAGTGGTCAGTATCTATCAAAAGTGGTCCAAGGTAGGAACAGTGGTGAACCGGCGACAGGGTCATGGGCGGCCAAGGCTCATTGATGCACAAGGGAGCGAAGGCTGGCCCGTGTGTCGGATCCAACAGACAAGTTACTGTAGCTCAAGTTCCTGAAGAAGTTCATGCTGGTTCTGATAGAAAGGTGTCAGAATACACAGTGCATTGCAGTTTGTTGCGTATGGGGCTGCATAGCAGCAGACCAGTCAGGGTGCCCATGTTGACCCCTGTCCATCGCCAAAAGCACCAACAGTGGGCATGTGAGCATCAGAACTGGACCACGGAGCAGTGGAAGAAGGTGGTCTGGTCTGATGAATGACGTTTTCTTTTACATCATGTGGATGGTCAGTTGTGTGTGTGTCGCTTACCTGGGGAACACATGGCACCGGGATGCACTATGGGAAGAAGGCAAGCCGGCAGGGGCAGTGTGATGCTTTGGGCAATGTTCTGCTGGGAAACCTTGGGTCCTGTCATCCATGTGGATGTTACTTTAACATGTACCACCTACCTAAGCATTGTTGCAGAACATGTACACCATTTCATGGAAATGGTATTCCGTGTTGGCTGTGGTCTCTT